>CM030893.1:24211133-25411133 GCA_018136845.1 Heterotis niloticus
TGTGGCAAATACAGTGTATTGTGTAGCTCAGTTCTAGGTGAACTTACTGAATGACCAGGTTTTTCCATCAATGGATTTTTATTTTAAAAGTGGGTGCATTTTACTAACAGCTGGATTGCAGAGGTTTGTAAATGATGTAAAACATTTAATTTACAGTAAAAGTTTATTTTGTAAATGTACAAAGTGATTAACAATGTCAACTCTATAATGATTTACACATTTTTATAGCAGGGTTTTCTTATTGTGTAGCCTAGGAAACGTTCAATTGAAAGACTCCTCTAATTTCCACTACGGTAAATTTCCTACAGTAGAAGTGGCACTGATTTCAGATTTCAACTCAACAAGGTTGAAAACTACGCTACCTGCTGGTTCAAACTGCAATGTAGGTTCTTCCTGAGCAGATTGTATGGAAGTGCTGAGAGCTGCCCCCTGCTCTACAAGAGATGGTGCAGTACCTTGTGGAGCTGTTTGCAAACAGAAGCTCCCTAAAAAAGGGTTCACGGTGCGTTATGTAGCCATGTTCCTTCGTGGCAAGAATGCATGTAAAGTAAGATGTAAACTTCCCAACAAATAATCTATTTCATACAAGAAATACAGCAAACAGAAAGCTTCGTACAGAAAAATAAATTCAGTGTGCGCGTTCTAATATTTGTGTTCTGCAGTTCAATTCAATTTTATTTTTATATAGCGCTCTTCTCACTGCAGTGACACAGAGCGCTGAACAGACATGTAAAGGGTTTTATAGATATGCAGAGGGTTTTGTTCATCAGTAGTCTTGCAGAGTTGGCCCACTGGCCACACAGGAGAGGAAAAACAAAAAAACTCCTTTCCACTAGGGAATAGAAGAAAAATAAACCTCTGGGGGTCCATGTGCCAGTGGAAGCCCACCCCTCCTGGGCATTCTAAGCAATGCTAATAGTCAAAAATTGTAGTTTTGTCTTTATAGCATAACAATGATGACCCTGTTTTTCAACACTCATTTTTGCAAAAATGTTTTTGGAACATTATATCTTGAAAAACCATATTTATTCAAATTTACCATATTTGCATTGTTAAGACACTCTTTTTGGGCTTTCCATCTTCGAACATGACATTTTATAACTTTATATTTCTTGGCTGCTTGAGAGTTGTCTAACACCTCTGCCTCATTGATCTCAATTATCTTAAAATTGCCATTATAACTCCTTTTCAGTCCTTGGTTATGTAGCACTGCTCCAGTAGAAATTTCTGCACCATTCATCTAATTTGAAATTAGGAAAACAGCATAAATATGCTGGGCCTTGAAGTATTCCTCCACTTACTCACTTGCGCAAAATCATGTTTTTTTTTAGCAATATGTGAAATTTGTTTATGTTTATATGCCTAAAGCACTAGTTTTGCCAGGACTTCTCACAACACATTTGGCATTTTAAATAGGTGGTGGAGGTGTTCTCTCTCTATTTCGGACCAACCAAGCTGAAACAGATCTCTTTGATGCATGTGGGAGGAAACAGGAGCACAGCTTCTATATATTTGAAATGAATATGCAACTAAATGTTGAAACAATGTCTGTACCATTTACAGTTTTTTAAAGCCATCTAATAAAACTGTTCATCAAGTAAAATGTCATTTAAAATATTTTTGAAAGGAGAAGGTGGAATATTCCGTGTCTCTCAGTTGTCAGCCAATGGATTTATGTGAGAAGGTGGTGCTACTCTGACAAAGCCCAAAAAGCATATTTGTACAGTCCAGGCCAGTGGTAATGATTTCACTTAAGTGGGGAACTTAAATATTCATTGATGAAATTCATTTATTTGAGGTTTGACCCGTCACTTCACCGCTATGTTTATTTGTTCCTACTGAATGAATAGAACATGAGTCTTTGTTATCAAACAAAACCAAAGCTATGAAACACAGCAGGTGTGACTGTGCACCTTGGACCGATTACTTTTTCAAGATGCAAGGATGAAAAGTCACATGTAGCAAATGCCAAAAATTTACAGGCAAGGTTTGCATTAGGTTATGGAGTTAGAAATGCCGCACTGGTGTTTCTTGAGAAATTCAGTATTTTTTTTTACGTGTCCTTCTGGTTGACCAAGATGGACATCTGAAGCTGTGCCATCTGCTAACCACTGCTCCGGTGTATGGAAATGTAGTTTCTGCCACACCTACAGTCCCCAGTGCTGCAATCCGACACACCCACAGGTATGCTACTGGGAACAGTGGAATCCCACCGAGCAGATGGCACACACACCTCCGCCCCACATAGCTTCCAATAAGGTGATGCTCTCCTGTACACACAGTGGAAGGAGGAGTCCTTCCAGACCTTATAGCCAGAAGCCTGCAACCTGTAACAGTTCATCCTTCCTTCAGAGACAGTCACCACTGGGCCTTCATCCTGCAGAATGAGAGGTGAGTCTTCATCGTTGTGTATTTCTATCACTAGTTGAATTTTCTAAAGCATTGACGGAGAAAGATGCAGAGGACAGGAAGAAGTGGAAACAATTGATCCGTTGTGGCGACCCCTGACGGGAGCAGCCAAAAGATGAAGAAGAAGAAGAAGAAGAAGAAGCATTGGACCACTATTAGTTTTCATACTGTTAAACTCCAGCGAGTGTGTTTTCTTATCAAACAGATTTATTAACAAGTTACTGTGTTAAATTCCTGAGAGCTGCAGCTGGTGACCACTGTCTTTATTGTGTTTCCCGTTGTAAAAGGATTCTTTATCTTGCCCAAAGTATGTCTGCGCAGTAATGAAATATGCGTGTCATACACGTCTTTTGTGTGCCATGTCTTTAGCAAACATTTTGTGCAGTTTGTATTTTTTGAAACACAGCCAACAAAACGTATCTGATAATTATTTATAACAGCAGTTTTCACTGTTTTGTGCATAAGGTGACTGAACTGATGAAATCTCTGGGACTCACTAGGATGCAGCAACAGTTCTGATTCCTAACAAAGTATCACTACCTTTTACTGTTAATGTCCTCTGTGTTTGTAGCCCTGGTTTGCACCTTTTTACACAAATCTAAGCTCACAATTTCTGGTGTAAGAATATTTAGTCAGTTCTGTCCACATGCTGTTATGTTTTTGAACAGCTGACTTGTTAGTTTGTACAACATTTCCTTTATAATATTCATTCTTATTCTCCTTGCATTGCCGTGCATCTTTTGAACATGTGTGCATATGTACGTATGTTGTGTTGTTATGTACAGTGAAAGCCATTGGAAACCAAAGCCAAATTCCCTGTATGCGTGAGCATCCTTGGCCAATAAATCTGATTCTGATTCTGTGACTCGCCATGGTCACCACAGTTACATAGTTAACATTTGCCTGAGGTTAATGCAGAATGCATGACGTTGGTACTGTGTGTTACAGCTAAGATTTTTAATGTATCTGTAATGTTTCTGACAGAATGTGAGGCTGCACTACATCAGGTAGTAGAGGAATAAGGACACATTATTTCTTGTGTGTTGCTACTTCAGGTATTTTGTTGCTGTGCTTTGTGATGGGAACATATTCAAACTACCCCTGGGACCCCACTGACTGGCCAAACCCTGAGGATTTCACTGTTGACAGTGAGTGAAGACAACAAGGGGTGGGGATGTTAAAGAGAATCTGTGGTCCTTGGGTCTCAACCGATTGTCATGCATCTTCCCATCTGTGTGCAGTCTGCCTCACAGATAAGGGGTCCTGTGGTTGTTGCGTGATGCAGAGGCAGATGAAGCAACTGGAGAACAATTTCAACCAAACTGTCATCGAACTGAGCAGGAGGCTTGAGGAAGCAGAGGAGACCGTCAACAATATTCTGGGTGAGGTCTCTTCTTGCCAGTTTCTGCTACAGTCAGTGATTTCCTTCAAGAGTTACTCCATCACTGTCTCCCACCTTAACTATGTTCCCTCTCTGTTCTGGTGCAGTCAGCCGAAGTGCCTTCTCTCTTGCCCTGACGGATTCTTGGTCATGCCTTGGACCTTTCCTGAAAGAAATTATTGTGAAGTACCAGGTCGTTTTCATGAACCTGGGCAATAACTATAACAGATCCTCAGGCGTCTTCACTGCCCCACGCTCGGGTGTGTATGTCTTTGCGGTGACCGCCTTTAGCGACTCTGGCTCCCCTACAACCCCTCTGGCTGCCTGCATCAGCCTTCGTGTAAACAATCGGGAAGTGGCTTCCATCAGCGAGAAGAATGACCAGGATCAGGAGGACAGCAGCACTGTGGTGCTGGCCACTGAGCTCAAGACCGGGGACCTTGTGGCTGTCTACTTGCCACCTGGCTGCTTCTTGTGTGACAGCAAGAACCACTACAACACCTTTACTGCCTTCCTGCTCTACAGCACCCCGTGAGGGGGATGCAGTTTCATTCCCCTGCTGCCTAAATAACTCCAATTCAACCTCAACCCTGCCCTCATCTAGGTGTGGCATGAAAATACACTTTCTCAGCACTGCTCTGGTGCTGCTCCAGTGGTGGAAGCAGGTGGGAAGTGGATTGTACTACCCTCCTAGTCTTTCCATCTGTCCTGTAGCTTAACTTTCAGATACATCCAGATACATTATCTTTACATTGGAAACAGTAGCGCGTCAAGGTGGTAAACCTTGCATACTGTGTGATGTCATGTGATGGCACACAAATAAAAGGTTGGATATGAATGGACCCACTTCTTCGTACATTTTCCCTCTGTGCACAAATGCCACTGAAACAGCAGCTTTAGCATGACCAAATCCACAAAAAGCCTCACACTCAGCAACATAACACTAGTGATGCCACTCAACCATTTTAAACATCAAAAAATATCTTGATATCCACTGCAAATGATATTGTATCAAGGGGGTTGAGACTTGTAGCATTTTGCTATAGATATTAAAAAACTGCAATAATCAAAATTATGAAAAAAATGAAATTCCTAGTAAAAATCCTTGTCTGTACCCAGCTTTCCCCCTTTCTAATAAATCAACTGTTTTACAAAAGAAAAGGCTGTGTGTGACTCTAATGTTTGTAGTAAGAGACAAACTGTCACCTCCACCCGTCAAAGACTACAAAATGTTCAAAATAAACGTTTGGCATATTGAATATTTGCAAAAATTTACACTTTGAATTATTTATTTGTATATTTATCAACTAATGCTACTTCCCATTATAATGACACCTAAAAAGGTGCAATAGCTCACTAATATTTCAGATGCCAGTGCTACTGTACTGGTATTTATTGCTTTGGAATTTTGTTGCAGTGTAGATGACTGTGCTTTCCAAGGGATTAGGGGAATAAATATATGGGTATAGAAATATGATTGTTGTGGGGGGATTTATATGAAGGGATACATTTATTCATTATAAATAAACACTTGACCAGTGGGTCAGAGAGGTCCAAAGCCAATCCTGGAACCATAGGATAGGGGAACCAGGCCATTGCAGGGAAGTTACACAAACACCGTCACATTGTGGACAACTTACTCACTCACAATTGCTTTTAGGTTCACTTGCTCACCTGAAATGCAGTATTGCTGCACTGTGTGCATGCATGTGTATGTGCGTGCATGGTCAAAGCTGGTAACATTAATACAGTTTCAGACTGTATACACACTGAAACTATATGAGTAGAGGTTTGTTTTTCAAAATCTCCTTTAGTCAAACTAAATAGTTACAGTATGAAAGTATTTCTGTAAATTCTGCTGGCACCTATCAAGAACTCAGATCAGAAAATCAAAGTGAATTCGCACAGCTAGAATGTTGTTGCCCTCTGGTCTGGTGGCAGGGAGGCCATGGCTAAGGCTTCGTTTGCAGGCTGAGAGGGGAGTTTAGGGCTACTTTTATTGCCAAGATGACTAAAAGGAACATCAAGGCTTTATGTTAAACTCAGTTTTGTCGAGAATTATTTTGAGGCTGCTGTTGTAGTGCGGGCAGGTTTATCTGGTGTATCTTCAGATCTTTGTCTTTTTTGTATCACAAGCTGTGGGAAAAGGCATCCGCTAAATGATTAATAGAAATGCAAATGTGAGTTTTGGGTGTAGCTCAAACTGTTATACACCATACAGCCAAAAGTATGTGGACACCTGAGCATCACCCCCATATTGTGCGTTGAACATCCCGTTACAAACCCCTGGACATTAACATGGAGTTGTTCCTCCTTTGCTGCTATAACAACTTTCATCTTTTGGGGTGGCTTTCCATCACATTTTGGGAACTTGTGCCCATTCAGCCACAAGAGCATCAATAAGGTTGGGCACTGATGTCGGGCGAGAAGGCCTGGCTTGCAGTCGGTGTTCCAGCTGATGGGGGGGCACAGTCATGCTAGTGCAGGAAAGGAGCTTCCCCAAACTGTGGTCTCAAAACTGGAAGATTTGCAGTTGTCTAGAATGCAGTGTTTGTATGCTGTATGGGTGCAGCTGAAACAGTTCGGCTAACTCCTTAGAAGGGGGATCCACATACTTTGGCCATACAATGTATTTTGTCATGGGTAATGGGAAAATTACAGTTAAGCTCTGTTTGTACCACATCAAACCTCTCTTCACCTAAATCGGCTCTGCTGTCTGACCAGTCATGGAAACTTTGGTTCCAGCAAGATGACTGCCAATAACTAATATTATTCACAATCTTTAATAACTGGCAAAAGAGTGTGGTTTAAAGAAATCTTCTGGCTTTCTGAAAACATAAACTCATTCAGGAGAAAAGATGAAGGTACCAGGTATTCATTTTTCCTTTGTGCAGACTTTCTTTTAGGCCTTTTGCTTTGCAGGACACTTTAAAATGGTTAAAAGCTGTCTTGCTGCTTTCCGACATTACAGCTGCCATACTCATATCTGAGATCACAGCTGGGAATAATGCACATAAGAAAGAAGAAACGACAAGTCACGTCGCTGTCTGTATTTGAAACCCTCATTGAGGTGCTGCTGCACTTTCTCATTTCCAAACAAATTGTGTCAGATGAGATCGCTGGTGCGGAGGTGCAGATGAGGGGCTGGATGTGCCTCAGTACTCGCACACCACAAGAAATCACATCATAATCTGTCCATTGTCCCACCTCTTCTTTCAGCTTTTATCACGGCCCGAAATCACATGCGCTGTGAAACCAACCATTTTCTGACCCGTAATGCAGAACCTGAGGCTTGCGTTTCTCCCAAGACAGAGCTAAGCATGGAGATCCCGAAAATAGAGACGACGCTGATTGCAGTCTCTGAAACTAGGCCTCCTACTAATCCAGAACTATCATATAACAGAGTATTTACAGTACAACACAAGACCACTACGTGGAATAAAAGCAGGTAGTATCTCAGATAATTGTCTGAGTATCGGTGGCAGTGGCCATAACAAACAACAGAAAAGTTGGGGTAGAAAATATGACACCTGACAAAAAACCATATCAAAGCAGTCAAACAAAGCCCCCTTCAGAAGCAGGACATCCATTGTGTACTGCAAGTGGAGATACCCTAGTCTTGAGTTTGCATCTGATATCTAAGGGTTTGGGTTTGGAAAATGTATTTGTAGGTTTGAACCACATATGCCCATTCCCACCCACTGATTTAGGCCATGAGACAGGGGTTGGGCTGAGGCACAACAGAAAAAACCACTTCTATCCAACCATAAAAATCTGTGAGCTGGGAATTTAACCTACATAGTTGCACCCGGTGGTTAGAGGGACACTTGGTGCCACCAAAAAAAAGAAGAGAAGTGCACAAGGTGGGCTTCCACTTCTGACGCAGTGAGTACCCAGATGTCCACACACAACTAACTGTTTACTTTCCTACAGCAGTTCTGAAAAGTTGATCCACGCGCAAGTAAGATGACGCAGATGGCACGATAATTCTGAGAAAATACTGGGAAAGATTAAGAAGTAATGCTGAATGCTTGTTACATCAGTGTGACCTTAATATGGTTCCACATAGTTGCAAAATAATGAAAATGTGAATCAAAGTGATTTTTTGCTTGCTGACTTAATGATGAGTTGTGTAGAAACTGAGATTTTATTTAGATTTAGATATTTTTGCCATTCGACCTGCACACTCATCTCAGTTGTGCTTAATTGTAGTGGATGCAAATCTTGTAGCACAGACACATAGCAAACAGGGTACAGAGGCAGGACACCATGATCATCTTTACTCTGTCTTCACCCCCATACAGCAGTGCCAGTTATTATTCGGTTCACCACAAACACAGGAACAAATCTTATTTACTGGTACCTTCAGATCAGTGATATTTAAATTTCAATTATTATTCTTATTTTTAACATCCAATATAGATTTCGTGTGGCCTTCTAGTGGTTTGAGAAATAATTTACAATTTGTGGTGCCATAAAAAAGTTTCACTTGCTGGAGTTTGGAATTGAAAAGAACCTGGGATTTGGATGTATACAACTCAAGGCTATATTTTCAGTGATACTCTCTCTTGATTTCTCACCATAGCTTTTGAAGGCAAAGGGTGAATAATGTAAGTAATATATATAAATATAAACAGTCTATCATCAGTATACTTGACCACCTGTTGCAAACCATCTTGTTTGAATTGCAAAGAAAATGAATCATCTTTCTATTATTACAGTTAACTCGATTTACATAACTACAGTTAACATGAACATTTCTACAAGCTGTAAGAAGTTATTTTTATTGTTCCCTATTCTTTCGTGATGTTTATTTTTTCTAGTCCAGTCCTACTTCAGTTTGGTTTTGACACAATTTTCCATCCACCATTGCTACTGTTGGATGAAGGACTCGGTGTCAGACAGGGGTGTGGATCCAGGTCCGTCTGCGTGGGGTTTGCATGCTCTGCCTGTGTTTGGGATTTCTACAGGTGCTCTGGTTTCCTCCCACAGTCCAAAGACGTGTTTTTCAGCTAAATTAGAGATTCTAAATAGTGCTCATTGTGTGAATGTGTGTTATGAACTGGCATCCTGATCCAGGTTTAACCTGCCTTATGACCCGAGGTCCTGAGCATCACCAACCTGCATGGGACAAGCAGCTGAAGAAAATGTAGAGAAAATGGAAATTATTATCATAGTGTTGTTACCTTTGACCTTGTAAGCACTTTTGTTTTGTGCAAATTGTAAAGTGACCTTGGACAAAGGTATCAGCTCAGTGATCCTTTTTTTGTTTGGACTCTTACCTAAGTCATGCCAAGTTCACTGTACTGAGTGAATGGTGTGATATGTAAATATCAGATGAATGACACTTGAAACGCACCAAAAATAATTGCTCGGCTGCTCTCTGGCCCCCAGACTGGTTCAGGCATCAGCAGCATCTGCATCGCTGAGTCACCGGCCGGGGAGAGAAGGATAAGGAAGATGACATTCCCAGTTTTTTGTTTCTTGGGGATGCTGATCCTCTGCAGTGGAGTGAAAGCCTTTATCACTGACTTAGGTAATACATGGCCCACGGTGTGTTTCAAGTGTCTGCTTACACTACATTTTGCAGTACATTTCTAGTCTCTGTCCATCAAGACCTGACCCATGTGATGACAAAGTGCATATTTTGAGCCTTGAGCGTATTGATGTAACAATACGTTTGGTAAATTATTTTAAAAATGTATTTAATGAAAGGTACTGCCTCTTTTGTAAGAGTATTCACTGTCTTTGTCTCTCTGTGTCACGAGGAAGACTGCATTAGCAAAGCCAACTAAGCACAAATGCATTTAATACTCAGATGATAATAGTTTATAGTTTAAGAGTTTATACTCACTATTGTGTAATGACTGTGCCAATGTCTGTCAGTGCGTCCAAACACTCAGCTTCTCTGTGACACCTGGGATTGTGAGTGCGTCTTCAAATATCAGAAGAGCTGTTGCTGTGTGGCCAACAAAATGGACCAGCTGTCGGTGGACACCTATGAGACCCTGATAGACATTGGAGAGAAACTTAACCACTTGGAACAAAATATTAATTTACTCACAGGTATGTGGAGGTAGGGATGATGTGTGGGTTTTCAGCAGAAACCTCAAATCCTCATGACTCAAGACCACCACCCTCTGTTTATGTTTCTCACCGCTTCCCCAGGACCACGCACTTCCTTCACAGCATCTTTGGGACCCTCAGCTTCCCCCAGCCGCTGTTTTGGCCCCTTCACCCGCAGCGTACCCATTCCCTACAGCAATGTCACCCTGAATGATGACAGAGCTTACAACCCTTCTCTGGGTATGACAGCAACACGGCCGATCCAGCACAAACACACTGGTATTCTGTCCAGCACCAGATCTAGGCCCACAGACCCTGCCCATACAAGCAGACTGAATTATCGCATGATTTAGATTTTCTTAAAAAGTACACTCAAAAGGAGCCATCCTGAATTCAAACTTCACTTGTTGACATTTCAAGGCATTTTTTTTTCTTATGACAAATAAAAATGCAATGGTGTCTGGCCAACGTCTGCCACTCTTCCTACCCCTAAACCTCTTACTGTAAAATCTGACATTTTTTCTTCTTCTTGGTTCACAACACAATAGCATCTTCAGAAGGGGCCTTACGTAGCACATTTGTTCACTACATGGGCCTGCGTAGTGCGCATGAGGCCCAGCATCATCTTCCTCACAAAGGATGCAGAACTATGCTATTACCTTGTTGACTGCGGTACAAAATGTTATCCCAGCTGTGATTCCAGAACATTTCTCAAATAATTACTTGGGTTCAGATGTAAGGGCTGAGAAGGACATAGCTAATGGACAGCCACTCTATTGTGTCCACCAAACCTTGACAACTTGAATGTCTCTCCAGTCCTTTTCCAATGACTTACCTGTCTGTGTGCAGGTGTCTTCACTGCCTATCATGATGGCTACTACGTCTTCACCTTCACTTGCTACTCCAACTTGATCATAGCTGGTCAGCGGCAGTACTCCCTGCTGCAGCTCATGAAGAATGGAGAGCCCGTAGTGGGGGTGTGGGAGGACAACCGGGAAGACTCTGAGGACTCCTCTACCCAGGTGATGCTGCTGCCTCTGGAACGTGGTGACCAGGTCTACGTAGAGCTTGTATCTGGAAGGTACATCTGCGGTGATCTGAGACGCAATGTCTTCTCTGGTTACCTGCTCTACCCCAACTGAACATTAGACAGAAGAGCTCACAAACCAAGACTTGGAAGGATTCTCCTTGACCTCGTTCTCAACACAGTACACTGACTCTCCAGAACACCACAGTCATCAGACACACCAAGATCCTTGCAACCCCACATTGGAGCGCTGAGACCAATGTAGACACTGAGAACTCCCCATAGCTTCTCCATAACTGTGAGACCAGCAAAGATCCTCCAATGTGGAGACAAATGCAACGCTCTGTCACACCTGGCAAGACACTAAAACAAACGCAGGCCCTGACGACTGCAAACTCTTCAATAAAACACAGAAAACTGCAGGTTGGAGAACCACACATCCAGACTCTAGAACACAGAAATAAAAGCTGAAATGATCACTGGAACAATTTTATTGCTCATAAAAAGTGTTCTGGAAGCATAAAGTTCAGGAAGTAATAATGCTAATAATCCTACCAACACTCAAAAACACACCGACACCAGGATGGTCTCTTGAGAAAAACTAATAAAAATGAGTAAATAATGATTTAAAAACCCATAAAGATCGTTGGCACACATTCATAATAAAACTATCTCCCTTTCTGTACAGTGTATAGAAGTCACAGTTTGTTCATAGAACCAATAGCAATTTTCACACAGAGCATTTTTAGATAAAGACTCAAGTTAAAGATGGCAATATCAATGTGTTTAGATAAATAAAGGCGCTTGTTGGAAATATGTAGCAGAAACTGACCATGCCTTATGCCAAACTGCTGTTTTAATAAATAATTATGGATGTTCTTGCAAAGAGAAAATGGCAACACATTTTTTTGGAAATATACAGCATATAAGCAGAAAACTGGAAGTTATTTAATAATTACTTTAAGAAATAATCAACATAAAAAAATATGATGCACTGGCTGTGACTGGCTTCACACATCTATGTAAGAATTGGTTTCGAAATGCTGATGAACACAGTGTGCTCATGGCTTTAGCAGAAGGCCACGGGGCTTCAGGTTTCGGTCGATGCCGGGCGCTGATTCCTGTCCCGAAGTCGATAAACACACAGCTGACACTTTCTGCAGTTACCTGGGTACATATTTTATTCACAGATATTGTTTATGGTCAATAATGCTGCAGTTCTGTTCTTTCTTTGCATCATACAACTGTGTGAAGGAATTGACAGCAAGACAGTAGAGAATATAAATTAAAATTTAAGAACATAAGGAAGTAATAAGATACAATAAATCTGAAAACTGTCTGGAAAATGTTTCTTTATGATAGTTAAACTATACAACTGTAACTATATAAACCATTATAATACTTATTGATTTATCGTATAGTACTGGGGATACACACACATGTTATATTATCATAGTATATATTATTATATATTACAACATGAACACATAGATGTATAAATATACTGTATTGGACACCAGTCCAATGTTAAAGCTGAGGCATAGGCATATGTATAATATACTTACATATATTATATGCCCTAGCTTTAACACTGGAGCGTATACAATCACAGGTGCAAACCTTATTTACTGTCACCTTCAGATCAGTGATATTTCATCCAAAAAGTAATCCAAAGTTGTATTTGCAATATTTATTTTGCAAGCATCATGACTCCAGCATTTATTCTGCTCATCTTCTGTTCTCAGTTTCTTCTGACAAATTTGAGTCAGTGAGACTCCTCGTTCCCAGTCTGTGTTTTCTATTGCTCTGGTCCCTGTGACCACAGCAAACCACCGTCTGTGTGGACTACAGTGGCACAAACACTCAAAGTATGGAATTTAACTGACAAATGGTACCTCTGGTGATTCAAGCTACCAGAGGAGCCCACTAGGATGCTGTCTGGTTGCCTCTCACAAAGGAACCATAGCACCAGGAGGCCTTGTTGTAAGATTATGTGGAGTCTGGCCTGCATACACAGTGATATACAAACATTTGACAGGGCCTGGGGTAGAGGAGGTTCGGGGGGTCACAATTTTACGGTCTGTGTTTGGAGACAGGAACAGGAATAAACACATGCATTCCTCTCATTCCTGCTCCCACACTGAAGGTTTTCTCCTTCTCTGAGTTATGCCTTTAAATAGAAGCCTTGTATCAGGACACTGCTGGTGTTCAGTAAGTCATAACGGACAAAAAGATGTGCAGAAATACCATGGTTGATAAAATGGTGAAATTAACACCCAAGATTTTCCAGCATGCTTTGTGACAGGACAGGACCCCCCCTGACCCACCCACCATACAGATGACTGGCTGTTCAGCTGACGTGCACATTGCCTCAGCGTCCAGCAGGGGGTGCCAGTGACTCTGGGTGCTGAGTCTTCGGCAAGAAAAAGCAGAGCAAGGAGAAACAAAGGTTCAACCAGTGCTGCGCACCATCCCGGCACAAGCAGCAAGGAGCCAGGAGGTCACCGGGTCGAGAAAAACCTGCCCCGGGGGGGGGGGGGATGGACCCCAGGACCATCCGGGACACGAATGGACAAGCAGAGAGCACGGCAGACATCTGTGAGCTTCAGCCTGAGACCAGAGTACAAAGCCTTACTTTACCTAGAAGCCATAATGTGGCACAAAATACCTTCACTGTGCCGTCACCGGAATGCCACCGAGGTCAAATGCTGACATCACTGGGGAGCTGCAGTGGGACGTCTGAGCTTCCTTAATTGGGAAGGTGTGAGATTCTGGGGGTGTCCTGCACAGGGGTGGAAGCCGAACGTTTGATTATGGTCAGAGGAAAGGGAAACAAAGCCAGGAAAGAGGATACAGAAGGGGAGTGAAATAATCCTGAAAGAATGAAGCGAAAGAGAAGGGGAAATTGTGGCCAAATACATTTCACAGTGAAAATTAAACATACACAGCACCACGGTAAACAGCACAAAAAAGGGGCTTAAAGTTTTGTTCACATGGCAAAGTCAAAAAAACGAGTGAAATGTCAGCAAAGCACTCACAACGCATTGCAGAACACATGGAGGCTGAATAAATAAAAGAAAAATTAATAGTGCGAAGAAAAAGAATGCGGTGGCGAATGTGTCAAAACGTTTCCAGAAACGGCAAAAACCAAAACTGTGGCATACAACAAAGTGTTGTGAAGAAAAGCTCGGCAAAAATCGAGAATCTTGCAAAATACACAGAAACGTGAGATAATTTATGGTTGAAAAGGAAAACAGCACAAATTTAACTGGGTATTTAGACATTGCATCTTATATCACAGTTTACCCACAAAATAGCAACAAAATAACAACACAACAAAACCAACAAAAAAGTATTACATTATCACACGCACGCACACACACACACACAATGTAGACAGTTTAGAGGTAAGCATTCACTAGAAACACATTTGTTTGATGAAATCCAAATAAACATGAAGCCTGAAACCTGCAGCTGGATTCAAAGCCATACATGAACACATAGTTGAGGAACAAAGAGGCACCAGCACTCACCAGGACACCTCTGTGCTCACATGCGAATATTAAAATACAACAGCCAAAAATAACAAAACTTTCACATAAATAGAGGCGTTCGTGTCAAGACTCAAAGGAAACATTTGTGCCTTTTCAGTTTACACCATTCCTGTTCCAAACACTGTGGAATAAAGGGGCATTTCCAGTAGAGAAAAACAGGACAATGACAGGCGCAACTGTATCGTGGGTGGGGGCAGGGACATTAACACAACAGCACCTGAGCTGAATGAGCCCTCAATATGGACCAAGGGTATCACTGCACAACCCACTGACCATTTATACACATGCTTTTTGCATTGCTTTATTAAGGTCATAAAAGAAATTGTTTCCAAAAAGCATCATTTTAACTCAAAGACATTGATAATTCAATAAAAAAATAAGCGATGCACATGCACAGCAAATGTATGTTTTAGAGGTGTATTTCCTGTGTGAAAAGGTCTTCTGGTTCATTCCAGTTCTCAATTGTTGGTGCACAGTACAAATATTTTAAGGTCTTATTTAAATATAAACATCTGCAGCTATGAACAGTGTGCATCCGAGCTGAAGACCTGAAGAAATGTCCAGCACGGACAGGGAAGCATCACCGTCGCCAAAGGGGGCAGCGAGCCTCAGTGTGGATTTCTGTTTTATTATCGTCCTCAAAGAGCAGCATTTAAATCCCTAAAGAAAGTAGAAGCGTGACAATAAGCCATAGCAACTTCTTAAAAAGCTGCCCCTCTGCCAAACAGGTATGACTTTCTGTCAATGACTTAAAATGTCTCAGTGCCTAAATTGCTGAAGATTTAAAGAACAAAATTTGCGGCATAATATTCCTGATCTTCACAGTTGCAAATATTATTTATTTCATTAAAAGAGAATGTAAAAATATCAACAGTGCTAAGAAAACGTTTCATTTTTCAGTTTTTATGGCGTTTTGGTGTTGTTATATTCATTTTGTCCCCTAACTTCATTTGTTACCTATGTTCTTACATTTAAGGAAGATTTGGGTCATTTTAACCCAGTATAATTTTCAGGCACTTAAACTCTTAGCAGCAGAAGTCAGTTTGGTGAAACAGAGGCTGACTGAAACACACTGTGCCACATGCAAGAAATTTGAGGGGTACAGCTGATGAAGCCTTGGTCATGCATCCGTTTCTAAGGCTCTAAAGTCATTTAAACCACAGTCAGAGTCAAAGTCCTCAAATGGAGAAACTTTATAACAGTGGTGATTCGACTTAGGAGTTGCCATCCAGCCAAAATCTCTGTGTTAGGAAAATGTAAAATCATTATTGGGCTCAAAGAGAAGTCAAAAACAATATCCAGGACACTGTGGGTCTCTGTTGACTGAGCTCAAGTCAGCATTCATCTCTTCACAGGAAGAAGGATGCGATTCCAAACTTCAATATGTAGCAGAGTGCTGAGGAAGAAACCATTGCTCTTTAAATAGAACGTGACTGTTCATCCACACTTTGCTGAAATGCACCTGGTATCTCTCAGAACTTCAGTAGAATGACGGATGAAGAGGAGAAATATTTGGACCACATGGGCCCTGATGCATCTGGCAAAAACCAATTAAAGCATTTTAGATTGGGATCCTTTCAATGGCAGTGGCGGTGTCATGTTTTGCTGCCACAGGACTTGCGCACCTTGCCATCACTGAAAGAAAAAAAGCTTTTTCACATGAAAAAGTTCCAAATGTCAGGACATGAGTCCGTAAGTCAAAGCTGAAGTGCAGGTGGTCGTGCAGCAAGATGATCCCAGTCATACAAGCAGGTCAACATCACAAAGGCTTTGACAAAAAAATGAAAGTTATGAACTGTCCTGCTCGGGATCTGAATTTGACTGAAATGCTTGGGCAAGACCTGAAAGGAGCTGTTTGTGCATAAAAACTTGCAAATGTTGCTGAACTACAGCAGCTGTACAAGAAGGAATGCGTCAAAATCGCCCATGACCACACCAACAAGAAGCCTTTGCTTGTAGTCACTGTAGCTAAAGGTGGTGCAGAAACATGCTGTGAAGCTGCCTTTTCACACCTGCAGCTGCACATTTCATTATCTTCACCACCAAGGAAATGACAGACTATTTTTCCACTCTTAGACTGCACTTATAGACCACTAGGACTGACAAAAAGTCATAAAATTGATCCCTGAGCAAAGCATTCATAATTGTACTGCTCTGCACTGAAGACAGAATAAGGTTCTGCCTCACTGAACAATTTGAGTGTAAAGCCTGTGTGATGGTGGGAAGAAATACCATGGTCAGACGATTCTGTACTTGGCGAACATCACAGCCACTTTCTAAAGAAATAAAGTACAAAAGAATGAGTCTCCTGCAGTATCGGTTTATCAAGGGTGCACCCTGGATGGGATGCCAGTCTGTCACAGGGTGGGCGCACACACACACACACACACACACACACATATCACCATTGAACCTGTGAACACATCTTTAGACTGCGGGAGGAAACCAGAGCACCCAGGGGAAACCCACAAAACTAGGAAGAACACACAACCTTCTCCTAGACTGAGCTGGCCACCATGATGCCTCTTATGCACTCTGTAATATATACAAAAGTCAATGTCCTGATGTCATTGTCACTACTAACTGTTATGATTCTTTTATTACTATTTGCCATTGTGATATTGCATAGTTTTACACCAACTACATTCTGAAAAAGGGTTTTTTTTCCTGACCCTCCTGCAGCGACAGTGAGTTTTTTCAACCCCCCCACCATCTTGAAATTAAAATGGAATAAAAAAATGAAAATAAAACTGAGAAAATGCTTGCGGGATCCACATTGCGAATTGACCGCAGAGTAGAGAAGAGGATCCCTCAAATAAGGCTGTGCTTGCAGAGAGTGGGAGTCATCCAGTGGGAATTTCTGACTTGCTGTTGATACACCAGGTCCCATGTGCACAATAACACACTCTGTCACCAGCATCTTGGACATAAATGGGCTGATCTCGGGCTTCAGTCGGCCCGTTCATCACTGGCCGCTTCCTTCCAGTCCTCTTCTTCCTCCATGCTGGAAACCTTCCGAGTCGGCCTTACGCTGCCGCTCCTTTTTGTACCTACATCGCTAATCGTATAAGAAGTATTGTGTTTGGGATGCAGAACACATTGGTTAGGACAGGAGATATAACCAAAAGCGGGCAGGTCAAATTTTGGCCGGGACAGTCCTCAAGGCCACCTGCGAGCGTGGCACCGAGGCCGAACTGCTTCAGTGGAAGTTCAACACACCGAGTTGAGCAATAATAAAAATAAGCAACCTGCTGTGCGAGCGAACGACATAGTTTGGTGGAGCACAGCGAAGCCTGAGCAGTTTTTCTTCTCTCCCCATCCTGACATCCCCCAGATCTCTCCCCATCCACCACGAGCCTTTCCAGTTCTTTCCCCTGCCTGCCAGTCCCTCCCTCTCCGACAGACCAAGTGGTACAAGGAGGTATTTGGAAAATGCTCTGAGCTGACCAAACCGAGTCGTTTGGCTGCTTCTCCTTGCTCCCTTCCCGTCCTCTTTCCAAATAAGGAGGTACTTTTTACAGCGAGGAAAAGGGGAGAGGAGCCCGAAGCCGGAGCAACGGATGAAGGCTGGAATGAGCTGGGATGGGATGAGCTGGGATGGGATGGGATGGGGAGGAGAGACGGAGCACGGGAGAAGGGAGGAGGCCATACCCTTTTAAGGCTCTGGTTTCCTATGTGCCGCTCACTCTGCGTGGTGAAGTCACTCGAGCTCATCTGCTCTTCTTAAATCGACACTCCTGGCGAGAGGACGGCTGCGCGGTTTAGTCGGAGCTGCACACACGGGCGCGCGCACTCACACTCGGTCACGCGCACGCGCGCACACACACACACTCTCTCTCTCTCTCTCTCTTTCTCTCCCCCGGGCGAGAAGGCACTCCGAAAGTCACCGCCGTCCGCGCAGAAAGACTCTCCAGCCTCAACTTTTTCTACGCGGTGAGTAAATCCCACTTCCACTTCACCTCTGGCTGGTTTTGTCGCGGCTTTCGGTACCTCCGCAACCGTGGGTGTCCGACCAAACTTGAGAGCTGGAGGGAGCTCTGTGGTCCTTTTTGTTTTTCCTCTGCTCGACAGGACGGTAACAAAACTTCACAGAACCAAATGGGAGAATTAATTGAACTCCTTTTCCGGAGCAGAAACGCTTGTGCCCCGCGCCTCAGCCGAAGGACTGAACGCGTGTCCTCGGCTTTCACGTCAAGTTTCCTAAAGTGTTAGCGCTACGTGACAGCTGTCTCTTTTGCAGCGCTTCTTCCAACAATGTCTCGTTTTTAGATAACCTTATCTTTCTGCTGGGTTATCTCTTTGCGAGTCTGCGCTGTTTTGCGTGCACTTTTTTTTTGCTCACGGAGGCTGGGCTGTGGCAGGGATCCAGGAGGTGTGCGGTGATGGCCGCCGCGGTTTCGCTCGTAGCGCAAGGTGAGGGAGGAGGCCGTGAGGTGTCGGCGCGATCCAAGGTGGCAGCTTCTGGACCTGCAACCTAGTGCCATAAAAGGTCCTTTAATCGGAGCCCACCGGGTCGGACGAAGGGTTCTAGGAAGAAGACGCTCCTTCGTCAGCTGGAAAGAAACGCAGATGCAGATAGGCAGGCTGGGCTGTGCTCTGACACACAGGCACAAGCAGTTGAGCTAAAGATGCTCAAACTACCCAGTGATGCAGACCCTTCTTAACACTCTTTCTAAGTAGAAATACAGACAGAAAACCAAACGTGTGGCCTAGGTGAGGAGACATTAAGTTCGTGCATCGACTCTTCGTAAGTCAACAGGTGCTGAGAAATGCATTGAACGTGGATGAGAGCAGAACACAGTGAGGAAAAGATGCAGCTGTAGACTCGAGGTTTTCGCCATGCCCGGATGAATTCATTCAGCCTTTAGGGTTGGGGTGGCACGGGGGATTTATTTGTCTTTATGATTTCACACCAACTCGAAGGAAGGAGCACGCCGCAACTTTCCGCTTGTTGTAAGCAATCTGTTATCCAGGCTCAACCTGTTTTTGAAGGCACTTTTGTGTCAGTAAGAGGAGGAACGTGCAGATGCGCGGTTGCAGCTGTAAAGCTGGGCATTTCCCCCAAATACCCGCATCCTAAAATGATCGTTTTCTAAAGCGTTTAAAACACCAAAAATGTTTTAAAAAGGTTTCCAAACATGTGTGCTGAGGAGTGGTGCAAATGGCAGCGCAGTCCCTCCGCTGTTTTGTGCAGACAAACCGCAGCAGAGCTTTTTCAGAGGGTTTGCGAGCGCAGCTGTCTACCAAGTTTTGTATAAACTCGCAAAGACGGTACAAATTCTTACTGCGCTCCCACCCTCCCTGCCACTGAGAGAGGCCTTGTAATCTTGCACAGTGTCAGTTTAGGGATTGATCCAAAGTCAAAGTCACTTTTAAGGCTTTCGGTGCCAGAAAATATATATGATCACCCTGGGTCTGGCTTCTACCACCTGGAAACCGCGCCTTTGCGGTCCATTTTACATTGCAGTGTGTGAGGCAACAGCGCTTAGGTCATTTTTGGGCCATTCGCTCTATCGCAGCTCTTCAAAGGAGCTATCTAAGTTGCACAACTGTCTCTGAATCTCGCAGGATTTGCTCCGTCTTCTTCTTGCTGTTTGTAACAATGATTTCCCAATGATTTCACCCTTCCCGACGCCTTTGTGAGACTACAGGCCAACCCCTTAAAGCAAAACCGTAACCCTGCCTATTTTCTTCAGTGTGAAAACAGTATGACGGAGTGCTGGGTGTTCAGGGAGCTCAGAAGCAGGGGGAAAGGGGACAGCAAGCAGCAGCTTGTCCAGAAGGGTGCAAAAAACAAATTCTTGTGCACTACCCCACCACACCTGGCTAGCATTACATGGGAACCAGTAAGTTCTCAGCTTCCTCCAGCTGTGAAGGGGCAGAAATTTACAAACACACATACCTATACACTTTCTTTTCTTGATTCTGCAGTTCCTTGCATAAAAACGGTTCAGAGAGTTTATACCGTGTAAGTCAGCACTTCGTGAATGAGGTGACACAGTTTGTGCTTGTGGGGGTGGGAGGATGAATGACGTACGAGGATGTAAGAGTGGGTGGGATGTAGCTTATAGCGACATTGCTGTGGTGCGATGATGTGATCTATTGAGCAACACAAAGCAGAGCTGTAAAAATATGAGCCCGTTGCCAAAAACCATGCTGGGACATAACTCCACCATGAACTGGAAAGAGTGGAGAAGTATGCGGACCTTTGTTTGTGTGTGTGCGTTTCATTATCAGCTCTATGAGAAACATGTAAGGCTGTTGATTCCAGTGCAGAGTTTGGGCCAAGTTAAGTCTCAGTTTTGAGGCCTCGTGGCCAGTTGGCCCATCTACAAGCACCCAGCCTTCGTCTTGCTAGGGGAAACATCTTTAACCATTCCAGTTCTTCCATGACTAACATTCATTTAATCTGGTGGGTCAACATTTCCCTTTACTGTGCTGTCCTGTTCTGGATTAATTTAGACTTGCAGCCCTCGCCAAGCCACAGCCTGGGGCCACGTTGAGTGAGACCAGTGAAACACAATTCCATGAATTAACAGATGTTCAGATGAGGCTTTTCAGATGGTTTTGGTTTGAGATGTAAAGCCCAGCTACTAAAAAATTGCATGGGCCTTCGGTGTGCCCTACAACATTAGTAAAAGAGGAATAAATGAAAATGGGCCTGGAGCATAATAAAGAGCGCTGGATACTTTGCTCTCTGCAAGCTTGTTCTGATGGTCAGCACTTCCACAGAAATGCTCGGAGTGTCTCCCATCTGTGCACCCACATGCTGTTTACCATGATGGAAACAGGAAGTTGTCTGGTTGTCATGGAAATGGCTTCCGTCCAGGACATTGTGGGCGGATGGGTGTGAGGGGAGGCAATGGATACAGCAAGGGTGACTTTTACAGTTCATGTAGCTCTGCTGATACGGAACAATGCATCACAAACTGAAACAAGAAGACGACGCCAAGGCAGTTAGAGCCGGGCTGAGATCAGTTTCTCCAGAAACAACATTGAGACAAATTGCTTACACATCCAGTACATGTTCAGGCCTGTAAGTGGGAATGTGTCACACCAGTGTATGACAGCTGCCGCCTCTGCCTAAAGGAGCTCAGCATGATGGTGAGGAGGGGAAGACCTGGAGCTGTGTTGGAAATGGGTAGCGTATAGGTGGGGTGCAGCCACAGACAGTCACAAAGGACATCGTCCAACATGGACACTCACTTGGCTATTGTGTCAGGGTGGCATCTAGACTATAACCTTTAACCCCTTCCCCCCAGGCTCAGCAAGTCACGGTGTCTTGACATCAAGATGGCATCCCAGGTGACTGTGGTACCAGGGATATGTGTGTGTGTCTGTGTTTAAGCTTGGCACCGATGGCTAAAAGTATGAGGTTTGCTCTAGCTGTGTGTTGGTTAGCAGAGGTGGTGCTGCATGCACGCGTTTGCTTGTGTGCGTGTGTGTGTGTGTGCGCGTGCGCGAGCGAGCTTGACTTTGCCAATTCAGAGCTTCCATTGTGCAGAACACTGTGCCATTCCATCACCCCTGCCAGCACTGTCCACACTGACTTCTGGCTTTACTGTGGGATGAGGTTTGGTACAGTTTCGTGTGCAATTTCATGCATTTACTATGCATGCTGTCCTCAGCGGTGCAACCGCTTGCATGCATGAGCACAGTGTACAGCAGTCAAATGTACAAGCAAAACATGCCACTGTTGTGTGTGGAATGATCAGGTATTCAAATGGATAGACGGGTTCAATGTAAATGCGCGCCCACGCGCCCGTTGCAGGTAAGTCCTAGTAATTTACCTTCAGATAAGATGGTGCAGTTGGCTGAACGGAATACATTTCACACAACCTGCAGTGTTCAGCAGATGTTCACACTTCCTGAGAATGTGAGATTTCAGATACACTTATGGGCAAATTAGCAAGGGAATGCATACCCTCTGTCTTGTTTCTGTCAATTTTTTTTGAAGTAATAAGTACAGTATTGAAACAGGACAAAGACAGAGATTAAGCATGTGGTTTGTCTGGCAGCATGAATTGACGCCATGTTGACTCTGCGAATTTTAGTCCTGGAGGGCAGTATGACTGAAGGCTTCCTGATCTTTCTCCAACTTCAAAAAGTGTTACGACCAAGCACAAACATTTAAACGTTACAGATTTGCCCTGGTTAACTGCTTATTAGAGAACTTGTCCCAGGAATCGCCTGGCCCTCCAGAACTGAATTCACGAGGATGAGTGAAAAATTATCCAGAATTTTTTTTTTTTTTTTTTTTTTTTTTTGTGCTTTTGGGTACAGCAGATACTTTTTGACTCATCCATGTACAAATAAGTAGTGCCTTTGGATCAAAAGCTGGTGTGATTCAAATATTTGTTCCTAAAATGTTCACATAATTTTACTGTTCTTTTAACTGTGTTCCACATCTGCTGATTGACAGGGAGCTCCAGGTATGGCCAACAAAGGTCCCTCCTATGGCCTGAGCCGTGAGGTGCAGGGGAAGATTGACAAGAAGTATGACCCAGAGCTTGAGGAAAGGCTGATCCAGTGGATTGTGGCCCAGTGTGGTTCCAGAGTAGGTCAGCCTGAGCCTGGAAAGACCGGCTTCCAAGCCTGGCTAAAGGATGGCTGTGTGAGTCCATGACTTTCCCAACTAGCCCAAAAGTTTGTGACTCCTGGATTCTACCACATATGTTGATGATCTTGGTTACTGCTGACTGCCACATCACAAAGAATCACAGTTCATATTTCCACCATCATCTCTACCTGGATGGACCTCATTGTGAAAATTTCTTTGCGTTATTGTGACTGATCAAGACGTTCCGTTTCCCTCCGCAGGTACTGAGCGAGCTGATTAACAGCCTTCATAGTGGGGACAAGCCCATCAAGAAGATTCAAAGCTCTCCCATGGCCTTCAAGCAGATGGAACAAGTGGCTCAGTTCCTGCATGCTGCTGAGCGCTATGGTGTCACCAAGACGGACATGTTCCAGACAGTGGACCTATGGGAAGGTAAGCAAAAGCCAGGCAAGAGATTCATTCTTTAGTGCATCTGAGCTGGTGGCCGCTTGCAGGTAGTTTGCACTGGTTAATACTTGTGCGCAGATGTTCTATAATCACAATCTCTGCTATTCTGCCTGGGTGCAGGGAAGGACCTGGCGGCAGTGCAGCGGACCCTGGTGGCTCTGGGCAGCATAGCAGTTACCAAGGACGATGGGCTGTACCATGGTGACCCCAACTGGTTCCACAAGTGAGTGTCTAACATCTGGAAGCCTTGCTATGGGGGTCTTTGTCCAGCTTGATTTCCTCTGTCACGTTTAAAGTAGAAGCGCCGATTGGGTGCTCTGCTTGGTATAGCTTATTAGCACTTACATGCTATGGACTCAAGCATGGGCTTTTACTTCACAGAAAAGCCCAGGAGAACCGAAGGGATTTCACTGATGACCAGCTGAAGGAGGGCAAGAATGTCATTGGGCTGCAGATGGGGTCCAACAAAGGAGCCTCCCAAGCTGGGATGACAGGGTACGGCCGACCCCGGCAGATCATCAACTGAGCCCCTCTCCACTGCCTTTAATCCCCTTCACTTCGAGGTCCCTTTTCCCCTCCAGTTCTGCCCCTTGCTCTTGCCCTTAGCCAACCCAAACTTGGACCAGCTCTCCATGTTCAGTCTTAACAAATGGTTCCAACTAGTCAAGGACTTCAGAGTCCAGACAAAACAGTGACTAAGACTTAGACATCAAGATACTGACCAATCTGCATGTAAACCAACCAGGCACACTGTCCAAGACTTAACCAAAATAGACACTCCAACAAGCCAAAATAAATGTATCCCTACAAAGTATTTCATTCATGTATATTGTAAATTAAAACTCTGAGTGTGAAGTAGCAAAACCACATGGAGACTGTTTTTTCAAACGTACTCATCTTGCATGAGTGCTTCGAAGCTTAATAAAATGCAATTCTGACAATATCAATAATTGGTATGAAAATGAATATAAAGATGTCCTTCATTCCAATTTCACCCCACCCCTTGGAGCTCGACGCACGGAGCAGGGATGAGTATTTCAACCAAAGCAACGCAGGAAACTGCACTCGAATCCCGGCAACTCTGCCCCAACTCCAGCACATTTCTCAGTGGAATTCTCAAATTTTGAACCAATGAAAACCTTTAATTAGTCAGAATCTATTTTAAGAGCATCAAGATGGTGATGTAGTGGAGACAGTCTTGTGTCCTGGAATGAATCTGACGCCAATACAGCTTGGTAACACACTGCTGCCTTTAAAAGGAAAACAAACGAGTGCCAGGAATGCAAGAGATGTTGCAAAGTAATGTATGAGGGAGATTTGTACACAGACCCGGGCTATACAAGCTATTAAAGATGCAATCTTCATGGTTTGGGTGGGGGAAACGTCAATGAAATTTTGCTGAGCTACATTTTAATAAAAATTACATACATCTGAAAAGCGGTCTTGGGCTTGTGTTAATCGATGCATTGATAACAAACCTTTGGCCTTGGAGAGCACTGCAGTGTTTCCTATCCACCTGAGGCAACCCTTCTGCTCCTGCTGTAACCATAAATCACCGCTTTCAGCACAACTTCAACAGAACAGAGGCTGGAAAAACAAGCAACCGTTCACGAACTTCATCAGGGTCAAGAATATTTATTTGGTTCATTCAGACCAGCTGTTAAATGTAATAAATGCAGTTTTCTTAAGAACCAAAGTAACACCCAGCATTGTACACCATTTCCACCATAAAAATTTATCTTTCTGACTTGTATTGTTCTTTTGAGAAGTCGTGTTTAATATACAGCTCCAATTGTATAAACGGCATATTTCAGCAACGTCTTTGTACCACAGGAAGGACAACTGATCCATCCTACCTATTAATTTACACAAGTTCAAGTACTGAAAGGATTGAGTGAGAGTGCAAGCTCTCCAATTTGCACTTAATTCTTGTCCAAACTAGTCAAATCATTATAGACTCCATAAAAATATTCTTCAAAACAATATGAAAACAATAATAAAATAAAGCACTCAACTCTTTAATGTCATCATACACTCCTCTCTCTCTCACACACACACACACACACACACACACACAGAGTGAAACATATTCAAGTAAAACACACAAAAAGGAACAGTAAGAGGCACAATCCCCAAACAGTAAACATCAGAGCTTCCCGCGACCCACTGGGGAAATGCATCCTGATGGCTGTTTGCCTGTAAATTACCGCTTCCTTGCAAGATGGCCCACTACTAAACAGCCTTGAATGACTCTGCCGTGTCCACGTGACTTTGGAAGCTAGGGGTGGGGGGCATTTTCTGCATGCCAGTATGTACCGTAATCCTGCATGAGGGCCTCTTCCCAACTGAGGCTCCTCACTGCAACAGGCAGTTGCTCCCTCTTCATTCCTCTGTTATAAAGTGCCTGCCCAAGGGTGCTCCTCCAGTTCCTTCTTCACGTCTCTACATGAGTGAAAGGTCCCCCAGTCCCCAAGCAGCTATAGCGTGAAGTCAGAATGAGGGCCAGGAAGTTTGGCTATGTAGCTGTGTCGGCAGTGATGAGGGGCACCTGATCCTCCGAGTCAACCATGGGGTGCATGTGAAACTCAGCCCCATCCTCAAGGCTGCGGAGATGCATCTGCCTGCGGTGGCAAAGTCTTGGCACTTCCATCTGGGCCAGAATCACCTCCAGGATGTAGTAAAGTGACCCAAAGAAGGCAACGCAGCCCAGAAAGAGCAGGTACTGCATATAAAAGACAGGACGGACCAGGAAGGAAGTCGGGAAGTAGGAGAACAGACGGCAAAATCAAAACATGGAAAGATGGCTGACGCAGGCAGATAAATAAAAAGAAAAACAGTTCAGGTATTAAGGTCATACTTGCACAAAATATCATTCATTATGATAACTATGACCTCAGAATGACAACCACTGACCTTCAAAATGTTGCCACTGACGGGGCTGAAGGTCTCAGGCGGTATATCTAAGCCAGGGGGGCAGGGCATCGAGAAGCTGCTGTTCAGATACTGGCCACCCATGGCATCTTCCACAATCCTACACAGCATTCGTAACACACGACTGCGTCACCAACATCCCTCAACACAAACACAGCCGGTCACAGCTACACTGACAAACACCACACCATTCTCCAGCCTAAAAGTGTAAAACGTTCTAGAAATGTTCCGCTGTACCTCTGCCTTTTCTTCACCTCCTCAAATGTCAGAGATGACCCGTAGAGGGTCAGCTTCCATTGCTTCAAAATGCCCAGAGACAGCGCACCTGGCCCTGAACCACAGAGAGGGGAAGGAAAACGGTGAGTAGTGGCCTCCAACCAGCAGCCTTCAGATGTCTTCATGAATGGCACACAGGGTACAACAGGACACAACAGACTAGAATTACTGGAAAAAGAAAGCTGCAGTCAGGAAGCCAAAAAGTAAAATGTGTCGATCAAAGCATGGTTTACATCTGACAGTTTATCTTCATTCAGAGACAGTTTTACAGAGACAGGTTGTCCTACTGTAGTCAGTGAGCCGCAAGCTGTACTGGCCCTCTGCCCTCTCGCCCCAGCAGCGCACTGTGGAGAAGGTCCAGTCCATGTAGCCAGAACGGTCCCTGCATGCGTGCACACACACACACACACACACAGGAATTCTTGTAAGAATTCCAGACTAAACAAACATGGCACTATTCTGTGGATCACAAGATTTTGATAGTTTTATTTACTTAAAGAGAAAGGGCTAATGTCAACACATTACTTGTATACAGAAACAAAACAATGTACATTCACATACCCACCCACTCGTGACTTTAGTGTTAAGAAGACCTGTATTGTGTGTGGGTTCACCTGGTGGTTCTGGGCTAACTTACACATCCATACTGCGACGGGCTCCAACGATGGAGCTCATGCCACTGGGACACACCAACATGATCTCCACACTTCCACGGCGAGGGTGGCTCATCGTAACAGTGACAGCCACATGCTCCAGCGTCTGCATTCCTGACTGCAGCAGATCACTTGCTGTCACTAAGGGGAGAGGGAAGGGGTGTAGTGTAATCAAATGGACATTTTGAAATAAACACACAAGTCAAGGAACAATGCTGGTGATAATTCATGATCCCACCTTATTCGGGAAAGGATTATTACACAAAACACAAGTTCTGCCCCAAATTTTTAACTGACCTCATATATATGTAAGTATGTACGTGTACACACACACACACACACACACACACACACACACACACACACACACAAACAAACACAGAGCAAGGGCCAAAATGCACACAGATCTGCTGGTAAACCCTGCTGACTCAGCTGCCCTCTTTCTCTCCTCCTGAGAGCTTTTGCCCGGTGCACTGTGATCCCCTGGCATTTCCTCGCCTACTGCTCAGTGCTGCAGCTCCACACTACATTCCCTTATAGGGAAGAAGACTTCCCCAAAAGTGTTGGAGTGGGGGGTGGGTCCTGATGTGGGGTGTTTCTCTCCCCAAAAACTATTCACAGCAGCCAGCCCAGCAGCTGTATAAGAACGCTGGAGCCCCTTTCTGTCTGTGTTCGAGCTACTGAGAATTCACCCATTTCTGGCAGATCAGTTGATTCAACAGCTTATTCAAAGCCAATAAAAGGGCAAAAATCATCATAAAAACGATTGGGATGAATTTATGAACTTCCCTGCAGGGATCAATAAAATTCCATTCTGAAAAATTCACGTGGGTTATATTTTCCTACACACATTGTGGACTCATTATAAAACTGTGTTGCCACAAGGTTGTTAGTGATGCCTCACTGTGAGCTCCAAGCACTGACATCTGATGATGTCCATCCGATTGGAAGTGATAAACACCAGATAGATATCCCCCCGCACTCCATGCAGTCACGTTACCCACACCAAAGACATGGATCCTCTCGCATTCACCTTAAAGGCCAAATAAACACCAACATATTCTTCTCAAATTGACACACACCACTCTTTCTGGCCTTCAATCCACATTCTTTCTATAAACACACAAATAACATGCAGATAACAACAAACAAACAAACACACAGATGCTGGCCTGAATGGCACATCTGGTTCTGCTGAGCTCATCTCTAACATTCAGTCACATCTCAGATATTTCAACAATTTACAAGATTTCAGAAAACGTGTTCCTTATCTTTAACATTTAAAAGCCTTCTACCCTCCTTGATAAAACGTATGGCTCTAATTTTTCAGGAGAACCCGAGGCTCTTGTTTGTCGGCATAAGCTTTGAAATATTATGTAATCTAATCCTGGCCCAGATAAAGCCTGGTCATATCTTTCTGCATATTAAGCCACCTGCTTTGAACTACTTGCTTTCTAAAAGCAGAACATGGTACAAAAGTTCCCAAGGTAGCTCAGCATCACAAATGGGATTTGTTTTCATCTCTTCAAGTAATATAACTAACAAATGCTATCATATACAAATATGATAATGCTCTAAGGTGGACAACTGACTCATACCTGTACTTGGACAGGGTTCAGACCCCTGGGACCCAGTACTTTACGAGCAGTTATGGACACCCCTTGAAAGTTACCAACATTGCCTGGATTACAAATTTTGCTTACACATATCTTTCTAATCAGTACTTTTATTGTGAACTTGTGCTTTAACACTAAACCGCCAGAGCCAAAATAAGTGATTTGTCTGCATATCATTTTAATGAGAATGAAAAACTGAAATGCGCTGCTTGCATATGTGTTCACAGCCCACATATTAATATTTTCTAGAGCTACCTATTCCTGTTAGGAAAGATTTAAGCTATTTGGGAGTAAATATGTACCAGCTTTTTACACTTTTTAGAAGTTATTTTTCCTCATTCATCTTGGCAAATCTGCAGCAGGTTGATCAGGTTGTTGAGGTTGGCTGGATGATGATTGTGGACTGCAGTTTTGGTGCCACTGATGTCAGGACATTCACTTTTTTGTTTTCCAGTCTCTCTAGCTCTGCTTTGGGCTTGTGCTTGAGATGACTGTTTTGTTGAAAGGTGAACTTCTGTTTCATAGCTGAAGCAGGTTCCCTTGCAGCATTTCCCTGAATTTTGTGTCATATATTTTATCTTCAGTATTGGTAAGACGCTCCATCTGTGCTGATGAAAAGCATCCCCACAACATGACACTGCCACCACCAGAGTTCTCTGCAAGGATGGTGTTTCTTGATCAATGGGCATTGTAAGGTTTGGGCCACAAAAAGTGCTTTGAATTTTGATCAAAAAGCTCTGTTGTGGTCTCATCTGACCACAACACATTTTCCCAAATCTTAGCTGGGACATTCACATGCATTGACATGATTCTGTTTGATGAATGGCTTCTTTCCTGTCACCCTCCCATACAGATCAGTTTTATCCGATGTTCTTGATAATATGGACTGGCGCGCCTTTTCTCCACTTTCAGCCACAGACCTCTGTAGTCCCTTCAGAGTGATTGATGGCCTCTCTGTGGCTTCCCTCACAAGCCTGCAGTACGTACTTTTCAGATGCTGAGTTTCGAGGCATGGCCTTGTCTAGGCAGTGTCTAGGTGATGTGACTTCCTGATTATTGGCCCAACAGTAGTGACTGGGAGATCCAAACATTTGGAAATGATTTTGTACCCTTTTCCTAATTTAAGTATTTCTGACTCCTAAATCTTCTGCAGTATATTCTTTAGCCTTCATTCTCAAACCTCTCCTTGAGGTTCACAGCATCACCAAGGATACTTATGTGTTTTTTTTAAGCTGTAAAATATGGTGATTATTGTAATGGTTCACTGGTAGAAAACAGTTACATCCAGTTAAGAGACTATCGTGTCCTTGTTAGGGAGTAGTTTTTCATCTGTTTAAACCAGGAGTTCCCACAGTTCAAGGGTTTGAATACTTATTCAAGCAGGATATTTAACAGCATAGTTTTGACATTTTATTTAAAATACTTGCAAACAAAAAAAATTGTTTTTGGCTCTGACTTGAGGGTTAGAGCATACAAGTTCTTAAAACTACTGTTACAAAAATAAGTAAGTTAATGATTACTAGTTTAAAGGGATTTAAAAACTTTTGCAAGGCACTGCATGCAATACTTTAAGCTGATGACAGCTAAATGAAAATGATTTTCTTTTCTCATGTGCAAGGCATATCAAAGCAGCAACTGCCCAATAGTGCAGCAAACAGGTTTTTCAGCACATTTCTGTCTGGCACCCCGACACTGAACAGCCTCCTCTGCATCAAGAAAAACTGCAAGGAGAACTTTTTTTAAATAGGGTAAGGGCTTTTTCCCACTTTATCTTGGCCACATTTTAAGGGCCTTTGTTCACAGTCTGATGTAAGTTTTACGCATGGTTCTGCTGAACGTGAGCGTCAGGCTGGGAGATAAGAGAGCCAAGAGGGAGAAACCAAGAGAAGGCGGCTGGAGGAGATTTTGGGAGCGGCCCGGCTGGATTCAGTCACGCTGCGCTTTATGTCTCTTTTGAACAGCTTGTACCAAAATGGAGCAGGGGACCTCAACTTGAACTTTCAATCACAGATATAAAGATGACTTTTGGGAGTGGAGACAGAGGCCAGAAAACAAGCGAGGAAAAACAATAAAAAGCACCAGAAAGGGTGCATGTTCCTAATTACATTAACAAGTAATGTCAACCCTTGGTATCACAAACACTGCGCTGGGCTTTTCTGTTTCTCCATAAATGCCAACAAAGCTGAAACAGAAATCCTGAGAGCAGTGTGTGACTGTGTGTGAGTAAGAAAGAGAAGGCGGGAGAGAGAGGGAGATGAAGAGAGGAGAGAGAGAGAGAGCAGTATCTCAGTTTTCCACACAGCAGCATGGTGCCTTCAGGATCAGAAACATTGCCTAAAAAGGACAGATCGTGGAGTGAGGCTGGCCATGATGAACCCCTCCTACTCCATGTGTCCCTCAGCAACAGCGGAGCAAAAAAACGAGCGTACGCATTATCAGTCATGGACAACCATGCTCGACCTCGTGTAGACACATGCAAAACAAAATGCACAGTGGCAGTGAAAGAAATACGTCATGCTCATTAAACACACAAGGGGGGGGAACAAAAACAAGATGGGTAAAAGTCCAGGTGGAGGTGAGGTTAAATGGGCAGACACGCTCCACCCACTACCTATCACTCACCATTCCAGGTGAGGGTGAGATCGGATGGGGAAGTGAGGATAGGCCTGTCCTCCTTCAGGACAGGACTCTGATAAGAGACCAGGAATGGGACTGACTCCCACACCTAAAACAACAAGGGTGGAGAACATTGAATTCATTCTTAGTGGAAAGTTGACACATACAAGGCAGAGAGCCAAATTCCAAATCCAAAAATATCAAAGCAGTTACCTAGCCACTTCCTAAAATTTCATATATTTTCAGATTTCACAATCTGAAACAACAGGTCTCCATACCAATGCTTCTGATGCATCATAAATGATTTATTTCACAGTTCAAAGGTTTTCCCATGTGTTAGATGTAAATAACAGTGTACAAGAAAGGAATCCAAGGACCATGAAAGGCCACAGCTTCTAACCATTTCAAGACAAAGAACACAGGGCAGCCTTGCTCGTCACAAAAATGACGTGTAAGCCCCTTTTCATTCCAAAGTCTTATTTCTCTCTCTGTGCTTTTTATTGCTGCTTAAAGCAGTCGGATGCCTGTCCTCAGATTGTTCACCATTCATGATAAGTCATATTAACAGCAGTCTTGCTGACTCGCTGCTAAACTACAGCTATGGTTAGTGGAGCCCCGTGCTGACCAGGAATGGTAATGCACTGCAACACACTGTACCTTGGCAGCATTGACCAGCCTCCAGGCATTCAGCAGGCCGAAACCATGCTGGTGGCTGTGGGAGAAGCCAGCTCCGTTGGTCTTCCACTCTGCATCCTTGTCTTCGTACTGCATGCGTGTACACACACACACACACACACACACGGGCTTAATGACAGAGTTCCAAGAACAACCACTCCTCTTCTAGGAGAGGACTGTTTAACAAACAGAAAACAACACTTATGTCACTGCTCCTCTGTACTATTAATCACAGCCTCTTCACCCTTCTACTGTACACAGAACTCTTGTCAGAGCAACGTTATCACTAACAAATGGTGAATAGTTTGCTCTGCTAACCCTGTCGCCGCTTTGATACATCCTAGCAGTTCTGCATGTCTGCCCGTTAGCATTATTATCATCTTTGTCATGACAAGTGTCGCTTACAAGATACACCTTTGAAATACATCATGATCTAATTAACTTTTTGGGGGTGTTGAACATGTGCAGTGTTCTCCTCCACACTACAGATTTCATTCTGCATTACATAGACTCTGCCCTAAAGTGTCCCAAGTCCCACCCCACACCTTGTAGACTCAGCCCATTTTCCGAACTCAGCGCACCGGGCCCCATCCCCTGTGGATTTCTCCCTGATTCTCTCTCACCTTTCTGGCAGTGTAGACGATGACATTCTGCACATCCCTCCAGGTGAGGCAGGGCCGCACCTGGAGCATCAGTGCCACCATGCCTGCTGCCAGGGGTGCAGCAGCAGAGGTGCCCGTGTGTCCTTCTGTACAGCCTGTGCCAGTGCGTAGTGACCAGTCGGAGGTCACCTGCACCCGCAGAAATATATATACGGACACAGAAGTGAGTGCCTGTACCACTTCACACAGCAACTCAAAGCAGGGTTAGACACATATATACACACACAATTGTATAACTATTTTTCTTGGCGCCGATGTTTAAGCAAAAGACGTCACAGATGTAAGCTGTCAAGATATTTATGGTGTGCTCTAAGTAAAGAGAAGAGACATGAAAAAAAACACGCTGGCTACAAATAAGTGGTTCACTGAGACCCAGGGACATGACAAGTGTGAAGAGGGCTATGAGAAGGACAGGAAAGGGGATGAGGGGACGCTGGTAACGTTTCTTCTCTAAACCACAGGGCAAAGACAGCAGTAGACGATTGTGAATCAAGCCACAGAAGTCCTTCCATTTGGTCCTTTAAGCACTAAACAATTTACATTTTACTGAATTATACCAAGCGCTCCAATGTCATGAAGTTCTTTAAACAACCATAAAACAGGGCAAACCCAGCTGCTCCTATATAAACGAGAGTGGCACAGCAATCCTGTATTCCTGGCTTTGTAAGTCACATTGGACAAAGGCTTCAGCTGAACAAAGAATAAACTGTTACATTTTATTTATTTGGCTCAGTTTGTTGTTTCCTGCATTTATTATTAACACTGGTATATAGCTGGGGTCTGTGTAAGGCAGCTTATGAAAAAGACATAAAATAAAACCAGAATTTACTTATTTGTACAGCAGAGCAATACAAGACACACAACACACATACACAGACTACTGGCAATTTCACATCAGTAATTCACCTGAACCAAGACTTCTAACAGCAGGAAGAAACCAGAGCATCCAGAGGAAACCCTGGCAAACATCCCAGGAGCCTTCATGCATCAGTGCAGACTGCTATGCCATCTTGCAACCATATTTTAGTAGTAGTAGTAATGATAATAATAATATTATAAAATAATTTTTATTATTATTATTATAACAAGTACAACAGATCACGACTGGCCTCAGAAGAAATGGCACCAGTCATTAAGATGTCAAATTTCAAACAATAAAATAAATACAAATAAAACTCCCAAAATTGACCGGTCATGATAAAACCCCACTCCCTCAAACCATAAAGAAAATATATAAAGGCCATCTTAACAGTGCTTCCCAGCCAGCAGAACACTAAGCACACACTACAGCTAAGGTGCACATAGGACACAGCTGGCACACCCTGCATGTGAAGTTGCTGCTGGGAGTCTGTGCAAAGGCGGCCCCTGTTTCTGACTTTGAGCACAACAGGGTGAGCAGCAGCCGTCTGAGCAGGAAGGAAGAATTTGCTGCGTGCGCGCATACGCCAGCCAGTGCCTGTGGGTTGGGACCCTTCTCCATGCCCTATGGAACAGCGGCGCGTACAGAAACAGGATCCGCGATTAGAGACAACAGCAGCGCGTCACTCTGACAGCCACAGGAAACTAGCAAAGCAGCATGTCAGTGTTTCCACTGCGCTGCTGAAACCGTTCAAAACTGCCAGTTTGTACCGTATATTTATCAAAAGGCAGCTATTGGCTGCGTGCAGCAACAGGCGACTATAAAACATTAACAGCTGCTCCCATTTGCAGGATTTGTGGCCACACGTTCTGTGGGTACGAGACACAGTAACTGAACTCAGTTACTCGTAACCTGGCACTGTTCAAAAGGTGAGCTAATCAAACAACCAGGTGGTAAAACGCACTGTCTGGGCAAATACCTGAAGGCCATGTGACTACAAGCACAGTGGATGACTGCTGTTGTGAAATCAAATTAAATCTTAGTTTGAATTCAAAACGTCATTTTTGCCTGGAAGCTGCCAAAGTTTTTGTAAATTAAGTAGCGATTTCAGCTGCCCAAGTCCATTAAGGAAACCGTTTAAGCATAAATAGCTTCAAGCTAATTGCCTTGTCAACGACTCTACGTCACTTAAGCAGTTAAGTGGGGTGGGGTAACTCTTTGACCTTACTTGACTGCCGCCAAATAACTCAGCTGATCACTAAAATCCAGAAGCCGGTGTTGTTTCACATCACCATGACATCGACAAGGCAAGGCAATGTTGCCACGGAGACGGTACCAAACAGCTGCAAACAAAGTGGCTCGGCATTTGCTTATTTCTGTACCTCTCCTCTACGGTCTCTCGCTCCCCGAAATTGTTTGCTTCCTTCCTCCTTCATCTCCTCATCTCCCCTATCATACTTCTCTATATTTACAGAATCACTTACTCAAGTCACGCTCAGTTTGTCTGCATGGTTATGAATGCAAGTTTCAAACAGAATGGAAGTCAATCAATTAAGTGAGCTGTTGGCCTGAGTAACCAGCCTGGGTGTCTGTGACTGTGAGAACACACACACTCAGCTTTATGTCTGCGATCAACATCCTCAGGGTCGGTGGGGATGTGTCGGACTCACGATGCTGCGCAACTGTTTGTCCCCGCTGCTGAAAGTTACAGCCAGCATGGAGGCGCATTTCTCCGCATAAAAGGGCATCTTCCCAGTCTCATCCACAGCACCTACACAAACACAAGATGTCATACACAAGACATGTTAACACAGCAACAAATCTCAAAAACTTTCAATATTCAATGATGTTAAGAGAGAACATGTTGATCAAGCTGGACAGAAAGTCATCCTGAGCCAAGCCCCATGACAACATGCATCTTTGCACATAGCTCACCTATGGTAACGGTGTATATGGAGTTAGCATAGCCGTCGTAATTGCAGTCATCCTCGTTCAGGCCGCCGTTGCCACTGGCGACAACAAAAATGCTGCCAAAGCCTCTTCTGCCAGCAATCACTCCATGCTGCAGTGCTGCCTAGAGGGCAACAGTAAATATAACCACTTGCATCAACATTAGCGTAAGCCCAATTCCTACAAATCACCTTCAGAACTGAGCCACCGAACCACCGAGCTAAATGTCTTCTCATGTTACTGAGATGTCATGCTACTGGAACTGAAGAAGTTTGGTCATTTCAATGTGGGTGGGAAACTGATGAGAAGTAGCTATTGTAAAGTTATACTTGGTATTTAGTTTTTTTTTTGAAAAAAAAAACTGCTCCAGGTTCTGGTGGGTCCTCTTACGTGTCTCATATCGGTTATTTATCCTGATCTATTAATGATTAACTTGGTGTTCTGCCATCCTTAACGTGATAGGACTGCTGTAAGAATGCTGTGTGAGCCGATCACTGCATAGAGTGTTGGTCAGGCCAAGGGGGACACACACACGAGTCTGACCATTGAGCTGCTTTGAAGAATTTCCACAGTGACTGCCAGACATGTTCAGAGAGATGGAGCTTGTAGAGGGAAGAAATGCACATTAAGTGCCGATTAGAACTGGGAACACAGCCAGCCCAACTTGTTTTGGCCTGTTCTCTGCAGCCAGTAGCATTCCCTGTGCTCCCCGGACATCATAAAGCCATTTTCCTCCAGGACGGGAGGGGAGCGGCCATCAGACTCAGCTTCCGAACCCTGGGAGCAGCAAAATGGGGGATGCTGGTAGGACCCCATCAAAGCCCCAGTTCCGGTCCAACAGCTGGATGCAGTTCAACAGCAATCAATCAGATGTGACAAGGATGTTGAGACTACAAAGAATGGGCTTTGTTCTGTTGGCCGTCTAGGCCTTCTGCCAAAGACTCCTAACCTGCGCTCACCCTTTCACGTATGTAAATTTGCACCAAATGAAATCCACATGCGTGCTCAGTCTCACATGTACCCATTTCCATGCACACATATCCAGGCCCACATGACCACCAGGACACGCTGGTTCTGCACTCGTTTCATGTTTTACCAAACAGGGATGCATGCAAATGCAAGCAGACAGAAAAATAAGCACTTTAGCCACAGGCCTTGAGGTCCATCTGGACAGCAGACCACCATCCTGAAGCAGGAGCACTCCAGCTGTTGTGAGACTCCATGTTGAAGTGAAACAGGAGCTGTGTTCTCTACCCCGTGTGCTGAGGGTCTGTCATCAGCAGGAACGAGCGGCATTGACAGGCTGCTCCTGGAGAGCAGCACCCAGACTGACTGCGCTGCAACTGTATTGTGTCCAGGCTGCTAGATCATTCAGACCGACACTCCAACACAGTACTAAATTTACAGTCATCTAATTACTATGTCTGCCAAATCTGTACAAATAACTATGAAATCCCAATATTTACAACTGTGACAGACTAGGCTTCACTGTATATCCACATAGCTGCAGCTCACACAGACTTCACACTTTATCTTGAGTTCACTGAAGCCCCCATGCAGAAACTGTCATAGCCCTTCTTTATCACTGGAAATAAATGGAAGCAGAATGAATAACTTCAACTGCTGGATATAACAAAATTATTAGTACTAGAATAAAAACTTCCCCAATGATGTCATTGGCTCCCAACCTGCTCAAATTTGTTGATTCACCTGTGCAAATGGAGAGGGCGTCACAAGTACGATGAGCACATGGCTCCTGTTGCTGAATGTTAGCTGAGAAAAAGAGCAGAGTCTGTAACCCCTGTGCAAATAACAGAGAGCAGGGCAGCCACCAGTCTAAAGGAATAAATACTGAAAACCCGCAAAAATGAGTTGTTTAGCATTCAAAATTTGTTTTTCCTCTGGAAAAATTTCCTTTCTATTAGCAAACAGCAAATGAGGTTTCACAAAACAGCAATTACCCTAAATCGAGTAAGCAAATGCACACCAGAGGGGTGTGGATGCATCCACAGAACAAAGTCTGATACTGATTATGGGCCGTTGTTTAGGGGAATACGTGTGGTCTGCTGCTGTCGCTATCCATCCTTCCTTCCTTCCTCTCTCGCTCGATGACTTTTGTGCGACAGCTGAAGCCAGTTGGAGCGTGTGGTTTCAATCCTGTGTCCTCAGGCAGAATGGCTCAAAGCCTGCTCCACCAGACCAGGCTTTGCATTTTGCTCCATTGTCAAAACATGATAAACATTCTGTTATTTCAATATTATTCCCTAGTTGCCACTAAAAAAAAAAAAAAAAAAAAAAAAAGTACAAACTGTTCTGGATTTGTGGTGATTAGCTGATAAGGTTCCAAAAACTGTTCAGCGTGTTGTCCCCCTACGACAAGGTTTTACACAGGCCCCCAGGACTTGTTATTATCACATGGCAGTGTTACTCTTCCTTGGCCTAAGAAGCTAACATATTAGGATTACAGCTAACTTATATCAACAACCTTTGATATCGCTCTCTGAATATTAACAGTGCAAATCACAACCCCTGGAAACTATTCTGCATCAGAATACCACCCAACTTCCAAAGATGATGATCCAAAGAAAAGCAGTAACAATTTAGAAAACTGACCGCAAGTCCTTGAAAAAATAAACAATGGTGTAAGATTGCAAATGTGTTATTGCGCCCTCTGGTGGACGTACAGGGAACTAAAACTAAAAAGCAGTTTTAATTTTTTTGTTTTTTAATTCATCTTAAAAACTTCTGACCATTTTGACTTTTAAGCAACCTAGATCAGACCTTTCCCAGGGGGTGAGGCCCATCAACAGTCCGTCCGTCATCATCAGGACCCCAGCTGAGAAAGAAGAAAAGCATGTCACAAAGTTGCAGTGCAAATAAAAGCGAAACAGACAGAAGGAAGTTAAAATCTGAGCAGCAAGAAATGTGACACGCTGACTCAAAAACATTAAACCTGTTTTTGTTCACGTACGTTGTCAACTTGAGCGCAGTGTGAACAAAGGACACAGTTATCTTTGTTTCCACTGTGCACTTCATTTCCAATACAATCAGATATTTCTCCTAAATTTAAACAGTATTCATACATTGGGAACACTTGGGCTTATAAGAAAACACACTTGTTATCCATCAGCTGTATGCCACGAATTCAGACAAACAAAGGGGTTTCTGTAGTACTTAGTGGTTATTTTCTATTATTTACCTGCTCATCCAAACAGAACTTAAAAGTTCAACTTGTTTAAGCAATTAGGTAATTTCTTGAAACAGACCAGGTTAGGTAATCTGAGTCTCTAAGTTACCAGATACAATTCTGTGTCCTTAACAGCTGGGCTACTTGCTACTGGAAGACTGTTCATCTGAACAGAGGATTTGTTGAAGGACCACTGTGCATGTGCTGCTTGTGGCCCACCTTCCTACACAGCAGTAGTTAGATGACGGTAACAATGGCTGGCAGGATTGCACTTTCTACACCTACTCTGAGCCAACAGATCTCAAAGCAAGTCAGGGGGTGAGCGCTGACAAGTGCAGCCAGGCACAAGATGTATGAGCTGGCACACGGTTTCTTTTCAGTTTCTTCAAACCTGGGTGAAACTGGAACTTTTACTTCAACCACAAACCAAAATTTTCTGCTAGACAATAATACAGCTGTCAGGAGACTGCTGCTAGTTTTGCGATGTGTTGTAGGGGCACACTTTTGTGAGTGTGTAACAGGAAACCAAGTCTCGGTTCACAGTTTCATATTTAAGCCATCCGATATCCTGCTGGAAAAGAAACCCCATTTCTGAGAACTGGAAAGCTGTGGCTTCCACATCTCCACCACCGTAACCCACTGTCTTGAGGATAATGTCCACTTGTTTTAAGTTCACAAAATGGCAAGCTGCTCCTCATCTCCTGCCTACATTGGCAACCATACCTGCAGCTGTAGATATCGTTGACCTGGTAATGCTTGTTGAATGCCACTGCTTCCATGCTATCTGTCAGCGGGCCATCTAAAACTCGAATACCTGCAAAACACAGAAGTATACATGCACACAAGTAAGTCATAAGAATGGTCCCCATCAGTGAACAATAAAGAATGGAGTAAAACCAGAGGATTTTCCACTTCTACTTAAGTATTCAAAGAAATTAATCTTCGCCTTCATCACAGTGCCCAAATTTTTACCAAGGTATAAACTGGTCACCATCCACACACTGCAACAGGCCACAACCATGACTAGGAAACCTTGCATAGGATATGTGGTTTCCAAAAGCAGTTCCAGAGAAAAAGCTAATTTTCTTACTACACAGCAAATATTTATATATCTGGAAATGCATAGATCCTCTATTTTTTGCCTTCCTAATAATATACATGTAAAATACAATAATAATACAATAACAAAGTTTATGTTTAAACTTTTGTTTTGTCATTTAATGATGAATTCATTGTTGCATTTGCTCCTTTCTGTTTGGTTAAACTATGAAAATCTATTTATTAACATTCATCATTTATTACATTTAACAACAACTTCACTGCTGGAGAGCCAGCTAAGGTTATGAACCACATGAAAGTGTTGATTATGACAATCAAAATGCTATGGCATCTTGTTTTGCAATCCAACATGCCTCAGCAATACCTACGGTAATTTATGATATTACACAAGGAACATCTATACTCCAAAAACCACAGTAAACCCACTACATATCCAACAATCAACCTGAAGGAAAGCCAGGACCAGGGCCTGAAGCTTTGCAGAAATGGGAAATGACAAAGCTGAGTGCTTAACTGCTTAAGTAGAGGAAAATCCTAGACTCCTAATGATTCACTCTTTGGGAAAATGTTTTATGAAAAATAGCTGGGCAGCTCATGATGTAACTTGAGGACCAGGAAGTTTTATTCCAGCTCTGTGTTCGCTAACTTCAAATATGGTGTTTGGTACATACTAATTCAGTGTCATTTTAATGGTAATGTGAAAAGTCAAACAAATGAAAAAAGAAAGAAAAAGGTCACTTGTTAAAACTGGGGGCTGTGACAGATATTTCAACGGTAAGTCTCTCCAGTTTTAGCACTGTTCATAACCTTGTGATGACATTTCTCACAGTGAAGTTACCCAACTATCTTGAAGACACATCTCATTTATTATGAAACTGATGCACTGCTGAATCTGATTAATTCCATATATCAAATGTATTCAAATCATTTACTGTGATAAAAAGAGAACTCATACAGAAATCTTTATGAGGATCCAGGAATATGGTCGATAGCAAAGGATAATATGTATGTGTTTCATCAAGTCATAAGCTAAACCATAAACTAGTCACTGTGAAAAAATTATCATCAATACAGTGCAAGCTACAGCTACCTGCTGTCCCCAATACACACCTGCCACTCGACTGCCATAAGCCACACCCACAGCACAGAAACTATTGTTGGGCACAGCTGCAATCTCCCCGGCGCAGCGGGTGCCATGATGGTTGTCGCTTCGTGCATCTGGATGAGGCATAGGGTCTGGGTCATTTGAGTTCAGATCATAGCTGCCTTCAGGACTCTAAAGAAAGAGAAAATATGGTCAGCAGGAACAGAAAGACAAGAAACAAGAACAAGAAGTGAAAAAGCAGAAAAGCAGCAATTCTAACCTTCAGAGAGAACAACTTAAAAAGTATACACGACAAAGGGCATGAAGTTATTATTTTTTTTAGTAACAGTACCTGTAAGGCTATGCATATACAAGGAAAGAAGTACACAACGGACATGTACAGCTACTCACATAATTGGGCTGGATGTCCTCCAGTGTGTGCTGCACACCGTCATCAACAACAACCACTGTGACCCCCAAACCTGTGATGTTGTGCTCCCACACCCCGGTCACATTTATATCCATCCCTATTGTCACCTCATTGTGCTGGAAGGGGGTGGGGTGTGGAAAGAATGGAAAGGAGAGGGAATTAATGGTGAAGAACAACACAAAAGAAACAAACTGGCAGCACAATGGTTATAAAATCTTAAATGCATAACAAAAGGACTTGGTATTAAATCCCAACTTCTACTGCAGTACTCTTGAAAAACACACAATCTGAATTAAGAAAATAATCAAATGTATAAACAATTTATAAATAATTGTAAGCAGCTTAGCTTCCAAACCTACAGCTGCAGGTCATTTTGGACAAAGGCATGATCTAAATGAACAAACTATTTTACAGTGAAAACTTTAACCCAAAGAAACTTCCATTTTTATAAGGCTAGGTTTTTGAGTAATTTGAGTTAAATGGATTTAACAATTAATTCACTTTACATGTTGCTGTAGTGGACACAAATGTCTTGGAGTTTTGTAAAAAACATTGGATTTATCATTACCAAATACTGACCAAATAAGAGCACACTTTCCAGCAGCTGAATCACTGCACTGTAAAAAGTGTTCTCACCAAATGCCACTGCTTGGGGTAATGGGGATCATTGAAAGCCATGCTCCGTTTAGCCCTCCGCAAGATCTGCTCCTGTGAGTGCCAAGCCACACTTGGGTGAGTGACCAGCACCCCGTTTGCCCCAGAGATGCCATCAGCTTGCTCATCAGATGTATAACACAACAGGTAGTGGCCCTCCAGTTCCCCAATCTGTCCCTGGTTGTGAAGCCCGGCTTCCTGGGCCACTGAGTGGGCCAGCTCATCCAGTGTTTGGCGGTCTCCAGTCTCGCTGTGCAGCCGCACTGCCCAGGACCGGCCTGGTAAGCAGGGGCTGCCTTCAGACCCCACCGAGCAAGATCCAGGCAGAGGGACTGTCAGAAGGAGCAATAATGGCAGAGGGGGCAGGAAGAGGGATGGGGGGAAGGCCATAGCAGCAAATGCACTTCCTCAATGCTGCTCCTCGTCATGAGACCTAGAGCCTGCAAAGAAAGACACAGAGATGAACTTGTGAGAAAAAGGAAAACAGGTAGTGAGGGATGGGGAGTGAAAACAGCATCCAACAGGACAAAGTATAGAGAAAGGTGCTAAACAGGGAAGGAAAAAAGTCGTAAAAAAGATAAAGACAGAAATTGTGTGAGAAATGCAGGACAGTGTGACATATGGACCGCGAATGTTACATTTCACAACAACAGTGGAGGCAACGCAACGATAAAGGGACTTATTTTTACAGCCCTATGTAAAAATAAGTCATCAAAGTGAATAAAAACACAATGCCCTTGACACTATACATAAAAGCACAGCTTTAGTGCTCATGTGTTGGGGTTATTTTAAAACTGTACTTTCAAGTAAAGCATAGAGAGCATTCACGGTTAACACAGCAGCAAAATTCAACTTCCTTGGACAAGACACAAGACAGCACACAAAGCAAAAAAGTTTGTATGCAGGGAAATCAAGAGTGAATTGTGAGCAAAGAAACACTTGACAAACTAAATTCTATCAGTGTCATGGTTTCAATGTGAAACTGCAAACCATTTCATCTGGCATACCCCTCTATGTGGAATTATTTTATCACAAAATTTTAAAGCTTAAATGCTAGGAAATATTATATTTCGATGCCTGGCTGCAACCAAACCAGCACAAACACAGTAAATCTTAGTGTGTATCAGCATAGTCCTGATTAAATGCATTTCTCCAAACTATTTTCATTGTGAACTCAAATATCAAAAGCCCAAATAAGCCATTTTTCTGCAGATATTTTTAATGAAAACGAAAAACTGAAATATGTTGCTTGCATGCGTATTCAAACCACACACATTAATATTTTGTAGAGCCACCTACTGCTGCTAGGAAATCTTTAAGCCACTTTGGGGTACCAGTTTTTTATTATTATGAGTTATTTTTCCTCATTCATCTTGGCAAATCTGCAGCAGGTTGCTCAGGTTGTTCAGTTTGTTTGGGTTGGCTGAATGATGATTGTGGACTGCAGTGTTTGTGCCACAGATTCTCAATGAAATTGAGGTCCGGACTTTCACTAGGTCACTGTAGGACATTCACTTTCTTGCTTTTGAGCCACTCCAGTGCTGGTTTGGCTTTGTGTTAGAGATGACTGTCTTGCTGAAAGGTGAACTTTCTTCTAAGCTTCTGTTTCCCAGAAAGTTGAAGCAGGTTCTTAAGTCAGCCTAACCTGAACTTCTCATATCAGCTGTCACAGTTAATATTCTTATTTTGAGGATAAAAGTGGCTTGTTTACAATCTCCAGCACTTTTGAAAATTCAGCATCATTACCAGGTGTGAAAAGCACTCTACAAAACTAAATGAAACTGAACTGAATTTCAGATCAGGTGCAGTGGAAGAGTTCATACTCTATGTTTGCGTCACTAAAACGTCCATGTTGAGGCACTAACAGGGCTTCTGATGCTAATGAGATTCCATCAGTTTGAGGTTTCAAATCACAACTTTAGATAAGCAGGGGCAAAATGAAACATGAGGCTCTGTATGAAGACAATTCTAAGCCACAACAGAAGAGTTAATAAGTGCACGGGTACTGTATATTACTATAAATATGCATTCTCCACCCTGTTACTGGACTAAGACACACATCACAGCAGAGGAACCTGTTTATCTGTATAACTTATCTGTCAGCAAAAGATACACACCTATTTCTCATGTTTGCGCAAAACAAATTGCTGTTTCTCACCTGTCAGGTGTGGAGGCTGCTGTTACACTCACAAAAATACCATTCTATCACTAAACAAACTACATATCTTGTCAATTTTCAAACAAGCTTCGGATATAATACAATTGATCGTGCAGACATGGAGGTGGTCCACTTCTGCAAGTACTTGGAAGACCTCATCAAAAGCAAAGTGAATAGATTAAGTGACTCAAATGTACTGCATAAGAAAAACTGCAGCCTGCTCTGCCCTACTAGAAAGCTGAGGTTCTTTAATGCAGGCAGCGGCATCTTCCCCAATGTTCTACCAGATTGTAGTCACCACTGTGATCTTTTATGCGTTGGTGAGCTGGAGGAAAGCATCACTTCTAGTGAAAGACACATTAATCTCATAAAGAAACTCAGTTCTGTCATGGGTCAGAGCCCTGATTCAGTACAGGCTGTGGCAGAGTCCAGAATGAGAAGGAAGCTACAATCCATCATGGACTTCTTTCAGCTTCAATGCACTAAGAAGCACCTGTGGGTGTCTTTCTTGCCAGCAGCCCTCCACCTCCATAGCGTGACACACAGGGTCCTGCCAATGATTTGACTGTTTTTATTTCCATTACTTGTCAGTTATTTACTTTTTTGTTTTTATCATTTATTTGTTGTTGTGTCTTATGCGGGTCATATGTTATGTGTACTCTGCTCACAGCTGCTGTAGGATGAATTTCCATGTGCTGATCAGTAGTCTTTTCCCACTCAGAAATGACCAGACACAAAAACCTTTCTTTACATTTGTTATTCACTTTAAGCAAAATTATTCCTTTTTCCAGACGTATTAAAATGTTTAGCGTCTTAAAAACACATTGCGTGCAGTTTCTGTTGGAAGTGTTTAACACCCAAACAGGACCCTGGAGTGTCAATCCTGGAAGTGACAGAATAAGATAAAAAACACTGAATAGCGATTACACACATATAAGGAGGGATCGAGCAAGCCCAAAACGGACACCAGGTGGCGCAGCAGCTAAAGACACGTACCTAGACATTAGTTGTCAGCAACAACGCGACCGTGTTACTTGCAAAAAAAGGTACTTCGTCAGAACAACTCCGGTAAACGGGTTCAGTGCGGCGCCTCACGCTGTACGAACGCACGAAACAAACAACAGCAAACAACGCGGCGGTCGCGTCAGTCACTTCCTAGTCCACTGTCACATGTTTCTGGAGCAGGTGTGTGAGAAGGCGGCCCCGGCGCCATCACCCTCTTACCTCTTTCCTGGGCGTAGCGGGGCGGCGACGTGAATCAACAGGCCGGACATTCGTGTTCCTAACGCCTTTCTGCCACTTTCGCCTCAGGTTGCCTCATGTTGCTCGCCCTCAACTCTTCTCTCGGCGACATCACTGACTTCCGCGTCTCTCGGGTTAACCTGCGCCTGACGTCATTTCCTGGAATACCTCTTTCCCGCTTCGACCCATTTTACGCTACGACACACAGAGGAACTGCGAACCGCACTGAAAGAACCGCAAACGAAATTCCCAGAGCGAATCGCTGATATTAATAACGAAATGTCCGCCATAAATTATTATTAGAAATGGCCAATTGCATGAAACCTGCACTTTAGCGCAGTGGCCGCGTGGTGGCGAAAGGATGCAAACAAGAGCGGCAGGCACGCGAATTCGGCCGCGAAGCTGTTTATGCTCAAGTTGCAAAACTAAACGCTGTAAAACGGCGTCGTTTTCGGTCGAACGGGGCTAAATAGTACTCGCAGTATTTTAACTGGTCTCCTGGTTAGAGCTAAGCCACCTGCGATGAGAAGTTATGAAACGCGAACAGCGTGAAATTGTCGGCGATGTGTAAGAAGGTTTGTCTGGAGCGTCGCGCTGACTTTGTCGCGGTTGACGACTGGGAGAGTGCTGGTGTTGGGCAGAGGTGGGTCGGGCTCTCAAAAGTAACGTTCTAGCAAAAAAGCGCCTAGTTAAACTGTTAAAGTCATGCAAGAAAAAAGAATTTGGTCAAAAACGTAGAGTAAAAGTAAAAAAACGAATACTTATTTACTTTGATTCAAATGAACACGGCCAGTGTTCTGAACCGCAAACAGCTTCGATATACAATTCAACAAATGTTAATACATAGTACATATATTTTTAAAAAATTAAATATGCTGTGCCAATAAATCTTGAAAGTGTCAGTCAGTTAGGCAAATAGTTACAAAAAATCCCAGCCTGCTAATAAATGCTAAATTAAGATCCTTTGCACACATTCTGCACCCATTTTGTAACCTTTAACTGTTAGCATGTTATTAGCAAGTACATTTTACATATATATTTTATATGTATATTTTAGCATAGTCAATGAGTCAAAAATTATAATAAGGTAATAGCAACTCACCGAGTAACTCAGTTCAAAACCGAAACTTGCTTAACTTTAATAAAATTCAGCTCTCGCTGTATGGGGGAAGCATCCATATTAAACATAATTCAGCTCAGGCTGTCAGTCGGGGTGGGAAACAAATTCAATCTTTCATTCAATGTAAAGCCTGACTGCACAGAGAAATGTTAATACTTTATGTTGCTGGCGCACCGCTCATACGCTGCCAGACACCCACATAAGCAGTAGTGACTGTGACTGACAGCTAACAGCAGTCAAGGAAATTCAAGACGACACAGCATCTCTAGAGGTGCCCAGTAAACGTGACCTAGCAAACAGAGATGGCTCGTATCGTGAGGCCAGTTGTTTCCTCTCGGTAGCGTGAGCCTTTAGCAATACTCAAGCTCTTGTGTGTCTTTATAAAGGTCCTCTGGAACAAATCAGAGTTGAAACTTGTCGTGAATTTTGTCATTTGCGTACAAAAGCCCTGCAGAACACGTCAGAAATGTTGTGTCAGTTCCACGTAGCGGCCTTATGGAGTTTAGTGGAGGTGATTCCTGATACCAGTCTACTGCTTTCCTTGACACACCATGAGGCCTGCAAGTTCCAGAACTGTACGTAGGCAACACGCATGGATTAGCTATGTGCTGCAGTTCTCTGAATCAGAGTCATTCACTGGATCAGTTGCCATTCATTTGTCCTTGTATTATATTGTACTTTCTACATTCACAGTTGCTATGGAAAAGTACCTGAGCTAATTCATTAAAATCTAAATAACAAAATTACTGTCTAAGGTTTCTAGCCATGAATAGTTGCTAAGCACTGCTGTGGAGAGAGATGCACAGGGTGAAGGTCCATTTAATTTGTCTGCTTGAATTCCTGCCCACCATCCATTCTATACACATTCAACACATGGTACACAACCATGTGCTTGACAAATAAACTCTTTTGACTCTTTGACACCACAGCAGTGTCAGTACAGCCTTTAGTGAGACCCTGGTAAGTGCAGGTATTCATTGAAGTTCTCAGAGCCAGAGTCAACTGTGGCTGGCTCCACATGCTGGAGCTAGAAGAGGACAGAAGAGAAATTAGCACTGAATGCAGAGCAGTCCCACAAAAAGCTAGAAATTCTTGAACCCAACCTCCCAAATTCCAGCCATTCCATATGCTTAATAGTGATAGCATAGTTTTCTGTATAGATTCAGCCTCCTTACCAAACCAGTTGGTAACAAATAAATCAGAACCGTATCAATAGCCACATCGATCCAACATTACCAGTGGACTCAATCCACTGTATCCTCAGTGCAATGCACAGCACAGATGGGTGCACAAGTGTGCTTATAATCTGAAGTGTTCATAACTCAAGAATCACTTTCACTATGTTGCAATCAATAAAATCTGAATAATACATATATCTGTCTACTTTTTAATGGGTTAGCTTCAGCGAAAACCTCACACAAAGCTATAATGCATAAAAAACCCCGTAACACTTCCATCCATTCATTATCAAAATCCATTTGTCCAATGGAGTGTAGCACAGATCTGATACCAGTACTTTGCAGAGTAAGACTTTTACTTCATTAGCTTCAGTGCTACATAGAATGTAAAACTCATTTAAAATGACTGAAAATAAAAAGCGGTGCTTAAAATAAAGCACAGCCTCTAAATGATTGCTGCTGATGGATTTGTCGTATAAACACGTCGGATGTTTATTCACTACGCTCTGCTTTCAGCTGTGGCGCAATCGCTAAAAAGCGTCCCATGATTCATTTACATTTAAGCAGTTGTAAATACTTTGCAAGACTTTCCCATTTATATTTTTATTACCTTCAACCATTTTACCTTTAATCACTCCATCAGTCCTCCTTAAGCACTTTATCCTGGTAAGGATCACGGCAGTCGAGAGCCTCTCCCAGAATCATTGGGTGTTGGGCTATAACACTACACCCTAGATGGGAGGCCAAGCTGTTGGAGTGTTAATCTACATCAAACTAGCGAAAATAACGAAAACCAATCGTAAATTCTCTCCACAGAACCATTCTCAGTGGAGACTGTAGAACAGCTGAACATGTGGAACATTTTCATTTTACTATTGATCGTCAAAATCAAGCACATCAGACAGTAATAGTAAGCACTGTAGAAGTGTATGGAAAGAAGACATTTTCTTACCTGTACTCAGTTCCTATTCCTTATGAGTATGTTGTTCTGCAGCCTTACTAATGGCAGAAAGGGAAAATGCAGGTAATTTTCATTGCTCAACTGGCAGACATTTAAGAAAACAGAATGCTGAAGAAAAAGTCATTAGAAATGAATAAAGTGGAAAATGTACATATTTTATGAAAATCGTGACTCAAGTACAGGTAAAGCAAAGCATCAGTGTCTTCTTCTTTCGGCTGCTCCTGTTAGGGGTCGCCATAGCGGATCAATTGTTTCCACTTCTTCCTGTCCTCTGCATCTTTCTCCGTCGCACCCACCATCCGCATGTCCTCCTTCACCACATCCATAAATCTCCTCTTAGGCCTTCCTCTCTTCCTCTTGCCTGGCAGCTCCATCCCTAGCATCCTTCTCCCGATATATCCAGAATCTCTCCTCTGCACATGTCCAAAGCAAAGCATCAGTGTACACTTTTGAAATTTATGTTGGCAGAAGGAAACTGGAATAAGTGCTGGAAATGTAATGTAATAGAAATGTAAATGTATTTAATTGATTTTAATTTATTCATTTGAATTAAACTGTTATTGGCAACATGCCAAGTGACCAGCAAGGGGGCTTTGCAAAGGCAGCGTAAAACATCCTGGTGCATCTGATCCTAGTCAATCATTCAGTTATCCAATTACTTACACACTCAGCCTTCAAAATGGAGACTGGGACCAGGCAGAACTCCCATTTGTGTGTGCTGGTACCTACTTGACAGAGTTGCTCTGTTTCCTTTATGGCCTTGCTGTCTGTTCTTCTCTTGATGGATCCTGTTGGCCTGGTCTTTAGACCATCATGTCCTCCAAGTCTCCACTTCCTTTCACCCTCCCGTCTCCATGCCACAGAACTGGCAGCAAGCGCCTACTGCACTTTACATTTGTATATCTTCTTCTTTCGGCTGCTCCCGTTAGGGGTCGCCACAGCGGATCAATTGTTTCCACTTCTTCCTGTCCTCTACATCTTTCTCCGTCGCACCCACCACCCGCATGTCCTCCTTCACCACATCCATAAATCTCCTCTTAGGTCTTCCTCTCTACTTCTTGCCTGGCAGCTCCATCCCTAGAATCCTTCTCCCGATATATCCAGAATCTCTCCTCTGCACATGTCCAAACCAACGCAATCTCGCCTCTCTGACTTTGTCTCCAAACCGTCTAACCTGTGCTGCCCCTCTAATATACTCATTTCTAATCCTGTCCATCCTCGTCACACCCAATGCAAACCTTAACATCTTTAACTCTGCCACCTCTAGCTCTGCCTCCTGTCTTTTGGTCAGTGCCACCGTCTCCAACCCATAAAGCATAGCTGGTCTCACTACCATCTTATAGACCTTCCCTTTCACTCTTGCTGGTACTCTTCTGTCACAAATCACTCCTGACACTCTTCTCCACCCACTCTACCCTGCCTGCACTCTCTTCTTCACCTCTCTTCTATACTCCCCATTACTCTGAACTGTTGATCCCAAGTATTTAAATTCATTTACCTTCGCCAACTCTATTCCCTGCATCCTCACCATTCCTCTGTCCTCCCTCTCATTTATGCACATGTATTCTGTCTTAGTCCTACTGACCTTCATTCCTCCACCTCTCCAGGGTCTCCTCAACCTGCTCCCTACTCTCACTACAGATCACAATGTCATCCACAAACATCATAGTCCATGGTGACTCCTGTCTGATCTCATCTGTCAACCTGTCCATTACCATTGCAAACAAGAAAGGACTCAAAGCTGATCCTTGATGTAATCCTACCCCCACCTTGAAAGCATCCGTCACTCCTACCGCAGACCTCACCACTGTCACGCTGTCCTTGTACATATCCTGTACCACTCTTACATACTTCTCCGGCACACCCGACTTCCTCATACAATACCACAGCTCCTCTCTAGGTACCCTGTCATATGCTTTCTCTAAGTCCATGAAGACACAATGCAACTCCTTCTTACCTTCTTGGTACTTCTCCATCAACATCCTCAGAGCAAACATCGCATCTGTAGTACTCCTTCTCGGCATGAAGCCATACTGCTGCTCACTAATCGTCACCTCCCTTCTTAACCTAGCTTCCACTACTCTTTCCCATAACTTAATGCTGTGGCTGATCAGTTTTATCCCTCTGTAGTTACTACAGCTCTGCACATCACCCTTATTCTTAAAAATTGGTACCAGTACACTTCTTCTCCACTCCTCAGGCATCGTCTCACTTTCCAAGATTCCATTAAACAATCTGGTTAAAAACTCCACTGCCATCTCTCCTAAACACTTCCATGCTTCCACAGGTATGTCATCTGGACCAACAGCCTTTCCATTCTTCATCCTCTTCATAGCTGTCCTAACTTCTTCCTTGCTAATCCATTGCACTCCCTTATTCATAATCCCTACATCATCCAACCTTCTTTCTCTCTCATTCTCTTCATTCATCAGCCCCTCAAAGTACTCTTTCCATCTGCTCAACACACTCTCCTCACTTGTGAATATGTTTCCATCGCTATCCTTTATCACCCTAACCTCCTGCACATGTTTCCCAGCTCGGTCCCTCTGCCTAACCAATCGGTACAGGTCCTTTTCTCCCTCCTTAGTGTCCAACCTCTTATACAATTCACCATATGCCTTTTTTTTAGCCTTTGCCACTTCTCTCTTCGCCCTATGCCTCATCTGCTTGTACTCCTGTCTACATTCTTCATCTCTCTGTCTATCCCACTTCTTCTTCGCCCACCTCTTCCTCTGTATACTCTCCTGTACTTCCTCATTCCACCACCAGGTTTCCTTGTCTTCCTTCCTCTGTCCAGATGTCACACCAAGCACCTTTCTAGCTGTCTCCCTTACCATTTCTGCTGTAGATGCCCAGCTCACTGGTAACTTTTCACTGCCACCCAATGCCTGTCTTAATTCCTCCCTGAACTCCACCTTATAGTTGTCCTTTTTCAACTTCTACCATTTGATCCTTGGTTCTGCCCTCACTCTCCTTCTCTTTTTGATCTCCAAAGTCATCCTACAAACCACCATCCTATGCTTCCTAACTACACTTTCCCCTGCCACCACTTTGCAGTCTACAATCTCCTTCAGTCTGGCCCTCCTGCATAAGATATAATCCACCTGTGTGCATCTTCCTCCACTCCTGTACGTCACCCTGTGTTCCTCCCTCTTCTTAAAATACGTGTTTACCACAGCCATGTCCATCCTTTTTGCAAAATCCACTATCATCTGACCTTCTGCGTTCCTCTCCTTGACACCATACTTATCCATCACCTCCTCATCTCCTCTGTTCCCTTCACCAACATGCCCATTGAAATCCGCTCCAATCACCACTCTCTCTCCCTCAGGTACACTCCTCGCCACTTCATCCATATCACTCCAGAATTATTCTTTCTCATCCCACACCCAACTTGCGGGGCATATGCACTAACAACATTCATCATCACACCATCAATTTCCAGTTTCATAACCATCACTCTGTCAGGCACTCTCTTCACCTCCAAGACACTCTTGACATACTGTTCCTTCAGGATAACCCCTGCCCCATTTCTCCTCCCATCCACACCATGGTAAAACAGTTTAAACCCCCCTCTGATGCACCTAGCCCTACTCCCCTTCCATTTGGTCTCTTGCACACACAATATATCAACCTTCCTTCTCTCCATCATATCAGCAAGCTCTCTCCCTTTACCAGTCATACTACCAACATTCAAAGTTCCTACCCTCACGTCCACTCTCTTAACCTTCCTCCTCTCCTCCTTCCTCCGGACATGCCTTCCCCCTTTTTTCCTTCGGCCTCTTCTCCTTCTTCGGCCAACAGTAGCCCAATTTCTGCCAGCACCCTGTCAGCTAGCAGTGCTGGTGGCGGTCGTTGTTAACCCGAGGCTCGACCGATCCGGTATGGAAATTTGTATTTTTGTCTGCATATTTGGTTTGGCAAATTTTTACGCCGGATGCTCTTCCTGACGCAGCCCTCTCCATTTATCCGGGCTTGGGACCGGCACAAAGAAATGCACTAGTTTGTGCATCCCCTTGTGGCTGGATTGCACTTTACATTTGTATATAACATTTGTAAATAAACTTTGCACGAGTTCCCCACTATGTGCCTCTCCTGGTGGTCATAAACAATCCCTTGTTGCCAGGCTCAGATTATGAAGCTGCTCCGATCATGTCTGAAATTTCAAACTTACTTTGAAGAAATCTTTACAACTTTTGTTGTGCATAAACTACATTCATACTGGCATGATAAACATTTCATTGATGTAAAATCACTGCTATGCCATTTTGATGAGGCAAAAGGTTAGAACTACTTTTGAAATAATAGCTTTAGCAAAGTGCAACCAAAAGAAATAAAGCGGTACACAACATTATCTTCTTGCAAGAAAGTAATTTTTTACTCTTTATATACTCTTCATAGTTTATGGACAGCCTGCAGCAAAGGAAACTGAATAATCTAGAGAGGTCATCACTCCACAGTCTACTAAGTACTTTATTGGATGTCAGTACAGTCAGCTTCACCCGACTGAGATTCGGGGCAAATTATTTAAAGCAACTCAAACAGGCAAGATGAGCCTTCAGACTTTTAGACTTTTTAGATTAACGTTTCTCTCTTTTTGTGTACATTTATACAGGTTATTTACTACAGTCACAACACTATTAATATCGAGTACTGAACAGGCTGCTGAGGATTTGGGGTGAGTGTATTTCTACGTGTCTGCAAGTGTGTGTGTGTGTTTGCACATTAGCGAATGTGAGTTTTCAGTCAAACACTATACACTACTTTACAAGTTTTCATTGACAGCCCTTCCACAAGTCCAAATATGTCCCACTGTAAGCAGTTCATACATTGTATTTTGCATTTTCATGTTTATAAATATCCTCTGCGTGTGTGCACTTCCATGTGCATTTAAGAAATTGTTTGTAAACGAGCATTTCAGTTGTGCTTCGAAGTGAGCATCCTCTGCACGGCACTGGCGCCTTCCACACCACAGTCACATTACACCGCTTCATTTCCCCATATCCATCTCTCAGCACAATACACAGGACAGTTTTTATGCACAGGCAAAAGCAAACACACTCAAACACCAGTAAGCACTCACACACTGTACATACACTGCCCCACTCCCCAACCAACCCCTCTCATAATGCAGTCCATCTTCTGCGTCCAGCTAAAACCCCTGCTTTTTCTCTCCATGACTGGGGGGGGGGGGTGACACAAGCTCCCCATTTCTGGAGTCCATTGACAAAATAGATAAGGATGTGATAAAAATTTCTCCTACACATAAGTTGCAATCTTTACGTACAAAACATGACGCTCAGCTGAAGAGTACAAAATAACATCCATTTCTTGGTGCAGCAGGGTCCACCTTGTTTTCTGCCCTGGCCACACTCTGCTGCGTCTCCTGCACATTCTCATTTGAGGAGGGAGATGTCGTCGGCAAAGTCACTGCCTCCAGGTCGGAGACAGCGGGAAAAGCGCCACTGGCACACCATTAGGCACAGGGGCAGCATGAATAGGGCGCAGATGCCCGCCATGATGTACGCGATGGTCATGAGGGTGGACTCGTCCGTTTGTGGGATGTTGTAGCCGCAGTCCTCCAGGTCCACTCCATGGTAGGGCCCCTCCACCGATGCTGTCCTGAACTCATCGTGCACTGGCAAGGCCAACATTTAATGGGGGGACGACAAGATAGTGGATGAGGGACTGCAGTACAAACCAGCAGTCCTCTACTTCACATCCCTCCTCTTGTTACTTTCATCTTCCACTATTCTAATATGCGCTTTGTTCGGTTTTATGTTACAAAGCATCATTATCTATTAGTCTGTCCATCTGTCACTCTGTCTTCCCACCTGGCTTGGGTTATTAGATAAAGTGCAGGAAGTACTGAACTGCCAAAGTACAAGCAAAGAAGAACTATCATTTCTTATTATGGGAGTGAGGAACTCCTCATCATATAAATGCCAACATCACTGAAAGCTATATAAACAGCATTATCAGCCGCCCTAGCTCGCCCACTCACCATGGCAGGTGCTGACAGCGAAACCGATCCGCCTCCTCTGTCGGTCAAAGACCACATAAAAACCCTCCATGATGACAGCGCCCATGACGGTGCCGGTGCTGGACTGCGACACAGCAAACTTGTAGCAGTCCTCCTGCGCAGATGCCACATCCTCCACCGGCCGCAGGTATTGCTGCCAGGCGTTGAGAGAGAGAGGAGAGTTATGCAATAGTGGGCAGGCAAACAATCACATTTTGCTAGTGTTGATGCTTTCTGTATTGTGCTCAGCTCCTTCTAGAAAGTCCTTCCATTTCTGATCAGACAAGCACATATTTCAGCATTAACACGGTTAACGTTCAACATGGTTGAACCACAGTATTTGTCTCAGGTAAGTTAACTAACTTCATTTTACATAATGTAAGCAGTATTTTTGTTATTATTAAATACAATGAACTAACAGCATAAGCAATTAGCAAAAATTAATGTTAAAAATAACTGAAAGAGTACCACTTTGAACCGAAGGTGAATTAGGACCATATTCCACTGAACCACCTGGATAATTCTACTAATACTGGTACTGATATATTTTATCAAACAAAATTCACAACATATTGCTGTTTATCTGCAGCTTTTGGAAGGTCGACCACAGGATTTTTTTTTCCAGGTGAGCAGGGTTCCACCAGATTCAGCATTACTCTCTTAATCTACGTCTTTAACTTCCTTTTCGGAGGTCTCAGTAATTGAAGCAGAGTCGGTCATTCGGGACCATGAGCTGAGCAGCCCTGGCACATTAAATATGCCAGTAATGCTGGTCATATTGAGCTGGTCCAGCTGACTGATGTCCCCCCAAGCTCCTCGGTCATACCTGCGGCAGAATGGAAATGCGGAAGGACTGGTTGCGGTTCTCGCTCATCAGGTACAGGGAGATGACGGGGAAGATGTGCCAGGGTGTGGTGCCAGCCTGCCAGCACACTAGCTGCTCGCCCAGCCAGAAGCCTGATGGGAATTGCTCTGTCTGCAAGAGCAAATGAATGAAAAGGGGATTGCAAGTAGGGGTAGAGAAAGGATAAAAAACACACAAATCATTCACTTTAAATGCAAAAGATGTGAAATATTTCTGGTGCAACCTGGGGGGTTGAACGCTGCACTGCATACATTCAATTTTCCATCTTCAGTTTTTAAAATAAAATTTAGGGAATTACATTTGCATAGTAAATTTTACTTTAACACTGACTAGCAGGGGTTAACTACCTCTCCTACTCAGCCGGGCATTAGAGACAGCAAGCTGACGTCTTTAGCTCTGCTGTTAGTTTGTGGTGCAGACCTGAGAGAGGAGAGATTAATGGAGGACAGTAACCCCAGTGGAGGGATTAAAGAAGGAAACAAAGGAGGAACTCACAGAGGAGGCAGCCTCGATGGCCTTGACAGCAGCCTGGAACACCTTCCTGGGAAGCCTGAGGTTGGTGGTGCCACTGTCCACGATGCTCTTGTCGTAGTTATACTTTAAAAAGGACACATGGAAATGAATCTGGTCACTTTGCCATGGAAATTAATAGTCAGTTTAATAAGGCTACAAAATAATAAGAATTCATTGTAGCAGAGAAGCATTCTCTAGTTTAAATGTGAGATGGGCCATCAGTGTGAATATCAACAGTATCAGTGAAGACCCAGTCCAACACAGAATGCTGAGTTGTACGGTAAGCAACAAAGGGGACACAGCTTTGAGTACCTTTAATATAATATGTACAATAATGGGTTGAGAATAAATTAATATGGTGTGTAAATTCTCCTGAGACATTTTTGTGGCAGGAGAGAGGTTTCAGTGTCCTTTGACCATCATGGGGTATAGAAATATACACTGTATAGCCAAATGTGGACACGTGAGCATCACACCTATATGTGCTGGTTGGAACATCCCATTCCAAACCCATGGATGTTAACATGGAGTTGCTCCCCCTATGCTGCTGAGGAGGCTTTCCACCAGATTTTTGAGCACGGCTCTGGGAATTTGTGCCCATTCGGCCACAAGAGCATCAGTGAGTTTGAGCAAGAAGGCCTGGCTTGCGGTCAGTGTTCCAGTTTGTCCCAAAGGTGTTCAGTGGGGGCACAGGTGTTGAAGTCAGGGCTCTGTGCAGGTAACTCAGGTTCTTCCACACCAGCCAGGGCAAATCATGCGTTTATGGAGCTCGCTTTGTGCACAGGAGGGGCACTGGAGCAGAAAAGGAGCTTCCCCAAACTGCGGCCACAAAGTTGGAAACACACAATTCTCTAGGATGCATTTGTATGCTGCATGGGTATAGCTGAAACTGTTCAACTCAGATCCACATACTTTTGGCCATACAATGTGTTTATCTTCACTTAACAGAAGCTGCACTACCAATATATATTACAGTACAGTTACACTTAAAATAACAGCAGTTTCATGTTGAAATCATTTTTATTCTCATCAACAGCTTGTTTTGTCCAGGATCACCATGGACCAAAGAGTGTTCCCAGAACACAGCCCAAGTGCATACAGTTAAACAGCACATGTTAAAATAGAGTGAACAGTTGCAGAACAAATGTATAAGAAAAGAAGCAGTGAGTCCCTGTTAGTGTGTGAAATATTCAAGGCCTGAGTTTTTCAGTGTTCAAGAAGAAGGGCTCAGGCCATTGTTCAGATCCAACACAGGACACTGATCTTACTGTCCTGCAAGATAGACCGGGTTGTCTGGAACAGCCTATGTGCACGGGAGAGACAGAATACAGTTCTTCATAGAACATACAGCTTGTCACGGTTCATTACAGTTTATACAGACATAAGCCCTTGTTGTCCCTTTCGTTATAAACCTGCAATAATCCCCTAAGTTTAGATCTAGAACTCCCACACAAACATTTTACAGCATCAATCGTGTTTTTTCAGTTTGAAAAGTATTCAATGGAAATGCACGGTTCAGTGAATGTGCCAAAAAATGAAAGACAAGTTTTGAAGCCAAAAGAATTCAGTGTTGCACAGCCTAAACCATTATCACTCAGGCTGCATGAATGGCAAAGTGCTCAGCAATTCTGTCAGCAGGACAGCAGCATGCTGCAGCAATCCTGCAGTGGACCCCCAATTCCCTGTACTGCGTCTATTTTCAGATCCAGTTTTTCCTACCCCAGGATTCATCTGTGCTGCGGGTGCAGTGATTCGGCGGGAAACTGTATGTTATTTTATCACCTTTCACTGATTCAGAAAGAAGTGATGTCAAGTAACACTGACTTTAATAAATAATAATAATAATATTACACACGAGATTGTTTTAGTTATCTCCTTGAATTATACAATGTAAATAATAAATGTTTGCTTGTACAGATAACAAAATTAAATAGCTACTCAGAAGCAAGACAGGAGGCTACAGTGAATATGGCCTTTCCTTCACCTCCACCGAAATACCCCAAAAACATCCAGTGAGGATTGCCAGTTTGCAGGTTGCACAGCTGATGGACAAATTATGTGAACCATGGCTTCAAAACGCTAGAATATTAAAGGTGGACCAGGGCTCTGCAAATACAAGGTGCAAGGAAACCGTTTCAGGAACATTATTCATATACGGTAAACTCAATAACAGCAAAACAGCAACAGCAACTTAACCATAACTGCAATCACACACAAAAAAAAAAAAACCACGACACTATCTGACCTTACCAGCGTGCATCTCTGCCAGACTTTGTTCACAGGTTTCTCCTTGGCAGCTGCGTAATAAACTATGAAGTCACAGCTTTAGACCCTCTTTCAGAGTTTTCAATATCCAGACACCAACTTCTTCGCCACAGAATGCAAATCATGTATTTTTAAAAAGGATAAGGACTGGGCCTGTCATGAACACATAACCCAGCAGGCCAACACAGAGAAGTCTGAAACCATCTGTCAGATGAGCTACAGTCAGTAAACAACACTATCAGACAAATAAGATGAAACAATCACAATTTTTTTCTTTTATTTACCCACTTTTTTGTGTGTATTCTCACAGAAAAGGAACTGCAAATCTGACTGTCCCTGACAATGAAAAAATAAAATAAAAGGAAACTAACAAGACAAAAAGGCATGGTCTGACATATTTTAAAGAAAAAATAAACTAAAAACATAGTACAAAACCTGACTTTAGACTGCCTATGAGACAGCATCAGGAAGAAATACAAAAATCCATCAGCGTCAGTCATTTCTGAGAAGGATTTGAACCAGACCTATGAAAGGATGCAGTTGCTGCTGTAAATTCTCGGAAGGATTTGAAAGAGACAGGACAAAGCATGGTGACATGAATACAAATATCTGTACGAACAGTGAATCATAGCAGGGGAATGGTTTCACTGCAGCTACATCTGCGATAAATTAAACAAACTAAAGCTATCAATTAAAGATTACGGAAAGCTCTTCCACAGGAACCATCTACCAAAAGCGAGAGCCCTCCAGCTCGAGAAGACTATAGGCCAGATTCTGTTATAATTTTATAAGATGTGCTATAAAACACTTCAGTCAAAGCTTCCCTGGCACTTCAAATGACAAGTGTGGGATAAATTACACCCCAAGGACTACTGAAGCATTTATTTGGATGGTAACCTGGATAAGCAAAACACATAAGATATATTAAACTGGATTTTTTCCACAAATCTGACAACAAGTAATCATTTACGTCATACGCAACCTGGCAGACATAAATTTCAATGAACACAAAACAGATTTTGTCTGTTTACCAGATTAGCACGTCTCCTTTGCTTGTTTACCAGGCTATTACCAGAGGAGCGAGGATTCAAACACAAGGCCTTTAGGACTACAGCAGTGACCACTATGCCTCATGTTGCCAGCATCATGTTAAAAGAACCATTTTTTTATATTGGGGTGTGCAATGGGGTGGAATTGCACAAGCTCCTCAACATAAACATAAATGAGCATTTCATCATCATATTGAAATAACTGCTTCATGCATTCATGGAGAGTTTAAAGTCCTGCAGTACAAAGAAACCCTGAGCTGCTGTCACCCACAGAGCTACAGGGTTACAACAGAGCCTGGCTGCTAGTGCAGCATTTTCACAACTGGCCCCTTCCAGTAAAGAGAAAGGAAACAACCATAATCCCTTTTCAAACAAGAGTCAAATGTCAGAGAGCCAAAATGAACTTCACCCTAGGCAAGGAAACAGTGCAGCACTGCACAAACACCCACTACACCTTTTTAGACTGGAAAACCGAACAGAAGGAGACTCAACTGCCAAGCATATGCACAAAAAACTCTGCAGAGAATTTAAAGTATAATTTAAAATATAACACAATTCATTTAAAATCTGTAAACCAGCCAGGTGCATTACATGGCAACAAAGTGGAGAGATGCTTACAGAAATTCATTTAGCACAGGGGTACAAACAGCTGAAAAGCAGCAAGGCACATTTCTTATTCGCTCATAAATTTTTATCCATTTCGCTTGGTGCGGAAATCCATGCCACTTTTATGCCCCAGCAAACATTTTAGAAAATAGATTGCTGAATAAAATATAGTTTGAAATAAATAAATGAGGGGCAGCACAGTGATGCAGTACTGAGTAGCACAGCTGCCTCGCAGCACCTGAGCCATTACAGCACAGGTTCAAATCCAGCGCAGTTTGTGGAGTTTGCTTGTTCTCCCCGTCACTGCACGGGTTCCCTCCATCACTCAAAAGACTCCAGGTTAACTGGTCTCTCTGAATTGCCTTTAATAAGTGAATTGTATGCGCCCCCCCCATCCAGTGCGGAGTTTCCTAGCACCCACTGAGTCTGGGATAAGCTCCATACTGCTGGGACCCTGACCAGAACAAACAGTTATACACAATGGATGGATAGATAAATAAATTAATAGGAAAAAAATCTTCAAAAACTCACAGCTCAAATGTTCATGATGTGAAGAACTAGGGTTTTAAACCTTGTGCATTTTTTTTTACCTCAGTAACCTACAGACAGTGTAAAAGGTGTGCAACTGTCATGGACCATCACACAGGCAAACAGTATCAAACTTGCTAACAGTCTCTTACCTCTTTGCAGTCCATGTTCAGGTCCTGTCCGTTTACTTCAATGCGCACAATGATGACCTCATAATACCACTCCCGTCGAATAGGTGTGTACCACAGTTCCCCGACATACAAAGAAGGGTCCACCCCCCCAATGATCTGAGGAAGACACGGTGAAGTGGAAAAAAGCTTAAAGAGCTGGACACACCTCGCACATCCTTCCTTCTTTCCCTCTACACCACCTCCTCTGTTTAGTGAATGCCAGTCCATTGTTTTGTCATTTACACACCTGTCATTCATTTGTTCATGCTGGTATCCATGCACTTCCCATTCATCCATTGATACTCCCATTCAACCACTATCTATTCATTCATCCAAAGTGCCATTCATAAACCTTCTATTTATCAATTTATACAGATCTGATTCATTCATTCATACTCCCTTTCTTATACTTCATTTCTACTTATTCCTTCCTCCCTTGCTTCATGTTGTTCTTCTCAGACAAATCCTATTCTCCACCTCCTACTCCTACTCTGCCTCCTTCACCACCTTCATCTCACTCCCATGCTCACCATGCTGCCTCCGACGGTGGCGCTGCCAAGGCTGTAATTGTGGCTGTAGCCAGTGCCACACAGCTGCAGCGAGAAGAGGTTGGGGACTGAGGTCTGGTGCACCAGGGAGTCAAAGAAAGGCTCGAGGGTCTCATCTGGCTAGAGGTGGAAGGGAAAAAGAGAGAGAAGAGGCTGGAGTCAGAGAGAGGGCAATGACCACCACATCATTACTGTGCTCACTTCTCATTTACATTCAAACTACTGAGGTCATCATCTATGTAACTAGTAAATGGATCTGCCTCCAAACATGGAATTCCAAGATGCAAAGGGGGGGGGGGGGGACGAGCTGGAGCTATTATTAACCTACACTGAGTAAGAGATGCTGAAAAATATAATGATGCCCTGCTGTTTTCTCAAAGCTGAGACTAGAGATACTGTCACATGCCACAAGCCTGTCCTTTCTCTCTCATCTCTGACACTAGAGATCCATATGCTAAGCCTGAAAAATCTGCATGCCTTCATTCCTCACCTGTCCATGTGATCGACAGCGCTCATCCTTTCATGTTTGATTCACTTCCTCTCACCTCTCCCTCTTTCCCTTATACCTCTGCATGCTGCCATACTGTAGACTGAGACAAGGCCCCCTCCAGCCTCCAATTATCCCCTTCAATAATGCCCTTGTTTTTTTGTCCTCTGCCCTCACCCGGGCAATCTCAGCGTAGGCCAGCCCAAGGATGCCCTCCCAATTGGAGCCATTGATGAAGAAGCGATCTGACTGGGTGATGGCAGCGATGTTGGCCCGCAGTGATGCATTGGGCCCATGGGGCACAGAGACCAGGTCAGTACCCAGTTCGCCCTCCCAGCGGCCCTGGGTGTAGGGCACATACACACTACGGCCCAGGTCATGGTAGGAGCTTGATCTGGAAGGGAATGGATAAGATGAAGCACTGGGCCCAACCCAGGTAGCACAGTGGTTCAAAGTGTTGCAATGCAATTGCAAGGTCCCAGGCCTGAATGCCCTCTTCTGCTGTAGAACATTTGACCAAGGTATTTACCCTGAATTGGTTGTGTAAAAATTACCCAGCAGTATTAATGGGCAAAAAATTGTAGCAGCTTAGTACACAAACCACACAGACTGCTTTAATAAACATCACCTATATCAATACTGCTGTGAAAAATACGAGTAGAATACCAGACCCAAGATGTTTTAGGGGGACCACTGCTAATCTACCCGTGAGCTTTTTAAAATTCCAAACATGTTACAATGACATGACTTCCAAGCAAGGGAGAGGTAAAGGAGAAGAGGGACCGGATGGGGAACAGTAAGTGATCACTGCAGTACAGAAAGGAAGACGACTGCACCTTGATGCAGTATGGCTACTCACAGAGAGCGGTGGTAGTATCTCCGAAGGAAGGGGTGCGCTGCCGCGCCAACAGCAAAGTTACTGCTTCCTGTATCCACCAGAATGTTCAGCTGTGCGATGAACATGACAAACCACAAATAGAAAACAGAAAGCAAATCAGTATTTTTTATATTGCTCACATTTTGTGTACATGCTGTTTTCTTTAGAACTGTTCAGCCTGCCAAGGGTGCTTCAGACTGATCAATTCCAGCATGTAACCATATGCAAGAATGTATGCATATTTTAATATTTTAAGATTCAAAATATATAGCACTCATTTATAAGCAGAAAAGGGAAATATAAACCAGACCTTCAGTTAAGCTTTGTTTGACACAGTAAAACAAATATGTTAATTTATTAATTTTTTTAAAGATTTATTGAATTTCCCTCTTACTGTGGTTTTAAGTTTATTTTCTCATTTTAACAAAACAGCAATTGTCAGGCAAATTTAGTTTCTTGCAAGTTTTCCTTTAATAAGTGTATACTGCAGCCTAGAGTGTTTCATTGGCAGTCCCCTCATCCCTGACCAGCATCCCTGCCCCGCTGATGGGATGTTGCTGACGGGGTCTTTTGCTCCACTGACACTCAAAGCAGAAGCTAAAATCTTCCAGAATTCAGACTTTGTCTCTGACAAGTTTTCCTCATCCTCTTCATTTATTTATTAATTTATTAAAATTGATCAATTAAATCTACAGTTTTAGGGAAATACTAAATATTTTTTGTTCTGACTTTGGGGATACACATTTGAACAAGAAGTAATGATAATTTCCTAACAGCATACACACGCGCACACACACAGTAACCAGAATTATCATTACTTTGAAAAACAGAATAACACCCATTTTTGACTATAAAACCTTTTGCCACTCACTTTTGAGATTTAAAAAATGTCCTGCCCTTACCAAATCTTTCCTTTCCTAGTTTACAATACAACGTGATTTTTGCAGTGTCCATTTGGTGCAAGAACCTTTCAATGGTTGACTTCACGCTGCTCTGGGCCTCCATGGTATTTTTTTCCTGACTTGGCAGGTTGAAAAAACTCCTGCCCCTTTGTGGTTCATTGTAAAACCTGTTTAAGGCTAATTTTAAACTGCTGGTTTCAAGTTGGCCAGATTTCAGTATTTCAGAATCTCTGATGCAAATCTAGTTTTCCCTCCAAAGTGGAAACAAGACCACATAGTACCTCATTGTTTCAGTTCAATTTTGAGCTACAAACATGTCTGAAATCCTGATAAACCGCCTATGTGAGACCAGATTTTTTTCACCTCACTCAGCCATCTTGCATCTATATATGGTGATGGTTTCATTAATAATCACAAATAAATAATAAAGTAAAAAATGAATGAAATACAAACCAGCAGACCTGCAGCTATGCTTGATTTCATTTTGAACAGATGCCAATGTTTAATAAAAATTTAATGGGTGCTGTTGAGACAAATCAGTATTGGAGGGAATATCTTTTGGTACAGCTGAGTGAGTGTAAGAAGTCTACCTGTGGTTTACATGAAAACAGAGCCACGCACACCAGGCGACACATACAAATCAGAATGAAGGGTCTGGCTGAAAAAAACAGATGTCAAAATTATAACTTAATGTTGAGAGGAAATTTGTTAAATAAGAGATTTAAAACTAAAATGATCCTCTGTACTCATGCAGACGGTTAAACAAACATTTTCAGGCTTTTCAAACTAACAAGCTCACGTTCAAAACCTAATAAGATGTTACACCAGGCACAATTTTAACATTTTTCTTTGTAATTCTGAAACTGTTAAGTCGTACAGTTTTAGTCTTGTTAGTCTACAGCTAAGAAGAATGTATATTTGCAGAGTATTACTAGAGAGTTAAGCGAGAACAGTGAAAATAATTGAAGATCTGGGAATAAAAGCAGAGAAAAGATGACAACATGACAACTGTGTCCTGCTGCTGAAAGAAATTGTCTTGCGGCCACATGACCTGTGCAGCGTTGTAATAACTGGAGCCCGGAAGGCTGTTTGCAGAAGAAAAAATCCTTGATGTGATGTTATTTATAGTTACGTATCACAATTTTCAAAGGGGTAAAGGTAACACAGCTCAAATCACAACATGATTCAAGCTTTAAGGGCCACTGCACTGCAGAGGTTGCATATGCTTTTCTTCAAAACATCTTACATTTATTGTGCAAAATGTATTATCTCTGTATAGTGCTGTGTTTAAAGACATTACCTTGCACTGTGAACGTCCCCAATTCGCATGCTTGTGAAAAGTATTTGGCCTAACTTGATAGTAATAAATAATAATTACTAATAATAAAAATAAAATCAGTACTAATTACTCCAGTTCGCCTGCTCCACATGAAATTAAGCGCAAAAAGACAAAAAAGATTTGGCTGAACAAAGCAAGCTGCAGAGGTTTCTTTGTGAAAAATATGTGTGTTTGTGGCTATCCTTGGATATGTGGTTGCATCCAGGTTTTCCATGCAGCCATATTCTTGACACGTTTGCAAAGTCCGGTTTACTGCAGGCCACGTGCTGCACGTTCACATGAGTGTTTCTGCCATCTTAGCTGCAGCTCCTTAACTGTTGTGCGGGCTGCCTAGGGGAAATGTAAGACATGACAGCAAAATGACCATGGAGACAGATGCTGTTGTACTGAGCACTTCTTAGTCACCTTGCTCTTACTAACCAAAGCATTACATGTGTCACAGGAAAAATTTCAGAGGGTTGAAACTAGGCCATGACAAATCCATAAATTTACATCAGAGCCAGTCAGCATTATTGCATGCACCTGAAAGCAGATACTGGCATTCACTGGCGCTATGCAAAAATGCATGCCCATATTTAAGAAAATAACTATTTTTTAGGTCAGTTTATATTTTAACAGAATGCACTTAATCTACTGTAACACCAAAAGTGGGGTTTTGTAAAATTGGGACAATTTTCTTTCAGTTTTTTGCCAGTTTTGGTGCTGCTTTCTGAATTTAAAAAAGAATGAAAGAAATGTTGAAAAGACAATGAAGGGTAAAATGAAAGGGAGAGAGGAAGGAAGGGGGTGTGGCAGAGGGTCCTAATTGTATTGGTGTGCCAGCGTGTGTGCTGGGGAGGGGGAAAGTGTGCTGGAGAATCTAAAGGTCGAATGTTTTATTGATCTGCTTCCTGCTGGACACCAGAGACCTACTGCCAGCCTGATTGACTCAACTGACTGGGCACAATCCGATATGGAGGAAGGCAGCAAGGGAGGAAGAGATGAGGAGCAAAGAGAGAGAGGAAAGGGCAACCTGAGACCATGCAAAGGGACAGAGAGAATGGGGAGAATGAAAAGAGCAGCCTAGTGAGAAAAAGGCACTAAGAGCTGGGGGGGGGCTGAGGGCTCTAAGGACATATTAAACTGGTATCTGACCATTCTTTCATAACTGCCCTGTCCAAAGCAGCTTAGAGCCTGATATTACTGTACGCTTGAGCAAATTCACAACAGCCCTGAAGGTCTATAGGTAGTCAGCGATCCAAATGAATAACCTTCACGTAAATATTCAACAGTACCTGCTGCTCTGCTAGTCTCCGTGTGAGAAACCACAACTAATTTTACATATCGAATACTCTAACACACTTTTTCACTCCCTATGTAACATCACACTCAACTCTGCATTAAACACACTTTTAGAAATAGTGGCTCCCACTGGGCAAAAATAAAATTTGTTCAGAGGGTAATGATTTCCAGTTCTCTACATTGTTACTTTTAGGATACAAAGGAGGGATCGTCTAAGCGCTTGTGTCCATTAAACTTGACTTTTGGGGCCTGGCGGTATGATTTCCAAACAAGCGCCAAATAAAGCAATGCAGCGGTGCTACAGGGCAGCCAACTGGTACTAAGCAACACACAGGAACGGTCTGGAGTGTGAACTTGTGCTAAAGACACATCCCTGTGTTCTTTCCCCCCAACAAGTCATCACCCGCCCCTGCAACACGGTCTCGGCGGTTTCTGATGCGTAAGCACACTTGCCATTGATCTGTCTCGCTCATTTCCCCCTGCTGGGCCTGAGACACGCAGGCTGTATCCTGCTGTGCCGGAGACCTTCACAGGAAAGAGCAGAGGTTCCCCCCCCAGCACCACCTGCCCCCCATTACAGGAAGACACAGATAACTCCGTCACCCCACTGATAACAGCGTTCTGCTGGAAACCGCGCCAGACTCTCATCTGAGCCGCTGTCGCTGTCAGCCCCTTTGCCTGCTGACATCCTTTCATTGTGCTTAAACGCAGATTTACTTATCCACGCGAATGTAACAGCTGTATCTGTGGACTTCAAATACAGGCCAGCCTTCTTTGAAAATGGCATTCTTGACAGCCAAAGTGCCCTTTTGTTTGTGTGCTTGTATTTGTGTGTTGCACATCTCCCTCTTTTAGCCAAGACCACACATCCATACAATGAAATTCACGTTGCACCGGGTTTTAACTATCTTGACACCTCAACAGGCTACTTGTGCTGCTTATTAGTCAGATTTCTGTTACTACGTTTATATATATTTTTTTAAATTTGGCATTTTGGTGACATAATTCAGCTGGACAATCGTTTTATTCAGTGATTGTGGAACACAGAGATCTAGTACTGCCCTGTTCCCTGTCCCACAAATGATGGCAGAAGAATTCCTCATACAGTAAGGCCTTTCACACACAGTCTAGAGCGTACACACACACACACACACACACACACACAGCACAAACATCCGCATTAAGCACACAAACGCCATAACTATATTTCCACAACTTTTTCACTGTGTTGTACACATGTGGCCAAATAAAATGGTATTCTGGGATACTATACTGTATGGAAAACTGAGTGAATGTCCTGACGCACATGGGGATGCTACGGCGACACCCCAACGGTGTCCACCTCCCATGTGGCTGCATCACATCTGTCGGCAGTGAGGTTAAAGGTACAACTGACAGGACGGGTGGCGCAGCCCACGGAACCGAGTGACAGCGTGCGCCTCGGCGACCACCTTCACCTTCTGCGGCGGGGACCCTACGGCCATCTCCACGTAGTAGCCCTGGCCGGACTTCCCGCGCAGGTTGTCGATCATGTCCACGAAGTTGATGCTGCCGGTTCCCCTCCGCTGCCGGCGAGACCCCGGGGCGTGTTGCGCGTTCGGGCGCTGCGCCTCCGACGGGAGCCCGCGCCGCAGAGGAACGCGGATAGCCAGCGGACTCGGCTCACCGCCCTGGACGCGGGAGCGCGCGTCCCCGGAAAGGCCCGACAGAGTCCACAGGAGCATCACCCAGGCGAGACGCGGCACCTCCATTGTAGAACGCCTTTCGTACTAAAAAAAAAAAAGCGTCGCTCTTGTGTCACGGCTTTCTCGTGCGGTCCGGTCCGGTCCCGTTGCCCCGAGCTGCCCTAGCGATCACTGCACCATCGCTGCCCACAGCCGCAGGGTCCCACGTCCTCCGTTCGCTGAGGCGGGCACCACTGAACCCCGCCGCCGTGTCGCACGGTGCAGGACAGGGCAGAGGAGCCGAGCTCTTTTATGTGATCTTCTTCAACGCGTCCGTCTTCCTTCCCGCGATCTTCCTTTTCTTCTTAAGTTTAAATTTAGAAACCTGCTACCACCTTGCGCGTCCCGCTGCCATTATCATTCAGCCCCTGTCGCTAGTTCCTGAACGTCAAACACAGACACAAGAAGCAAAAAATTAAACGGAACGTACGGGGAAAAAAAACATTTTTAAACATATGACACTGGATGTGGAGATGTCAAATATTACATATGAAATATTAGGGAACTCCCAGCGTCACATTCGGGTCCTCACAGCGGTTAAATTGCTGCAGCGCTGAGGAAAGGAGAAAAATTACGTGCAGAACTTGTCTACTGGATGTGTCCATGGCTCGGGGGGCTGGGGTCCGGACACCCGGGGGTCCTTGGTGCTGTTGTCTGTCTTGGCATCGTCGAGTCACACGGTCAAGCCGCTCTCCCACTGTCCACCATGATCCGCATCCCTCCCCGGTGCATCCTCCGCTACCGCTTCCCCCCCTCCCTCCTCTTTGCCTCCCTCACATCCACTTAAGAACCGTCAGCATCCAAGTCACTCCGCCGCCAGTGCGCCTGCGCGCAACGTGCATTATGGGGTTTGACGTTTTTTCCAGGGCTTCTCACGCTTCCATTTCAGAGAAATATCCGATAGATAGATAGATAGATAGATAGATAGATAGATAGATAGATAGATAGATAGATAGATAGAGTGGAACTTACAACTGAGGAGTACTTCTGCAAAAGGTCTGTTGTTTAATGTACTTATTTATTTAGTCAGGGTGCCATAATTTAGCCAGGCATTTGTCCCCACCACCTCTACTTCCTCTCCATCAGTTTCTGCTGGTCAGTGTGGTCCTTTGGATCTCCTATACTCCACAGCCATTACTTCAGTCTTTCCAGTACTGAGTTGCACTCGGTTCCTTTTGCACAAAATCCTTCACCAAGCCTCTGTACTCCTGTAATCCTCCTGTCTTTTTCTGTTACATCCAATTATTACTTTATCATCTGAGAAATTCTGCAGATGACAAGACTTGGTGTTGTTCATAAAGTCTCAGGTATACTGTGAAAAGGAAAACTGACCTTTGACTGGCCCTTGTGCCGTTCACAACTATGTCTGCCATGCAACCCTGCAGCTGCTCAAAATGTGCTCAACCAGAATACCCACAGTCCAGGATAAAATAAATGTATCTGCCTGCCATGATTTCAGCTTCTTTCACAACAGCTGAAGCTGTAAGATGTATTGTGCTGAAAACATCAAAAACATGATCATCCCAGTGCTCCATCTGGACTGACTTGACAGACAGCACACTTGATCAGTAGATCATAGCATCAAATACTCCACTGTGGTCCAGACAGGCTCACTGCATAGGGTCCGATGCAGCTCTGACCAAAGGCTTAAGGTGGGCCAAGAACAAAGTTAAAGAATCAAAAAGCAACCATTCTCAAAATACACAGTTGACATGTTTGTATTTGTTGTTAACATAGCTGCAGTGTTTTTTATATCTTCATGAATAAATACTTGCTTCATTTCATTTTTAAATATAAATTTTTGCTATTTTTTAACTAAATTATTCTATTTACTGATGCTTTTGTCCATTACAAGTGACTTACAGTTGTTCAGTTTTTATACAGCTAGGTTTCTGTACCTTAAACAAGAATATAAAAGTAGGACCAAGACTCCAGCCAAGACAGCAAGAGGTGTTGAAAAAGCAGGTAAAGGTAAAGTTGAGGTTATACCCGGGGCAGTAAAGAGACTGTACATTGGAGATAAAGTTTTCAAGAGGATCCTGGCTAGAGGAGGATATGGTGGAGACACTTAAGCAGAAGAAAGGTTTCTATTTAAATAGGAACATTATGTACTACACGACCAGCAACATCTTGAAAGAGTTGTAAAGGATGTTTGGCAGATGCAGGAAGACCTGTCAGAAAGGGCTTGCAGAAACGGTGCCCTGAACAATACTTTTTATAATAATGTATGCTGTACATTAAAGTGTAATCTATATGGTGTAAAAGCGGAGCACAATTAATGAAAGTTTTGCTAAATGTAACTTCTAAACAATAAAGTTCAGACAAGGTAAGGAAAATCTTATAGGTCATAAACTTCATTGCAGTGACACAAGACAAAGGTTAGTTTTTCTCTTTGTGTTAAGAGTAAGAGAGACAGAGCAGTAAGGTATGGGATTTTGTTTGACTTTATTCCATATACTTTTCTTGACAGCTCACAGAGACATCAGACTGGGGCACAAAGCTTCATAGGCAGGATGATAGAGCGCCAGATGAGTTACTGGTGGAACAAAAGAAAGTAGCATGAAGCATAGGGAACAGTGGTGTTCTCCTTCCACTCTGATCTGCAGAGAGTCTCCCTTTGGGAGGACAAGGGAAAGGAAAGCAGATGCTTTAAAGATGCTCAGTGGTATTTTGAGTGATGATTCTCAGTGGAACCGCCTGGGTTTTCACTGCAAGGTCAGACCACCTTATTGCATGCAGCTTGCTGTGGTGTAGCTGAAAAATGGAGGTTCTCTTTCACTGAACAACTGCGGGAGAGCAGTGTGGAAGGAGGATGGAGCAGCTTCCAACACGGGTTGGAGGGACACATCTGCTAAAAGAGAAAGTATATTTTTGACAAGACAAGAGGAAAGAAAAATATACATTTTGAGCAGCTGCGGGGTTGCATAGCAGACATGGTTGTGAACGGCACAAGGGCCAGTCAAAGGTCAGTTTTAGCTCTTCCTTTTCACAGTATACCTGAGACTTTATGAACAACACCAAGTCTTGTCATCTGCAGAATTTCTCAGATGATAAGGTAATAATTGGATGTAACAGAAAAAGACAGGAGGATTACAGGAGTACAGAGGCTTGGTGAAGGATTTTGTGCAAAAGGAACCGAGTGCAACTCAGTACTGGAAAGACTGAAGTAATGGCTGTGGAGTATAAGAGATCCAAAGGACCACACTGATCAGCAGAAACTGATGTAAAGGAAGTAGAGGTGGTGGGGACAAATGCCTGGCTAAATTATGGCAAGATTGTCTTGTTGCTTTTCCCTGTGCACTGCCATGTCAGCATTTGACTTTCTCTAATAAATTGCTTTGATATTAAATTGCATTTACATACTGAATGTAGGACACACTAGATGGCCTGAAACTTTCATTGTGTGAATGATATTACTTTCTATATCAGTGCTAGCATTGGAAAGGCATTACCCACCTAACAGTTTCCTCCGTTTTACGCGCCGTTGCTCAACTGTGCCATTACCGTCTGGCTTGCCCCCCTGCGGCTGGCAGTTTGAGGGCGAGGCCGGGAGAGGCGATCTGGAAGAGCATGTCCTGGAGTGTGTTGCATTACATTAGTTTGATAGCTGCACAGAATTTGATAACACAAGTGAACAGCATATTGAAATGTTGAATGGTAAATCAAAGATGGGGAAATGCGATGGTGGCTGAATCATGTGACATTTGCCACAAGTCTAGATTTTTACATCCTAAAGAAACAATACAGCAGCGTAATGTTGATGTAACCGGATTGATGAAAAGAAGGCAAGGCGGTTACTAAACCTAAACTGTAGCTGTGTTAAAGTCTCAAGAGTAAGAAAGGTTGTAGGCAAATGAACAACCTAGACTGATTTGAGGATACAGTCAGTCTAACAAGCAGTAAGGTGAAACCTTATGATGTTTACAAATTTTTCTGTACCAAAGATAAACAAAGGTCTCTGTTATACTGCATTATGACATTTCAAAGTGCAAATGTAAAACTAATTGCAATCTTGACATTACATTTGTCTCTATGAAGGATTATAATAATTTCTGCCTGGTGCAAATTATAACAATTATTAGAAATTAATAGCAAATCATGACTTTCTAGAAAATGTCTATGAGATCTAAATGTAAAAGCATCCTGCCTTAAACAATTACTGTATTTTCCCATTATTCTAAAAAACAGAATGTGTCTGAGGAAGTACTAAGATATATACCTTTTTCTGTTATGCATGCATAGACATAGACATATCAGCATTACACAACAAGTCAGCACTAAAACATGCAATATTTTACCATTCTTCTGCATCACTGGTCCGAAAACCTTTGGCAAATGGGTTACTGGCTATCTTTAACTGGGTAATCTGAAAAAGAGGGTAAAGTAAAGAATAAAGAGGAAAATGAGGGAAAAGACAACAATGAAAAATGAGCTGAACATGAAACTGAAGAAACTAATGAATATAAAAACCAAATGGCACTGATAAGAAAGCTGCAGAAGAAGTGTCTCAAACAAAAATAAAAAACACAGATGCAGAATGAGAGCAAACAGAATGGAACTTAAAAAAAATCTCTCATCCATCCATTATCTCTCATCCTGGTCAGGGCTGCAGCGCTCCAGAGCCTATCCTGGAATCACTGGACACCATACCCTTGATGGAGCACCGATCCATTACGGGGAACCACACACATGCACACAGTGTGCAATTTGTAGTGACCAATTAACCTGAAATTCAGATCTTTAGATTGTGGAAGAAAACTGGAAGAAACCCGTGCAGACACAGGAAGAATCTGAAAATTGTATTCAAACTTACATTCAAACAGCCTAGGCACTGTAAGATGACAGCACTATTTACTGTGCCCATTGAGATCAAATTTACAGGTATAAACAACTGAAATGTAGTACACTGGTGGGATGCATAAGTGAATGAATTTTGCAGAACCTGTAGTTCTCATAGATCGCCATGCATCCCCCGCATACAGTGTCTTGGGGTTGTGACAGAAGCACAATGACGTGAAGAAAACAGGAATTGAAGCAAAACTGTCCCCTACCCTGTGGTTCTGATAGGCGGTGACGGCAGTGAAGCGGGTCTCTCTGAAAGAGAAAGTCACAAAATTGCGGTGGACATGGCGCTGGCTCTCGTGACGAGGGTCCACATACACCACATGGAAGCGAGGTTGGTACCGATGCATAGAGTTCAGTATAATCTACCCAAAGGCACAAATAGGTATAAATAAAAACACTCAGATCAATTAAATGGACTTCACATCATCAAATGTTCAGATCTTCAAGTCTGCCTGTGAACATTTTTGGGTTTCCCATGTGTGTTTGAGCGTGTGCAGATGCACGTGTTTCCAGCCTGTTTCTCACGTGTCCGTTATCATCCAGGAGGTTGTTGGTGAGCTTCAGCTGGTCAAAGGAAACGGTTTGTTTCATCCACTGGGCTCCCCTGGCAGGAGAGTCGGGATGGAAGTGGACTCGTCCAGGCATGGCTGCATCTGCCCGCCCTGCCACCAGCCAGGATGAGCTGTGAAATGCATACCTAAATGCAAATACATGAGTAACTAAGGCAAAAAGCATGTCAGCTACATTCACTCTTACGGATTTTTCTGAGAACTATTTTGCATTCATTTTCTCACAAATAGAGAATTTCAGTTCAAATCACACACCAAGTCTTCTCCCAATTCTCTGGCAATCACAAAGAATAAATGCCGCTTTAAGTGGCCTTGCTATAGCTCTGGTTAGTGTTCTTTATTGTGTTTTCTTATTTATAATATGTTATAAATACCACTGCCAGGGGACATAGAGAATACTGGTGCATACATGGAGACTGACTGCCAGCCTGGTCTGTATGAGCTGGTCAAAGTACTCCTGGTCACTCACTACATTACCACCACTGCTGCACATCAGCACATCAGTAGCTACATACACAACTAATGATAACCCCCCCACTCATTGTTGCAATTCTTAATAAACTTTTTGCCAAACTAAAGGACTTACTGTATTCAGTTTGTTGATCCGAACAGGATGGTAATGTTCAAATGTATGCCAAACCACCTTTCACATGATGGTACTAAAACCATAGATATTAGCCACTGAGTTAGATACTCAGCAGGATTCTCAGTCCAGCCTAGATATAGAAAAGCACATTCCAGTGCCATTAGGCCACATGATCCGATATATCTTGTGAAAATCTCTTTGGGAATAGCTTTTAATATACTTTTATCTTTATCTTAACAGCATTATCATCTCATGTGTTTCTGGTGTGAATGTCAATAGTATAAATATTGTAAGTTGGAATTTGCAAAATCATTCCTGAAATTGAACGAAACGCTGTGATAAGAGTGTTATGGACTGTATCTGTTCAGGAAATAGATGCTGCCTGATTAGGCTGGATATTCAGCGTGCCTTTTTCACTGAGGTAAGGTGACCAGATTTGGAGTCAAGCCACCCTTGACCTTCCGGGCACGCCTCACCTGTATCTCTTGTCATCCACTGGGATGAAGTCCATCAGCAGGACGTACTCAGCAGCTGGGTTCATTCCAGAAATCTGCACTTGAAATGTGGGAAACATCCTTCTGCCACACAAAGAAAACCACAAATACAGTAACAATAAATGTACATGTTCATTGAAGTAAGAATACAAAAGACAGCAGTTCAGAGTTACAGGTACTTAAACACATGTATTTTAAGATTATTGATTACCTGCAATGTTACGAAACTCATAGGCATACAGGTACATAAAGGACCTCTGACACATGTGCATACAGTCTGATATTATCTGTCTGCTTGTTTGCCTATGCTTGTATGCCAGTTTGTGTTATTTCCCACAATATGCCCCGTTTTTATGGTATTACTATATGTACGTGTGTATATGCCTATGTGAGTGTGTTTTTTGTTAGTGGTTGTGTATCTGTGTGTTTGTGTGTGTCAGTGTGTACGAGTCCACATTACTGCAGCTTTCTGAATTCTCACCTTCCCGCCTTGGTGACAATCATCTCCATGCCCAGCTGGTTGAACTGCTGCCACAGGGTGCTCATCTCCAGCTGAACTTTGATCCCCGCAACCTCAGGGGCTTTTGCACACTTGTCTAGGGCACCTGCACCTGAGGACAATGTGAGCAGGGTTAAGAAATGAAAGCGAGACACATGTGATTCGTGCATTTTTGTAAATTTCCTAACAATGCGGCAAAACTTTTTATGTTGTTGGAGCCTTTTTGAACACAAACAGGAGAGGAGCGCTGCAAAAGGGAGCACCAAGACAAGAGAGATGGAAGAAACTGGATAAAAAAGGAAATTGAGTGAATACAGCAAAACAAATGTTGAGAAGCAAGGAAAGTAACACTGAAAAGAATCCCTGATTTGCATTATTATAAGTTTGTACTAATGTCACATCATGCTTACACTTAATGGCATTTCATGGTGTAACATATTTTTACATATGCAATGGATTTTTACATGCTGTCAATGTCATTTGTCTATTTATATATTTAGTGTCATCTGCAGTAGACTGGTGTTCCATCTACAGTCAATCCTGCACAGGCTCACACCCCTTGCTTCTGGGATAGTCACTGAACCACAGCAACTCAGGATTGGTGCTTGCAATGAATGAATGAATGAATGAATGAATGAATGAATGAAATGTTGTGTTATGGTGTGCAAAGCACATAAAACAGAAATGATCAGCATGCAAACTGGGGAAAAAAGTGGATGGTGGAGAAAGTGTAGAAAATCACGCAATTGCAAGGATATTCACTCTATCTTGATTAATGAGTCTGCTAAATCTCACAAAGATGGAGCCCAACTACCATTCATGTCTGTGGTAGACTGGCCCTCCAGGGCAGCAGTGTTCATGGGAGAGTGCCGTCTGTCTGTTCCAGAACTGTGCAGCATGCCTCCCTGTCTGTCCAGCTCTGCGTCTTGCTCTTGAAACCAGGTGGTTGTTGTCCAGGAAGGCATTGCCGGCGGAGCGCTGTAAAGCGGCAGCAGAGCTGCAGCGTGATGCTGCCTATTTTCCCCATCACTTCGGATGTCCATTTTGAGCTACCTGGAGCAGGAATTCAATCAGGTGAGTCCGCTTCAAGTATACTGGTCGCTAACCCTGCGTCCTTTATAAATTCAAGTCTTGTCAATGATCAAATTAACTCGCCAAAATCAATAAATTCAACTTCTGTCCCGCTGATCTAGGTACAGTAACACCTCCTTAGAATTTGTCCCTGTCAATCACTCACTGTGTTCAAAGTTGTGGATATGTGTGCTGAAATAAATCCTGGATGTCAGCTCTAGCTGTGTCTAAGTGCCAATGAGATCGGCGTCTCCAACAGGCCTCTGTGTTGTCTCCCAGTACGGTCTGTGACGCCCCCTGCAGCAAAGCGGTCAGGTTCTGGTCCAGCGAGGGTGGGAGACCTTGCTCTTTATACAGGCTGCAGTACCCCTGAGACTTACAGACCCCAATCTCCTGCCAATGGCGAGTGGTGCTCCTCAGCAATTACGGAGAGTCACTCGACAGAGTGGCTTTCATAATGCACGTACACATATACACAGAGACGGTCGCACATACTGCGTGTTCACCACACTTACGTATAATTTTACAGTAAGCCTAAATGCTCAAAGGGTCTAATCACCCATTTTTCGCCTTGGTAGCTCTGCAAATTGTGCTGAATCACTGCTGTGTTCCACTTTTAAAATTAAAATGGATCAGAAGAAAAAATCCATACAACTTCAGTACAATCATCGTTGTTGCCATGGTTTTAGGAAGGTAAAACTTTTTATAGTATACCCAACACAATATATAACATTCTTTGTCACATTACTCTTTACATTAATATGTTCATGTATAATATAGTGGAAAAGTTTTTAATGATCTCCTTTGGCTACTGTGTGACTGAAGCGGTATGTAATATATTCAGACTGCTAAATTTGTCTCTGCAAGAGGGAATATACGCCGCTTAGTCTATGCGCTAGTAAAGAAATGTCTGTTGCGAAGAATTTCCTTATACAAATCAATTCCCATGGCAGCTCATTAATCACAGCGATGTATAGTTTTCTGACACGGTTCAATTCTGCTCTAATTGGATTTACTTCTCAGATAACCACAGCTACTGACAGCAGGTTAATCCTTCCCAGCCATATGACCCCAACAGTAAAGCGATGATGATGCAGACTCAAGCTGTGGCCTCACAACGGTCAGTTATGGTGACAGGCTGCCCCAAGGACTGTCCAGCAGCACTGCCCCGTCTCCCCCTCCACGTCAAAGCAGCCCTCCGTAGGATGGATCCGTACTTCCTATGCCCACAGACACACTTGCAGGCCAGAACACAGTCAGCACATCCATGTGAAAAATGTAGACGGACAGGAAAAAGTCCTTCTGTAACCGTAAAAATAAAGCAAGCCCTGTTTGTGTGTGTGCTGAGCACCAAGGCCTAGCTTTCAGCATGGGCTTAATACCTGCCATTTCCAACGGACGGTCAACACTTTGTGCAACGTGCGCGCTCGAGAGTTCGGAAGGGATGTGCTGTGTGACCTTACACACCTTTGGGTGTGTGCATATCCCACCCGGTCGCAGCTCAAGAGAACTGGCGATTGGACAGTGTTGACGGGCCCAGCCTAGGGGTGAGTGCGGTGGTTCATCCATCTTCCTTCCTGTGTAATGAAACTCCCAGCCATTTTGCAGCTTGTCGATTCGATGGCGGACCTGTTAGGCCTGCTCATTAATCACCCTGCATAAAATAACCCTGTGACACAAGTGTCTGCTTTCCTGCCCCCAGCGTCTATTGATACACCTACGTTCTTGTGTTATACCCTGCTCACCTTTCTTGTGTTCAGTTAATGATTTATGATTAAAATGTGGTGACAGTGTTCTCTCTACATTGTCTGAAATGAAAGTTGGGCTCGATTTGGCTGCGGGCTTGTATCTGAGCAAAGCCGGTCTGCCTGAAAACATAGACGTGCTAAGTGATTTTTGATATGCACAAATATTGTATCTTATGTGGATGAAAGCGACTATTTTGAGAGCAAGCTTTTTGCAAGAACATGTAAATGCTTTGGTGTGTTTTGTATGCAGCTGTTGCTGAACAAATAAGCATAAATGTTATGCTCGGTGTAAACAGGTTACAGGTATGTTGCTTGTGTAACAGTTTAAATTTGATATTTTGTTGGGTGTGAAGTGGGGCTATTTTATTTAAGGTTGAATGCGGAGGGAGCGTGAGTGAGTGAGTGAGTGAGGTGGCAGTGAGGGGAGAGCGCAGGAAAGAGAGAAGTGTGAGGCCGTCGGGGTGAGCGAGATGCACATTTTGTAGCAGCTTTATGTGTAGTGCTAGTCTTGGAATTATATGTATTTGATTTTCTTTTAATAAAGTAAAGTTGAGTGTCCCAGTGACACTCCAATCTCAAACAAGTTTTATTTACACTTTTGAAGCCACAAACAAACCTAGAACTTTTAAAAAGGAACGATACACTTAGATAGAGTTGGGGTGCTCTGGATTTTATTGGTTAGGCATGGGGCAGAGTTAGGCTAAAACATTGCAAAATACAGATTTTCTCCTCAAAAAGCAGTAGAGCAACAGAGTACAATCAGCCCAAACATACAAATATGAACCCCAGTGGGCCAGCACCCATCTCTCACATCCCATGAGGTCTCATTTAAAGCTGAGACTGTGTTTTGTTACAGTGTGTTGACAGGAAAAAGGTGCACTTTTGACAGTGAGTTGGTGAGGCGGGCAGGTGGTGGGGGGGGCACTAAGCAATCTGTTCCTCTTTCCATTTAGGAAGTGATGTGCACTCTGATGATTTCTGCCATCTCTTCCAAATTTTCCTTCAGTTTCAGAGCAAGGGGGTCCAGCTTTTTCTTCAGGTCGTCACTGCCGTCCCTTAGCTTCTGAATGATCTTCTGCAGCTGCTCCCTGTACTCTGCGACATAGGGAGAAACAATTTCCTTTAATTCTTCTACACGTTTGGTCACCTTTTCACGGATGGTCTTCAAGATGGGTATCAGCTTGGACTTGGTCTCTTCCACATTGGTCCTAATCTTATCTTTCAGTTCCGTCATAACGGGCTCCAGCTGTCCCTTCAGGGCCTCCATGTGTTCTCTGTGAGTCTTGACATATTCCTGCACGATTGGTTCCAGCTTGGCCCGGTACTCTTCAAAATGCTTCTGTAGCACAGCACGCAGTTCTTCGCGCTTGGGCTCCAATTCCTTGCGCAGCTCCTCCACATCATCCATGATCTGCTGGCGTATGGGACCTGTGACTTCCAGCGCCTGGCTAGCTAAAGGGGCTATTTTATCCGGGACAGACTTGATGGCATCATGTATCTTGTCAAGACTCTGAGACACCTGTTGTCTATTGGTGTATAAAGGGAGAGCAAGAGAGAAATTTAGATGTGACCTAATGAGGAACGACATGATGGAAAAAGGACAATATTGTAAAGTGTGCCTGATAAGAGCCTGTTGAAGGGATTAAAGGCACAAAGAAACTCAACCAGAAAAAAGTTATGGCACGAGACAGTAGTAGTCACCTGGGACACAGACGGTGGATAGTAAGTGTGAAAATAGAAGTGAAATATATCCAACATAAGGGCCACTTACTTGTACTGCTTGTACTCTGTATCATCCAGATGGTCCAGTGACTTCTGTGCTATCTGGTTTAACTGATTCAGGTACAGCACCACTGCAGTCTTTACATGTTCTACCTGAGAGGGAGCATCAGCCTGCAGGGACCGTGCCTGGGTACCTGGAATATAAAAGGAAATTGGTTTAGACATACTCATGATGCCAAAGGGATAGACATACTGGAAGCAAAAGATCCAAATAATGGACTGGTCTCAGACGCTCAAATAGCAATAAATACATTTACAGCCAGTTGTATCAAAGAAATACAGTATATTTAGCACATGGTCATGCTTAGTACGTACATTGTCAGCTGCATAGTATGCAACAGAAATAATGGATTTTGGACACTAATTTGGTTTCACAATACAAACCTGCGGCCAGCAGGACTGTCAGAGCAAGAGCCACAAACTTCATACTGGAGCTCTGAAAGAGAGGAGGGGAAGGGAAGAAAAAAGATAGGAACAGCATGAGGCTCAGCTCATTCTGGCACACACAAATCATTCATGAACCAGCTATTTCTTTTAATGGATGATTTGCAAATGCATTTTGACCTTTTATATGGTTGAGTTTCGTAAAATCTTTAAATTTCTATGTGCTTCCATGTAATGTACACCAATGGCTTCCTTTCACTGTATGCAACAAACCACAAACACACAATATCAGCCTGTTCTTCTGCATGTGAAGAATTTGACGTAATACCATTGGACAAGTTTGTAATCCACTTTGGGATTACATGAAATGTGCAGCACTCTTTCAGTCCCATATGTATGTTTGCAGATAAGATTAGCTTAAAAAAACTGCCAGTTGCAAGGCATGGTTATCTAAAATCAGAGACCATCACACAGAGACTCTGACCCAGTGCTTGGCTCAGTCTGATACAACTGCAACGGCTGTTTGCCGAATAACCCTTGCTTCACTTGTGCAGATAAACATAGATAGGGTCCCAGCCAGACAAGGCAGAGGTCAGGGTTAATGTCCCAGGTTATGTCTGCCAGAACAGATAACCAAACCACCCAATTGCATTTGTGCACATGTCAGTTATGTATTTCCTCCCTTCTCATTCAATATTAACTTTCTCCTGTACCATCACTGCAACTGAAAAACAGTCATTTCAAAATGGCAACAAGAACAGACACTGGTAAAACGCTTTTAACGGACAAAAACACAAGCTGCTTCTTGTAGTTCGCAGTGATTTAAATGTAGAAGTATTTCCCTTCATTCACTTATTGTATTTAAAAGTTTGGGAAGTCCACTGATCCCTGTGATGAGCTGACTCTTTGGCATCACACTGGATGACAATGTGCACAGCCTCTTCCAGACCTACAGTCCCTGTTCTAAAACACTGATCACTACATGTTTTGATTCATTCCCATGTGTCTATGTCTTTGCCCAGGCCAAAAGAACTTGCTGCTCTGTCACATTATTGCATCACTAGCTCTGTCAAAAAAACTACATATTTGTCTCAATCATTAAAAAAAACAGTCAAAAGGGACAGGATTAGCATCATTGTTGCTTCTCAAATTGCTCTACTTAATACATTTTTCATCTTTAATAAGCAATACCTAGTGTTGGTCTATATGATTGGACCAGCATCTCCCAAGTTTTCAACACAAGTCTCCAGTTGCTTGGGCTGTTGCCCTACAGCCCATAGACCCTCATGAGTGGCGCACTTACCTGCGATTGCCTGTGTTCTGAAGGTGTGTGAGCCAGAAAGGTGATCATTCCATCTTATATAGGCCTGCCGACCGCAGGAAAGGCGGTACACAATGCTGGCGTGGATGTGGACTCAGCCCCTTGCCATCCCACTGTGGAACTGTGGGGTTCAAGGGTCAGAAGGCCAGCCAACTGCTGTGAACAAACATCCACATGCAAAGCTTTGCGAGAGCACGAAAAAACACATATAATGCATGTAATGAAACCTCTGGATGCAACATGGGTGTCACATGAGACCCCAGCATCCAGCATTGTGAGTTTTTGGTATTCACTGTTGATCCTTTATTTCAAAGTATGGCAAAATTACTCCACTTAAGCACTTTATATAATAAGTGCTAAAAGAAACCCCTAGCTAAACAATCTAGCATTATCAGTCTGTCACTGCTATTTCACTATTTTTTTATTTGTGCTTTTTGAGCGGGCAACTTTAAATGTAAAGTAATGCAAACTTAGACTGAATAAAGTTTTTTTATTATTATTATTATTATTATTTTCCTGTCAGAAATTTACATTCTTTTGAATTTTCATAGCATTATCGACATATCTTTAACAGGTCATATAACACAATGGACAATGATTTAGGGTAGGGGTTGTTAAAGGACTGTGGTCGTTCTCACTTCAGACAGATGTTGCTCCAAGTAATACAATGGGACATGAAAGAGTTACACAAAAGAATACTACAAAAGCTTAACTCTCCCAAAGGAACTTAAGGGACAAAGAGAAGTGCTGTGAAGTAGAAGAAACTCAAGGCATCCCACCCATCTTGAGAGAATGGTGTTGAACTTTTAATGTTTGTCTTGCAATGAGCTTTGTTTTCTGAGGTATTTTTTACTCGCTCTAGGTATCTCCAAGCCCTTCTGGTTTGTTCAGCTAACTACACTGAAAATGAACATTGCACATTGAACAAATACACTACTCACAACTTTTAAATCTTTATTTTTTTTTTAAACACATGCCTGTATTCTGTGCCTTCTCCTGACACTGCATAAGGTTATGCATCCCTATTAAATATATAGAACAAACAACAGGGTCAAATCCCATAAACATAATTAAAAGGTAAGGAGCAATGAAAACAGCAACAAGATTCTGAGAAAGGGCCAAGGTGAATTATTTAGTTCTCATTTGCAACTGCTTTCTATTAGCAAGGTTACCCTGTGGCAGTCACGAAGCAGGTGAGATATCTTTAGAATCTCTGACAAAGCACAGCAGAGCTACAGCCCATTCTACGATTATGTTGGAATGCGGAGACACAGAGAGAACAGTGTGCTTCTATCATTGTTGGCAGCCATTGTTTGTCATGTTCCACGGCGCCTGTTCCAAAATCTAATGGGTCAAAGGGCATTGTTGACTTGCTGTTGCCTTTGGACTTTATTTTCTGCTGTCTCTGTGCAATCTCAGAGGCTTTTCACTTATATAATCCATGCCTCTACAGTTCGATTTATAGAACGATGGTGTGCGCTATCGCAGGCCTCACATTTGTCCTGATTTTCGAGAGGGTGCCTTTACAGCTGAACTGCTGATGTTAGTTCATCCAGCATTTGACTTACAGTTTGATCTGAGTAAGTTTGTCCGTACGAAAAGTGGAATCCCTAATCTCTCAACTCTTGCGCTTACTCAATAAAAAGACTAGCTGGACCCCAGACCTTTCAATGGGAAATGCTGCTTTATCAAACTCAAAGCAAAAAAACTGTATATTGCAACATTATTATTTTGTTGGAATATAGACCAGCAAAACTTTGCTCAGGGGTTCTTGTGATCAATGAAAAAGTGAGATGGCATTCTAGAAGAAGCACTGAGAAACAAAGTTCACTTAGCAGTGAACTTAGGTTGGATCAGTGTATGTCCTGTGGTGTGACTACAAGAAATATGAAGACTGGACAGTATGTGAAAATACGAAGACCAGACATTCTAGATACAGATGTCTGCTTGGCAAATTATTGATGAGCTCCAGAGAGCCAAAGGTAACAGTAGTGCCTCACATCATTCCCAACTCCTGTATTCTGTCTCTTTCCCTAACCTGTAGCTGCCCTGGTGATCATATGAGCAGAATATGATCATATGTCACTGTTACTTTAAAAAAATGCTAAACAGCTAAATAACAGGAATAAGGACATTAAAGGCCAATAATGTGACAAACATGATATTGCTTGTATCTTCATCCCTCTATCTTCACTTCTGGCTTTAAAAATAATTGGACCAAATTTTTGGTAGTAAATCTGGGCTCTTTACCTACCTTACTGTATTTTTCATGTCTTACAAAACGAAAGACCTAAACTCTGAGATGTCGCTAAGTATGAGTTCTTCTCCAGTAAGCACATGTGATTTCTTCCTTTTAAGACCTCTGCTTCTAGTCAGTTTTTCTTTTCCCGGTAATTGTTCCGCTCCTCCTTCGGTGGATTCCTAAAAATCGCCTCAGTTTTTACGCTGACAGTATTTATCAGCTGGCAGCTGCCAAATGGAGCTCCAGGAGACCCATAGTACTGGATAATGAGTTTTACTATCCAAAATCCCATGGCTGAAGGACCAAAGGTTTGTGGGGGAGACTAGACATTTTACTCTGCATGCTTAAAATGAGCGAGTCATAGCCTAACAGAAACTGAGGGCCTGCATTGTGATCCAAAAAGGTTTTTGCTGGTAATAGAATTAAAAAAAGATAAATATTTATAAAACATGTGTCACAGAACTGAATTATGGGCATATTAAAATAGTGTAAAATATTATAAAAATACAACTTTTTAGTGAAAGGAAAATACCTAAGGGGAATTACTGAAATGGGGAAAATGAAACATGATACTCAGTGGAATTACAAATTTAGGCACATGTTGGAACAGAAGGGAACGGTGTGGTTGGGAGGACCGAATCACCTGGAGCATCTGTTTTCTGTTGCTTAATGATAAAGTTTACATGTAGGCCTGACCTTTGCACCTCCACCACCTCACATCCTAGCTGAACTTAATGTAGGCCAGGGCTAAGACATTTTATTATTATTGATATGTTTGTAATTAGGCCTTTTTTTATCATAGCCCTTGCACATTGCTTAGCTGACACTCATTATCAGCAGATCCACATTACAAGAGTCAGCAAGATGCTGAGAACAGCAGTAAAAGTATATGGCTGCCCAAAAACTGAATATTAACAATAAATATAAATACATAAAAAGAGAAAACCTGGCATTTAAAAACTCAAGGCATGGGTGCAACGCTTTTTTAACCTTAGCAACAGGTATGTTTTGTGGTTTGGTCCAGTTTATTGGATTATTTGAATGTATGTAACATCTCAGTTTGCTGGTAAAAAGCAGTTTCAACATGGCAACGATCATGGCAGCCAGATGTCCAGCATTCACGGGGTTGCCACATAACCTTATTCTAAGCCTTTGATACAAGCTCTATATTTAATAAGTTCAAATAACTTTGAAAAGGCCTGATCCTTGTCAAATATAATAAGATTACACCAAAGGGAAAAGAACCAAAAAAACAGCCCTGAGTTAACACAGGCAGTAACTTAACGTCTGTCACATGATTTGCAAACTCATTTTGTTCTGGAGGGTCTGCAGGTATCAAGGGATCCCAGACCAAGGCGCACTCAACACAGCTGCTAAAATGTTATCCATAGAAAGTGCATCGTTCTGTATTTGTTCAAAAGAGCCAGTGGAATGGGGGAACCCTCTGGCACAGGCTGTTAGAGTCTGGGTAGCTTCTTATTCACCTGCTTTTCCTCAGAAATATTTCAGTTAAGGAGATGAGGAGTAGAGCATTTTGATATTCATATACCTTGATTTTTTTGGCTTTTTTTTGTTAAAAACCTACTCGGACATAGATTTGATTATTGAAATCTCTACTTCTGTAATTTAATATTAACAAAGTGTTCATTTGATCTCTTAAATTTGCTAATTATATAAACACAGTGAAGTTCCAGGAAATATGTTGTGATGTTTGGAAAATTCAGTGTAAATACAGAGCATCTGAAACTGAATCAGATTTATAGGCCAAGGATGCTCACACATACCAAGAATTTGGCTTCAGTTCCCAGCGGCTCTCAGTGTACATAAGAACACAGCATACAAACATACAACATGTGCAGAAGATGCTTGAAGGTGTGCAAGAACAAAAATAAATATTATAAGGAAGGATAAACATTATAAGGGGAACATTGCACAGACTAACAAACAAAGAGAATCAGCTGCTGTGCATCCTTCAAGCAGCAACTTTGGAAAATGCCTGACTGCTAAACTGAACTTGAAAATGAACTCAGACTCTGACAGAGAGGAACAATTTTTGATAATTGTACTAATTTGATAACTGTATGATCCACACCACACATTGTGCATTGCCTGAGCAGTTCAATATTCAGGTGCACCAATTCCAGCATGCAGTGGCATAAGACAATCCATCAGTTTAATAAAAGCAATTAAAACAACTAAACAACTGTATAAAATATGAGCTATCTAAAATGTTCCTTAAAACTATTTTGTTATGATAAAATTACCCTAGTCAAAGCAACACAGGTATTGTGACTAGAGCATCTGTGGCCGATCACTCATAGCACATCGATTATTCTTACAACCCTCACATTTGTAATCTCAGCAGATTGGATGTCAAGTCACTGGATTCTACTCTTTAATAACCTCCACTCCTTGCAATGTTAAGATGGCTGCCAAAAGACAGACCGAGAACAGTACTTTGCACAGTAGTCCAGGATCAGATCGGAGCACATTTCAACACATGGTACACAACCATGTACTTGACAAATAAACTCTTTTGACTCTTTTGACTCTTTTTGAGAAGCAAGACATAGGGCCACTTAACTTCACAACTTTACTTACCATTTGTATTCATTTGTTCAGTTTATGTGCAATCTTGCTCATTCTTACTGAATATATTTAAACTAAGTCGTGTTCGATTAATGTAATGAAGATTTCGTATGTATGCATGTACATGTACACAGACACACGTGCAATAGTAAGACAATACTAACATTTATTGAGGGTCGTCAATGAGTGACAAAGGATTAGGAAATGGTATTTGCTTTGGCTGGTCATGAACACCTACACAGGTTCATAAGGGTAGTAGACTAGAGACAAACATGACCAAACAAACACCCACACATGCGTGGAATTAAACAGGCAGCTGTGCTCTCTTAGTGCTAATGCTAATATTTGTATTAAAATGTGAACAAAATTAGGGACATATTTGTATCCTTGACTTTTTTGTTTCAATAGCTGTTTTAGTTTTGCTAACTTTTCACTTCTGGTCAAGAATTATTCTGTTACGGAAGGTTAGCATTGATTCTTGGTGGCTTTGAACCTGAAGCCCTTTCCTCCCCATGCCAAGAGTTAAGCACCACACAGCGTTGTTCCAGGAAACACATTTGGCACCATGACAAGGAAAACCTCCCCCACCCCCAAAACACGAGTTCACTGGAGTCATTAATAGCAAAATAAGTTCTCTGGTTTTCTGAAGCCCACAGTGGTACATTGCAGAGGCATAGGTTGCTAACTGCAAAAGATCACATTTAATTGAGAACAGTAAAAGGGAAAGATCATTTCCATAACACAGAAAGCTCGACAAGCTCGACTTACAATGCTGGACCACCTGTGGCCAACCGTGGCAAGAGATCAATGAGGGGAATGACCCCTGCTGTGAAGAGGTAGTTGCACCTCCGTGAGGTTCAGTTAATGAGCTAACAGACAGTTGAGAACCAAGTAAAAGCTGGTAAAGTGGCTCCTCGGAGTCTGAGAAAAGACACCGTAGACTGCAGTTTTTTGTGTGTGTGTGTGTGTGTGTGTGAGAGAGAGTAGTGGGCAGATTAAAAGTGTGTGGGTGAGCAGGTAGGGGAACCAACATGATGTTTACTTGTGTACCTTCAAAGAGATTGTTTGTTTAGTGGGAATATCTAACAAAAAACCTTGAAATGTCTCTCTGTTTCATACTGCAAATTTCTGGATGTGACTTCTTTTTGCAGTGAAATTGCAGTGATGCTGCTTTATAAATGAGATGCATTTCAGCCCATAAAAAATGCTTTTAAAACTAAAAAAATCACAAAAACTATAAACAAGACCACCACATGAGCTGCAAAGTTCCTTAAAAAATATATCAGTAATGAATGACTGGGCTGCATGCCATCAGTCTTATTAGTGTAGATGGTTTTTGCCATAATTTTGTTGCTTAGCCAATATGTCTGCCTAAAATTATTTCTTTTACTGGGGAAATTGCATTAGTGACCTTTCTTTGTGGGCAGAAGAGCTGAGACTTAAAATGAGATCTGTCTTCAGATGTCAAACCAACATGCAATCTTCTGGCCTGATGTTGAAGTGTATGTTATGCCACTTTTGGTCTTGGCACATTTCTATTATTCATATTTTTTTTTGCATCATTGCATAGTTACAGTATGTTGACTTTGTCCACTTAATAAATAATGTCATTAATAACACGCATGTCTACCAGGTGCCTTTTGGTTATGTGATTAAAAGTAATTTAAAATGATTATTAATTTGTATTACTCCTTGCCCAGCTAGCTCAGTCGGTAGTGCCTGTGACTTATAATCTCAGGGTCATAGGTTCAAGCCCCACATTGGGCATTGAGGCAAATGCAGCTGCAAGGGGGTTCACCTCTGTGCTGGTCCCAAGCCTGGACAAAAATGGAGGGTTGCGTCAGGAAGGGCATCTGGTGTCAAAACCTGCCAAACCAAATATGTGGATGAGCTGCTCTGCTGTGGTGACCCCTAATGGGAGCAGTTGAAAGTTGGTATGGTATTAATTTGTACTAATGTGTTTTATCACAGCAACTGAGATTATATTTATGAGTTGTTTTTGTCAGAGTAACATATAGTGATTATTATCTAGTATTTACACCTGACACCTTGGTCTGGAATGATTTGTTTACAGTTCTAAATTCACTAAACTCCCCACAGTTACATGCATAATTTCATACAGCAGATATTTGCAACCTTCTGAGTCACACTGACACAAACTGTGGACAGTTTAGGGTCACCAGTTTTGCAGAAACCCATGCACACATATGGAGAACAGGAAAACTCTACAAACTGCCATATTCCCTCACATAAGCGTAGCCCAGGAGCTGTGAGTCAGCAGCGCTACCTGCTGTGGCACCATGCTGCCATGGTTAAGGATTACACTGTCATATAGAGATTTAAGTAAAGATTTCACAGGTAACAAAGAGTCAGTGCAGAACAAGACCATTAACCGTGCACTTCACTTCGCTCTGTAACACCTAAATTTCTCATTCGTGGGATAATAAAGGTTTATTCTATTCTATTCTATTCTATTCTATTCTATTCTATTCTATTCTATTCTATTCTATTCTATTCAACCAATATGCAAAGATCACCTAAAGTATTTAAACAGAGGGATTTAACACATTTGTCTAGTTGAATATTTTAGCAATTCAAATTACATGTGTGGTTCAAGAGTTGCACAGCAAAGATGTGATCTAGTTTAAAATTTAGAATCATTTAACACATGAGGTGCTGCTGAACATCTTTGTCCACATAATCGAAATATGACTGACAGGAGGTTGCGAGGATCTGCGACCAGATAGTGGAAAATCCAGTAACACAAAGAAAATGAAAAATTGAATAAAGGCAGCAATGGAAAGTTGGAAAGTTTTATCTCACAAGAACCTGCATTTTAAGATGTTTAGAACATGCAGCACAGAGAAATTGCCTCATTTTGATTAAAAAAAAAACTGATGAAGTTTGCAAGAATTTTCTGTTTCAGTTCTATAAAAATAGAGGGCTGAGAAGCTCCATTGCTCATGGATCAGCTGTTCACTGAACTGTGTGAGGTAACAGTGCCTTAGTTCATCTGCGATTCTCGAGTTTCTAAAGATCTCTGTGAACATCTATCTGTTCTTGGAGTGATGAATGCAAATATCTCAAGAGTGTGAATTTTGCTGAAACAACCAGAAGACCCTACAGGGATGAGCTAAGCTTGTGTCAGAGACTCTTTTCTGCAGAATAAGCAACTATTTGTCACCCTCTTGTGGGAGGCATTAGAGGAAAATACCTGCAAGTCCTTTGCATGTAGAAAGGCACCAAGTTCAGTTATTTTTTTACTCTTCGGCTGCTGTATTTCTCAGAAGAAATGCCCAAAAACTACTTGAAAACAGTTGAAAAAGTTCAGTCAACTTCAAATTATTACTTGGAAAAGTTAGTGTAAGGAGAGAGCTTCTTCTGTGACTTTTTCTGCTACATTTCTGCTCAGATTAATTGCTTTGCTTTTCTAATAACAGTGATGAAAGTGTTGCTTTTTAGATATAAAAAACAGTTATGCATAATATGATAAAAATATCATTCAGTGACAGAAAATTCAAGACAAACATTTTCTTGATGAAAATGGTTTTTTCTAGGTTTTCATCCACAATGATTCCATGTGTTTCCAGTTACGCAGTTTTAAAATACAAGCATTTGTACATATTTTGAATGACTTTTTATTCATCACCGCATGCATACACTTTTTATTAAATAAAAAGGAGGAAATTTTTATGTAACTCATACTGTAAATCAGAAACTAAGTTGTACAGTAACACTCATTCTCAATGGCAAGTGGGTGGTTAAGGAAACAAACTTGCACGTTGAAGGCTCCTGTTACCCATTAGGGTGCCTGCTGTTACAATCCTGAACTAAGTCCTTCCTTTGTTACTTTATTAACCAGGTACTAGTACTAGTTTATGCTGAATTAAGAGAGTCAATTCTTCTCTGATGTTTGGAGTGTATTTTAAATATTACACACCAACAGCAGTCTTGGCACCCACTTTACTGAAGACAATTCTTTGGGCACAACAATGGCATTATGCAGTGTTATGGATGTTATTTACATGCAGTAAGTCAAAGAACATAAAATGGATAAATAAATGCAAACAGTTTGCAAGATTTAATTGAATATTTTTAAAAAGTGAAATAGCTTTTAATCCATCTTCAGTGGAAGTACAGCACTCAATTTAAACATAGACAAAACAAATACACGTTTTCATTGTAACCGGTTGGATTAGGGCATACAAAATAACCACAGATAAATTAATAATGAAGTTGCATTAAAAGTCAATTTACTGTGAGTCAGTTTTGTGTTGTATTATTGTGCATATTTAGAGGTCTGATTTATAGATTTGAGATTTTAAACTATTTTGCCTACCTTTGGTAGTTTTTTCACTAAATAACTACTTTTAAGTCACAGTTAGATCTAGCTTTGAACAGCACACCTAGTTACATAGTGTAAATAGCTCTTAACACACAAAGATAGCTTTTCAAGAGAAGATTAGTTTCGTTTTGCAGCAGGATTAAACAATTATCTTAGAAATGTGCTAGTTTACTACATTTCCCAAAATGCTTGCTCAACTGTTAATACGTCAGTTCCGCCAATGAACACGGTCCATCTTTGCATTCTGTACTACAGCGGGCAGGAACGGGGATTTATTTTGTTGTTGTTACGGCGGAAGTGAACACCGGAAGTAGTCGCGCAGCGTCCCTGGATTCAGCTGTCGAGCTCCACATAGCCGTTGGCTTCAGTTCTTCAGCAACTTCTCTTTAGCTGCCTGTCTGTGTAGCGTTTGACACGACACAAGAGCGATGAAGCGCTGGTTATTTTAGCACCTCATCTGTAGAGGAGCTGAAGTTGTGCATTACTTTGGTGAGTAAGGACTTGATCAGCAACTGGAAAGTGTGCAACGCTGTTTTTCAAAGTACAGTTGCCGCTAAGTGTCCTTTTGAGAACTTGCAGAGCTGTCATGTCAGTCTCATTGTTTATGCGTAACAGCTTAGGATGCAAATGAGATGTCGCTCTGTTTCACATCGTTTACTTATAAATGTGTGTGGAATATAGATTCGCAGACTCCTGCTGCATGAATAAAATACGCAAACCCGGGGTCTTTCTCAGACACGATGGAGTCTACGGCTCTGCAGATTGGAGACCAGCTCATCCTGGAAGAGGAGTATGATGAGAACTACATTCCCTGTGAACAGGGTATGGAAACCAAGTGGTGTGTGTGTGTGTGTGTGTGTGTGTGTGTGTGTGTGTGTGGGCGTGTCCTCCAGTGTTGACGACGGAGCCTGACAAATTGTTACCCCATCTTTTCACTTCATCGGTGTTTCCGAGCTTTTGCTTCTTTAAATTTCGACTACTTTGTAGGATAAAACATTAAAAATTAACCACATTTTTGTAGTTTCTATTAAGAGAAGGGCAGATCTTTAGACGCAACTATAAATATGACAGTTAATAGTATTTTTTTTTTTTTTACCAATAGTGCTGTCAACAAAAATTAAATGTTAAATCATGTGTCCATATACAGATTCCTTCCCATTGCATTTATTATAAATAATATGGCACAAAACAGAAGTCACTAATATAACAGTCGAACATAATGTGGTTGTAAAGAAAATGCTGTTCATCAAAGTATTTAATAATATGCAAATATCCTTTTACAGTGCAAATACTGTTTATGCTAAGCACAGTTGCGCAGGTAGAAGCCATGCTGACTCACAGTACCTTCCTTTGAATCGTGCTGTCTGTGTGAAGATTTGTGTTTTGTTCCTGTGTTTGCATGGGTTTTGTCACCCCAGACCAAAGATGTGTGTCTTAGGCAAATTGTGGACTTTAGATGGAAACCTGTGTAGACTTTTAAATGCAGTGCTGAATGGTGAACCCTGCCTGAAATGGCTGTGATGGAAACAGTACATGCCCATAGCGTATGGGTTTGTCAGTGAATGATTATTTTTGGTTACCTTGTGATTTACTGGAGGAAGCTCAACTTTAGTAATTTCTTGCTCCAGGACCTAGTCTCAGTTTGTTTATTATTCTGCACATGTCATAATGAATTCTGTTTCTTTTTATATTGTGGGTTTCTTCTCCTGTCAGATATCCGAGAATATGCACGGGAGATTGGCATTGATCCTGATCGGGAGCCAGAGCTTTTGTGGCTAGCACGAGAAGGCATTGTGGCCCCTCTGCCCGCTGAGTGGAAGCCCTGGTGAGCAGTTCCCCCTCTACTGCCTGTTCACACTAAATCAGAGCTGTTTTTTGGTTTTACACTTAACATGAGCCCTTATATGTATTATGGTATAGTTTTTAACACTTAAATCTTATGTTTATTCTTCATCTTCTTTGCAGATTATGCTGTGGGTGGTGTGTGTTCGTGTTCACTGTCATTTTCCCTCCTTTAGGTACTGGGTTACAAAAGTGACTGTCCCTTCTCTCTGTTTTTGCAGCCAGGATGTAACAGGGGATGTGTATTACTTCAACTTCTGCACAGGCCAGTCCACTTGGGACCACCCATGTGAAGAGTACTACCGCCAGTTGGTGACACAAGAGCGGGAGCGGGCTAAGGCCCATGGCAACTCTGGAAAAAAGAAAGAGAAGAAGGATAAGAAAAATAAGAAGGGGAAAAAGGAAAAAAAGGACAAGGAGCCCATGAAGACCCATGTCGTAAGTGTGCAACGATGCTTGCCGGGCCCCAGTGTTAGTGAACATGAAGAGCCTGGGCAGTGATGTGTTTCTGAGTCTGCGAATCTATAGTAATCACAGCAGAAGTCTTTCATGTATGTGTCAAAGCCACTTACTATAGGTTTCAGTTTTTAGGTCCTCCATTTCAATCTCCACTCATGTATACCCTTTCAACAAATCAGAAGCTGAGTGAAACATTCAATTTTTAGGTCCCCTTAATTGCTCCTGATTGGCTGTAATAATTTGCTGTTATGCTTGTTTTGGAAAAAATAATAATTTTCATTTTTTTTTCTTTTTTGATAAGACTAATATTCTTTAATGAGAAAATTATAGGTATTTTTATTATGGAATGTATTTACTGATGACACTGTATGTGGTGAGGCAGTAAAGTTCTGGAGGTTGCAGAGATTTCTCAGGAGCTGAGATAAGAACTTTGTAATTTATGCTTCTAAAGATGAAGCTGGATTTGTCCAGGCAGAAACACAGAAACCATCTACTATTTTCTGTTTGTTTCCTTCAGCCTGTGAGTTCAGCACTTGGGCCCCTTCAGGTCCCACTGGGGACCCTCGCCCCTTTACGTGGCCTGTCGGACGCCCCCATTCCCTCCCTTCATGGTTCTCTCAGTGGCTCAGGGACTCTGGAGCCTCTCAAGATGCCACTGAGGGTGAGTGATGCAAATTCAGTGGTGTAAGGGTGAAAGCTGCACGATTCAGTAATCACTGTTAATCATTTTTAGGAGTAGTTTTCATTATATGGCAAAAAAAAAGAGGGTATGGTTACATTTCTTCACTTTTTTTAGTTTTATACTTAAAACTACTTGCTCATCCCCTTTACCTGGTTTAACTGCTAAGGTTCCAGTATCTAGTTTGGGTTCCAGTCTGGGAGGCGAGAGACAGGAGCAGAGCGTATCCCCTTCATTGCCTGAGTTTGGGCAGGAGAAATCCTCTGAAGAGGTAAGAGTCTTTTTGACACAGTGAAACTATTTTGATTTTCTGTGACACAGTATTATGGCCTGCAGTGCTTGTGACACAGTATTGTGGCCTGCAGTCATGTTGTGTTTGTGTGCACATTTGTCGTACAGTCCATAGCAGTGTTGTCAAACCGTGTGTATGGAAGAGCTCATTTGTGCAGATGATTATCAGAATGTGTGGCCTCTATTGGTAGAGCTTGAGAGGCACCCCAAGGCTGCTGAAAAACCTTCACCTTGACGTGGACTCCCTGGGAGGAGGTTTGCAGTATGAGGTATGTCATGATCTTGACACAGTGACTAGAACACTCATCTTCTCCACAGACAGCACTGGGTACACGGTCAAGAAGTGGTTAACATCTACACAGAGTGTCAGATACAAGGAGTTGCCCTGCAACAGACAGCTGCTGTATGTTTATAAAAAAAACCTCTGCTGATATGCAGCACAGAAACCCTTATTTCTATTTTTGTTTTTAGAAAAACAAACAGATGATGTGTTTATGGAGGTCTTGGCGTACATGGAACTCTTTTCTGTCTTTCCACTACTTCAGGATAGTGAAGGCAGCGTTGAAGTTGCTCCAGAGGAGAAGACAGAACCAGAACTACAGGGCCTCGTGCTCTCAGCAGACCATAGCCCTGAGCCACCATCCCAGGTAATCAGCCCCTTGCTCTTGTTCTCACTCTGTACATCTCGGTGTCTTTCTTTTTACATGCTTTCCTTGCTAACCTTAAGTTCTTTTATTCTCAAATTTTTCAAATTTTATTCCTTTGTTTTTTCTTATTTTAAATTCACCAGCTAAATAATACATAATTGTGCTCAAAAAGTTTCCTGGCTCATTGGTACGATGACATTTACATAAATATATTTTTACTTTTTAAGTTTTACAAATGTGAAACTAAATGTGTTTGGGTCTTGTGTCTCTATTTGTTAAACTTTGTCCCTATTGTACAGTGGTTCTGTCGATGGAACTTGTCTTATGGTCCTGGTTGTCACTGTTTCCTCTTGTTTGTGTTGCTGTCATCATACTGTCATTGTTACTGTTTTGCAGTATGAGGTTTTCATGTTCCAAACTTTTTCTTTAATAAAGTTTCCCAATTCAGTTGTTCTTTTCACATTCCTCTGTGCTTTGTTTTAGCTGTAATGTAATTTTGCATCTCCTCCTTTGATTTTATTACATTTTTAAGTGTTTTTTTTAAATTATTTTTTTTAACGTCTCCTGTTTGAATTGTATAAGTGGTTTGCATGCAGTACTGACCCTATGTCCTCATGTCACAGTCTTTTGTCCTCCTCTCTCTCTCTCCCTGGTATGTGTTTGTGTCGCTGCACGCACTCTTTCTCTTTTCGGGCTCCACCCCTTCTACCGAAGGACTCTCTACATGGGCGCCACCTCCACTCCTCTGCAGCAGGCGGCAGCAGAGTCTGCAGCAGTGCGGCTGCCTGCCCCCCAACGTCTGACTGTCAATCCCCGATGCAAAGGGAGGAGGAGTGGGAGGGAGATGAGGTGTGGGAAGAGGAGGAAGAGGATGAGACAGGGGATAAGCAACAGAAGAATGTGGCTAGTGGACAGGACAGAGAAAACTTGGAGGGAGAGGAAAACAGTGAAGAAGTTGGGGGTTGTAGACAGGGGGTGGAAACAGAGCAAGAGGGTATAAAGACTGAATATGTTCCAGGGGTAGACATAGAGCAACAAGTTAAAGAGGATTCAGAGGCATATGCAAGCAGAGAGGAGGAGGATGGGACAGAAGATGAGAGCAAGGAGGTGATGGAGAAAAGTGAGAATAATGAAAATGATGAGGTTGTGGAGAGGTGTGTAATAAGTCAGGGAGAAGAAGGGAGGGAGGAAGATGAAGAAAGTGATGAGATTGTGGAGATTTGTGCAATAAGTCAGCAAGAAGAAGGGAGGGAGGAAGATGAGGAAAGTGACAAGATTGTGGAGATTTGTGCAATAAGTCAGCAAGAAGAAGGGAGGGAGGAAGATGAGGAAAGTGACGAGGTTGTGGAGGGTTGTGTTAAGAGTGAAGAAGTGAAAAATGGAGAGGAGAGCCAGGTTGCTGAGCAGCGTGTAAAAACTGAGGATAATGAAGAAAGAGATAGTGATGAGGTTATGGAGAGATGCATCAATAGTGAAAAAGAAGATGAGGTGGTTGAGAGATATGCAAAAAGTGAGGGAGAGGAAGGAGAGGATAATGACAAAGTAATGGAAAGATCTGTAAAAACTGAGGGAAATAATGAAGAGAGTGGTAAAGTATTAGAGAGATTTGTGCTAAGTGAAGAAGAGAGCAATAGGGCAGTAGAAGAGGATGATGGCAGTGAAGTTGTGGAGGAAAATAGTGAGGAGGATGGAGGGAGAGGGAAGGAGAGTGAAGAGGGAGAAGAACAAGGTGTGGAAGGTGGTGATGAGTGGGAGAAAGAAGCACTTCAGGCTGAAGAGAATGAGAAAGTCATGGAGAAAGAAGGTGAAAATGAGGTGATAGTGAGACTGGAAAAGAAAGAAAGTAATGACAACTCTGTTGGTGGGATGGGTGCGAGAAATAAGGAGAAGAAGGCCAGTTTTGAGGAAAGGCAGGGTGGTGAAATGAAGCAACGAGCTCCTGAACAGCACCCCACTTCTCCTGAGGTAGGGTTTCTGTTTCCCTGACAATGTGGCCTGTGTGCAACCCCAGCTCCTCCTGCACACATAATCTCAGCCTCAACCCACTTTTCCTAGACATAAGGGGGAGTCCTATCCACATCCCAAGGGGCTCAAAAAGTCCGCTCTTGGCCCCAGTTTGTGCTGAGCTTTGCCACCCTCATATTCCTCCTTTTATCCATCAAAACAGCATGTGCTGTTGAAGCCCCTGAGGACTGGATTAGGACATGCTGCACCCACCCCTTATTATCAGCCTTCACATGGTCCAACCCCTGTCCCATTCTTTCTACCCGTCTCCCTGCTGCAGTGCTGTATGCTGCATGTTAGCCTGGTGTTGTGGCATTATTTGGTGGCCCTATTACACAAAGTGTTTGCTGTCACTGCACGGGGCTCCTTCATCCTCCCCATCACCAGTGTAGGGATCTACAGTGTTACAAAGAGGAGCATCCTTGGAGAAGCATGTGCATTTGTTTTAAACTGGTGTCTAATATGTGTATAAAGTACAGTAGGTTACAAGGAGTTGTGACTTTGTGTGTGCGTGCGTGCGTGCGTGCGTGCGTGCGTGTGTGTGTGTGTGTGTGTGTGTGTCTGCAGTATTTTGTTGGCTGTGTCTTTATCTGGTGCTCTCTGATATTCTGGATGTCTGTCTGCAGGACTCTGAGGCGAGTGAACACATAAATGCAACTTCCACATCCACCGATAACCTCAAGGTATTTTACTGCTTTATTCACAATTGTAATTAGGATTATTTCACTGTCAATGACTGTTTTGTGAATGTTGTATGAACCCACAATTTTGTGAATGTTTTTAATGTGTTTCTCCTTAGAAATTTTGTCAATTTAAAAAGAATTCAGTCCTGATTTCAGTGGACTAATATTACCACATTTAACATTGGAAAGTTACACAGGTATGCCCCTACTTAAGAGCATAATGTGTTCTTAGAAATCAGCTTGTAAAGTGAAATCTCGTAAGTTGAACATGTCACTACCAGAAGTTTCGATGGGAACAATAAATTCCTGCTCTCACGGTCATTCTATGTTTCCTCAAGTAACACAAAAACACAATAAAATTTATAAAGACTTTTAATTTCATTAATAATACACAGCAGTGTAATAGTAATATTACAAATGCATTCGATAAATTGAGATGAGATCTCAGAGATGATTTGCACAACTTGAAACGAACAGTAACTGCAGCATCACCAGTAAACTAGGTGTGGCTGTTTTCAAAAAAAAAACAGAAAAAAAACAATTTTTTGCACATTTTCAAAAAAAAAAAAAAACAATTCCTTAGCTCCGAAGGTTGCAAAGACTCAAACCTCATGCATATGCAACGCCAGTGGCATAACTTTTCCATCACAGATGCACACTCGCTCGTACATCACAGTGAAAATTCCCCCATGCTTGGCTCTTGTTACTTGATACTTGTAAATGTGAAAAATCAGCCTCATATTTGGTCTCAACTCTGTAAAGGATACTGAAGAATTTCAGTCATACTGTATATGCAAAAACTTGTAACTCAAAGACTCATATCTTGACAAATACCTGTACTTTTCTGTTAAGAAAATACTATGAAATCATTGAGTTCACTTATAGTTCTGAACATATTAACAAGTTAAGACACTTGTATGTGGTATCACTTGTGTGTATGTGGATCATTAAATGTGAATGTGGTATACCAGGGCTGACAGAATCTTATTTATCTGGTGTCAGCCTACATTCAAGTCAGGTCTGTTGGAGAATGTTCTGGATTTGGATGATCTTTCCACTGAAGAAGTCACACCACCACTGGTAGGTCAGCAGACAGACAAATTATGTGTTCATGTGCAAAGTGTACACTAACTCCTGTTACAAACGGCTGAGCCACGAATTTCAAAAGTTGTACTGTTTACCTAATTTTAAATACATTTTCTTCACTTATCAGTTTTCTATAATTTCTTCTTGTTGTGGAACAAACAAAACTTGTCTTCTGCTAAGCCGAAGTAGAATGCCAAGAGGATTGTTTGACAGAATGGAGGCATTGTTAACATTGTTGTTTGGTGTCTGTGCTTGTTGATAATCGAAAACAAACAATGGGCACGTATCAGTAAACAACTGGCACTAAATAGGTTTTGTACACAACATTCTTTTAGCTTTTTTTTTTTTTTTTAACCTAATTTAAAGTTAGTAAAAACATAAAGGTTTATGGTTTATTTTGGCCATATCCAACATGTTTGGAGAAACTAACCTTTTTAACTAATCTTTTTGTTAGGGCAGAGTGTGACAAGGATCCTTTAACAGTTTATTATGTTAAAGATATTTGTGAATGTAAGCAAACTTGTATTTAAACCTCCTGCTAATATTTAAAGTGTAAATTTTTCCCTTTGCATTTCCAGGTTGCCATCAAATCAGAGAACAGTCATGTAAACATAGAGTTGGAAGAGAGAGCTGGGTCTCCAGAGGCATCAAGAAGGTAGGTCTTGGCCTGGCTACACAGGCCAGGAAGTTTTTTGACAGTTTGGCATGGGTGGCACTGCATTTTTTATTTTTATTTTTTTCCCCCTTTGCTCACAGTTTGTGTGTGTGTGTGTGTGTGTGTGTGTGTGTGTGTGTGTGTGTGTGTGTGTGTGTGTGTGTGTGTGTGTGTGTGGTGGCTTCTTTGCCAAATGTTTGCCCATGGAAACATCCTGATATGTTGTGATCAAGCAAGAATTCTGTTTTATTTATTTAATCATTCAAGCATGATGCTAACTGTTGTCTCTGTTTTGGTTTTATTGTTTGTAGCTGTGTCACATGTAGAAGGTATTCATGTAACACTATCATTCTCAACTGCATTTTCTTCTTTAAACTTCCTTTAAATAACATCTAAACATGTGATTGTATAAACACATAATAAAAGAGAAGAGGATATGGCTGCTGTTGAAAAGCACTTATGGGACCTTTTCATGCATGTCCGCAGCTTTCTTCAGGTGGCAGTCCAAGATAAGAGCCAGGGTAGTGAGAGCCAGAACACCTCTTTTTCTGGACCCAGGCCAGAGGTAGAGGGTGGGAGTGTGAGCCTGGGGAGGAGGCCGGAGTCCTCCCGGGGAAGACTGGTGCGGAGCCTCCATGCTGACTCCACAGAGCAGCTCCTGGGTCAGCAGGTACCAGGGTGCAATGAGGAAGTGCAACTTAGGCTGGAGGAGGAAAAAGAAAGGGAGACCAAAGCAGAGTTGGAGAGGGCACTACAGGAGAGGCTGCAGGCCATAAACGAGGACCTCAGAAAGCAGGAGGAAGAGGAGGTGCAGAGGCTGCAAAAAGAGAAGGAGGAGAGAGTCCGGTGAGCAGAGAAATAGCAGAACACAGAACATGCTGACACTGAAAGCGTTCCTTTCATTAACACCCAAGAATGAAAATGTACAAGTTTCCTTGTTGCTATTCTGATTAGAAAACAGTGGTATGCAATTTATGCAGAACTTATTTTCTTTGAGTTAGAGAAGGGTTTAGGGTTCTTGTGTAACCTCCTCTGTTAGGACCCTAAAGCAGCGCCTGCAGAAGGAGGAGATGTTGGAGGAGACAGCAATGAAGAAGGAGTCGCATCTCCGTCTGAAGGAGTTGGAGGAAACCGCCCTGCAAGAGAGTGAGGTGCAGCAGCAAAGTCTGAGGTCAGACACAATCCCTGTGAAACTGTTTTAACTCTCTTTCGCTTTGAGAGAAACATGAGCCAATGTTGCTTTATGGATCTGTGTGTATTTGTCAATTTTATGTCTATCCTTCTGACTCTAAAAGCAACTCTCTCTGTGTTTATTTCCTCCAGGAAGGAGAGAGAGTCTATGCTACAAGAGTTAAGGACAGCAACAGAAGCAGAGTTAATGGTAGAAAAGGAAAAGCTGAAGGAGAGGCAAAAGGCAGATTTGGAAGTCCTTAGGCAGGAGAACAGGGAACTGTTGGAGGCTGAGAGACAGTGCCTGCAGAGAGAGAGAGAGGAGCAGCTTGACACTTTGAGATCAGAGGTAAGTGGAAAGCATCTGCACTTTTGCAGGGTTTTATATATTAATTCATAATCATATTTACCCTGAAGACAGGATAAGTGGCATTTGATCAAGATTGTTGTTTTCTGTGTGTAAGATGTTTTTTTGTTGTGTGTGTGTGTGTGTGTGTGTGTGTTAGGTCATGAGTGAGTAGGGATATAGTTTTAGGGTGGTAAAACCAGGTCACGACAGCTTAATACAAACTCTTTATTTAAGCAACTTTTTTCTACCTTGAGCTATCAGTCACCCCCCCCTCCCCCCGTTTGCTTTTGTATTTGTTTAGGAGAGGAGCAGGGACATTCGGGCTGAGCTAAGAACTCCTCGTTCTGAGCAGCACCTCAGCATCTATCAGAAAGAGGTGAGATGCTCAACATCATCTCAACTTTATAGACAAGAGACTTGACTCAGCCCATCTTCCTCCTTCTTAATGAATGCACTTTGCTGTGGTTCTATGCTTGGGCAGCTGAGTGATGTGTTGCAGGAGGTGAGGCAGGAGGTGCAGAGGGAGCACGAGCAAAAGCTTGAGCTTCTAAGAGAAGAACACCAACGGGAGCTGGAGTCCATCAGGGAAAATTACCTGCTTGAGGTGAGGATGGAGTGTCAATACTGAAAGAATCAATAATAATCACTGTATAGAATATTTAAGATGTGTACAGAGGTGGACACAGCTGTTTTGTGTATAAAAGGACATACAGTGTCATGTAGTCTAAAAAATGTGGTGATGGTGTCATTTCACAGCGACATGATTGTGGTTTACAATATTTGCTGTCTCTGTCTCTGCTCTCCCTGTGCTTCTGTGGGTCTTTTCTGAGCAGCCTGTGATGCTAAAATGCACCTAGTTTGAGAATGCACGTGTGTATCTATGTATCATTGTCTAAATGAGCATTGACCCCTGTAGGAGCATCACTGGGAGGAGTGACCTGATGAATCTAACACAAAAACTGGGTTATTTTTGGACTTATGTGCTGAATGTGTATTAGCTTTAATAAACAATGTTCAAACAAAATGGAGTGCACTCACTACCAGTGGAGTGCACCTTGGACCAAAGCTCAGTGACTGCCTTTGCAGCTGTATCATCTGATATGAGGCCATACATGCTGGTCACTTGAGTGAAGAGCACAAGAGTTGCCAATTTCTCTTCAGGCCACTGAGATCACTGCCACAGACCTGGGTGACCCAGATGAAGGGTGTACTGTCAGAGGCACAAATTCAGGATGAGGTCAAACCCCCACGTTCTGAAGGCTTTCTGGTACATTTTTGAGAAAATTGGAAAGCTTGAATGGGAAAGAACTATTTTCAAGACCACTGTTATGGAGACTGTAGAAAATTGTGGAGCTGCAGGAAGTCATACTAGGAAGGCATTTTTTTCCCTCTCACAACAGTTGATCAACGATTGAAGTTGACAGAGGCCATTGGGTTAAAAACAGAAAACTTTCCATGGTTTACTATTACAAAAATCTGTGGGTTAGAGGACATCAGGAAGACTGTGGCAATGGCAGTTAAAAACAGAACCAGGTGTTTAAAGGATTTGTGCCTTACTGTGGATTGACATGTGGTCCAGTATGCACTCATGCACACCCAACCAGCATTTTACTGGATTTTAGATTAGCAGCCAGAACCTGAATATATGAGTGGTCACTGGAAATAGATGGCCGGATGGTTTGATGGTGGTGGTAACAAGTTTTTTTTATTTTTTTTTTTAATTTTTAAATCTTTCAGGAGAGCAGACAGAGAGAGCAGCTCCTCTCAGTTTTACAAGAGGAGAGGAGGCGACTGCTGGCCTCCCACAGCTCCCAGCTAGAGGATTTGCGCGTACATCTGGACTCTCAGCTACAGCAAATCCGGCAGGAAAAAATAGTCAAGGTAAGAAGAGCAGAGGAATGTGTGCAGCAGATCAGTGTTTAAGAGGTCAGTGTAGTACATGGGTACAAACTATGGCTACTAACAGATACTCAAAATTCAAATTTTGTTTGAATGTGAATGAAAACTGGATGTTCAAATGTGCAAAATGGATATCCAAAAATGAAAAAATCCAAAAAATCTTCACCTAAAGCATGTCTTTTGTTTCAATATAGAAAATACATTTTGAGAGAGTAAGAGCACAAAGTGAAAGCTAGGTGTACAGTCCTTTGAAAAGAGAACTGCAGTAACTGCAGTGGATGACTGACCTTTTCGCATGTTTACAGCAAGGTCAGTGGAGATGAGCCGAGCGCCAGTGTCTTGCAGGAGGAAATGGCGTCTTATGAAAGAGAGGCATCACTGCCAGTTGACTCAAACCCATAAATTTGACAGAAGACCATTAGATTTGGATGATATTCACACATCACAGAACTAGCAAGGAAATGTTTAACAGTACCTGTCGCTTCTATCAGTGCAGAGCATGTGTTTTCCTCAGCAGCCAATATCTTTAGTAGGAAGCATTTTACACTTGTGGCTGCACAAGTAGATTACTTGGTCTTTTTGACCAAAAATATGTAAAGCGTTTTTCAGTTGGAGACCATTTTTAAAATTCATATTACAACTGAAACATTTACTCATCAAAGATCCTCTTACTAATAAGATAAAAAAGCATTGGTAGGTCAGTTTTACGAACCATGTAAGAAATTGTTCATTTTGTTAGAAATAAGTTTTTGTTGCAATTAGCTTGTGATGTGTTATGTTTTATAACCTGTTGTACTTTTATTAAAATGTTGCAAACATGCATATTAGAACAAATGAACTGCCCTGTTACTGTACTGTTTTGGTGTATTTTTATTGTAATGTGTTTAAGTATTAGCACCCTTGTGTGCAAGCAATGTACATTACACCTTTTTTTTTCCTCACCCCCCTCCCCACATAATATTCTGGGTATGTGTCCTTTCTGTCTCTCAGAAGGCTGAGCTCCAAGAACAAGATCAGCTACTGGAGCTCAAAGTGAAAGAGCTGAAGGCCCAGATTGCAGTGCTGCAAGCCCAGGTACTGCACCATGGTAACAAAACCCACTGTGGGTAAGAGTGACACAGAGGCATCAGTCTCCTGTGTCCACAGCAAAGTGTCTGTGTGTGTTTTCATGTGCGTATGAAGCATCACAGTTCATTTTTGCTCTATAGGTAGAAGAGTTAAAAAAGAGAAAGCAGGAGTTGAGAGAGGAAGAGAAGGAGAAACTTAGAGAAAAGGAGGTATCTTTTCAGTCATATCATGTAATGGACTATCATTGTCTTCGCAATGATCATGACCACATGTGTGCATATGTGTGCAGATTCTGCCCTGTCTTCTGCAGGATCGAGATGGTGCCCGGCAAGACAGGGATCGTCTGCGAGAGGAAGTAGATAGAGTACGGCAAGAGAGGGACCGAGTGAAGGAGGAGAGCCAGAGGCTGAGAGAGGAAAAGCTGCGGCTTGAGAGCAAAGTGGAGCTTCTGCAGGAACGCTGTGACCAACTGAGCTGCAGAGTGAGGTAATGCTCAGTACAACAAGCTGGTCTGTATTTGTCTCTCGCTGTCTCCTGATGTCCAGGACAACAGTTTTCACATTGTTTTTGACAATGTATTCATGTGCATTGTTTGTAGAAAGTTTGCAGCCCAACCCCTGTAACCTTCATTTCCTGAAAACCTTTGCAGTGTCAGGGAACTTGATTGTTTTAGACATAACCTGTGGATTTCATTTTCTTACTTTCATAGGTATGGGATATTTTTAATAAAGCTTTAAACAAAATATTAAAAATACCAGTTTTAAATCTAACACACATTTGAGAATAAAACTCATTTTAACACTTGGGCAAGAGATCAAAATTTGGCCGAATATGAGTTCTGAGCTGGGTCCACATCCCATGTCTAAATTTTCATTTAAAACCGGATAGTATGTCCATGTTGCAACTTGGTAAAAATAGCATAATAAAGCATAAAACCATACATCTAAAATAAGTGGAAATGCCCAGTTTCTATAGATTTTTTTAACTGTATTTTTTTAGTTATTCATTGCTACATAAGTTTTACACAGCTGAAGACAACATAGTAGAATAAAGTAAATTTTTTTCTTGATATTGTTGCCTGATCCACAGTACAAATTACTGCAGGTTTAGCTCCCATTTGCCACCTGTGAATGTGTTGGCAAACCCTGATGTAATAGGATGGGGTGGCCTTTGTTATTTGAACTTTGGCATGTTTATTTTCAGCATTACATATAGTCAGTGTAGTGCTTGAAGAACCAGTTGCTTTGCGCATAAAGAGCGATAGTGGTTCATTGTATTTGAAAATATTAAAATAACAAAAGAAAACAATGATATGGCATTTTAAATAGTCCAAAATCTTTACTTAGAAGGTTTATGGCTGTGAATGTGCTGTGTACATACAATATTAAAATACAATGTATGGTCTCTATATAGAAACAAAATGGGGAATTAAGAGTTTCAGGCTGCTCCTGTAATATCCCAGTGAAAATTATATCATTTTGGGCTTCATATGGGCTTCCAATTATTGAGTCATCTAGTCCTTTAGAGTTAGCTATAAAGATATCTTTTTGTGAAGTTACAAAAATAACTTTTTAAAATATAATTACAGTCTTCTAACAGCCATTATAATAACTGAGTCATAGCTTTTTGAATGCATCCTGTGTAAAAACTGGAATTTTCTTCTCTAATTCTGAACTGCAATCTCAGCGATTTAGAACAGCGTGAGAGCACAAGGCAATCTGCTTCCAGACTGGAGGAAGACCGAAAGAGAGGGACGGAAAAGGAGATGAAGAAGGACACAGAGAAAGCACTGCCTGTTGATAAGGACAGGACTCTACAGCTGGAAGACCTTGAGCACCCTCGCTTTTCCTCTCCACCGCCGCTATCCAGAGACAGTGATAGTAGCATGGATGAGTATGTTCTTCTGGCTGTGTGTTACCTTCCTCTGTATTGCCAAAAATAAACAGTTTGTTTTTCTTAAGGACTGAACATTGAAATACCATCCCACAGACTTATTAATTTACCTTTACATTTTGTGTTTTCTACCTTCTTCCTTACCCTTTTTATGTCTCAGCGTACGTCGGTACATCTCTGCAGAGGGGATGTCCATAGATAAAGCGCGACGTTTCCTGGAGCAACAAAATGGGAGTCTGAGTGAGAGACAGGCAGCGCTGCGGGCAGCCCGAAGTAGCTGGGTTCAGGACCCTGCTAGGGCATCCACAACTCAGGACCTCTTCAGGAACCTCCAGAAAGTAAACTAGAAAATGGTTATGTCTGTGTTTGTCAAACTGTATTTAGAATCAGATATACCATTGTTCAGTTGTATGTATCATATACACTTGTACCTCAACTTATGAACACTGTTGCAACCGAAAGTTACTGTAACTCGAATTTTTCGGTCCAAAATCTACATCAAACAAATGAATCTCTTGATTTATTCACATGCTAAGATCTGTTAAAAACATCACATAAAGCTACAGTTTGAATGAAATCTGTGACTGAAGCTGCCTCCTGTCCCTCCCAGCACAGTACCATTTGAATTTCTACTTGAGCACATTTTGCTGTAGTTAAAATGAATAAACTGGAAATTTTTTCTGTAATTGAAGATTATTAACTTGGATTTTCATAGCAAAAGGTAGAATTATATTTATCTAATGCTGAAATCTGAATGTCAAAAAATGTCATCTGTGCTCATTACTTTTTCCACTTTGTTTATTGCTTCTTCACCTCCGTTTCCCCCACTGTCCTCTGTCTCAGGAGGCCAGTCACTTGGAGCAGTTGAGAGCCACAGTTCAGCGGGGGCAGACACTTCTGCGCAAGAAAGAAGAGAAACTCAATCAGCTGGAGAGTTCACTAGCAGAAGAGGTCTGCTTCTATTTGCTGTTTGTTAAATGTTACTAAACATTGCTGCACTGTGCTGTACACAACACACTCATTACACTCACTGCTCACCTCTCTCTTACCTGCCATGGCATCATAGTGTAGGGCTAGACTTCTGCAAAAAAGTTTTGGCTTGTTGAGCACTCACGTCTAACACCAATGGTGTCTGCAGTTTTCTGATGATGACATGGAAAAGACTGCAAGAGACAGGAAAGTGACCTTTGATGTCAGCGAATCTGACTTGAGCAGCATCGAGGCCCACGATGGCACGGGTAAGAGACCAAGATGAAATAAGATTACTTTAAATAAAATCTTACTAACGTACTGCCACGTTGATGTGGGTGTGATAGGATAAACTGTCAGCTCAAGAAACTGGTCCACAGAAACCTAGCCCTGTGGGTTTTTTTTATGGTGGATTAAAATGGGTTTTGTTGTACTGAAGGTCAGACCACTGTAAAATCCTCTTCAGAGGCTTAGTATGTTGTATGTACTGTGTTCTTTGTTGTCTACCTATGTCTTTGTTGATTTTTTTTTTTTTTGTCTGTCTTTGCCTTCCCCAGATGCCCAGCCCACAATGCCAGCCAAGGTGCAACAGCTGGCCGAGTCCCTGCAGCAGATATCAGGCCAGCTCAATGCTGTGCTGGGGGCCCTGGGCTCCTTGGCTCAAAGGCAGGCTCCCCTCTTGCCCCTTGCTAAGCCCTCCTACACTCCTCTCCCTTCAACGTTTCACCATTCCTTCTCTCATGGTCTCTCCTATGCCTGGGCCCCTAATGCCCAGAGTACACCGGCTCAGAGTTTGGAAGAGACACTGAGCAGCCGCTGGAGTAAGATCCTTCCTGGTAAGTCCAGGCACTTGTCATGCTACACTAGCAGTCTGTGGGCAGGAGAACCAAGTTACAAAACATGGCCTGTTTTCCTATGGGTTAGTGAGATGACTGTTATTGTCACTTTCTCTTTGCTCACTGACACCTATGGTTAGCTGGACCATTACAGAGTGGGATCTGATGAATACCACTCTCATCCTAGTGTCTCATGTTCCTTGTTGAAGGCTGTAGCCAATACACTAAAAAGAAGCAGAGAGTGTGTATAAAATGTAATATATTCTGCAGCAAAGATAACTCCCTGGATGAAGCCAGTTTAAGAAACGGGTCATTAGAGGCGTGCTTCTTTGATTCTTAGTGTAGGTACATTCGTGCCAGCTAGGCGTCACTGTCTCACCTAATCTGAATGCACTCTGTTTTCCAGGGGGAAATTCAGAGAAAACATTGCTTCTCTCAGGGACTCCCACAGCAATGCATTCAGCATTCTCTGGGTACACACCAGCCAGGTAATGTCAACCTAGAGTCACTATGAAGAATGCTATAGAGAAGCTGGCCTTGAATGTGGAGGTAGTAGTGGTAATGATTATGTGCTTTAACTGTGATGTGTATCTTTGTCATTGTTACAACCCATTCTTTGTGTTGGGCTGCATGCATAAAAATGGGGAAAAAGGAAAGGATGGCATAGAATGTAGTTATTGTCCAGAAAAATCAAGGGATTTTTGGGAAGGGTTTATTGTTGGGTACATTAGAACACACCAATATATTTGTATATTTTCATGTTATCACTAAAGTGTCCCAAGTGAAAACAAGCTAACTCTTCTATCGTGTGAAGAACTAAAACAAACTACCTACCTTTGACACTGGAAACAAAAAAGGCAAAGCCAAAAGAAAGTCCTCTAACTGCACTGCTCTGAACAAACCAAAACACACAAAGAGACACAGGGCACTGCTTTCCATACAAAACCATACAGAAGCAATGCAAAAGCATACAAGTGCACACACACCAAATACAACAAATCATTGCTCAAAAGAAACACACTGAGTCACAAATCTACTTACTGAAACACCAAGTCACAATAATTGCCAAGCTCCAAATCTCAAGAACAAATAGACTGTTAGGTAGACAGACAGGTTTTTAAAGTGGCAGAGCCTGGAGATAATTGGTCCGGATGGAGAAAGTGATGGCGGCACTGATGATATGGGTATGAACCAGTGCCAGACAGCAGACCTGTACAGGGACGTAACAGTTGTTTTTGGTGGCTCTGTGTTCCAGCGAGTATGCCCGCCGCCTCAGGTCTGCAGTGTCTGGTTCAGCTGAAGTGGAAGGTCAGCGACTCCAGGAACTGATTGACGGAAACAAGAAGTGGCTGGAAAGCCGCAGGAAGGACTCCAGCATGTATCCTTAAGTCTGAGTCCCGCAACCATGACTCTGCGTTTGTTAACTTCCTCACCATAACCGTTGACGCAAATATATGGATGTCACATACCATCGTGCTGAACTTTTTGAAAGTTCTCCATTTTGAAGTCACTCCTAAAATGTGAATATAAAGTTTATTTTGTATGTCAATAGTATAGTTGTTACTAATTGCATAAAAGAAACTTATTTGTAAGTAACTGGAAAACTGTACGTTAGCTACGCTTTCTTCCTGTGACTGGAAGTATCTTCTTCGAGTGCAGGAACAAAGGTTGAAAACATTCAGAACAAATGACTGTTTCCCAGCACCAACAACTAATATCCCATTATTGGCTGCTCTGAATAATGTCCATTTCATTAATACAACCTCTGTTATGCCATTGTTCCTGTAGCCGTGTCTCTTCATTTCCAATTTTTTCCTTAATGCATCCTTTGAACAGGCCAGTGTTCACACGAATGCAGAACCCCCCCTCCATGAATGGACTGGTACAGCTGAGTCTGGATGAAAACAACCAGATAAAGGTGTACCGTTACTGATTCTGACGTTTGCATCACTGATGGTGCGTGCAGACAGATTGCAGGATGTGTGACGCAAAGGATGGCTGTAGGAGAAATGGGACGTCATGCAGATGTCTTAACGCTGTGTGTGTGACCAGAAGGTGAATCAGTGGTGTGATGTGCAGCAGATGTCCATCCCAGGATGTGCCCAAATGTGAAGTGACACTCTTAAGGAGGGTTTTATGGATAACTTTCCTTTCTATTTCCAAATTGATAACAAAAAACTGCAATTGCACAGACATCAATTTAACAAAAAAAAAATTCTTTCCGCTGCAAAACAAAACGCGGCAACCTGTGACTACACAGCTCAGTACTTTGAAGCCTTTCCCACAGTTCATTTAAATAGCTTGAGCACTTATTGACCACACCTGGTGCTTGGTTTCTCAGGTGTAGCAGTTAATCCCGAATGTTGTGCTAGGCTGGGGTCTGTAGCTCTGTGTACTATGAACTATTTCAGGGCAACACAAGGACCAACAAATATGTCTGAAGGTTAAATTTCCACACTGTGCCATTTAACCCTTCATCTACATCCCCATTAGAGGAAGCCGCGATCTTCCTTGCAAGTCCTGGAAAGATCTTATTTTTATGTAGGTGATTGCCTCCTGCTATCATATTTATAAACTTTGAGTTGGGGCTTGCCATTTTGTTTAAGATTTTTTTTGTTGAAATATATGTAAGGTGTTCAGACAAGGACCGTTGAACATTTTGTTTTGTTTGTGCTGCAGAAGTTCCAACACCAGTAGGTTAAGAACAGGAAGTGTGACAGGATGAGAAAAATCCTCTTCCCTTAGTGTCAGTAGTCATGTACCAGCCAGTTTGAAAGGTCCACTATTAATATCAGGGGTTTTATGTTAAAGCAGCTACATTGTCTTACTTTTATGTGTCTTATGTAGATACATGTGGAGTGTTAACAGTATTTTTATAAGACCGATTGTAATAAATGTACAGTGCTGTATATTCATTAAAATGCTTTAAATTTCCTTCAATTAATAGTTTCCTTTCAATTTGTCCATTTAATATGTGAAATAGGCATGACCACCTTGTCTTCAGCATAGTATCATTAGCCAATTGCTAACAAAGTGTAAAGTTTATACCTGCAGGTTGAAATGCATGACAAGCAGCAGAGCTGAGAACAATTAAAATGCACCACAGTAACAATATCATGTCTGAGTGATACAGCAGGATGGGGTGTGTCTGTGTGTTTTTTAAGAATGTGAATAAAGCCTCAAAGGTATGTTACGACCCGGCTCGGTGGCTAGGGGACCAGCATTGAGGATCGTAGCATTTTAAGGGAAAAGGGAGAAAATGTAGGTGGTAGGGAAGAATCTCCTTTAACAATGAACCCGATACAGTGACCAAGTGAAATTTATTTACAGTGGGGGGTGATGAAATTATATACGGACATCTACAAACAAACAAAAACCAGAAACAGGCTCCAAACCGTTTTACAAAACATAGGCGGTTCCCAACTCAAAAACAACAAAACAAAACGGACATCCCGACCTGGGCCACGAAAAGAAAAGAAAACAAATGACAACTCAAGCCCAGTCGACCTCCACTATAGAAATCACCAAACAGATATAAGGGTGGGAGACCGCCACTACGCCTGATGTTTTAAAGTGGTTGTGAATACAACAGATCGCTAAGTGTTAGCAACAGGTACATCGAGGGTTGTACACTCCCCGGTGCCAACACCGTACAAGTAAGGGCAAACAGCAAAATCCCCCGCTAGACATAGAATGCCACAAAACACGACCAAGACTGAGCTGTTGCCGCTGCCTCCATGGTGGTCCATGCAGATAAGCGCTTGCAGGGGTGACATCCGCCGATGGACCAATCCTGGCTCTGACGGACCTGTCAAACGCCGAACCCCTATGGAGAGACCGCGCGAACAGGAACACGACAGGTCCCCACCAGAAAAAAAAAAACAAGAACCGTAACAGGTAGCACTCAAGAGTATAAGTATCATACTACTTTCTCAGGCTGGGCTTTGCTTATCGCTCCTGTTGCATCTTACTGCACACATTTTCACCACCACGCCCAGTCACAGGAAGCTGTGACCTTCATCAGCAATCCTAAGGAACTTATTTTCAAGATAAGTTCAAGGTTGTTAAGTAGAAATACACTGATATCAATCTGGAAAGTTCCATCAATGATTCCTGAGCAATCACTGACAGGGTTTTCAAGGCAAGGAAGTGGTGTACCATTGCCTTTCTCCAGCATATTTTTTCTTTAGAAGAGTGCAAACATGGAGGAGAACATGCAAACTCCACACACACCTCTGAGTTGGGCTTGAACCCCACATCAGACAAACAGCCCAGGAAATACGAGGTACCAGTTTATTTCCCTGCACCACTACATCCAGTTGTGGTAATAAGTATGATATACAGGATAACGTAATAAAAATGAAATCAGAAGAATTAAAGTCACAGAAACATTTTTTGAGTTTTTGAGAAGCTCAGTTCCATCACCAGGGAACATAAGGACAGCGGCATGATAGGAAAATATGTGTGACAATCATCAACTATAAATATTAAGGGTGATAATTTGGACAGCTTTGTTTGCAGTATTTTTTGTAATATTTGAATGAATCATTTCAATAAGTGTCCAGTCCTTTATTTTCAAAATAATGATTTAGTTTTTCATCCATTTAGAGTTTTCTGGCTCTATGTCTCTTAAATAATTCATGCAATATATATTCAACATTTTAGTATCAATACCCATTTAAAAGGTGTGAAGATTATATCTGGGCTTTGCAAAACAGGAAAATGCATAGAACCTGCTGAATGTTGCTGTTGACATACCAGACTTCATGAAGCCCAGGTTACCAGAGTCGTGTTTCCTAAGCCTTTGTTTCGTAACCCTGCTGTTGACATCATGGTCAAGGCAGGATATTACAATTTGCATGATGCTGCTTCCAGTAATAAAAATGAGGTATCTGAAGAAGGCACGGAAATATTTTTTGAAGTTTAAGGGAAGCTCAGTTCCTCCATTTAACATTGTTTGCAGAACTTTAGTAATCTGGCAGGAAATGAAGATCATACACAAGTCCAAAATGGTCAGTTGAGATTTTGGTCAAAATCTGAGCAAATATCTGCACAGTGGAACACTGGACACAAAAATACTACACAGTGCTAATGAGCCCTGGCATCCCATTTAAGGTCTAGATTCAGAGCTTAATGTGGGGTCGAATCCAGAGTTTGCATGATGTCCCCTTGTTCACGGGGGTTACTTATGGATTCTCCTGTTTCCTCCTGCAGTCCAAAGATATGTGTTTAAAGTGCACTGGTGGCTCTAAATTAGGCAGGTGTGAGTGAATGAATTTGTGCATTACATTGTTTGGACTGGGTTCTGTTTAATTTCCAAAGCTTCTATTTATTTATTTTTTCAATTTTTAAAATTTTTTTAAAATGTAATTATTACCTACATAATTTAATAAAGATATCTAACACACACACACACACACATACATATATATAAATTTTTAACCATCTATTTCCTGTCAATGGCCTTTTATTTACACATGCTGTATCTCTTTTGCAATCCAATCGCTTTACCAGATATACAGGATGTTATCATTTAAGCAGAAAACTTCACGATTAATTCCACAGTTTTGGTAACCAATGCAGCTCCATTTCAGACACCAACCGTAATTCCCTCAGCTTTGGTACGTTGTTATTTTGAAGTTAAAGTCCTTTTCTGCACTGTTTCCTTGATTTCCACTGAAGGAATGTAGTTGCACAACACATAAAAGTGCAGAATTGAGCAGTCCCAGAGAGTATGTGATTTCTTAACTTTAGCATTCATGTAACTCAACATCCTGGAACTTTAGGGCAGTTTAAGAACCCAACCACAAAATGAAACATTGCATTATGACATCAAAAAATGTCATCAAATGGGTAGCACAGCATGGGCCCACCTTTCCAATAAACACTCAAGTACAGCGTAAATAAACAGACTATGGTAAAATCAGCTTTATACACCAAGTGCAACAAGGCCACCCTGGGGAAAGAGTTAGAAACCAGCATTGCAACAGAGAGCTTCCATAAGGTTCTTATATCAAACATGAAGCAGGGATTTGAGTTAACATTGCTTAAGAGGCTGTATTGCATGCAAGATAGTTTAAGCGTTCATAATTTGTCTGTAAACATTTTACATTTACATTTGCCTTCATTCATTTAGCAAATACTTTTCTCAAGCATTTAACAAAAATGTGTTCCTCAAGTAATCGCTCATAATTTTTCAGGCAAATCTTTAAAATGCCTTTATTTTATTGTAATTTAAATTATAATTTGCATTATTTAGTAGCACAATAGTGCAGTATGTGTTATGTTCCAATATATATGCAATTGCACTCATGTAGCACTCATGTATACATCCCCCACCCTCCAGATTCAAAGAGCTCTCTCCTGACTGTTGTCGATGGTACTCTTGGTGTGACTGTAGCTGCTAGACTGTCCCTGGTTCTGCTGCCGGCTCGGTTCCTCCGACAGGAAGTTGAAGACACTGCGCAAAGAGCGCCTCATGCTGTCCTTGAAGCCGCGGCCCAAGCACACATAGAGCAGAGGGTTCAGGCAGCTGTTGAAGTATGCAAGGCAGAGGGTTAAAACCCCCGCTAACTGCCAGTGGGCCCTCTCAAGGGAGTCGTGTTCCATCCCCAGCATCAGGAGGTCCACCAGGTGGAAGGGCAGCCAGCACAGGGCGAAGCCGAGCACCACCCCGGTAATGATCCTGAGTGTGCGTTGGGACCGGGCAGAGCCTCCTCTGGACTTGCCCTGCCCTCTCCTCGATCCCTGTGCTGCCCTTCTGTACACCATCCAGTGGCACAACATGATGACCAGGAAGGGCAGCAGGAAGCCCAGCAGGAAGCGGAGCACCGTCACAGTCCAGGCTGCCCGCTCTGTGTATATCGGCCTGCATTCAATCTTATCCTCACCATACTTGCGCTCTTGGGTGTAAACAAAGTGGGGTGTGCTGCACAGCAGGGCTAAAAGCCACACCCCGGCGCACACCACACGCACCCAGCGTGGCCGCCGCCAGTTCTGACACCACACGGGTTGGGTGACCAACAGCCAACGGTCCAGGCTGATGAGCACCAGGAGCAGCACGCTGCAGTACATGGTGACGTAGAGGGAACTCAGCAGCACCTTGCAGGCCACGGGGCCGAAGGGCCAGTGCTGGTCTTGGGCTAGCGGCACCATCAGCAGGGGCAGCGACAGGCAGCACAGCAGGTCCGCCAGCGCCAGCTGCAGGAACCACTGCGTGTTGACGCTGGGCGGCATGCGGAACCCGGTCACCCACAGGACAATGGCGTTACCGGGGACACCGAGGAGGAAGACCAAGCTGTAACACGCCAAGGCGGCCTGCTGATTTGGTCCCAGCGGAGATAAACTATCCAGAATGTCATTGTAGTCCGACCAGTCATCATCAGTTCCATTCCAAATATTTCCACCTGACACTGAACTTTCTGTGCTGTTGTCCATCATTGATTTGGAGAACAAGTCAATCTGTGCAGAGGGAAAGAGATCAACATTTGATTCCTCTGTTTTGTAAATGTTCTCAAAATACTAAAGTACATGTAATGGGTATGATGCTGGTTAAATTTCTAGCAAATTTGTTATACTGTAACTATTAAGTCTTTTTGGCTTCATTTTGGACATTAGTTTCCAGACAGTTTTTTTTATTGAATTCTTGCATTTCTCAGTATTGTGCTCACTCTTTCAAAACTCTGAACACAGCTAGCAATCCACATAAACTAAACTGTGGGTCATTCCTCATTGCTTTGACAGAAAATGCATTCAAGGGCCACATCTTTCAAAAGTCAGTATTTCTTTTCTCACGCAAACTCATCCACCAGCAAAACTTTATGTATCTGTAGTCCATTGTGCACATCTTCATGTGCACAAATTTGAATTAGACACCAATTTGATACATTTATACAGTAATGCAGTATTTATGCAACTATATCAATACATCTGTTTTTGTTAACCACTTATCTTGAGTAGGGTTACAGTGGTTTGGAGCCTAGTAAATATATTCAAAATATTTAAAAAGAAGAAAAAATTAAACCTACCATAGCTGATTCCCTATTTAGAAAAAGAACTGCCCAGGTTTTTTGCTTTCAATTTCATCACCATCTCTACACAAGAGGGCACTTCGAAATCATTTTTATATGTTAACATGGACCCAGCCAGAGATATGGAAGTGGCTGACCGAGGAAAGAGAGTGACCAGGAGAAGGAGATGAGTGTATATGTCTGGTGGAAGATAACCTAGAGGAAAACTGAGAGCTGCAGTCTCAGATAAGATGAGGGCTGCTGTTATCAAGAGGTAGGATGGTTACTACTGAGCAGGAAACTGCAATCATCAACATTTTCATTGCCAATTCTTGCCCAGCTATATTGCAAGCAAGGACAGAAGATGTGATGAGGACGAGAACAGGGATGCATAGCTGTATTGTTTTCAGTCATTGGAAATCTCATATACGTGTATATACAGTACACAGTAAGTATACACATTTTTTTCTATTCTGTTCTGTTTCTTTTTTGCATGATAGAATTACTGCATGCAGAAAATGGCAAGAATAAAGCATTGCAGCATTTCTTCTTTCTTACTTTGATTCAAGAATTATTTTACAGGTGTTAATGTAGTCTGAGGACCACTGAAAATAAAAGTTATGCTGCAGTTTTGGGGGTGTCAGGTCTAATGTGCCCCCTGGCTTGCCTCCAGGATGCATTCTGATACCACAGTCCTGTACTAGGCAAGCCAGTATTGATGGCCTCCATTCAAGGGTGCATGGAAGTGTTACAGATTGTATTTTATGTATTTTAACTCGTGTGAGATTTTTTACAGAACCCACCATCCTCTTTGCCAATAAACACAATAAAAAATAGAGTAAAATTTTCACTCTGCCAAAACTTCTCTGTATATATTTGTAATCTGCTTCCGGCTTGTACTGTTGTGTGTGCCATGATAATATACTGTCATGATAATTCTGTAAATATCATAGTCATGAAGGTGCATAGTAATCTTATTAAAAGGTAATCATAAACAGAATTAAATGAGCATATATAATGTATGTGCTTAACTGAAAGAAATATTAAATATTATATGATTATTTCTGCAACTTATCCCACAATATTTGGAAATTTTGCCTTTTTTCCTTTATGTGTAACATTCTACAGAAAAATACTTGAAGTTTGTCTACAAAGGAAGAGTATGTAGCACTTCACAGCAACCTTCACGTTACTCGTAATGATGCAAGAAAATGTGAACGTACCTTCAGAGGAGAGCTGGATCAGTGCTGAAGAAGCAGACCATTTATGGCAGCTGTAGGTACAGCTTATATGTATAAATGTATCAATGTGGGTGTACGTTTACAGCAGATGAAGAGAAATTTCCTTTGAACCATGTATCACTGTCCCTCCCACATCAGACCTTCCCACTGCTGCATAAATGCATACAGTATTTTTACTGAGGTTAAAATGTTAGCTTGGAAATGACCTAATATCACAAAAAACAGGGAAACACAGAAGACTGTTTTTTTTAATGTAAAGCAGCTGGAAGAAGATGTTTGGTGAGAAGTGGTAAAAAGTGTGATGTAAAAGGTTTGCACATAGCAGAATGTTGTAATAATGTGCTGGATGCTACCTGATGTCTGCTTGCAAATGCCTGTGTGCACAAATGTGATTTATTGCTGACAAAGTAAACCTAAGTGAGTAAACTCAAATGTTTCGGGTTCCTGCATTCCCCTTCCTGTCACAATAGAAGCAAACTCCCACTGAATTTAGCAATGGGCCATATTGTGAAACCCTTACTTCAGCTGAGTCTTGCTCATCTGGACAATTATACTTTTTAGGGCTGCTAAACGCATGCTTTTTTCCAAAGTGATGCATTCAAGTGAGAATGTCAGATTCGGCCTTAGCAACTGGGTGTTTGTTGAAATAAAAAAGTTATCTGCCGTTCTGATCTACGAATCAGTGGGAACTGCAAAGTTTATTGCAAATTTGTGCAGGGAAGCAATGTGCTGCACGCCCAGCGAAAACACCCACTGAGATGCCCTTAGAAGTAGAAAAGGATTCAACCAGAGCATGGTTTTTTTGTTGTTTAATGAAATATTATGCATACACGCATACATATTTTTAGTTTCAAAAGTACTGTGTAGAATTACTTAAAGCAGAAATTAATTTAAAGTTAAATCACCTGGAAGTGCTTTATTTTGCGTGGACATTTTGACGCTTGTACATAAACACTTTGAAGGGCTTTACTTTATTAAATGCATAATCTATTTATTAATAAAATGTTAAAGTGCATTGTAAAGCTATTTTGTGAATAAAGGATTTTCTGATATGTAATAATTTTTCATTCAAACTAAAATTAATTTGTTCTAAAAAATTTACATGATAATATTTCGTGTGACAACTTTTGAAAGCACGAAAGCTTTCTAAAGAACAAGCAACTTTGTAAAGATGATCAGTAGTTCAGAACTGCAAAAAAGATAAATATACTGCAACATCTACACACACCAATACAAAATCTATGCTTAAATATTTATTTGACGAGAATGTCATTTCCCCACAGAGCTTTAGGCTGTGACCTGTGATACAGCTGCAAAAAAGAAACACCAATCCTGCTTTTTGCCAAAAAAATCACATCTCCAGAGGGATTATTCCACCCAAAAGTCATTCAATAAAGGCAGAATTTAATTTACGCACATAGTAACCAAGCTCTCCTTTGTGGCTTTCGCATTTTCCTGGATTGTAAAATAATTTGAAGAGAATACCAGACAAAATGATAAGTGATTATTAAATAAGTGACAATAATAAAATAAAACTTTATTGTTACAACAGAAGACTAAATATTAAAATCTTTATGTGAATGACTTGGCTACAACCTTGCTGAAAGCTTTTCTTTCACACAAATTCTTATTTTTGAGATTTGTGCTCTTGTTCTTGAACTACCACAAATACCCTTATGACCTTAGACATTTTATAGTTCCATCCTCATGGTATTGGTGTCTTTCACCAAACAGATGGTGGTGGGCTGCTGGCAACAGCTGTGGTGTCCTGGGAAAGAGCAGGGGGGTCAGTTGAGAGCAGGTGTGCTGTCAGCCAGTAAAGCTGGGGCATCATCTTGGAACTCCTCTTCATTCTGGTCTGTAGAAAAGGGAAAGGTATTGACAACCTGCCTGACACCTAAATGTTTGTACAGTTGGAATTTGACATTAGCAGTTACTGCATTTTAAATGTTATCCGAGAAAGGTGTAGCTGACAGGTAGAGAACTGACTATAGTGGTGGTGTGTGCAAAACCTGCCCACCGGTAAAAGAGCAGCACTGCTGGTCACTGAGAACAATGGAGACCTCCTCGGCCTCTGTGTCCTCATCCTCGTCTTCATCCTCTTCCTCATCCTCTTCCTCATCTTTGGCCCAGTCCGCAATGTTGGCGGGTGGGATGCATTGCTCCAGAAAAAGGTCCTCATCGTCTTCCTGGTCCACATCCTCAGGTGGCCAGCGCAGCTCACCACTCTCCACTTCACTCACATCTGTGGGTTCCACAACAATAGAGGGCAGCCGCTCTCTCTCAGGTGGCTGGCAGAGGGATCCCTCCGTATCCACAGGGTCTGGGAAGATCTGAGGAGCAGGAGCCAGGTGGGAGTGGGAAATAGAGCAGAGGGAAAAGAATTATACACAAAACAACACAGTGGACTTTCTTAAGATGGTACTATCACCTTATTTTCCTCAGTCAAACCTGAAATGGCATCCTGTCCCCTTTCCTTTGAGATGGGGACTCCTCCATGGCACAATCCTGGGAGCCTTGTGATTCCATCACCCTGTAAGCCCATATGTGGAGAAGGGGCAACAGGAAAGGTCAGAGCTGAAATAGGGGCTTAAAAAGAGAGGGCAAAAGTGAGAGATTCACTGTGGATCTCTCATCTAACGATTGAGCTGAGCTGTTTGAGCTGCACCCATGCAGCATACAAACACATTCTAGACAACTGTGATTCCAGCTTTGTGGCTAATGTTAAGGAAAGCTTCTTTCCTGCTCCAGCATGACTGTGCCACCCCCCATGCACAAAGCGAGCTCCGTAAACACATGATTTACCCAGGCTGGTGTAGAAGAACTTGAGAGGCTGCACATAGCCCTGACTGACAACTCCACTAAACATCTTTGAGGTGAACTGGAACGGTGACCGCAAACCAGGCCTTCTCGCTTGACATCAGTGTTCGACCTCACTGATGCTCTTGTGGCCAAATGGGCATAAATTCCCACAGCTGTACTCCAGAATGTGGTGGAAAGGCTTCCCAGAAGACTGGAGGCTGTCATAGCAGCAAAGGGAGAACAACTCCATATTAATACCCATGGGTTTCGAATGGGAGGTTCAGCAAGCACATATGGGTGTGATGCTCAGGTGTTTGCATACTTTTGGTCATAGAGTGTACCTGTGTACCAGAACAGGGGCAGACATACAAACATTAAATTATTAAAACACTTATAGACACAAACACAAAGACCAGCAGTGTGGTTTCAGACAGGTAAAGAACACCCATCCAGTATCATTAACTGTTCAATCCTGGTCAGTGTCACACCAATCCAGTCTGTACTGGAGTAACTAGTCATTAGCCCAAGTACACTGCACCTGGGATTTGACATCAGTCCATTGCTAGGTGCACAGACATGCACACACTGTGGATAAATTAAACCCATGAGTTAAACTACAAATATGTCTTTATGAGAGGACACAGGGAGACCATGCACACTTCACACACACTGAACTGGACTCAGACCCAAGTCCATATGGCCCCAGCACTGTGAGGCAGCAGCGCAGTTTGCTGACCCCCACACTGCCCCGTAAAGAGCACGTAAAGTCAAAATGCTCAGCATTCATACAGGATGACAATCACACAAAGCAAACAGCAAATATACAGGATAAGCATGAACAAAAATCCACACAGGACGTGATATCATGGACATCGTAGCACTCTTATCTTCATATTTAACTTAGAAAAACACACATGTGAAACAAAACTGTGAGCACCATCAATAATGACCAACAAAAGTGAAGCACAGACAGATGTGTTCACCTCACCTCATGGCATTTGCTTGATGGAAATTATTTTCACCCTTGTCTAACCATCTCTTAGCTCCACAGACACTGATGTCAGATCTTTCACTATCAGATATTACTACTTGGAAAACAAAAGTTTTCACATTCATAGAAAAATGCAGTCAGATAAGATAAAACTGTTTTGTTTGTTATTAAGTAGGCTAAAAATATTCACTGGAAACTGCCCAGTAAATTCCTTCTTTTCCCCTCTACAGCCAACCGCATTCAACAAGGACAGCAAAATGAACATGTCTGCACCTCCTAGAATGTGATGGGACTTTACTGCAGAAAATATAATACTGCTGGGTGGTGCAGCCATGGCTGGACTTGGGAGCTCTCCATCACTTGGTTGGTGATGGAGAGCTCCCAAATGCCACAGCAAGCCTCACCTCTCTGGCTGAATGACAACCAGCTGCTGCCTCATGGGTGATCTGTGGGGACATTGAAGGCAGCTGGACTGAGAGGCTGGAGTGTTAGTGTGGAGGGAGAGTCCTCTAGGTTAGTTAGTCCTTAGGTCCCAGTCTGTTATATGTGCTCCATTTTTCTTCAGATTTTTTTGGTTACAACTTGTTTGTTCTCAAGAAAAAGGGCCACATCTTTGTTTTGGTTTGTTTGAGAATACAACCTGCTTTTGGTGGTGAAGCCTGCTGTCTGGCCCCTCTACCTATCCACACGTTGGGACAATACATAAAATCAAAAATTGTCAAAGTAATTTGAAACAGATATTAAAAATAATGCACATACAGGATAATAAATCTAATAATAGATGTTATTAAAGCTGCTGTGAGAGCAAAGACTGTAACAGATTTTATAGAGGCAAGAATCTTGGGAAAGAAGTTGTTCTTCACTGTCACTATGTGGCTATTTCTCCTCCCAGAACAGGGGGCTGAAACAAGCTGTGATGAAAAAGAGTTGAGCCCTGGATGATACTGGCTGTTCTGGGCAAGCACTGGCTGTGGTCAGTGTCCTCTATTGCTGGCAGTGTAATTCCAGGGAGCTTCTGAGTGGTCTTGACAACCTGATGTAGGGCAGTCCTGACTGAGCTGGACCAGTTTTCATTCCATGCTGAGGTGCAGTAAGTCAAGATGCTCTCAGCTGTGGAGATGCAGAAGTTAGACAGAAGCTTGAGAGACAGTTTGGTTCTCTTCACCTTCCTCAGGATGGACAGACATTGCTGTGCTTTCCTTACTGCCATCAAAGGTCTTCTGCAATGTGAACACCATGGAACTTGAAACCCTTTCTGCTTCTGCACCCTCAGTGTGAAAGAGATTGTGTTTGCTGGATCTAAATCTCCTGTAGTCAGAAATTAGACATCATTTCGATACTGAGAGCCAGAATGCTTACAGTAGGCCACCTCACCACGATTTTCACTGTTTAGGCTGTGTGTCTAACGGTTATTTGACCTGGCATGGAATTGAGCACACATCTACTAAACATGCATGATCCAAACATAAAGGGGGGCCATGTTTCAAATCTCTGTTTCAAATCTCTGTTTAGTCTTTTAGTTTCACACGTGCTAAACGGTCGGTCTTAGCCATGCTACAGCACAGGAGCAAAGAGTCCAAAGCACCCTCCTGAATTTATCTTCTTGAGCCATAAAACTTTTTGGAGTGCCTAACATCTGGATTTGGGCAGGAACACTGGGGTTTAGTTAAAGTTTTTAGTTAAACTTTTCTGCTTAGTCTGCCTATATTGTCAAGAAAACCAGGGATTACTAGGACCTGTTTATTATAGTTTCTTGTAATCATGAAAGAATGGGTTATACCAACATAAGGGCAAAATAAGTAGACCACAGCTCATCAAGAGCTCCACTATGGCTGAATGTAGTCCTGTATTTTGTATGTTTGTGAAAATATGATGAACATTGCCATCTTAAATGTGTTTTACAAACCAGAGATTGCATGCCAGAAAGACCCGCAACAGCACAAGATGGGACAATGCGGCTGGCACATCAGGACAGGCTTCCGAATCACGTCATTTTCATGTGGATATCTAGAAATTGAATCTAATATACAAGTTTGATTATTTTACAGACCTGAAATTGCATTTCAATATGCAATACATGTTAGATTTTTCTATTATTCTTTTTAGCTCAGGTGCGTGACATGACTTACAATGCTAGATTTGGGAAATGTGTACAAGATTACAGGTTAACAATTATATGATGATCATCTGGGTTGAAAAAGAGTGCTAATGCTAAGATAAGAATACGTGTTACATAATAGTTGTAATAGTTTAATTTTAATAGCTATGTTGTCCCATCTTGCATCAACCTGTTCTGGGTCTTTCTGGCATACAGCCTTTACTATGTACCAATGATCAGCCATGTGCTCACCTCTAGCCAGAGTGCCATTCCTTCAGCAGCAAGATTGAGGAGAGTCCCTTCTGAAAAAGTAGTAAACATAGTATACTAGTAGTATATTTAAATATACTACTCATATGTTATTTTGGCCACATGTATACTACTTTTTCACAAGGGGAGGCAAAGCCATCCCATAATCCCCTCCTCTTCCTCTTTTCCTAAGTCTATAAAGGGCTAACAAGGTCAGTCACACAGAGACCAAGCTGCTCACTAGACAGAAGAATTGAGGTGTTTTGAAGAGGGACTGCTTTGCCTCCTCAGTGTCTTGTAATGTTGTCAACTTATCTCAGCAGAATATTGTGCAATGGTAGCCAAATATGAGGATGTAGAATAACTCTGCATAGTGATGTTATCAGCGCAAGTCTGAACCAAGAGCATGTCAACTCTCCGAATGCAAGCTGATGAAATATTTGGGTTTAGCAGCACACATTGCACACTCACTCTGCCTCCAGACCATTTCATTCCTGACATACAGCTTGCACTCATGGCCATGTGAAGCAGCCAAGAGCAGCTTAGTAGAGGTAATAACCCTACTGGAACTGGCGGAATCAACGTCTTTTCTTCAGAACATATAGTTGGCCCTACTGCACTCCTGACACAGCAGCATTTCTCTGTGCAGCACAGACAACCAGTAGTCCTTACCCATCAGTCTCCAGGCAGGAGTTGCTGTTGGTCACCGTTGGCCCCATACCTGGAGGCAGGGGCAGCGCGGGAGGCGGGGAGCTGTGACCACAGCACTCTTCCACCCCCACCACAGCTGGGGGACAGTTTGTTTCCAGGGCGACTCTGAACGGAGGTGGCTCCTGCAGTTGTGTAATAAAGGATCCAACAACTGTGACAGAGGAAGTTGATTTTGTGCTGTCAGCTCAAAACTTCCTCTTCTAGGTAAGCAGAACGTAGGCCACACAGCCTAAGCTACCAGTATCTCTTTCTCTCTATCCCAGCCTCCTCTTTTTACTCTTCCCCCTTGCCCTCTCCCTTTTTCTTTCTTTCGCTCTCTCTCCTCATGACCAGTCCATAGATTACCCATGGTTCTGCAGAGCAACAGGATTAGCGTCGCTTTTAATTATGCCGGATGGGCCATGGGTGACGTAAGCCCCAAACTGGCTGTGTCCCTGTGCATATGGCACATGGCTACATGGAGCAGGCGGATGAGAGCTGCTGGAGCAAAGACAGGCAGGAGTGTATGGACAAGGTTGTCTCACACTTGGCCACCCGCATACAGTGCAGAGGAGGACTTTTTCCATGTAGAAAGTCAAAGAAGTGAGCTGTTCCAAGACCGCTTCCATTTCCTCTGACCTCTGCTATGGTCCTTGTGGTGGATTTTGGCAATTCTAAGAATTATCTTGGGGATCAAGGGCTCATAGGGGATATTCATAGCAGCAGAAGGGCAGGCGTGTCAACACCAGTGCAGCAAGGCTGGCTGTAATCCCAGCAATGCAGGATTATAACACACACACACGCATGCACGCGCACACACACACACACACACACACACACACACACACACACACACACACACACACACACAGAAAGAACTGCACTGCCAGATTATAGGCCTGGAATGAAAGACCTCTGCCATCCTCACCCAGTTTGTACATCTCTACATATTTAGCATTTTACATTTACTTAAATCTCACCCAAATTCCCAGGGTTACTGCTGTACAAGTTTTTCCATGTTTACTGACTACATACTCCATGGTTCTGGTCAGCTTGTCCATCTGGGGGGGCTCTGTCTGCTGCACAACTACCTATAGTGTATACTATACAATGGGTACAGTAGTACAGAGAATACCATAGGCGCTAAGGAAGGACTTTACCAAATGCAGTCCAAAAGTCAAGCAAATTTTTTTAACTACATTGATTGTGTTCTTCAAAAATATTATTATTATTATTATTAGTAGTAGTAGTGTTATTGTTATTATTTTCATTTATGATAGACCTATATAAAAATATGTCCACATAGAACATAATTAATGGTTAACTGCTATATTTACATGTAATGAATTTATAATTTTATAAAAGTACTGTACTGGAATCCCTTTATCAAATATGTTCAACTTTGTCCCTACAAGCATGGCCAGAAAGAGTTGCTAAATGAGCCCATGTTGGTCTTCAAGCAGCCAAAAAAGATTAATTTAGGTACTGGAAATACAATTTCATTTCACATTTTACAAAAAACTGTAATGTGTGATCCGTACAGTGTAATGCACCCAAAATGTATTTTCTATTTAAATTAAATTTTATTTTCTTTTGAAAAATTTAAATATTTTAAATAAAATTTATACTTCAAAAAGCCCAAATGTTTAACATGCCTAACAGTAGATGCAGGACAAATTAAAAATGCAACAACACCTCAAACAGACACAAAGTCATTTATATTTTGATATTTAAAAGTCCTGTGAAGAAAAAAACAGGAAGCAGTGATGAAAGAAATAAAAACTTGCATGAAAAATGCAGGGTAGAACCTAAACATTTATATCAGGGTTGCATATCTAACTGTGAAATTTGGCTTTTCGGGTAAAAGTTTCCAAGGCCTGATTCTGATGACAGTTGTTTTCTTTATGTAAAAATCACATGAAAAAGTGCAATATACACTCAGCGCTTACATAACACAAGAGAACACAGTGAAAAACTTCAGAAACAGCATATGCAAAAATATATATAATATATAAATTAAATACACTGCCCGGCCAAAAAAAAGTCACACAGTCTAATATTTTGTTGGACCGCCTTTAGCTTTGACTACGGCATGCATTCGCAGTGGCATCGTTTCGATAAGCTTATGCAGTGTCGTGATATTTATTTCCATCCAGAGCTGCATTCACTTTTCGCCAGCATCTTGTACTGATGATGGACTGCCGCGTAAAGTCTTCTCCAGCACATCCCAAAGATTCTCAATAGGGTTAAGGTCTGGAGTCTGTGGTGGCCAGTCCATGTGTGAAAATGATGTTTCTCTCATGCTCCCTGAAGCACTCTTTCACAATTTGAGCCCCATGAATCCTGGCTTTGTCATCTTGGAATATGAACAAAAAAATCCATTGATGGAAAAAGCTCGGTCATTCTGTGTATTCAGGTAGTCAGCTCACATCACTTTTTGGGCACATACGTTGCTGAACCTAGACCTGAGCAACTGAAGCAACTCCACATCATAACACTAAGTTAAATCCAGGGGGTGACTTTTTTTTGGGCAGGTAGTATATAAAAAGTATCCCTGCCTGGCTAGCTCAGTTGGTAGAGCATGTGACTTGTAATCTCAGGGTTGTGGGTTTGAGCCCCACATTGGGTGTTGATGCAAATCCAGCCACAAGGGGGTGCACCTCTGTGACAGTCCCAAGCCCGAGCAAAATGGAGCGTTGCGTCAGGAAGGGCATCCAGCATGAAAATCTGCCAAACCAAATGTGCGGATGAGCCGCTCTGCTGCGGTGACCCCTGACGGGAGCAGCCGAAAGTCAGTTTAGTGTATAACATATACAATGCACCATTAACACAATGGTCATGTTAGTTTAGGGATGTTTTTGTTTACTGAATCCTCATTTTATCTGTATTTGCATTAGACGGATGGTTTAGATGTTTTGGAACAAAGATGAAACATGCTTGTGCTGGCTGGAAGACGATAGACAGCATTAACTCACTTATCTAAATATAAGCATATAAGCAAGCTTTATTGCATGAGTACCATTGCACTTGCATAAGTAAAGCTTTAATTTTTTGAGCATCACATTACAGCATCATACAGCAGTGTCCATATGCTTCCTAGAGCAAAACACAGGCAGTAATAATTTTGGCTATATATATGTTATAAAATATGCTGTTATTATCACTGTCATGCATAAAGATACAGTTTATTTTGGTTTATGGTTTTATTTTAGGCTACTTTCTTGGACAAACCAATATTTTTTCCCCACAAATCAAATAATAATAATAATTAAATTCCCTCACAATGGAAATTAACTTTCATAGAAAAAACTAATCCTGTTACATGACAAATGGGTGTGCACCGTTTTCCAGTACATTCCATATACCAGAGACACAGTAAGCTTTTTTGGTTATGAAAAAGGCATCTACGTGAATCCTTCTTTTTTGTTTACAGATATCCTTCGCTGCTGAGTTGCCTCTTCCTTTTTACACGGCAGCACTGCAGGTGTCAGTGTTTTCACACCATGGATAAACACAGCGGTTAGGAGTTTGACTGTGAGCGGCTCAGCAGAAAAACTGAGGATGTGCAGCAGCCAAGCAAGAGCCTGCATGCAGTGCGCTCTAGAGCCCCAGACAATGGTACCCAGTGGTGGGTCATGGTGCCTGGGGGGGTGTTTGCCAACACTGGGTTTCATTGTTCCCAACCTACAAAGGGGTGGATGGTGTGGGTGAGGCAGGAGGGTGGGGTGTCAAGCAGCTGATTCACACATTAGTGTCTTCTGGGATCCTGGATGATTCCACAAAGATGATCCTACAACCCCTCCCTCAGCTTTACAGGAACAATGCGATGCGCCTGGATGCTGTCGGTGGGGACACGGCCTTGCAGTGAAACTGCCCATCCCCTCTCCTGGCAGACCCGTGGAATGACCACCATTTCTACATTTAGTGCTCCCAAATGTGACCATCATGCATGTTCTGTCTTACACACTTGCATAGGTGGTTGAAGACCAATTTCTCAAAAGGTAAAATATAAACAATGAGAAAAGGAAGAATTTAATTCTGGTGCATACACCTTTACTTATAACAAGGAGCAACAGAAAGTGAGTAAATGGGAGAGAGAGGCATTTAACTGTGACGGTCATGTGTTTATAAACAGAAGGTGGGAAGAGAAGAGAAGAGGAAGACAGTCTGTTGCCAAGAAAAATAAAAAGGGGGAAAGAGGCTAGAAGGAAGGGGGAAAAGAGGCAGATAGAGAGCAGGTTGGAGATAAACAATGAGCTATTACTGAAAGGCTCTGCTCTGGTGAGGAGAACCACTGAACGGGGGAGCAGTGAACAAGAGCAGAACAGAGAGCAGCACATAGGGAGTGAAGGGACAGAGCCAGTGGAGCTGGTGGGACTGGTGAAGAAGTCATATCTGATCATAAATTTATAGGCAAAGGACCATTAGCCAACAATGAAAGAGACACATGAGTAAGAGAGGGACATGGAAACATGTCATCAAAGTCCGAATCGGAGAGGGAGGGAGGATATCAGCTGAATCCAGTTAGGAAGCAGGAGGGGTGTTGGTCAGCAATACGGCTCTTAGGGAAATAAGGGGTGAGAGGAAAAGAACAGGGTATGGCAGGAAGGGGAAAGAGAAATGACGGGGACAGAAGACAGGGGTAGGCCACAGTGCCCAGATACACTGCCTGCACACACTGCTTAGTTTGGACAGAGTGTGTGTGTGTGTCTGTGTGTGTGTGTGTGTGTGTGTGTGTGTGTGTGTGTGAGAGAGAGAGAGAGAGAGAGAGAGAGAGAGAGAGAGAGAGAGACCAAAAAAGGAATGAAGTGAGATCTGGAATCACAGTAGCATTCACAGACACTGTATAAAGAAAGAGAGGCGTGTACAGAGGGCAAGCAGCACAGACAGACTGGGAGAACAGAAAAGAGAAACAGAGCGGGACCGTCCAGGTGAAAACCAGAGTCAAACAGCAGCCAACCGGTTCAAGGGAGGAAGGAGGGACCAGAGAAGTCTGAAGAAGAGAGGCAATGAGAAGACACCTCTGGGAATGCCACTGTTGAGACAGAACCTGGAGGCAGACAGCTAGTGGAAGAGGACCTGAGTTTTGCTCGGGGGGTCCTGTGGGCCTGAGGGACTGCTGAGCACTGCTGGAAGAACAAGGCGGCTGCCATGTCTGCAAACTCCAGCCTTGGACAGCCAACCATGCCAGGAGGGCCACCAACCTCAGGCCCGGTGGGTCTACAGACTTTGCTGGACTTGCTGGTGGGCGTGTATGAGGAGTTCCAGTCCTCACCTTTCTCCGGGGAGAAGTACATCTCCAGCTTCCTTCAGTGGGGTCAGTGCCTCCCTCTACTGCTTGGTTTTCAAAAAAAAAACTAATTTTTTTCATTGAATATCAGATATATATATATATATATATATATATATATATATATATATATATATGCACCATTATCACATATACACATATATTTATCACACATATGCATGCACTTTTCCACAGTGTCCACGGGAGCCATACCAGCTCTGTATCAAGTGAAAACCTAAATTTTTTTTAACAAATTTGGTCACAGCAATATTTACAGCGACAGTACAGTGATAGATTGCTGTTGCCATAGCTTTACAGAAGTTTTATTTTACATGTTTTAAATGTGACCAAGACCTCAAAATAGGAAAAAACATTTGTTTATCACAGCAGTCTTTATGATCAGGACATGACCCCTTCATCAGAATGTATGTATTTCAAAAAAGATTTGAAAAGAAAATCCATCCTATCATCAAATAGTCACGATCAAACAACTAAATGTGCGTCTAAACAAGAAGCAATCCATAAACACTAAATGGTTTTTCATTATTTGCGCTTAGAGAAAACATCATGGCAAAATGAAACAAAAGTCCATGTGAGGACTATTGTTGAACAGGGCGGTCAGGCAATGAAAACTTTGAGACTGATGGTTCATTTCCCAATTTGGGTCTCACACTGATTTACATCCCCACACAGCTTCCTTTATTCTTGTCTGCCGGACTGATGTTATAAAGTGGTCAGTGCGTAGTCATAAGTGAACATTTATGGGTGTCTACTGTTAAATTCCTTTTCGAGGATACGGTGTGTTTGTGGCTACATATGAGACCTGTTCTGCTGCTCACGAGGATCATGTGAAAGTTTTCCAATGTGGAGCGCTGAGGAGAGAGCTTCCTGACAATATCTCTGTGGTTTGCTGCAGCTGGCTGAACCTGTTTTTCTTCTAGCATGAACGCTGCTTGGCCCTTCCTCTTCACATCAGCTGCTGGCTGTCAGCATTACAGCATTTTCCTATCTTTTTCTTTCCCAATCTCTTTCATTCCTGTTATGCTAACAGGGTGAAACTACTGCTGCTCATCCCATACTTCCACAAAATATCTCATCGCTTTACTGTCTTTCCATCCCATGGATGCAACGTTTGTACGATTTTTAGCCACTTCACCTATGACCCGTTGTTGGAGGCCCAATGACAGAAAGATGGTGACCAGGGAGGACAGGGAACTGCATGGCAAGCAGAGACAAGGTCATGAAAATGAACACCACGCACAGTCAGGGTATTTATGCTGGTGTCAATCCCGCTGCAAGATGCAGAAGGGCACCACGCAGCTGTTGGACCTGCTGTGGTGTGAGGTGCATTGTTGTGGAGACCCCAGTCTCCAACACATAAGAAAGCGAGGTCACAAACCAGAACTAGAACAATTCCGATCATCTTTGTGTTCACGCTGCTATTTAACCTTTAAAACCTTCTGGTAGCTTTTCTGTATGAGCACTAGCACACAGCGACTGTGTAGTCCTGTGTGTGTATGGGTTCACAATTATGTGTGAGTGTTTGTATTTAAGTTTATTTTATTAGTTCTAATAGCTGGAATTTTGTTGGGATAACTTTAGCGATCATTTATTGCCTTAAAATAAGAGTTCATTGCAAAGTTCTCCAAATTAATAGGAGAACAAGGTGGGTGTGCGTGTGTCTGGGGGAGGTGTTTGTGGAATAGTCTTCCTCCAGTTCAGAAAACCAGACTCACTGACAACCTGAGCAGACAGTGTGTCGGTCATTCTGCAGACCGAACGCGGTCCCGATCAGAACACACGGTTTTCACAGCGAAGCACCGTGTTTACAAGATCCTGCGCACAGCAGTCTACTGCACATTTTTGAAGCTGCGTGGGGGCATTTGAGGAGGAGACACCACCTCAATCCTACCCCCACAACACCCTGAGCTCGGGTACAGAAACCCACCAGCCCTCGTGCACAGCAGCTGACACGCCACATTCGAACAATGTGGCCTCTGTGACATACGAGTCGCTCTACTGCGATGAAAATATGGCTGCCTCGTGGCTGAACTAAGCCCACCGACCGAAAATGCAGTTGTATGACATCAGAGACTCTCAGAAGTCACAATGACCTTCTTATTGTTTCGTACATTGTGGAAAAGGACAAGTTAAGGGCCAGTTATCCTGATCTAGGTGGAAAAAGCATGTTTGGCTGAGATACGGCAAACCCACTGGATCCAATTGTTTTCCTCTCTCTTGGTGCACACGTGACCACTGGGATATTTACACAAAACCAAGTGATTACGTCTGTCTTTGTCCTTGAGCTGTATTTTAGAGCTGGTGTAAAATTGTCACTTGTTTTTCGAACTATTGCTTATAGGCTGCCAGGCCTACCTAATGTGGGACTTTAAGAAGGCTAGTAAAGCTCTGTGCTGTTTCTATCACCACTGTACAGGCCTGCGCAGACAACCAGGCACACACACGCTGCTTTTATTCTTGTTCACTTCCTGTGTGCAACACATGCAGCCTGGAGCTACTCACTGTCACCTGGTAAAGCGTGAGGTTCACACCTTTCTTTTCTCACACTGCAGGTCCTCACCTTTCTTCTTCTTATTCCCTTCTCACTCGCTCCTTCTCACTTGTTCACTGTACAAAATTTTAATTGGTGGGCTGCAATAAACTGCGCTTCTGTAGTTTTACATTAGAAGCAAATTATTTAGTCATGCTTCGGTGTTTCTTTCCTTCCCATTGTGAAGATTTAAATTACAGTGAGCAATGGTTCAAAGTAATAAAAGAAATTGTAAATGAGTATATTTGATAGTATGGTCAGTTGTGGGCCAGAGGCGGTCATGTAGGTGGGACAAGAATATATTTTCATCGGCAAAAAGACAAACAAATGGAAGTGTGGCCAATTTGAGTCAAAACGAGAAAAAGGAGAAAAAACTTCAAATTAATTTAAAAAATATCAGCCAACATTCATAGCCAGTGAGTCCCCCTACACCGTCTTGACTGTCCTTCAGCTGTCTGCAATTTGGAGATGAACAGCAAGCTCACCATCACCCTGTGCTCTGGATCTTCCTCCTTACAGCTCACAATAGCTAAGAAATTGCCTTAATTGTGTCCCGTTCAATGAAAAAATGTAAAATCCAGCCAAATAACAGGATTAATAACTCCATGACGCCTAAGTGAGAACATCTGTTGGAGAAGAAAAGACTACCAAATGTTCTGTGTCTGAAATGCTGCATGATTTTATCTGAATGTTTTCCTAAAGAATGTGCTCATAATTTGTGTGCAGCTGACAACAGCCAGGTCTTCAGTACACAAAGAAGATCATCTCTCCACTTTTCTCCTGTCCCGAACTCTGTCCCTACTATGGGTCTCATCAGGGTTCGTGTAGCCTGCTCTCTACAAGGCCTTCGGCAACCGCCTGTACGCAGGCCAGCTAGGGACACGGCCAGAGTCAACACCCACGGCAACGTGCAGTGACTGTTTCACTCGTTCACTTTCTCTGTTTGGAAACAAATTCTTACAACTGCGTATGGATTTGTCATGGCTAAAGGGTAGCGCAGTCAAGTTCAACCAACTCTCACCCAGCCACATGAAGACAGTCTTACAAAAGCAGCATCCTTCTGTCTTCATTTGACCAGAAAAGGACGACGATCATTCTGGGGTCCCTGAGCTCGGACAGTGCTAAGAAGCTCTTCTGCATACAGCTTTCATTCGAATCTTCAGCAGTGAACAGATACATGGTTTTTACCAACACCTTGACACTGCGGAAGTAGAGACATTTGTGTGTACATTAGCATGAGCAGCCTTTGAGCATAGACCTGCTAAGGAATATACACAATTGGTCTATTTCTTAACAAGAATTTACTATCTTGGCTGGACCTCCTGCATAGTAAAAATGGGACGGAATTTCCCACAGTGCAGAGGGAACCAGGATATCACACCTTTACTGCAATGGCAGTTATGTATAGCAAGGGAACCCAACACTGATGTCATCTCAGATTTACTCCTTGCCACTTAAAGAATCTGCTTCAGCTTCCCTTGGACAGAGGGATGGACTTTGGAAATGCACAGTAAGGAAAAGGATTATTTTCTAAACCTATGGTTTCCATAGCTTCTTCTGATAGACCCAAATGACTGAGATTCCGTATACTGTTGTCTGTTGTAGATGAGGTCAGGGACAGCACTAACCAACAAATGTGCAAAACTAACACACCCATCAGTGAGCAACAGCTTTCTGGGCTAAGAATAGCTCTGGAGAGGAAGTGGAAGCAGATGAACAGCCACTGCCATGGTGGTTGCTGGACTGTGGCATTTTGTCTTCTTTGTCAAATACCTGAGCACTGAAGTGTTGGGGAGAAGAAACAATATTGTCCTGCAAGCGTTTAATGTTCTTTGCATTGGGAAGTGTTTCCTCGGACCCAGTAGCATTTTTTCCTGCATTGGAGAGGGCTGGTCGAGAGAGAGAGCGAGAGAGAGAGAGACGGGGGGTGGCAATCCACAATCCTAGAATACTTGGCTTTTTTAAAAAGGCTGGAGCTGTGGCAACATTTACCAGTTCTATTTTGGATGCCGAGCCTTAAAGGAGAAATGACCTCTGCTCTTCACATCCATTGCCTCTTCTGACTCAGATGGGGGATCCCACACCCAGTCAAATCCTTTAGAGCGCTGGGTTTGGTGGATGTCTGACAAGAGCCTGTTAACCAGCATGCCAAGCTGCTATGGATGCTTGACCGCAAGAGTTAGGAAGGTGCCTCAGGGAAGCGGTATCTCTGCAAATAGACAACAGCTGTTCAGTTTTCTGATTCCGCTGCGACTGTTGTCAGCTAACAAGCATGAATAAGACAGGGGCACCCCCCCACATTTTCTCTCCAATCACAGCCGAGCCCCTGGTCAGACAGGTGAAGAAGACGCGCATCCAGAGAAAGGACTTTGACATCCTCAAAGTGATTGGCAGAGGTACCTTCAGCGAGGTGAGGAAGCAGCATGGTTAGGGGGATGTAACCCCCACCCCAGCACTGTCTGCTCCTACGATGGTTGCTGGTGTTCTCCTCCTGCAGGTTGCTGTGGCGCGTATGCGCAGGACGCAGAAGGTGTATGCCTTGAAGATCATGAACAAGTGGGACATGCTCAAGCGTGGGGAGGTGAGCCTCGAGACACACCTGTGCACAGTACTGGGCATGCCTGTTCTCCAGCCCTGGTGCGACACTAAACTATTAAAATCCTACTATAGAAATCAGCAGGTTTGGTCTTGTTAGCGATTTAATCCATATTCGCAACCCTTGCAAACGGTACAAGTTCCAAACCAGTTTGCTAAACTAAGAGCCCGAGCTAAACACTTACAGTGAGTCTATTGTGGGACATCATTGTTACCACTGCCTGTTCACAGCAGGGCTAGAGAATCTCACTTTCAATGCATACACCAGGATTACAAAAAAAGGTGAAAGGTGACAACGGCAGCGCATTTGACTGCTGTCCTGTCTGCTTCTGAGTCTGGCTTTGCTTCTACAGACAGCTTGCTACCAAGAGGAGAAGGAAGTCTTGGTTAGGGGAGACCGACGTTGGATCACAGAGCTCCACTACGCTTTCCAAGACGACAACTACCTGGTAGGTGGGCCAGTCTCCTTCTTCAGCCATTTGGCAGGCTATGATGCCTTCATCATGAAGATGCTCAGGCATTTAAACAACACATGATGCTCATAAGTTCCACTACCTCAAATGGGACTGTCAGTTACCCTCTTCAACTGAATTGATTCAAGGCTGGATTTGTTCTCACCCCTTCAGTATCTGGTGATGGACTATTATGTAGGAGGTGACCTCCTGACACTCCTCAGCAAATTTGGGGATCACATTCCAGAGGAAATGGCCCAGTTCTACCTGGCAGAGATGGTCATGGCCATTGATTCTGTCCACAAGTTGGGCTACGTGCACAGGTGAGCTGGGCTTGCAGGTGCAGTCAGTTAAGGTCCATTCCAGCTAGGTGGTATTATGGTCTGCAAGATATTAGCACACCTCAGCATAATAATGAAAGTGCATGCACTGCATATGGACCACAGGCTTTCTCACATGCAGGGACATCAAGCCTGATAATGTGCTACTGACTGCAGAGGGCCACGTGAAGCTGGGGGACTTTGGCTCCTGCCTGCGTATCCAAGAGGACGGCATGGTGGGTGGGTGCCAAACAGTTAGGCTGCTTTCCCCAGTCCCAACCAGCAGCTGCAGGTCTCACTGCCTTTACAAATAGGTTACACTCGTGCTAAGCACCCCAGACAGACTGATGCTGCTGACAAAAAAAGAAATCAGTACCTTATATTTTTTTAGCTGCTCACAAAGGTGACTTACATTTACATTTAGGCCTTTGGCACATCCTTTTTTCAACTCAAACTAAACATCAGCTTATTTCATATCAGTTCCACAATATTTATTGTATACAAGCATTATCCTGACAAAATATCCCTGCACATTCCTTGGGAAGTGATATGGATAGGAGAACAGACAGGTGGGAGCTATCTAATAGAGGTCTCAGAAGGTTGGGAGAAGACTTTTGAGGCCATTCTTGAATACTGGAAAGGATTCAGCAGTTTTGAGAAAGAGAGGGAGTTCATTCCACCATATTATGACCACAACTGAGATGCAGGTCAACGGGCTTTAGAGTCCAGGCCTGCAGTGTGAAGGGAATGAGCAGGAAACCAAAGGTGGAGAGGAGTAGCACAGAGAATGACCAGATTCTCAAGGTATTGGGGTGTTGATTCCTTGAGTATCTTGCAAGCTATATCCAGAGTGTTGAATTTGCTTCTACTGAAGCCCTTCAAAGAAAGGGATGTACTCTGCTTTTATGAAAGATATGTACTCCAATACCTTAGGTTCACTCCACTCTGGCTGTGGGGACCCCAGACTACCTGTCCCCTGAGATCCTGCGGGCAGTAGAGAGCAGCCAGGGATACGGCCCTGAGTGTGATTGGTGGGCGCTGGGCGTCTGTGCCTTTGAGATGTTGTTTGGCACCACACCCTTCTACGCCGAGTCCCTGGCTGAGACCTATGCAAAGATCATCCACTTCCAGGTAGGAGCTGGACACATCTAGAAACTCAGCACAAAAATTCACCTGCACACATTTCAAAATGTTGCTTTTCAAGCAGACTGGAATGATTCTGGATGTGTCCACTGCTCCGTAATATCGCCCATATCGTCCTTTAGAATGACTCCTGCTTTTAAAAGCAGAAGATGCCAGCTGCTATGATTTTCAGCTCCTTGGGTTGACAATTCTTGTTGCATATTCTTATTTTCTGATAATTTCACTTGTCCACTTTGCATATTATCTCTTGCAGTTTCGTGTTGGGTCTGAAGGCATCTACATTTCTGTTTCCCAGGAGCATTTTGAGTTCCCAGCGTCGACCCCGGAAGTTTCTGCAGAGGGCCGCTCGCTAATTCTGGGTCTGATCTGCGAGCGAAACAAACGCCTCGGGCAGAGGGGCACCATGGACTTCAAGGTTCACAGCTTCTTCCGTGGCATCGACTGGGGTTCCCTACAGCACTGCCCGGCCCCCTTCCAGCCCAAAGTATCCAACGCCACAGACACTTCCAACTTTGACGTTGTGGATGACTTCCTCAGCGAAACGGTAGCATTACGTCAGCTGGCTTTTGCAACGTTCTGACATTTCTTTACTGCTGGTTGCTATTGCTCGGTTGCTCAGTCAGCCACATTTCAGCTCCTCTGCTTACACGTTCTCATTCACTCATTCCTTTTCGTTTCTACACTAAAGGAGAATCACACAAAATGCAGAGTCGACGCAGAAAGAGTATTCACACAACCATGCTTCTGTTCCAGTGATCTGCTCTGCGGACCATAATCACCATAGTAAACATGTGACTCCTCACAACTCTGCAACAATAAGGCACTCATAGGGCTCTCAATAGCACCATCACAGCTATGTAAATCATGGTGTGTTTGTACTGTGTGTGTGTGTGTGTGTGTGTGTGTGTGTCACAAAAGAGGAATTTTATTTTGCAGGACACTCTTGGTGATGTGATGGACCAGCCGCCTGTTGGGGTCCACCTGGCCTTTGTCGGCTTTTCATACACAGCCACCAGGTAATCTTAGCTGTAACCTCTCCTGTGCTGGTCACACCCCACATACCTGATACCTTAGGTGTTACAGGTAGGAAGTAAGAGTGCACAATGAAATGCACCGACATTGCTTCCATAGTAACTGCTGCTCGCTAGAGCATTATGTGCCCATGGCATCTACAGGCACTTGAGCTCCCACCCTCATTTCACAGGGAAACAGGCGCCCAGGACCACAGCCTCGACATCATGATGGAAATCAATCGCCAGCAGAGCAGAGACTGTGAAGGCCTGCTTATCCAAGACAATCTGGTAGAGGGCAAAACACCCAAAGCAGTTACACAGCTTCCCTAACCAGCACAGCAACTCCCACGCTCACCTTCCTCTGGCATCTGGCATCTTTTTAGTACCTTGTGATGATGAAAAGTTTTATATTTCACTTCCCCTGATGACAGACTCTCACTTTATGTTCACTCTAGGTGATATTTGACATTTTGTTCTAGAATCAGCTGTGGCAGCTCAGAGACAAACTACCAACTGAATTGCCTGCAGTGCTGGAGAGCCACCTTACGGTAACACAGGGTACTGCAGAGGCCTTTCTTTCTGAGGATGATGCAAACTGCAGGGCTACCATCGCTGTGGATCTTGATAGGTAATGAACTTAAGAACTTAACATTAGGAAGAGCAGAACAGCAGGTGCATATTTATGCTTTAAACATCACATTTCAGCCTTACTGGTGCTGCATTTTCCATGATTGTTGAATTAGATTCAAGCACACTTAATACCCACCATTTTAGTTCTACAGCAAAGCATTTGCTTATTGTATTTACATTTACTCATTTAGCTGGTGCTTTTCTCCAAAAATTTTCAACTGTTCACAATGACTTAAGACATTTATACAGTGGGGCATTTTTTACTGGAGTAATTCATGGTATGTACCCTGTTCAAACATAGTACAGCGAGAAGTGGGATTCAGACTTGTGTGCTTCGAGTCCAAAAGGTGGTGACTCTAGTCACCACAACACCTGCCTCTCCTTTACAGGTTAGTAGCTTAGCTACCCCTGAGCAGGCTGACACAATGAGCAGAGATCATCACATACTGAAAGTCAGAGGTCCCAACTCAAGGCCCAGTTGCAAACTTAATAAAGGAGATTTATTACAGGGAAATTCAAATAATGGAGGCAAAACCAGGTTTAGAGAAAAAGGACCAAAACACCAGAGAAACAATCAGAAAACAACCCAATTCAGCAGGCAAAAGCAGTTCAGGAGCACCAGGGTCAAGGCCAGTGAAGCACACAGGAAAGCACAGAACCTGACAGGGAAGTGGTGCAAACACAGAACTTAAATACCTACCACAATAAACAACAGAGATGGGCCATTGGGGGAACACAGGAGATAATAATAAGGGTGATAATGGAGACCAGGTGGAGGAGGTGGGGTAAGGAACACACAGGGGTGAACAGAAGAACATGACCTTGCAGTTCCCAGAGTGGTCAGCAGGGCAGCAAAAAGTCCCGGTCCAGGCTAGAGTCCTGATCTTGGTATCTCAACTGCTCTCAAGATTAAATGAAATGTCTGCTGAGGTCTAGTTAGTAATATTCCTTTATTTATGATCACTGCATGCCACCCAGACAGCTGCAGGAGGCCGAGCGGCGAAACAAGGAGCTGGAGTCAGAGATAGAGAAACTGCGGCGTGAGATACAAAGCCTTAAGAACACCAGCAAACTGCCAGCAGGCAAGTGTGATACACAAACCCATTTGGCACCTCCTGTTAAGTTCCTTTTTTCTTTGCATGATCACTAAGCTCCATTTGTAGCTACAAATAGACTCCTGAGAAATGCAATAAATTGGCAGATATCACAGGGCATGAACTCCTCCAGGAGGCCAGAGACACCAGTGCTGTTCGTTCTCAACCTAGGGGCAGCAGAACTCGGTATAAGTAAGCAAACCCAGATAGGAAGGGAAAGGAACAGACGTCAAAGAACCCCACAGCTCTCCTAACTTTCCTGTCCCAAAAAAAGCAGTATGTGGCAGAATTGATCAGTTCTAAGACTGACCTGCGTGTGGTCCCGGTGTTTAATAATAAGATAATTTAAAAGAGAACAGCAGCATCACAGGCCTTCCAGTCTAAGAACTTATTAACTGTGCCATGCAAATAAGCCGGTGCTGTTTTTAGTAAATCCAGCAAGATGCAGCTTGTGGAGATGGCAGAGGTATTACTCCTCACGGAGTAGTGTGTTTTTTCTGGCCCACAGGGGTCAAAGCAGGAGGACTGCCACACACACCGGGGGTTTCGAGCAATCACTGCTATGCTTGGAAGCCAGGGATTGTACATGGAATGCAGCTAGATCTCAGATTCCTCTCCATCTTTATTATCTCTTTCCTACATTTCTCATTCCTTACTTTGTTTCTCTTCTTCTCTCTCCTGTCACAATGTCATTTTGAGATGCTTTCACCACCCACCCCCCTGAGCTGCCGGTCTTTACTTCACAATGGCAATGTGCTGTCATGTGGCCAACAGCAGCTGGATGCGCAGGTTGCGGCAGCAGCAGGTCCCGCCGTCGGCTGGCCTAACACGCATCTCTCTCTCGTCCGACCACAGAGCTGAGTGTCACCCCTTCACGCCTCTCTCTGCCTGCCCACCGCCTGGACCCCCCAGGGGATGTAAGACCTCCTTACTGCCTCATCAGTGTTATTTTTAAGGGTTACTGAAGAAGAGTCCTCCCCACAGTTGTCTTCTTTGTTGGCTTAACCAACTCATAGTCACACCCTGTACGTATAAAGGAAAACATTAACAAACTGTAGGTGACCTGCATACCCTAGGGGCAAAAAAGTAACTGACCCTCCCTGCTGCTCCCTTCCCCCTCCCAAGCTTGGATCCTAATTCCAAAAGAACACCTCCCTGCCCTCTGGTCACTTTCACTGTGTTTACAGAGGGATGTGGCGCCCCCTGCCTGCCATTACCCGCTGGTGATCCCTCTGCACAGGCACCTGCTGCTGTTTCACAGGGTAGGAGCCTCCTCACCTTACGCACTTTGGGGTTGGGAGGCCTCTGGTTATCAGCATCTCATTTATTCCACAACTGGGTACACGCTTACACACTAACATGTGTCCGTTTGCCACAGTGAAGCACGGGAAAAGCTGCTGTTTACATGCACAGACACAAATAGTGTTATCTTGGTGTTAAGATGCGAATGAAATCTGAAATGCAGCCAGCTTTGTTTTATTACGATTGCCTCCTCACCTCCTCTTTTTTCTGCCATGTTCTCTGTGTTGCTGTGTCTGCAGGTGCGCTGGCCAAGTGTCATATTTGAGGGTTACCTGCTGGTGTGCGCAGTAGGTGTGGAACTTCAGGCCTGGGGTCGGCAGCAGAGTGCAGAAGTTTCATGACAATCTGGCAGCATCTTGAGCTGTGCCCCCACCCAATATTACCAGGACAAAGGCGAGCAGAGGGTGGATCAGGGCAAGAAGGCATCTGATTACCTCATGATACCCCAGCAGATGCCTAGCGCAGACCGTGGAGAGACTGGTGTCCCTCTGGGAACAGTCCTGGCTCCCATCTTGACACTCAAGTGTGAAATTAGAGGTAAAATGACCTCCTGACCAAAAAATATCACCACATCTGTCCCATAGGCAAAGGACAGTGGAAAGCGGAGCATAAGGGACACTGCTGTTAAAAGGCTCTGGAGTGGTGACAGGCAGGCGGCTGGCACATTCGGGGGAACAGGAGGGGGCAGCCTGGGGACAAGTAGTCTCCAGGGTGGTGAGAGATCTAAACTCCTGGGCTTTGAAGAACACCCCATCTCTCTCTCACACACACACACACACACACACACACACACACACACACACACACACACACACACACACACGCAACATGCCATCACCTCAGCTACCGTGACATTATTTTGCAGATGTTAAAACCTGTCTGCAGACATTGTGTTGCCAATAGCAATATTTGTACTTGAACAATGGCAAATTGTTTGGCACAGAAGAGTTTATTTAATAACAAATTATTTCCAAGTCCTGTTAGACTGTTGAAAGCACTGACAAGTAAATGCATGCAAAACTGTGTTTCATCATGTTGTCATAACGTCGCTAATTCATTCTGCAAAACTTTACATGCAAATGGGTTAAAATTTTACATTTTATATCAAGGAGCTCCTCACTGTCTCACATGTGCACAGTGCAGTTCAAGTTTAAACTGATGTTTCACGGTTTTCACCAAGTGCGACCACTGTGAAATTTGCTTTACATTTCTTCTGTTGGTACATCACCTTTTCAGCAGAAATTACAGCAGAAAAATCCATTTTCCTGGAACACCAGGCAGTGTTGTTCTGGGTGTTTATGAATCCTTAGTCACAAATTAGCTGCTGGTAAAACATGATTCCAAGTGTATTTGAAGGCCTGTGTTTTCACACACTTTGGATTTTCCCGTAACCGATACGGTGGTTTCAGTTGCATTTATCCTTTCTGCATTGTTTGTAAGCATTAATAAATGCACTAAGTAGTGCCTCGGTGTAAGAATTTTGATCCAGCCTCAGGGATGCATGCCAGCTGCTGTATTAGTGCACTTTTGTACAAGTCTGCACACAACACGATCTGTTTCACAGAAAGTGGAGCTGCACACACGATGCAACAAGACAGGGCTGCAGAATGAGCAGAGTTTCGGGCTCAATGGAAACGAACGGGTGTGAGACAACGAATCTACGACTGCACGAATGAGCAACAGTGAGTCATGCAATCATCTGGAATTGTAAAATCGAGCAAATAAAGTGGAAGGGATTTTAATTTAACTTTATGTTACCATGCAATATTTTAAATACTTGCAGGAGGGAAATTAGCAAAAGACCTACCGTATACTGTATTTTCTCAACATGTAAAATAAATATTTTCCTAACACATGGAATGAACAATAACGTCACTTGCACTTTTGGGGTTGTGAAATACAGCGTGTGGCACTCAGATGCAGCTGAAATACGCCTTACAACATAAATCCTAGTCACGTGGCCCCTTTTCTGAGAAGGTTTTATGTTGGTTAGGAAAATAAATATTGCATTATCTAACCACAGTATTATTCAGGAAAGAATAAAACAAAAACAAATTCCTGGTGCTGATTACATCCAACAGATTCTGAAGTATTTTTGTTTACATGCGCAAAATGCAATTTTGAAAACATACTTTGCGGTGTTAGCCAAGATTTGAAAACCCTGCTGTAAGCAATCTAGAGCATTGGTGTTCTATTTACCAGCAATTCCTTGGTCCTTACAAACTTCTTAATTGCTTCATAAAAGTTTTTGTAACGGTTATTTTCATGTGTAAATTAGAAGTTTTAAAACATCTGGTGAGGAAGACTTGTAAACATTTAAGAAAGGCACTCTGAATGTCAGGTTGAATACTGCCGCCTAGTGGTCAAAATTAAGCACGTCCTCGTCTGCCCGTGGGACAGGAATTTCCAGCAAAAAACCAACTTCCCCCCCTCATGCAACGTTGTGGCCAGGCTGACTTTAACCAGCTGGCCAACTAGATGAGAAAAGAAACCATCTTGAACTGATTTAATTCTCTCCTCCATCAGTTTTGTTTGAAAGAAGCCATAAAAAGCCCAGTTAAGGTACAGTAGTTCTAAAAAGAGCATTTCTCAAAAATTGAAGCGCAAACCCCGATCCTGACGACTAACAGAAGCACAGCTGGCATCCTTGGGTTTGTCCTCTTGATCTTAGAAGGAAAGAATAATCATGCTTTAATGCTTAGGGTCACCAGGGGCTTCGGTCAGCAGTAATCTGAACACTACGGTCAGCAGAGCCCAGACAGAAAAAATGGGGATGTTTGGAGGTTGTCTGGGACTCTTCTCAGCAGTATAAACATTGCCTGTACGGCACTTGGTGTCACATTAACTAACATCTCTGGTCATAAAGAGGCTCATAAAGGAACACAGGATAAAATGCTAATATTACAAATAAACCTGGCATACAAATAACACTTATTAATTCCTCACAAAGACACAAAGAAACTGATCATCTCCCACAAAGCAGGATTATTTGTGCAACACACAATGTTGTTGCTATGACTAAGACTGCTCTGAGAGGCAGGAAGCTGGTTTTTGACAAGACGTTGGGCTTGTTAGTCTGGTTTTGTGCCTCATATAATGCATCTGTTTTTCTTTCCCATTTGGCAATATCTGCATTCCTCCCCTTCATGCTGGGGAGTCTTCTGCTGCTGATCTCATTCGTTCTCCAATTCACCTGTTTCTTGTAACAACACGGAAACTGCTAGATGTTAGTAAAATAACACGTAAAGCCATCCAAGCGATAAAACATTCCCCAGGCATTTCAGACTAAACAATTACAATTTACAGTATACATTTTGAAATGAAGACAAATAAAAACACATTAAGGATTAGCACCATACGAAAGAACGCACCATTATCCACTTTACAAATCATAACAAGAAAAACAATTCCTGTATTTTTAAATCTGTAAATATTTACATTTTCTTGTCTTTTCCTTGTAGTTATGAAAATGCAAATTTCTCTTTTTGTTTCCTGTTCTTAGCTCAAATGACAGGAACATCTACATGAGGTTGTCTTCCTTTCCTCTACAGAGGAAAAAACTTTAAATATTCTGCACAAAAACATAATCTGATTTTACTGAACGGTAATACAATTTGTGGAATTATAAAAATAAGGCCTTGCAATGTAATCAGTTGGCACATGAGCAAATTAAGTACATGAAAAATAAACACAAAGCCAACAAAAGCTTGACTACATGTCAGTACAGGTTCTCAGGCAGCAGTCCCAGGCCTTCTGAGATCAGAACTCCAGGCGCTTTCAACAGCGCTTCATCAGTTTCAGTCCTTAAATGTTTCACGCAGTGGATTCATAGCTTCATATGCATCTCAGATGATTTATGATCCTTAGATGCATCTTTAGATGATAATTTAATTATTCTGCATTACAGTCCTGTTCACATTTCACAGTCCATTTTTTATTTATTCTAGCCATTGGCCTACTGTAACATCGCTGAAGAAATTTCCCGCTGTCATTTACACTTCTTCCCCCATCTGATTGCAGCTGCTATCAGCATCAGCATGTCTTATAGCTGGCATTATTTCACACTTTTCACACAAGATGCAGAATTTTACACTTCAGCTTCACCAAAATACACTGCTAGGGCAAAAACCAAACCAAAGAAACTTGCTGTAGGGGTGGTGAACAAAGGAAGTTGTAGAAATGCATTGTCACAGTTTCTGAATTCTGTGTGATTTGTCCTTTATCTTGACTCCTGGCTGCAAAAATGGCCTCAGATCTAAGGTCTTTCAAAAAAAAAAAATAAAAACTGTTTGCCACTTTTTGGACATCTCATTGAAGCTTTCATCTCAGCAGCACAGTGGTTAAGAAACCATAAATAAAAGCTGAAATTTAAACCTCAGGAGAGCTTTTTAAAGCTAGGAATTTTGTCACAGTATCATACACAGCCCTGTTGCAGAGTGTGAAATGTAATAAAAGTGCAGATTTCATTCCATTGTGATTTTACATGTTTGTTCAAATTGACCATCTTTCTTTAAGATCCAAGCACAGGAGACTTAAGATAGCGGCTTATGAATGAATATCTAAGGTTTGAGTACAACTGCTGAGTTTTTCCACATTTTTCCACAAGTCTAAACAGAAACCAGCTGTCAAAGCTGGGTTGTTTTCAATTGACACTTCTGTCCAGTTTGTCCTTCACCTGTATTAGCCAGAGTGCAAAAACTGGACTAGTACTGCATCTCAGTGCCGTATTCCACTATCAGTACTGGATTCTTCACCAGAACACAATACTGAGATAATCTAAAACTGCCCAGGCCGGCATATCTCGGTGCTTTTCAGGGGGTCATCATGTGCAGTGTCAAGCGGTCAGAGAGAAAGGGGTGGAAAAGTGAGAGCAGAATTTTCACAAAAGACAAAATAGTGAGGCACTGTTTTAATGACTAAATAAGAGCTTACCCATCCCATGGGAAAGTAACATACCTATCACTAAAACAGAGGTCGGCAACCCGCATGTGGCTCTTTCATCCCTCTGCTGTGGCTCCTTGTAGCTTTGGAAAAAATAACAGGTAACATTAAAATAAATAAAAATAAAATAAAAAGTGTTAAAAAATAAAATAAAAAATTAAGTGTTTTAATATTTTGTCGATCAAAATATGCGTCAAACATCCTATATGCTTCACCGGTCGCCACCTGCCAGGTAACTAATTTTGAATTTTCGACCCCCGGTGCCAGTGTTTTTTTTTCTGGTGTTCATAAGAATTTGGTATTTTCCTTTGTTACAAACAGCAATAAAATGTCAATCGTTTTCTTTTTGTAGTCCTATGATTTCATAAATGCAACAAACTATAGTTCTTCTATACATAGCATAATTGTATACAAAACCTAATATGCTGTGTTATCTTCATTTTAGGGGTCAAATAGGTTTTGTGGCTCCACGTGAATTTTATTTGCTGGGAAAGAGGCCAAAATGGCTCTTTTGATGTTGAAGGTTGCAGACCCCTGCACTGGAAAAATGTTGCACAGAAGAAGAGAAATGTCACAAAAACATCTGATAATTATAAACCAAACAGAATGAGGAATAAATGATGTGTTCGACTGTTCCCGCTAGACCACATGTAGCATCATGTGCTATTTAGGTATGACCGCTGTGGGATCTCTGGCCAAAGGCATACACACAGTGAATGTGAGCACCATCTCTGATCAATATGTAACAAAGGGGAATCATGTTGAATGTGGTCATTGGCGGCGGGGGGGTTCCATTCACACACGGTCAATTCCTCTTTGTCTGTGTCACACCTCAGTACATGACACTGCTTTACTGGCTGTCCAACTGTATTAATAGATGAGCAAATAAAGTAACAGAGAAACACAGTCACAAGAAGTCATACAGCAAGAGGAGTAAATTTAGCACTTTAGTCTAGAACACATATATTTGGGTTTTTGTTCCAACATCCTAACCGTGCAAATGTATCAGATCAAAACCTTCTTTTGTGTTTGGGTTGGTTTAGAGGTTCATGTTTGTCACTGTGCATTTAGGAAATAGCAGCGTTATCTCTCTGAGGAACTGAAAAGAACAAGTGAGCTACAACTTACTGTAAATCATTAGAGTGGTGTAGAAAACTCGACCAGTCCAGGAAAATTTTAAAATAATATTAGCAACAGTATTCGACAGACTTTGCACAGACACCAACCGTTCACTCCATTTAAGGAAAATGGAATAAACACACACAGTTTGACGCATATGGACAAAGACGAAGGCCTTCACTTCACAGGTCATGACAGCGTTTCTTTTCAGCGACGAAGAAATTAAGCGCGTCACTTTACATGACCAATTTCTGATACTTGCTTACCATGCCTGGTCCAACTGAGCAAAATGTGCTTTAAAACGCTTAAACGTGTGCAAGGGTTAACGTGCTAGGGCCTTTGCAGTCCTATCGCCAATTCGCACACTGAAGCGATTAAAAAACTGTTTGCAAAAATGCACACTGAATTGAAAAAGAAAACGCAACCGTTTTTGTCGACGTTGCGAAACGCACATCCGTTCAGCAGACGCTGTGGCGCGCGCACTTTGGCTCCATCCCCAAACGCGGGCTTTCCGCTCGCGTGCCAAGCAGGCCCTTCCCGGGCGAATCCCGCGCGAGAGTCGGAAGCGCCGCGGCCGAAGGGGAAGCGGCGGAAAGCACGCGGGGGGCGGGGCTACCGCCACGGCAACGCCTCCGCTGCTCGGCCACGCCCCCTGAGTTCGCAACGCGCCCGACCTGTTGGAACTCGGCGCTCGGCGGCGGAGACACTGAGGACCCCGGCAGGGCAGCCAGGGAGCTCATCGTCCGCCTATCTTCACGCATGGACTCGAGGCGCGTCGGAACGCGCCAAGGCAGCAGCGCGACAGGTGCGTGTGAGGGAACTCCCTTTCCGTGTAGGACTTCAGTGGCTCAGGTCGCACGCTTTCGCTGGCTTGTTTGCGGTGTCTTATCCCAGAGCAAACAGTGCATTATATTGTGTTGCTGAACCCTGAACCTGAATGTTAAATTGTGTGTGAAACTAACTTATTTGTTTATTATTGTTGTTATGTGCTAACACCTCTTTGTGCAAGGCCACATGCAGGATCGTGTTAATACAAAGTCCACAAGGTTACTGTTATTGATCAAATATTGTGCTGCAGCTAAGGCAAGATCAGCCCTGGAGTGCAACTGACACAATCGTTTAAGAAGTAAAAATTAACCTTAAAGACATTTTAATCTTAAAGACTACTGTAGCTATTACAAACACTTGTTGGTGAAGAACAAAGGGAGATAATATGAGAATAATCATGGTATGAACGGAGATGATCAGACAGTTCCAAGATGTCTTCCAAGTGGAGAGCTGTTTAAATGGGTAAATAATTGCAGTTAACATTCATTTTCTTTGGAGAAATGGGTGTAAAAAAGAGATATGCTTTTTCACATAGATGGAGAGATTATGTGTGGAGGTGTTGCCAAGGAGAGAGAATATCTTAGGATTCTTAGAATAAATATGTGTAACGGATATTTCAGAACTTAATTTGGAGTTAATCGCTTTCTCTCCTGTTTCACAGCTGAGAAATGTCTGACATTGTTGTCCCGGAACCAATGGGGAGCATTGGCGCCGCTGAGCAAAGAGAGTCTTCAGAACCGTGCCGAACTAGCAGTTATTCACCACACTGCATTGTGGTCCTGCTGCGGACCTCAGGACCATCTCATTCAGCTGAGACACATACAGAAGCTTCACATGCAGGACAGGGGATTTGATGACATTGGCTATAAGTGAGTCCAAGCCCCATTAAGTAGAATATTTTGTGTTTTCTACAAAATGCTGGTTGTGAAAGTAATATACTGATTTCTGTAACCCAGCTGCAATTCCATAATAAGAGCAATAAGAAATAACTCAGCACAGAGCAGTAATCATAAAAAAACTAAGCTCAGTAAGCTGAAACAAGTCAACTTGTGTTCTGTGTTAGAAAGCATATTATACGCATATTAAGAATATTTAGAAACCACTGGCTTCCTTCTAGCAAAGGATTTTTATAGTATGTACTATTTTGGGACCATCGTAACACCTCCCACTACTGTTACCTCTTCAGCGTTCTCTTTCTCATCGTCCACTTTTGCAGCTTCCTGATTGGCCGTGACGGCACAGTGTATGAGGGTCGCGGCTGGGGTGTCATCGGCGCTCACACCAAGGGCCACAATGACAAGTCTGTGGGCATCGCTCTCATGGGGAACTTTAATGGTTAGAAATGCCACCGTCCAAAATCCTGTTACAACTTTGTTCATTGTTTGCTGTAGGCCAGAGTGTCATGTTGATTTTTGTATTCTTTACGTGTTTTTGTTTCAGACGAAACTCCTAGCTCAGCTGCTTTGTCCTCCACTCGACAGCTCCTCCAGCATGGGGTGATTCTGGGGCATCTTCATCCCACTTTTACTCTGCTTGGGCACAGAGATCTGGGAGACACTGAGTGCCCTGGACATTTACTGTATAAACAACTGCAGCACTTATCTGACCACTGAACACACTTGCTGGACTGCTGATCATATTTTGTTCAAAATAATAATATGTGGTATAAATGTAGCAATTAACAGGACATTTAGGGAAGTGACAACTCTATGTGCTTTCAGTAGGTGGCGCCATCTTACTAAACTGCGTTTTTACAGTAATTTACAAATGACAAAATTTTAGGAAATTGAGTTTTTTTTTTAACTATTTTTGCTTATTTATCTTGTAAACTTAGTGTATTGGGGCTGTTTCATTGTCGGTTAAGTATTTTAAACGTTTATTTTGTCATTTTCTATGTATACTGTATGTTTTGTGCCATTCATGTCCATCAAAGTGACTCGACGTAAACAGAGATTTTACACTGTTTTTGTTCTGTATCTCAGCCGTAAACAGCACTGGGTAACGTTTACATTTGGATTTTTCAGCAATATCCAAGATTATGCATAGTGTACATCAAGTAATGAAGGATTAAAGGAATTAATAAGATGTTTTATATTTCACAACGCACAATTTTAAAAAAATCAAACGTTTTAAAAATACTCGACTGGCATCGGTTGCAAACATTATTTGTAATATAAATAAAATCATTGGTGTACTGTAATTTGTCATTGTCATTGTAATATGGTATTGAGAGGACCCAAAAGTATTAGCAACTGTACAAAATTATTAAGTTTACACATCAGGCTTGTTTGAACCTTTGGGGACCCCCGCAGCACCACCAGCAAAAAGGAATTCGAGGTGTTAAATCAACAGTGGCAAAATTATATAATCCAGAAATAGGAATGAAATAAATCGATTTTGCCATGGACTTGGAAAGTGTGCAATGACTTGGCAATGAAAGACCTCCTCGGATGTGTTCCTAAATTGATCATTGTTACTACAAATGAGTTATTACTTGCTACTGTTTGAGCTATTTATACTCATGCCGAGCAAACGAATAAGCACCCAGCAAATACAGGGTAACCATTCCGTGACCCAAAAGTTTGATCAAGACCGCATTTTAATTTGCTGAGGTTTCGCGCAGTTGGAGTAACCTGTCAGTCCCGCGCGCTCGCGGCGAACGCATTCCTCAGCAAGCGCGCACTTGCACCGTGCGAGGATTAAAGAGGAATCTGGATCAAACCTGAGACCAGGAGGAAGCTGCCAAAGACGGAGGAAATCAGGACGTCATTTAGCGCTTGCTTGTAACAGGTACACCCCATCTCCGATCTCATCTGTCACACCTGTCGCAGGAAGCCCAGTGACCCCCGGGCAGGACGCCTCTCAGGAAAACGGAGCTACAGCACTGCGAGAGCCGCGTCTCCTCACCGGACTGTGTTTAATGTAGGCATTTGTTTGTTTGTTTTCTTACCTGTTGGGCACGTTATGGTCGTATTATAGGTGTATCTCCTTTCTGGTGGGCGGACGGCCAAGTTCTGTGAAAAGAGTCGCAGAAGAAGGAGGCGTGGAGGGAGGGGGAGGGGGAGAGAGGGAGGGAGGGAGAGAGAGAGAGGCGGTCCCGGCGGGCAGGACGCAGGTGAGAGGCTTAAGTTTCACAGCTTTCGGAAGCATCTTAATTGAACCAAGGAGTTCAGCGATCAGTCAGACAGATTGGCTTCGGACCCTGGACGGAAGGTCTGAGGGGGCTCCGCAAGTTCCTGCTTCCACGAGTTTTAAACTACTTTGGCTGATTTTCTGATCTCGACCACCGCACGATGTGGTGATGCTAGACATGGAGGACCTGAGAAGTCCGGTCAGGTTTTTCCACAAGTCTTCATTCAGCATCAGAAGCCTGCTGTTCCGCCGAGAGGGAGTGATGAGCGAGTCAGGGACCGCGGACAGCGAGCCCCGCTCCCGCAACCCAGAGCCCGCACCACCCCGCCCACACTTTCCGGAGCCGAACAGAGCGACTCGTATCCACGATGGAGACGAATACCTGGACTGCAAAACACCCAAAAAGGACGAGGGTGAAGGACGCAGCATCCTCGAGGAGAAGCGGGTGTCCTGCGAGGTGAGCACCGGCACGGGCTCGAAAGGCGGCGAAGGAGCCGGAGGAGAGCAGTCAGCACAAGGGGAGAGGAAAGTAAAATTCGAGAAGCCGCCGTTCAGCTACAACGCGCTGATCATGATGGCGATCCGCCAGAGTCCGGAGAGGAGGCTCACCCTCAACGGCATCTACGAGTTCATCATGGGCAACTTCCCCTACTACCGTAACAACAAGCAGGGCTGGCAGAACTCCATCCGCCACAACCTGAGCCTCAATAAGTGCTTTGTCAAGGTCCCCCGCCACTACGACGACCCCGGTAAAGGCAACTACTGGATGCTGGACCCCTCCAGCGACGATGTGTTCATCGGTGGCACAACAGGTAAACTTCGGCGGCGATCCACGGCGTCTTCCCGGGCAAAACTGGCTTTCAAAAGGGGGGCTCGGCCAGCAGCCACCACCGCAGCCGGGCTTGCGTTGACCGGGTCGTTTTACTGGCCTGGTCCACCGTTCTTGACCTTTCGGCAGTCCACGCAGCCGCAAGTGGGCTCAGCCCTCAGCTACAGCTCGTCGTATGTGGGATCGCAGCAGCCCGGCGGCACCGCCGCACTCCACTCCCCGGCGTCACAGCGCCCAGGTGCGTCAGCCCACGGCGCCGAGCGACTGCTTCCCTTGCCCCAGCAGCCTCCGCTTTTCGGGGTGAGGGGACATCACTCCCGAATCCACCACGTGTCCTCCGGTCCTTTCCCCTGCGCCGTGTGTCTCCCAAGCCCCTGCGCACTCGGTGTATTTCCCGGCTCAGCCGGGTACTTTTACTCGCACCAGGTGAGCCATCCAACATCCGTGTGCGCTCACACTCCAGGAGAGGCGCCCCACTCCAAACCGTTCCCCATCGGACACCTTTTTCCCCCGAGGAACGGAACCCAGGAATATGTTGGCAATCTGTGTGCCGAGATTCCCAATTACTTTTCCTAATAAATCCCGTTTTTGCCTAAAGACGAAGAAACAGACCTCATCCATCGTGACAATGTTGGCTTCAGACTTGGTCTCTTATATGATACTTTACATGTTAATGTCTCCCTGGTTTATCAAAGTGCCGAACTGTTATTATTATTATTATTATTATTGTCAACGTCGAAGGGTAACGACGCACCTTGTGATCATTTCTATTGATTTTTCCTGTATCTCTCAATTACTACATAGCTATATATAAATCAAAGTCTAGACAAGGAAATACACTTGAAACACGATATAATTCCCCAGACTTGTATCACGTTCATTTTCCACTTCCAAAGCTTTGCCAAATATTGTGCTTTTTAATTTTTAGATTTAAAACAAAGTAAAGGGAAAGCAATAGATGTACTTTGTTTATTTGGTGATATTTTATACTTTTTTTGCAAAAAATGTTTTCCATAAATTTTCCATTTTGGGAATTAAAAATAGTAATTAATCCTAGTTGGAAAAGGGGAGGAAAAAACACTAAACGGAAGAAATACAGAAATAAGTTTCTGAATACCACATCTTGCTATTTTTGATTATTCGGCCGTGTTGCTTAGAAATGCGTAACTGCAATAGTATAACAATAGGTCACTAACCTACCCTCGTACAAAAAGTAATTTCTGCTTTCATATTTTCACTACTGTGCAGTTATACAGAGCTTCAAATATGACATTTTGTTACATAAGTACACAATAAATGCCTCGTTGTTATTATTATTATTATTATTATTATTATCATTATTATTATTATTATTATTATTATTATTATTTATTTGGCACTTCCGTAATACCATTAGGAGTCTTCACACAAGACACCTTTGTCAGTATTAAGTGCGGTCTGCTGTGTCTATAAGTTTCTGTTCTGCGCTGCGTCACTGTGAGAAGAGCGTTCTATAAAAATTGACTTAAATATTAAATCTGTGTATCTATAAGTAAAAATAGACTTTGTGTGATGTGTAGTAAGAAGGTATAGAATCAGTCGTGTGATGCACAGGCCTAATAAGACCTTTCCAGTGGATTACTGAATATAACCTAAGAAAATCTTTTTTATAAAACGTCTGACTTGGGTATTTTCTTATTCTTGTGTTAATTTATTATTTGTAGTATTTAACAAGAGAGGTGATATTAATGGAAACTTTGGTATTGTTTAGTAATCACCATAGATGTTTTAATGCTTTGTAAGGATCATTTTAAATAGCATAAACCGGAGGTGCGACTTTGAAACAGTAGAACAAAAATGTTTGTACAGGTGCATTTCTCTCCGTTTTTAAGGTTTAGAAAGTGGAAAAAAATATTAAAACACGCTCATCATGTGACATATTTTAAACCTCTACTTGCTTGTAAAATATTTGTTCTGCTGCGTTTTTTTTTGTTTTTTCTACACAAAGATTAGCCATGATAACACAACTAAAACCTTCCGCAGTTGAGGACTTGTACAGAGGATTAGTACAATTTAACCTTTTCAGGAGTTCTAGAATAAGTTGTAATGTTGTGATACTAACAGTGTCCACGTATACAGTGAGAGTTGATTTTTTTGTGGATACTGCACGCACTTTTACCGTAAAATGTGATCAGCAAGATACTGTACTGCTTTTTTCAATAAATGTTCCTATTGTCCAGCAAGTTCGGTGCCAGCTGCTATGGTATTCAAAGAATAATTGAAAGGTTAAGCTGTTTTATACTGTGTGCCAATTTTTAAAAAAAGGATATGTATGAACTTTGTTTTTTTGCCATCTTTTTTTGTAATTATAAATGGAAACTTAAAAAAACTATTTCAGATGCACGTCTATTTAAAAAAAAAAGATATTAGCGCATAAATTAAGATTAACATACTATTTAAATATAATCACCTTGGTTTACTGAATGGCATCACAAACTATTTGGTGTAATTTTCTTAGTTTATACAGTAGCTTGTTAGATTTTTCTAGTTACTTAGTATACGACATTTGTATTGAGCAGTTTAACATATTCGTATGTAATTTTTCATGTATAAGAAATGCAAGATTTACAATCTAGACTACATTTTGCATGAAAACCTTTGGTCAGACGTCTGTAAAAGCAAAATGTCCTCATTTCTCCAGCATGTGAAAAAAATCTTTCTTTTTTTTGTTATAAAACTTGCACCTTCCAAAAATGAACAAAGTTTGCAGATTACTGGGAATAATAAAACGCTTTTGTCCAATGATATTGCCAAACAGCCTTGTAAAAGTGAAGAAATAAGCCTAATAACTGTTACTGGCAGTACTTCGGTTGGGAGCAGCAGGTGGCGTAGTGATTAGTGCTGTTGTCTTATACAATAATTTCAAGATGACTGCTGACAATGGACGCATTTACCGATTCACTAACAATTGATTTCATTCAGTCCTAGTCGAATTTTTGTCATTTTTATTTCACAGGGGCTATTAAACGCACTAAGCTTACGGCAGCGCTCATTTCACACAGTGAAGGTATTTGCACTCGGACTGATCTGGAAACTCGGATTCGCCCGCCGCGCGTCCGCCTCCCTTTTCACTCTGCGTTATTTCTGTGTAAATAAAGCTGAACTGGAACCTCAGACCGAAGCGGAAACTTAGCAGATGGGAGGAAGAAGACAGCCCGTGGAAACAAATAAAGGCGCATATGGGACATATGATATGAGAGGGTGGGAGGAATTGAAGTGTCCAGAAGGGACTGTGCAGCTGGTTGTCCGAAAACTCACAGGGACACACAGGGACAGGTAACCTAATACACACAACCTACCGCATTTAAAACCTTACCGACGCCTGCTCATATGACAGGAGCGTTAGCAATTTTCATAAATGTAAAATAGTGTACAGACCTGTAACAGAAACACGTGTAAATTAATACACTTTTCCGAATACACGCATTTGAATTTTGCTTTTGCTTTTTAATGTAAAATCTGTTCAAAGTTGCTCAGATGTCTATATTCCCATTCCCTGAACTTTCTTTTCCCCAGGGTCCCTGGAGAGTAATAAAGAATCAAACTCTGTAATTAAGTGCCCCAGGTTGGCCAGTGGGGTTCTAAGGGAAAGGAAAGTAACATGAATTCACAGCCAATAAAATAATTTACAATTAAATTACTACGACAAATTAAAAGCAAATTGAAATGACATTCAATAAAAACACTAAACGAATCATCTATGAAATACATACAATTGACCAAAATAATAGTTCAAATTAAGTAGTTGTACTCAGAATAGCCTTCTAGATTGTGTTGAACAAATGTTCAATACGGTTGTCATTTTCAGATCCCAAACTGCGTGTTTATGGTATTTCACCTTCTGAAGCTGAGACAGAGTTCAACATTGGTGTACACATGTCAGTGTGGGCGGAATCGGCACTGAAAGGTAACCCACTGACCGGACAACTGTCCAGTGACCCCTCACTTCAGAATGTGTGTGTTCTTCAAAATGGCACTTCTGAGGAAAGGTGCAGACATGAAGGCCCCTTAGCTACATTTATCAATGCAAGAATGGATCCACCATAAAACTTCAGAGCAGACATCTCACAAGTACGAACTGGGGTGTATGAAGCAGTAATGTCAGAGAATTGTGCGAGAGCCTGTAAGTTGAGGAAGATAGCCATCACAGTGAGAGTGACCTCATTGATCTGCCTCTACTGTTACACTCGAGCATGACATCATTGCCTCATGAACTTTCCCTCACCTTTCCAAGATTCATACAGATATACTTAATAAAGAAAGGAAAATGGTATAAGATGTTGACAGAGACAGGTTACTGGATATATGCCTTCTGAAAGACAAAGACGCTTTATTGAGACCTCAGGAAAGCTTCACAGCTCAGCCTCAACTAGGGTGGCTGATGCCAGCACATGAATCTTCAAGCATGTAGTGTATCAGATGGCACTGTGTGGGCAAACTGAAGAAAAAGAAATATAACAATCTTTATCATGTTTTCATTAGCATCAAAGAGTGACAGGGTGAACTGCAGTGGAAAAGAAAAGGGAAACATATTAGAGTGAGAGGACAAGAAAGGAGACGATGTAGTGATAAAGAATGAGAGCCTACCTGTGGCCCAGGGCAACAGTAACATAATCCGTTTTTGGACTTAATTTTGTAATAAATAACATCCATCTGTCAAGCACTGCTAATAACCCTACACCTTTGAATAGCCTGCATTGCACACCATGAATCACACAAGGATGGCAATAAATCTCAGATGGGTGATGACTGGGCTTGCTGTCTCTCCATCAGCTCCAGGCCAAATAATTGTCCTTTATTATTTGACAGACCACACATACCAGTCTTAGTCCTTACCACCTTTTACCTTGTGCTATTGTGATGTACAATATGTGCTTACCTATGCTGGCCTATTTTTTTCTTGTATACATGTCTGCTGTCCAGAGAGAAACAGGTACGTATGTTGACAAGGCATACAGCCATATAAAAATATTTGTAATATGGAGTGTTTTCGCAATTTTTTACCCATTAACAACTCAAAATAACAAATTATAAGAAGTAAATGTATGACCTGCCTAAAACAGATTCAGTGCACGTGAGACCATGAGCACCAAGGATTCAAGGACCCAAAAAGTGTGCCTCTCCTGCCGAGTTACTATTTAGTGGATGATGTGCCCTTTGGGTGCCTGGCAGCCGCCTTTCAGTAAACCAATCCCCAGAGTCTCAACCCAATGGCTGATACCCATCTTTTCCCTCCTAGCCCCCTTCCTTTCTCCTCACTCCGTGTCACTGCGTTCTCTTATATAACAAAGAAGTGACTGTTTTATAACATGCCCATGCACCTTCTTCTCCGTGTGATTTTTGTTTCCTGGTTGTAGAATTAGGCAGAGTTTACACGTACATAATCTTTCACTATTTATGTAAGCACACTGCAAAAAAAAATCACAAAATAAACTTTTATACTATCAATAGAAAAAGTGCTCTTAATTTAACTGTACCCGTTTTCGTGCTAAATTTGACTTTTGACCTTTGTAGATTAATAACCCGGAAGCTCTTCTCGTAAGCACATGCTGTACCCCGGAAGTAGTGACTGGGAGCGCTGAAGCTGAACCGTTGTGAAGTTGTTGGAAGAATCAGTACCGAGAAGTCTTACGCTTTAGCTAAACGACTCTGTAAAACGCAAACATGTGAGTGATAAAATATTTCTCTAGCACTTGTTGAAGTAGTAATACTAATATGTATTCAATTTTAATAAGTGGTGCGTGAGCCTTGTGTGGTTCTGTAGGTCGTTGAATGCGTGAAGCGCAGCTAGCCGGTTAGCTTGAAGCCGTGACTTAGTTCTTTTTAATGTCTTTCTACAGGAGCCTGCTGAATAAACCCAAGTCTGAAATGACGCCGGAGGAGCTACAGAAGCGGGAGGAGGAAGAGTTTAATACAGGGCCGCTGTCTGTGCTTACGCAGTCGGTGAAAAATAACACACAGGTCCTCATCAACTGCCGCAACAACAAGAAACTTCTGGGTCGAGTGAAGGCATTCGACAGGTAGTGTGTTGCGAGCGTGAGATTGGCACCTGGCATTTTTACTTATTTGTTTTTTTTTTTTTTTGTTTTGTTTTTAAGAGCAGTATTGTGGCGGTATTTAGTTCTCATTGAAAACATTACCTCTGCATCTGTTAATCTGCCTAGGCACTGCAATATGGTCTTGGAGAACGTGAAGGAGATGTGGACCGAGGTTCCGAAGAGTGGCAAGGGCAAGAAGAAGTCTAAGCCAGTTAACAAGGATCGCTACATCTCCAAGATGTTTTTAAGAGGAGATTCTGTCATTGTGGTTCTGCGAAATCCACTCATTGCAGGAAAATAAAATGTTTGCTCTTGTTATCCCTCTTTTGATTAAAAATAGTATAGTTAGGATAAAACCAGCGCTTCTCAACTCGAGCCATACAAGACCTGAGTATCTGTAGGCTTTTGTTCTCCCCAGATGGCTTAATCACAATTCAGGATATTGCTGTCTACAGAAGTGTTGTCTTTCGAGATCTGAGATGTGCTGTTTTAGAGAGCTTGAAACTGCAGTTCTGAGGTCTTTGTAGACTGGAGTTGAGTAGCACTATTGCATAGTTGCATAGTTTAGTCTTGGTTTTTGTACCATGCTCCTCTCAACAAAGTATGTTTATTGGTTTGGGCTCAAACTGAACTGGTATGTTATGGTATCAGCTTGTTATGAATTTCACGGAAGGAAATGCAGACTACATTAAATACGTGTCAAAATTAAAAGATATTTTCTGGTGTTATAAAACACAAATTCAGTTCAATGGTTAAAAAAGAACATATTTTTCAATTAGTCTGTTTAATTTGACAAGCTTTGAATAGTATATATTAAAAGCTTGAGCAAAATGCCATGTTCACTTCAAGCAGGAAGTAGCAGCATGGAAGTCCTTTTGAAATACTGCCGTGTATTTTTGTTTAATAAAAGTATGAAATGCATAATGCAGTAATTTTTAGTTTTCAATATTTTAATATTTAATAATTACAGATTTGGAGGTTTGTGCTACATATCTTGGTGCTAGACAAGTTAAAGCTTTGTCAAAATGCAGTTCAATCTGCAGCAACCTGTGCTTTGGTAAGTGGGCTGTTGAATGGATCATTTTGTGCCAATAATTACAGGAAAACCATTTTTAGCCAAGATGAAGATAGACATGATTACCCAATGCACTGTGCTTCACAATTTATGTATATATGCCAATCAACCATGATATTAAAACTGACAGGTGACATGAGTAACATTGATCATCTCATTACAATTCCACCTGTCAAGTGGTGGGATATATTTGGCAGCAAGTGAACAGTCAGTTGTTGAAGTTGATGTGTTGGAAGTAGGAAAAATGGGCAAGCATAAGGACCCTAGTGGCTTTCACAAGGGCTTGATGATGCGATGGCTAGATGACTAGGTCAGAACATATCCAAAACAATAGGTCAAGATACATTGTAATTCCCCAGATCTCAATCCAATTGAGTATCTGTGGGATGTGCTAGAAAAACAAGTCAGATCCATGGAGGCTCCACCTCAAAATTTACAGGACTTAAAGGATCTGCTATTAATGTCTTGGTGCCAGATACCACAGGACACCTTCAGAGGTCTTCTGGAGTCTATGCCTCAACAGGTCAGAGCTGCTTTGGTGGCATAAGGGGGACCTACACAATATTAGGCAGTTGGTTTTAATGTTGTGGCTGATCAGTGTATGTGTTGTATTGCTGAGTGCTAGAAGAAGAAAGATGGGGGGGGGGTTGTACGTCTAGCTAGAGTCACTTTGTACAAAGGTGGCAAAGTGTTTATGTGAATAAATATAGATCCTATTTCACTGTCCCACTGTAGCTGAATGTTTGAAAGAAGAGGTTGAAGGACTGAGGTTACAGAGAAGTGTGCAGTGTTAAAGTTCTATCTGCTCCTTTCCTGTCACTCTCTTTGTTTTCCTGCCCCCCTCCTCCCCTCAGTGCCTGTTTCCCCTGGCAGGAGCTTGGGTAACAGTGTTGATTTCAGGAGGGAGCGTTCAATACATGACAAACTGCCGTTTAAAGCACTGTGCATTATTGATGAGACCAGATGTGCTGACTGTCACTTCAATTTCCCAGCTCGTCTGTTTGATGTCCATTTCTGGCAGTGGCTATTTCTCTCTTGACCACCTCTTTAGGACAAAATGTGGGTATTGTTCTCCTAAACAGCTCAGATTCAAGGTGCTATGTCCCATTAATACAGGCAAACTGAAGCATATTTATATTTAGAAAAAAAGAGCAGAGGTGCTCTAATTACTGTTGTCATACTTGTGTTATTTGACCTGTTAGTGTCACCTGACACAGGACAGGATTTAATAGAAGCATTAAAGTTCATTATTTACCCTCAAGGGTAGCGTGACACTGGCAGTTCAGACTATCACAACATATCTTACTGTTTTGTGTTAAGAGAATAAAAATGTAAACACCCAAAGGAATTCATATATAAGGAAACAAACCAAAATATTAAATTTGTTTCAGATTCTCAGTGCTCTTTGCCATCTTTCTAGTGTTGCACTGTAGCTAGGTACTGATTTTTTTTGTCTCCTTACTTTATTTAGTTTGAGCCTTAGTGCTAACCTGTATTTTACATAGCTTTTTGCTGCTTGCCATAAAACAAGAGATTTTTATACAAATTGATGGCCTGTAAAAAGTTTATGCATAGGTGACAAATATTTAATGTTATTTAACCATTCCATCAATGGTAATAGCCCTTAAATACAGATGTTATGTGTTATATTTTTACTGCACACACACCATATCCAAAATTACTGGCACCCCTGATAAACAAAATCAGTATAAAATAAACAGCATTGAGGGGGACAGGAAAAACCTCAGGTTTTTATTGATACACTGAAACCTCTAGTACATTTGCAAAAAAAAAAAGCTGCTGAAATTCAGGTTTTCAAGATTTTGGGTCCTCTGTTATAGTACTTAGATACTCATAAGTACACAAATATATTTAACAAAACTAACACAAAAGGCACAGTATACATTAATTTTAAATACCAAATGCATGTCATGTTCCCAAACAGGTTGTTTAAATCCTTGATAAGCTCTGCCATTAAATCAGCATACAGGTTTTGGATCCACTTAAAATTGCAGCTGTGGAACCACTCCTTAAACTTATTTTACTCCTCCTGAGTAACTTTAGACCCATTTGCAATCTCTCAAATGGCAGAAAATCTTGTCTCATAACAGCTACACTCATTTCGTCATCAGCAACTTTTGTTGCACAGCACAAAAACTGCCTTGACCTGAGGCATTAACAATGTTCTCCAGTTGGCTGATGCAAGCTGCTCCACAGCTCCTATCCTTCTACATCTAAACTCAGCCATGGATACCCCTGATCACAACATCGTTGCTAAAACTGGAGTTTTGCTGCCTGACGACTGGATTATGGCTTCTGTCTCTGCTAAGATGTTGATTGTGCTTCACCTTAAATGAACTGGAGTCCTTAAAGAGGCCTGTTGTATTTCTATACTAGAATGCAATGGAGAGATGCGAAGCCACTGGTGCTTGGACCCCTGATGTTTATTTTTCTCCAGTTTCTTTGGTTTTGGTTATCCTTTGTTTTCCTGTCCTAAGTTGCTATTTGGCTTGCATTCTTCAAAAGAGTGACTTACAAACGCATCTTTAACCGAACTGAGTTGGGTTTAATGAAGTTACAAGGAGGTAGCAAGCAGCAGAAGAGTCAGATTGTGTGGGTGCAAAGGCATATAGTGTGTGTTGGGTAGCGCAGGTAGTCCCGACTGCACAGTTTTGGGATGCCAGAGCTGTGGTTGATCCTTCCAGAGGGATCGTGGGGTTAACTTGAAACACCCATGAAGGGAGGTACCCATTTGACAACCCTGATGAGATACTGCACCATTACTTCACTATACTGTGTGTGGGGTTGTAGGTGATTAACATTAAGTGTTAAGGAGATTTAAAAAAAAAAAAAAAAACATTGCATAGTGTCTAAAGTTTGCTGTGAATCTGACTGTAGTGTTTACAGGTTAGGATAAGGTAAGAAGAGGGGTGCTTAGGATAAAGGTTGGGAAGTGGGATCTCCTTTGAAGTGCTAGTCCTTTTATTAGCACTTTGTGTTTGATATGAATCTGTAGGAGTGTTTAATATATTTGACACTTTTACATACATCACTATGTCCAATGAAATATTACAATTAACTGCTTTATCCTGGCCAAGGTTGCAGAAATCTGGAGCCATTTTTCATATTTGTTCAAACTATTGTTTTTATTAAAAAATGTCTCCCAATGTGTTCACTGTGATGGTAACACAGCAGCATTGCTTCCCTGTCCAGGTGATTTTTATGCAGATGCTTCTTTAACCTGAAGCTGGCCCCTCACCTCTGCCAGTGTTCATGTCAGCATCACATGCACTTCCTCTCAGAATTTTCCAGCATTTTCCCCCATTTCTCACAATCAGACAACTTTGAACAGCTTTCACCAGGGCTGTTTTCCACACCTCCTGTCCAATGTTACAGGGCAAGATATTCTTCACCATTAGCTCCTGCACCTGCCCCCAAGGTTGCCACACCTGAACTATACTTGTGAGAAAAAGTCAGGATGAGAGATTTATGACTGAGCTTAAGTGCTTTCTGCGGAAATTGTGTGGAAAGCCTTACAGGCTTTTGTATGGCACTGGTAGATTAAAATCACAATATTATATCTCAATCGGGATATTTTTAGGGAAGGGCCAGGTATAAATTGCAGAAAAGTAAAGGATTACATCTGGCAAACAGTTACTACCAACAACTGCCTTCAAAATCCTAGCTTCAAAATGCTGAATTCCTGTGTGTGTGTGAACACAAATATATTGAAATCGTAGATTATATATTTCTAAATCACTGTCAGAAGTCCACGTGCTTCAAGGTGTTCTCCCAATAATAATACAATACAGCAAACATATTTCATAAACCGCTACGAAGTGGTGCACTATTCCTAAAAATGTGCCCAAGTCAGAATTGCAGAAGCATAACTGAAAACCTTGATTCCCTGCTGGGGGTAAAATGAATGCGCACCCCGCATCCTCTGGGCGCTCGCATGCATTCAGGGAGACTTCAGCCCCCCCACGCCAAAGTCGACGTCGTAGGGTGATTCGGCTATGTTTTATTCAGCAGGCAGCGATAAGAAGGGAAGTGCGATCTTGATGGCGACCGGACAGCGCGTCGATACCCTCCGTTCACGCAACGCGACACCTGCACCGAGCGGGCGGGAGCGCGGCTCGCACCCCCGCCATCGATCGCGCGCCGAAACCCGACGCCACGCGCACTGTTTCCAAGCAGGTCCGCGATGCGAGGAGGGGCGGGGGGCGGCGCCCAGCAGCGGAGACAAATCCCTGCGAGCATAAACGCGTCCGCGTCCGTATAAGAAACCGCGTTAAAATTGCCGCAATTTCACGATAAACATGAAGGCGTATGAAACCGAGTGGGCCGCGTTTACGGTATCATCATGATATAGGTAACCAAGACATTTTGAACATTTCAAATAATTACAATCTGTTAAGAGGCTAAATAAAGCCATCTGTTCCCGCCAAATTTTTCACCCTTGTGAAGTTTAGGAAAGGATGTTCGCCACCTAGTGGTTAGGGGAGGCGGTGCATATCTTGTCGCAAGCGTATTACAGCTTATGCAAATCCACTAGATGGCGTGGTCGCACTTCCTCAATAACCGGACTGATTCCAATAGTGACAGCGCTGAAATTGTGGTTATTGCTTTAGTACACATTTAGCAGTAACAGAGCCTAAAACCACTTTTCGCCATATATGTCTTTTTGATGGGAATTACTTGTTTGCAAGAAATGATAGTGTGGTGCTCACTCCATTTTCTTCATCTGTTTTATGTGTTTCCAGACAGCTCTAACCCCCTACATGCGTCTTTCATGTTGGGGTCAGAAACCCCTTTGGGGCAACTCCTGTGGTTGCAGTTCCACATTCCTGTACTTCTCTCTACCTGGCAAACAGCCCGGATCACATAGCTCTCTCCTCCTTTGTCATCTGTCGTCCAGTTTTCTGTTCTAGGTGTCATCTTTTTCTTTACCTCTCCCAGTGTCACACTCATAATTCATTTCCCCTAAATTTCATTGAGTCAAACCATATTAAACTGATACAAAGTAAATATGTACTCTTTACTTGACAGTGCAGTGAACACGAGTATACAATACAATGTCAATAAGTCCAGGAAAAATGTGATTAAACAAGGAAGAGTCAAAGTATTGCTCATCCACTGATATCCACAAACACAGCGGGCAAGTTTACACTGCACTAGCCCTCACTTATGGTCATAAAAACTGGATTAACAATACAGTTGATGTTTCATGCAACCCATTTAATCACTGCAACCCCCAATGCAATGCACACCATTCTTTCCATTCGCAGGCCACAGAGGTGAATGCACAAAGGTACACAAAGACTTCCGAAAGAAGTGGGCCTTTCCCAGCCACATGACAAATGACCAGGTTTATGAGCGATTTCACTTCAACAGAAACACTGAATATCACACCATGATGTGTGTGACTGTATCATCGGCACTACATGTCCCTCATCTCATACCTTTAACCCCTTCTGCCCCCTCATCACTTTATTCATTTAGGTTTGGGTAGATCTCTGGGGGCAACAGCTGTATAATCATACCCACCTATATAATTGCCTTGAAATGTTTATACATTCCATTTCTTTGTTGTAGTGTCCATGGCTGTGACACAAAACTGTCATGGAAATAGTTCAGAGATGGTAGAGCATGGTAAAATGTGTCTTATATTGCTATTTGTTGTAAAGAAGTTCTACACCATTTCAGTTCTGCTGCACATGTACTGTATGTATGTGCAGCTAAGTATGTACAGTATACATGTATTTGCATGTGTTTCATATAAAATTAATATCTGCCAGATGGGCTCAAAATAAAGATCTGCATCTAGTTGTGGGAAAAAAAAACAGCTGATCAAATTATTTAATCTGGAATGTGTAAAAGAAATCTTTGGATGAAGTCATGTCAAAAAGGATTATTGTAATTTGTAAGTCGTCACATGGTGGCAACTTTGAGGAAAATAAATATACAGCATTAAGAAAATAGCAAGTAAGAAAATAAAAGCATAATTGTGTAATTCCCAGCATTCAAAGCGTTCCGGGGGTAGGTTTATGTAGCCAAGTAGTTATTTCACTCAGGTCAAGTCTGTAACCAAAAAATGAAAAAAGGGATTTGATTAAATTTCCCAAAAAGGCAGAATAACGTAGGCGCAATTTGTGAGACAACTCATCATTAAGTGAACGATTTAAATATGCTGTACGATTTACATGTCTAACGGTTGCTGATGGACTTTTACATGATGGAAAGGTACATGAGGGGGCATTTATAATTTATGCAAGGTAATTAAAACTACTACAAATAAATTTCAAAACTTGGACGAATAACAACGTACATAAATTGGTTTATGTCCTCGTGTTAAAGACAAAAATTCTAATAAATGCAATTATTTTCAGCATATTGTGTGAACACAAAATGAACAAGTGACACGAACGGTTACCTGCTCTTTCGAACAGGACGGCGGCCGCTGCCTCGGGTTGGCACGGAAACTCGGACTGGATTTTGGACCCGAAACTGGGTTGAGTTGCATTTCGCTCCGTGGGGGGTGGGGGGGGGCTGTGCAGCCCGTCCGGGTTTCGAGCACGTAACGGAGCGACGCGTCCACAGGACGGGGCGCATCAGAACTCCCGGGACGCGGAAAATAGAGAGGAAGGTGGGAGGGAAAGGGGTCGCGACCCAACCGCACGTAGCGGCTTTCGCGAAGGAGTCCAGGATACTGATTGGAGTTGACAAGTCCGCTCCAGCACTCTATCCACTCTTCCTCCGACACTCCCTAGCGCACTCAGGGAGGGAGAGAGAAGGAGAGCGCAAGAGAGCGCTTCCAAACCAGGAAATAACCCAGGTCGTTCTCTCCTTTTCTCTTTTGTCTCCTTTACTTTTTCCACCGCACTGTTGGTTCGTATACGCTGTGTTGCACTTGGTGCTTTGTTTCTCACTCCATTTTTTCCCCCCGTTTAACTCCAGAGCTGAGCAAATAAAGGGGGAGGAAGCGAGGGAGAGGAGCCGCACTCTCGACCCACAATGAGGTAACGAAGATGGGGAAACATTTCTGTTTTAACTCGGTTCTTGTTGTTCTTCTGGACGCAAACGCATTATGCGGCGCGTGCGGGGCTCGCTTGCGTGGACACCCCCCCCCACCGACCGTCTAGTATGCGCGGGGGGTTGCGCGAGGCGTCTTTTGGTGCGTTCAGCGCGCGCCTTGTTGGAGCCAAGCGAGCTCCCGGTTTGCGCGCCTCTTGTTTGGGCTTCGTCGGTTAAAAGTGACACCTTTTGTGGTGCGGTTGTCGGACGTTCGGTTCTTCGGTGCTGGCGGAGTGAGGAGAAACTGACACAGGCGTCCGCACCAAGTGACAAGTTGTGACGGTCAACGTCTGGTTTTTTTTTCTTTTTTTTCTTTTTGTTGCACCGTTACTACCCCGCAGGTAACACTCGAGGTAAATCTGGCAATCGTGAAAAGAGATTGAATTTACCTGCAGGTGAGGAAGTTTCGGTTTAACGCTTGACGCTGGAAGAGCTGGAGTACCGCGGCGTGAGGCGAACATTTTCTGTGAGCGTCGCCGGGTCTGCTTGTGAACATGTGTTCGGCTGGTGTGTATTTTCAAACGGAACCCCTTCAGTTATTCTGAAAAAGTTTCCCCCCCCCCCCCCGCTGAAAAGCAGAACGTTAGCGGTTGCACCGGGATTATGTGCTTCTCTCAGCCCCCAGTCCCCTCTCGGTCAGTGGCCGCTCTCCCCCTCTTTCTCCCATGTTCCCTCTTCCTCCTTTACCCGTCTTGGGAGTTGGTCGCGGTTGAACCCGGAACAGACCAAACCATCAGCGGAATTCCATGTCCTGTCGCTGCATGTGCGTTTGCTTTGTACGTTTCCAGAAAACCACGTTAGTGTCTGCGTGAGGCCAGTCCGAGTCTTTGCGTTCTGTCAGCGGTACGAAGGGGTGATGGGATCTGGTTTTGAGACAATGCCCTCAAACAGGTCAACGCGCTGGCAACCAGTTTAGCAACTTCTCCGCTCGCTGTCACATCTTTGGCTGCGGTTGAGATTTGGATCAGGCACCTCAGAGATTTTCTACTTGTGCTCAGCTGAATTACGTGCACAGTTAAGCATAGTTTGGGAAGAACATGGGACAACTCCGAAGGAGACACCATTGTGTTTTGTCTTTTCATTTTGTGTTGAATCTTTCCAAATTCAGTCGTCTTGTGAAGCTCAATTTGTTTGTTCTTTATGCACAGTTTTTTTTATTTTTATTTAAAGACACAGGCTTGAAATTTGGTACACTGGTATTTCTAACCCTAAGTATGATTTTTGCATAGCCCAGTTCATTTTAGCTCCAAAAAGGTTATGTATATTTTACATTTTAAAATGTGATCTTTGAGAGAGCCTAAGTAGTGATGTCACAGGTTTGGCAGACATAAGAGACACTGATGGATTTTCTCACCACACACAAGTCGGAGGAAACCATATGGTATAGAAAGACACACTGATACACAAACTGTTTTTAATCAATCTACACACCAACACTGACATATGATGCTGACAGATTTTTTTGCTTCACACACAAACATGTGACATGCTGACACATTCTCTTCTGCACACACAGATGTACTAAATTTGATGAGTTGAAAGATAATTTTGGTGATATGTAATTTATTACTGCATACATGTCAATACAGCATTAACATTACTTGTGTACCAAATGCAGCCAGCTTAATGGTTGTATCATTTTTTTTTTTACCTTTTCACCACTGCACCTTTTTGACCCAGGTAATGCTGGGTATCTTTAACACATTTAATTACAAGAAAAGTTTCTAAATAATGTGGCATAGTGTAGCAGATGGCATAAGGGTTAGGTACTTTACATTGAATTACCCATGCTAAAAATACTAGCTTTATAAATAGGTAAATTATTGTAAGTAGGTTTGTATTGTAACCTGTTTTGTGTAAAGTATCAACAAATGAGTAAATTTAAACATTAGAGACAGTAGAATTTTCACTTCATATGTGCATAAATGTATTCACTTAGAACCCCTATATTAGCATTAATCTGTCCCACAGAGCTTTTGGAATTTTTTTTTTGGTAGGTTTTTTTTTTTTTAAAATCCATGTTATGTTTTTGTGCTCAAATATGTCCCAGAGAATTCACTCACTCAGGGCACGCATTGGTCCGACATTACAGAATCTCTGTGGTCCAAATGGGTTTCTTATTGACCAAGCAGTGATGTCAATGCTGTGTCATCTAACAGTGACATCTGTCACAGCAGTTTTTTGTAGTTTGTTTAATATTTGTGGTGAAATTTCTGGTTGTTACCTTGGCAGAGGTTGGATACTTTTGATTATTGTTTAAGCTGATAGGGAGTAGTGTGGCCACTTTACCCGCAGGTCTTTGCATAGAAAACCTCCCTTACTTCATGTTCCTTCTGCCCATGTCTGCCTCTGCAGTATTTTTTGCCCCGTTTCCCTATGATACCTTCTTTCTTCTGATTTACCTTCCACCCTTGTTCACAGCTGGGCTGAGAACCGAGTGCTTGGTCAGTGTTTTGCTGTCATGTGAAGATCCTTCAAGGTCCTCAGCTGCCAGATTCTCTTTCTTCTCCCCAGGCCTGATCTGTAGCAGACTACCAGAAAAGCATACTCTTGTGTGGGGCATGGAATTTCTCATACTTTAGTGGCTTCAGCAGCCCAACTGTGGATAGTGATGAAGGTCAAGCTAAATCTGTTTTTCACTGCAAAGTGCTATCTCGGCACAACTTTTGAAGTTAGCCTGTCTTTCAGCGCAGTATTAGAAATGTTGTAAGGAATATTTTTTGTTGAGCACAAAATTATAATTTGATTCTTAGTGTGGGAGACACTGCAGTATTTTTAGGATTCGTGAAGCCTGTCATTTCTGTTTGAATTTTTTTTTTTGGTTTAATTTTTAGCTCTAAAATGAATCTGTGCTAAAATGAATGAATGTTGAAATATGAGCGCTTTTTAAAGAACCAAGCTTATGGAGTCTTAGTCCTAATCTTGAGACCCAAGAAACTTTGAGAATCAGTCAAGTGTTCTCCTCATACTTGACTTTTCACCAAGCACCAGCATATTCTCAAATACAAGGCGTGCGTCTCTGTTCTAAATTATTTGTATGTATACATGGATTTCTTTCTGTGGGGAGGTGTGAGCTGTTTGGATTTCTTGCCCAAATAAGGATGCTGATGAACCTATTATATGCTTGCCGCAACTGCCTCGAGCTGGAAATTTCTCCTTTGATATCTTGTGAAGTTTTTCAATGATTTTTGTAACACAGTACAGAAGTTCTCCAAAGTCACAAACTCTCTTGGTATTGACTGCAAAGTCCACACTCTCCTAAGGAGGCTGTGGAAGGGATGGAAAAAAAAATACATGTCCCCTCTGATGTGTCTATGGCTGGGTGGAAGGGACCATAGCAGAGGAATAGCTAGGATTGCAGGCATGCCTGGTGTTGTCTCAGACTGACAGAAAACAGGAGGCTGTAAAGGCTCCCAACTGCAAGCTGGGACCTGCATCTGGCATGGGGAAGTGAGAATGGAAAGTGTCCGTCTTTCTCGGGAAAAACACCCATGTTCTACAGTGTGTGGGTTCCATGGTCTTGTTGCAAGGACAGTTCCCTATTTCTCATGAAAGTGTGTTTCTGGGTCACTGAACTGTGATTCAGTGTCTCCATACAATGTGGTGTTCTGGATTATGAGTGTCACAGTGGGTTTGTTGACAGTGGTGTCAGTCATTACAGCGTGTCCCATGCCACAGCGGTGAAGTCGACTAGAAGGCAAACAGCACAGTCGTGTCCTGTCTCACATGCAGTTTCTGTCTCATCGTGATCCCTTTAAAAATCTAAGCTGCTGGGCATCTTGTGCGGTCCAAACAGTGCTCCTGACTGGGGGGTTTGCATGGTGACACATTGCCTTCTCCATGATCATAATGAGATGGCAGAAATCGGAAAAATCCGGCAGCTGAAGGGTGTGTTATTTGTGAGGCCACTCAATTCTGATAAAGGATGCTGGTGTAAGGCTGAGAAGGTCACAGTGCTTTTGTCCGCTGTTTGCTTGAGGTTTTCTTCATACTTTCTACTGTGAGGTCACACTTATCCATGGTACATTATGGAAAAGTGTTTTTAATGTTTAAACAAAGCATTATTTTCATTTTTTCTGTGATATTCTTACTCCTATAATTATCAGTCTTGATAGTTAAGATTCTTGCATTGTAGCTTCTTTCCAAACTTGCAATTTATTTCCAGTAAAAATACTGCACCATGCTATATTGTTCAGATAGTTATGTGAGATAGAAGCCATGTGGGACAATGTGTGTGACACACTGTCATACGTATGTGGGCTAAATGTTGTCCCAAGGCTGGTTCCTATTTCCATGCTCCCTTATCTAAAAAGAATCGCCCTCTCCAACTGAATGACACATTCCAACGCAGTTCAAATAACTTTGTCACTTGCATGTGACCATTACTGTCTGTCACCACAATGTGGTCTCCAGTTCCTTAAGTCTCCCCACACATTGCTTCCACACCCCTTTTTAGCAAACCTCAGAGTGCTCGAATGCTTCCTTTCCTTTTGCTATCTTGGACAAGTTGTTCCTTCCAAGTCATGTCAGGACATTGTGTACATCTCTGCATCTCATTTCCAGTGATGCCTATATGAATGGGGAAGAGGTGGCCAAGAACACCTTTGAGTGTTGGAAGCTGGTAGTGATGGATACCAGCATCTTCAGCACTGGAGAGCTGGGTCACTAGGGATATGTTTGCACAGGTTAGTTATACTGTCACTCATAGCTGATTGACAAGGGAGAGGTGCGATGAGGATTGAATATTGATGCTGAATTTGATTATTTCCAACACAAAGCACATTGCTTCTTTAAGCTTTAAAAAATCCTCATCCCAGGTCATATGTAACCACTTGTTTTAGTTTCAAGTTTTATCTTTAGATCCATTCAAAGAGTATTCATTTGCTGTTTTCCATGAAGTTGACAGTTGTTGTCAACAACACCCATGCCCTTCCACAATCCCATTCAAAGCAATGTAACAGGGAAATGCCTTGGCACCTTGGAGCCATCGTACTTGTGTAAATGTCTAGTGTAACTAATTTGTAAATGTCTGTTTTGTTTGCATCCAACTGCGTTCCCTCATGCCGCGGGCTGCTGTGCATGTAAATTTACCTGCCGAACGTAATAAAATACCTATCCTATCCTGAAAGGATTTCAGAATGCCAGTTCTAGTGTCATATTAAGTGACAATATAGCCCTTCATAAAGCATATGTCTCTGTATATGTCCAGAATGTAAATGTATGTATTTGGAGAAAACCATGTTGTATATGAATAAATGTTAATGGGGCAGGGAAAAGGGGAATGGCTATGTTTCTGCTCTACTCCACCAATTTGTTTGGGAAGTAATTTATTCTGATCTAGCTAAACACTTCAGGCTTTTATACTGTGCATGTCACCATTATGGGCCATGTATACAATACTGCACTGAAAACTGTGTTATTCCAGTAACACTCTTATCGTCACTAACTCCGTTATTCCATCATATGCATGAACAGTTATAGCCCTCAGGATAGTTGTAGTGTTAAGTCTCCTTAGCCTAATGGCACTGCGTGCTTCTAGTCAGTATGAGTTATTCTGCATGCTGAGATGGTCTGAATTGACCAGTCTTCTCGTCAACTTTTTTTGTCTTCATATGAAACCTGTGGAAGTCCAATATTGTGATGAGTCCATTTGTTCTCAGGGTGAAGTTACACTGATTAAGTGGATTAGGAGAAAATAATGGACTGGAGGGTCAGTAAAGTAGACTGAAGTCAAGTCAGGAGGCAGACCTTTATGTTCACTCTCAAGGTCAGATGTCTTCAGAAAGGAGAGTTAAGAATTAGATGTGGAGACAACTTTTACAATGTGCTCAGAGATAAGGTTAAGATAAAGAACTGTGTGAATTGTAAGCAAGAGAGTAGGATATATTTTCCATATTTGGGGGGACAGCTGAGCAGGAGTAGGAGAGGATGGCAAATCCGGGACATGAATGTGATGATAGGGAAGGACGGAGGGGGCAGGTAAACAGAGGGAGCTGCCGGGCCACTGGGCCTGACTGTACTTGTCAGCATGTCTGGGCAGCTGTGTTCAAGGCCTTATACAGACATTTCTGAGAGCACTGTAGTCACAAACCCTGGCTTCCTGTTAACCCCTGAGTGGTAGGGAGCGCCCTGCTGTGGACACTCCCCAAGCACAATCCACGAGGGATTCTGTGACATTAATGTTGAGTTTTGAGCTTATTGTGTGGGTGCTTGTGTTGTATGTACCACAGCAGGGCGTCTCCCTGGCAGACTTATCGCAGTAACACTTGTTCTGATTTTTAGGCTGCAGAAAGATTTAGATTAATCACTCTTGCACAGTCATTTATCAAGAAATGTTTGAGCTACAAATGGAGATCATTGGAAAGGTAGTCAGGCTTAAACTTTAAGCTAGATTTATTGAACTGAAAAAATTGCGTTTCTTCTTCTTCTTTCAGCCGCTCCCGTTAGGGGTCGCCACAGCGGATCAAAAGCTTCCACTTCCTCCTGTCCTCTGCATCTCTCTCCGTTTAATGTGCGTTTAATGTACTGTAACACTCAGGGTTGTTTTCCTCAAAATCTGACGTGTTAAGTGTATGTGGCACTTTTTCTCCAAAGTAGCATGTGGTTTTATGTTTCAATGCAAAGCTACTTACAAAGATTTAGCCTGTTTTGTTTTTCCTGCAAAATTAAGTATCTTCCTCAAGGGTACTACAGCAAACTTGTGTCCTTCAACTATAAGAAAGTTATAGCTGTGATGCTCCCTGCTGGCTTCTAAATATCACTGCAAATACATTTTTGATACTAATATTGAACATAATTCTTATTTTATAGTTAATCTACTTATGCTCAGCACTTTTGGATGTTAGAAGTCCATATTCCTTTTCGTGTAGTGTGTGTGTGTGTGTGTGTGTGTGTGTGTGTGTGTGTGTGTGTTTTGCTCATGTCAACCCTTTGCTTATGCACCTATGGTACATAAAAACCCATTGCTCTGACATTCTGCGGACAAAAGTGCACAGTCTTGAGTTTTTATGTGGGAGTTCCTTTCATTGCATGCATCAATTATTCACCCACCCCCCCTCCTGGCTGCTGCTTTTCCCTTCCATTAAAAATGCATCTGTTCTTGGCCCCAACACTCTGTCCCTCACCACCGGAAGCTGGCAGCTTCCCTCACTCATCCCTCTTTGCTCTGGCTCTGTGCAGCCATTCTCCTTCCTGCGCTCAGCTCCTCTTCTCTCTGCAATTTGCCGGTGTACATCTGGACCAGCAAACACAGACTGTATCCGGGCACGCGCCTGTGTGTATGAGTTTGCCTTTTGGGCAACTCAGCCTGCCCTTATTTGGCAGTGTTGGGAGCAGGAAGGAGCCTGGATCCAGGCGCTGTGTCACAGGAAGCAGGAGATTGTATCACAGGCTGCCCCAGAGAAGTGAGAGCATAAACCACAAAGGGGAAGTGGGGGGAGATCTTGTCTGTGACCCCAGTGCCATGTGCCACTGAAGTCTGCCAAAGGCAGAATACTGATGCCCAGCTCTCTACCAACAATTCAGTAGCCTGCCCCTTTGTGCTAATTCAAATCAAAACCTGTTTCATTGGTGTTGCCAAATAAATCACTTGACACTGGTGTGTATGTGTTCACTGGAGTGCCAATATGGAGCACGTCTGGTATACAGCAGCAAAACTTCTCTTGGCATGCTTGACTGGGTGCTAGTGGCACACTGAATGATTGGTGTCCCATTGTCACTTGTGGTATTTGGATGAATTCTATTCCAAGCTTTTCCATAGAACATCAGGTTTGATCAGATTTTCTGAGCTGGGTCAGTCTTGGGTTGCTTTAGACCAGTTCCAAAGTGGCATAACATGTCTAATTATGCCAGGCCAGTTTCCAAAAATGCTGTGGGATATGCTTGTGATACAGCAGTGGCTTACTGTTTTTTAATCTAAAAAAGAAAAACGTGCAGATTCTCAGATTTCTACTTAAACATTTGAGCACTATCAAATGCAGGCCTTTCTGGTGTTGTCTGTATGTTTGTGTTTTCTGTTTGTACTACACACACACAGGTGTAGGACTACGCTTTCCCCAGCCCTTCCAATCATCACAGGAACCCACCATCCTTTCCTGTCTTTGTCAGACACCATTGTTGCACTCTGTTGATTTTTGTTTTGGTTAGAACGAGAAACCCCCCTCAGCCCCGTGCCTGTGTGCCGTCTGTAATACACATTATGCCGCCACTTTGCCATAACGCTGCAACTAAAGTGATGAGAGGCCCAGCCTGTGAGGTGCACAGGGTGTCGTTTTGCTTTTATAAACAGACCGTTCGTAGTCATGTTACTTGCTGTATTGCTTGTCAACACACAGCTTCTGTCCAGGTAAAACCGAACATGCAGATGTCAGTCGTTCATGTTCCTCTTCACCAAGCCATTCTCCCCTTCTTGCAGGTCTTACTTTACTATAGACCAAATTCCTTTTTACTGTTCTTTCGCTGTTCTTGCCCCTCCTCCATATTTCCTCCCAAGACATTTCTTTCCACCATGCCTTCCTCCCCTGCTACATCCTTTATTCCCACTTTGGCAGCACATCCCACTTTCCATGTTGTCCTTTAACCCCCTCCAATACTCATACTTCTCTGATCCTTCTCCTTTTTTCCACAGCGAGTCGAGTATCTGCCAGGCCCGTGCCACGGTGATGATCTATGATGACGCCGGTAAGAAGTGGGTGGCAGCCGGCACGGGCCCTCAGGCTTTCAGCCGGGTACAGATCTACCACAACCCGGCCGTAAACAGCTTCCGGGTGGTGGGCCGCAAGATGCAAACAGACCAGCAGGTACTGTAGCTGTGGGAAGCAGATGTTTCTGAGTCACTGAGCCTTGCAGGCTGAAAAAGGGCCATGCAGTGCTGGTCAAATATCAAAAAAGTCTGGAAATTTTATCCAGATATGTAATAATCATTTATTGAATCAGCTTTATATATTTAAAAAAAAAAAAAACAGGAAGTGCTGAAAACAATCTAAAATAAACAAGAGAGAATGACCCAGACATTGGTGGGACAGGTGGCTGAATCAAGTAAGTGATTCAGGTAAGTGACACGAGTCCAGCAGAACCTGGGTCTGATGTGCTGCAAAATGTGCAGTGTCTCTGACTTTTATGAGAAAAAGACAAGAGTCAAACTTTCACCACTGTCTGTCTCTGACTGGACCTGACTCAGCTCTGTCTGGATTCCTTCCCATCCACCCTCCTGTTGACAGTGCCACACACGTCACACCAGGCGCACTCAACCCTAGCTATTGCTGTACATCTCATCTGGAACACCTGGCACACATGGGCGTAAAACTGCGTCGAAAGGCAGGCTTTGTTACCTGTGTGCTGAAGGCCCTCAGGAGGTTTAAAGGTGTAATTTTAGCCTTTAGACAACGATGCTGGCGGTAACTGCAACTGGGACAAACATTTACTGTTGTCCTCTTTAGGACCATTACAGTGGAACGTGGTACATTGCTCTCTTTAAAGGCTGTTTTTCTCTGTCTTGAGCATACACACACACACTCCCCAGAGAGCTCATCTTAACCTACAGAATGTTTCCTGAGTGATAGCAGAGAGAGCAGCCATTTCCTGTAATAATTAGAGGGTGTAGTCCTACCCCCTCATATATCTCGCATATAGTCACACACAGTCTGTCACTGTCCCTCCATCACCCTTCCTCTATCCGAGGCCTTTCCCTACTGTCAGTAGTTCCCCCATTGACAGAGTTCATACAAAGAATGCAGTGCGCAAGTCAGTTGTTCCCATTGACCCCGTCAGCTCCTCAGCTGGCTGCACATGGGATAGTTGCTCCTCCATCCTCTGGAATTCGGCCTGTAAAATAAACAGCGAGAACAAACACGTCAGCAGATTGCGCGCTCTGCCAGTTTCGGTCACTGGACAGACTGCCTGCCACCATGTGGAGAAAATGGGGACTGTGCGTTTGTTGAAAAACGTCCCTTTGCGACAGGACAGCAGGTACCAGATTACTTGGCAATCTGGACGTAATACTTGAAAGACCATATGACCACAACAGGCTTTCTTCTGTAAGCTTACCGTGTCTGTGTTCATGACCTCTGTTTTTAATCTGTGCACTTAGCGTATCTGAATGCTCTTTAAGTGCAACTTGCATTTGGCAGAGGCATATGTCTAATTAATGCAGATCTAAGAAACTGTCCTTGTAATCTTTTGAGAAATTCATTTTTTTCTAGAAAGATTGTTTGGGAATAAATTAAGAAACTTTAAAACAAACTTTGATTTTCAAATTACATTTGTTTTTTTTTAACAAAGCAGAACTGCTTTTAAGTATACCTTTTTACATTTTTTAATCCAGTAAATACTCTTTGTCTATTGTTTATTTTAAAATGTTTGTTTTGTATTCTGCTCATATTTATGCAGCTAAATTGATCATAGTATGGTTTGCAAACATGATTTTCTTAATCTTGTCCAGGTAGTTATAAACTGCCCAATCTTAAAGGGACTAAAATACAACCAGGCCACACCAAACTTCCACCAGTGGAGAGATGCACGCCAGGTATGGGGGCTCAACTTCGGCAGTAAAGAGGATGCCACATTGTTTGCCAATGGCATGACGCACGCCCTGGAAGTGCTTAGCTCTCTGCCAGATGCAGGTACGATGGTCATCATGTGCACAAACAGATTGCTCATTGCTGATCATCAGCAACACATCACTCTTGACTGAGGCATTTTAGCAGTGCAACTGTTAATATTCTCCTATGCTCTGTCAAATCACTGCTTGTCGACTGCAAAATATCTTCCGATTTTCTTTTCTAGGTCCAGGTTACTCCACGCTCCCCCGCCCTGTGCAGAATGGACCTTCTCCAGAGGAATTGGAGCAACAGAGAAGGTACCAATTTTAGGATCCTTACGGGTAAAGGTTAACGTTGGAAACTTGTTCTAATGATTCTTTTTCTGTTGAGCCTCATAAACCTGGTAAGGAAAGCTGATTCCTTGTCAGAGTGCTGTTGCTGTGTGGTATTTTTTTTTTTTTTTTCTTTTTTTGGGTAAGTTTCTGTATGCAAGTGATCTACCAACATAATTGAGGTTATGACAATTAACAGTATAATTATTGAATACGTTTTCATGTAACATAAGAAGTATTTGTGTGAAGGAAGATGAGTACGGCAGGCACTTTGATATGTTACTTCTTAGCAACCTTTACGGACAGGAGAATTGGACTGAAAATTGGATTACCTTGGCATTGTTTGTCTATGCGTCAGTATCCCTCATCTTGATAAGAGGGTAGGAGTGAGCTGTTCTGGCCCAAATCCCTCACTTATCTGACGCCCTTCACCTCAGCTGCTCCCCACTTTACCTGTAATCTATGAAGTTGGAAGCCATTGTACCGGAAGCTGCTGTAGCTTGTCGACTGTATTCAGTCTCGGGGTGGCAGCACAGATGTAGCAGGGGGTAGTCAGAAATGCAGGGGAGATGTGTGGGATTGCAGGGTGTGTGGCATAAGCCACTGCTCTTTAACCTTTTAAACATGCTGGAGTGGTTGTGGTACATTGTGGCACATTGATTCTGAGACCTATAGATGCTCATTAACTTCTTATCCAAGTTTGAAGCAATTAAATAAATGGCCGTGTTTTACAGTACACCATTTGGCTTCACCATAGTCCTGAAAATAATTATAGAGCCCTATACAAAAATCTTACTGAGAAGCTGATTTTTAGTGTTCAGAGCACTATACAATTTTTGCTCAGTTACATGTATTTGGCATACTGTGTGATCATTAGTTAAAACTACAGTTTGTGTGAATGACAAGATTTCCAAAGTTGGATATTGTTTAGCTACAAAAGGGTTTGTTTTCAGACAGGGATTCTAAGGGATTACAGAAGGTTAGAGCTGAAAACACAACTCCAATATACAGCATTATTTAAATAGACATTCTGTGTTTCCAGAAGTGGTTGTAGCACAACACATTAAGTTATGACTGTTTGCTTTGATAACCAAAGCTGCCATAAACCAAGTGAATTACTGGTATGTGCATTGTTTACAACCAATCAGATAGAATCAGTGGAGGAATCTGCTGTCCTGTTCTGTACTTCCCCATGTGAATGCTTGACCTGCACCTCTGAGGTTTTAAAAAAAACTTGAATATTTTGCATTTTTGAAATTCAACACAACTGCAGTTGAAGGAAAGAAATACAGATAAACCCCATTTTATGCACTTAATTCCTGAAAAGACTGCATAGATTGAAATTGTTTTGGTCATTATTTTAAATGGAGAAAACTGTGTTCCCCATCTAAAAACTCAAGCCAACTTTCCCAAATATCACTAAAACACTGCAGAACACCTTGTAGCATATGTAGCATTGCACCGTGCAGTACACACATGGAAGTAGTCCTCCTGTACTTACTAGGAAGATGATACCTGGCCCAAAATGTGACAAAGACTGCAGTTTTTAGTTTGTCTGTTCTCCATGTGTCACAGGTTTTCCTCCCATAGTCCAAAGATATGCATTTTAGATTAATTGGCAACTGTGTGATGCCTGTTGTGTGTAGATGTGTGTGAGTGAGGCTAACTTGAAATGGGCTGGCATCCCACCTATAGTTGCCACTGATTCCACCGTGACCCTGACCAGGACAAGGAGTTAATGAAAGTGAGTAACTCGGTGAGTGAGCGATAGGCTTTGCAGGTGTAACATTACTAATTGCTGGCATCTCCATGCTCCCCCCCAGGCTGGAGCAGCAGAGACAGGAGCAGATGGAGAGGGAGCGCCAGGAGAGGGAGCGCCAGGAGTGGGAGCGCCAGGAGCGAGAGCGCATTGAGAGGGAAAGGCAGGAGCGAGAGAGACAAACTGCAGCTGCAGGTGAGACAGAGGTGCTCTGCCCCCCCCCCCCTTTTTTTTTTTTTAAACACCTTTTCTCTACACACCCTCATTATCCCTAAGCTCCAATTGTCAATAACAAATTCAGATGTCTGTCAGAAATTGCATTTTATTTATTAAAATAGTTTTATTTACAGAACTTAAGATTTAAATTGAATTTGAATTCATGCAAATTACTGTTCATTTCCAATAAAAACCAGAGTACTCTAGTGGTGCTGTTAAAAAGAGAAAAAACAGTAATTGAAAATAAGTGCAGCATAAAAATAATACCATAGTTTGACTTGGAATTCAGTGTTCCCTCAATAGCTGACAGCCTCCCAGGTCCTGAGGGAGCAAACTAGCCTCATACTGTGATGCTCCTTCCACCATGTTTTACAGTTTCCAACTTTGACCTTTAAACATTTTACAAGTGATTAATGCAGAAACCTAGATGACTACAAAACTTGTTTACACTGTACTTCAGCAAAAACTATTTATACTTAATAGTTTTATGTTAAATGTCAAATAATGCAATTTAATTATTCATTTGAATACTTTATAACATTTACAATTACACTGCACACTTTTACGCCTTTTTACTCTTTTAGTGACTACATTCTACTATATTCTCCTGCATCTCTTCCCTATTAGTAATTCCTCCAGCCCCATCATTGGCTCCAGGAGGCCCTCCACCTCCTCCAGGTCCTCCGCCACCCCCTGTTCCGCCACCTCCGCCAGGACCTCCTCCTCCAAGTGGGGCAGGCCCTCCCCCTCCCCCAGCCCCACCCCTGCCTATGTCTGGAGGTGGAGGTGGTGGTCAAAATGGAGGTGGGGGCCTTGCAGCAGCCCTTGCTGGGGCAAAACTGCGTAAAATTGCCAAGGTAAGACAGTTGAAAAGAAATTCTTCCAAACTTAATCTGTCAATTTTAAATATTTTTTGAAGCATGTAATTAATAGTTAACAAAACACATTTTGAAAAATTTGGGTAAATACCAGGGTTAATAATGAATAAAGTTTGGTTTGCTAGTGTCTCTTCCCATTACCCACAAGATGTCATTGATTTGGCAAGCAATTGAATTCTTTGGTACAATCATCTAATCAATTCCAAGTTGCACATCATAATGCCACTTTTGGAGTAAGCAGGATAACTTGTTGGTGGGAAGTTAAGTTGAAGAGAAATATATCAGCTGGGATAGAGACGTTGTGGCTAGCTGAGACTGTCCTAGAATTGTGAGGTATTAAAATGAAGGTATGTTTAAGTGTTCTGCACAGTGCAAGTGGCTCCGATTGTTGGTTATTTGGTCTACTCCTTTGATGTCATCCTCAGCCAGAGGAAAGCAGCAATTCATCCACGGGATCTGCCCCAGCATCACAACCCAAGCCTGATGCCAGCCGCAGCAGCGCCTCTTTGCCAGGGGGTGGCGGTGGCGGGGGAGACCTGATGGGGGAGATGAGTGCCATCCTTGCAAGACGGTCAGTAGACGTATCCCAGCCTAGGCCCTCACTCACTGGCATGTGACCTGTAACAAAGGACCAGAACATTAACCCTTCCACTCCATCCACCATGTCCATCTGCCAGGAGGAAAGCTGCAGATAAAGCCGAACCTGCAAAGCCCCCTTCAAAAGTCGAGGAACCTAGTAACGTAAGAAGCAGTCATTAATACATTTTTAACAGATGAAGTATTAAAGGGTGTACTATTGAATGAATAAATAATTAAATTGCATTTTAATAGTTGCATCGCTAATACTGAAAGACTCAAGTCGATTAACACAGCAGATCACATAAGCTGAAAATATGATCTTGCCTCTCATACTGTTTGAGCTGGCAGTGTTAAATAATTGGCACTGTGACATTTTGTGAATTGAAGCAGCCCTGTAGCCTACACAATTAGCAATTACTAAGGTTTGCCTGTGTTTGCAGGAGGACACTGAATCTCCAGGTACATAATCTCTAGGTCAAAGTGGTAAGTGGAAGGGGAGTTGGAAGGCTGGTTTGGGATGAGGGGGTCAGAGTCCCATCAGAACCCTGAAGCCCACCAACCAATCCTCTCATCTGCTCTCCACAAAGCACCCTTGGCCTCACTCGCACTTCATCCCATCTCTTCAGATGTTGGTATCCCCCATCCGTCTCCAATGCCAACAATAGACTGTATGGTGTTGTTCTCCCACACTGCGTCCTGTTTCCTGGATATCTTGTAACTTATTGACAGTTGCACATTAAGGGCAGCATGTCTTGCCCTAGTTAGACTGACCTAACGGTTGCTGATTTTTGCTTGTGTGTATCCTACAATTATACCTTTAAGCTTGGTACTTCATGAGTACATCATCACATCAATTAGTATTAAATCCCAGTTAAGTATGTTTTCCTCCTTTCATAATGCCATTTCTTCATAGCGGGAACAGCACCCTGTCTTTTATCTGTAATTGCACTCTTGGCTTGACTCGCCACAGCTCAGTCCACATTACTGAAATGCCATGAGCTTTTTATTTTACTAACACAATGGCACAGTTTTGTTCATATTTTGGAGAATTGTCTGGAAAAATTTCCCCCCCCCTCTTAGGCGAGTCGCTCAGGAGGCCATGGGAGAAAGCTGCCACTATGCCCAGGTATTCATAATTTTTTTGTTTGTTTTTGTGTCTTCACTGATTCAGTTTTCTTTTAGAAGTACATACAACAGTAGAAATGCTTCTGTGGCCATAGGTTACATAGTGAACTTTTGAAAAATGTCACAAGTGGAGTGTGACCTATTGATTAATATAGTAGACTTCACTTGGTGGTTTCTGTCTTGTGTCCATGTCTTTGTTCCCATTTTGTGTCAGTTTCTCTCTTAAAAGAAGGGTATATGTGTCTCAAACAGGAATAACTCTGTCCCCCGGGGCCTGGAGTCCACATCTCTTCCCTCCCCAGCTCTATTCTCCAGGTACCATGATCTACCATGTCTGCTCCAACCCGCTGTCTTTAGACTCTGTTTGGTTTTGTGGTGTTCCTGATATTTCCTCATATAAAGTTATTGCACCAGTTTGACTGCTTCTTTGTTGCTTCCTCTTTTGCACTGGAGGGTGAAACTCCACTTTCCCCATGATCTCCCAGTACCCATAAAATGTGTTAAACCAACCAAGCCCCAGATCACCTGATCCTGTTAATATTCTTCATATGTCTGAGATCTCAAAGCATAGGAAGTGTACATAGTGCTTTGTATTAAATATATTTTTAATGTGAAGAAAAAAAATGCTATAGTCAGCTGGGTTGTATTACATCATGTCTACAGAATATTAATGCTCCCCTTCAGTACCATAACCTGTCTGTGTAGCTTCACTCATTCAATATGAATGTAGGTCCTCCTAAAAATTCCTTTTTAAATTCCTATTACAGTTAAAAAAAAACTATGTCCAGAGCCTCATGTGTAAATTAAGTCAAAATCTTGATTTATTACAAATAAAAAAGGCATTCAAAACCACACAAGGAGAATACATTAGACCTCTTGCTTGCAGAAATGTCTGAATTATTTGGTCCAGATGTTGGCTGGTTTGTAGAGTGTATGTGCTCTGAGGGTCCTCCAAGTCTTGCTACCATCTTGGTCCTCATAGGCTTGTAAAGGGTGTAAAATTGCCTGCTTGGCTCCTAATGACCTAATGCCTACTTGCAGCCAATACAAGGGACTACTTAAGATTGTTTTCTGATCTTTCCTTTCTGTCCTTCAGAATGAAGCCTGTTGGCAACAGTAGTGATGCTGGTGGCAGTGAGGAACCTGATATGGAGAAATTCAAACAGGTCGGTTTTAGCATGGCCTAAATCATTACCGATGTCAAAACAGTACAGCTGTTTAACGATAAATTACATATTCTTTTACTTATTGGTATCATTAGAATATGGAGTATTTTGAATAAAACAGTATTTATTTGTTGAGTGCAGGAGCTGCTGGAGGAAGTTCGGAAGGAGCTGCAGAAAGTTAAGGAGGAGATCATTGGAGGTGAGCTCTTCCTCCATTCTGCCTGTTATCGTTAGTCATCCTCCTCACAACCACGGACTAGATTGGCAACTGCAATAGTGTTGTCATTTTAAGTATATTCTTTGAAGTTTAATTCCAAAACATTCAGAGAATCTCATTTAGGGTGACCAAAGTATGTCTGCTGTCCATAATGCTGTGTAATTCAAACAGAACCCTGGGACACTGATTGCAGTGCTCTAGGTGATACTGATTTTGGCAGTCACCATGATGCCATCCTTTCTTCAACCCACAGCATTCATTCAGGAGCTGCAGAAGAGGGGCTCCACATAGTCCTGCAGGAGTGCTGAAGAGGATCTCTGGATAGGAGTGGAGGGAGAGAGAATTGGGGGAGCACTCCATTTAGACCCTCCATAATGTTCTCTCTATCCTTTCTGACACTTTTTTTTTCCTATTTCTCAGACATATAATTTAAAAACAGAAATGGGGAACACTTGTACCTCCCCAACCAAAAAACAGGACAGTACCATTTCCACCTGCAGCTGGGAACACACCACCTTTGTGTACTTTTACTTGCCCTATCCCTTTCAATCTGTCACCAACCTGGTTAACAACCACTGAGTTTGCAGGTAAAAAAAAAAAAAAAACACACTCTTTTTCCATCTCTTACTGTTGCTGTTGTCCCCAGGTTCACTATGCTGTCCATCTGCATATTTCAGCTCTTACACCTAGTTATTAGTGGAGTCCACAGTACTCAGTATGTATGATTCATAACCATAATGCACTGTGCTCTAGCATGAACACCTATACGGTTGCCTCTTCCTCACCTTGTATCCAAGTGCCCTGCCCATGCTGGTGTGCAAGAGAGACAGCACTTAGCCCTGGAAGGGCTGGGTTGTGTAGGTCTTTGGGCTATGCTAGCCTTAGCAGATGGCTGGACATACCCAAGCTGGCTGAAGCTGAGACCCCAATACAGCTGCCAAATGTCTCAGGGACAATTAAGTACTGTATCTGCACTGGCTGAGCAGACAGGCCCAGTCAGACCCCATATCCATCCATCCATCCCTGGGGGGGGGGGGGTGGAGGCTTCTTATGCCCTCTCACAGCACCCTCTGATGGCTGAGGAGAATGGAGAATCATCAGAACTCATCAGAAAGAAGAGTATTGGAACAGAACAGGTTGGGTGAGGACAGGAAGCTGATCTTAGAAGAATCCCAAAAAGATGTCCTCTGTGGGAGTGGCACATTCTAGATCCTGTGCTTGACCAGCCATAAACACGTGCAGCTGCTGTGCTGTACGTACAGTTCCTGCCTGTTTTCGGTCTTCTGCTCTGACTGTCGCTTGTTTTCCTCTCAGCTAGGCTGTAACCAACACAGTGGTTCCCAGCTGCACAAATCTCAGCTGTGTCACCCACTAGAGTTGAGGTCCAGACACAATACAGTAAAGATAGACTGTGACCAAGTCCGATAACTGCCTTGGAGAAAGTGTCTCAATTTAAATGTGTATAATTTGTTTATGAGGGAAATTTTAACACAGTTGAGAAAATATTTCTATTTTAATTGAGATTACTGGTGGATGGTGATTTTTTTTTTTTTTGTTTTTGAAAATATTTTGGGTTTTCATTTTTCTATTGGATTGCCTTTTTACACTGAAAATGACATTAAAAATGGCATAGAGACACTGGAGTAGAAATGGCTTTTTAGTCAAATACAGCTGCTGCTTGTATTGCATCTCATTGTCTCTTTATTTTCCTGTATGGGGGCAACCTTGGAGGTCCTTTTTGATTAATCAGCAAAACGCCATTTGGAAGTTTACATCAACAAAGCAGTTTGTTCTCTGTGCTAATGCCTTGTTTGCCAGATACATGAAAGCTTAATTTACCTGGCTTGGCTGAATAATACACCAAATATTTAATGATTTTAAATGTCATGAGACCTGGTACCTCCATTTCTGCTGGGGATCAGGGTGTGCCTGTATGAGAGGGAAGGAGGATCCTCTCTGGAACCGTGAGATGTGACCCAAAAAATGGCTTCCTGCAGTTCCTCTGGCCATTAGCGTCCCCCTCCTTGTGAATGTGGTCACTGACCACAGGTGTGACATAGGGCTGGGGTGAGCACTGAAGCTAGCAAATGCTGGATAATGTGTAACTGAATGAAGGCATATCTTAATTTTGAAAATGGAAGTTGGGACAGCGTAATTTTGATTTTAGCTATTTGAGGAAGGCAAGCCTTGAGGAAAATTGTCCTTTCGGTACTATAAAAAGGGGGGAAATGTCCAGAAATGTTATAAAATTGCTGGAATGTCATTTTGTTCTTGGGGATATTTAAAGGGATTTTATATCAAAGGAGTCGCTCAATCTCGGGGCTTGGTACTAACGATATAACTTTTTTGCTTACACGTATTTCCTCGTGGTTGTAACGTTTTGGCAGACGTGACAAACACGCCACACACTACCGCCATGTAAACTGGAGGATACGTTTAGTATCTTGCGTCAAACTGGGTGCGACATTGACACCTAGTGGGCGCACACGTCCAAAATTTAAAAAAAGTGTAAAGTTGGTAAAAGTCTTGCATTGATCAGCCGCCAGCATTTTCAGTATTTTCGGTTCACCGTTGTTCAAACACAAATGAGAAGCGCAAAGAAAACCATCCTTGCGTCCCAGTTCTCCTGCAGCACCGCGGACACACAGCGCGCCCGCCGCACACGGAATTATGGGACTCGGGATTTTGTCCTCAGAAGACCCTGTATGACGTTCACTGTATCGTGTATCGATGGAGAGCGGAAATGAAACGCGGGTGACTGCAGGGAATTGGCGGCGTGCATGCCGCGGGTGAGGTGACAGCTGCCACCCCGGCCTTGCTGTCACACGCAAACTGCGCTTCCCCGCACTCGTTCGTTTACCGTCACACTTGACACACAAAACGCCCGGAGCGAGCGAGGGAGGGAGCGAGCGGGCCCACACGTCATTTCCTGTTTGTGCTCGCGCGGAGCGGACGGGCCTACTGGCGTCTGCTGTTGTGGGTCAAACAGGAGGGATCGAAAGAGAAAGGCAGAAGGGAGGCGGTAAACAAAGCGAGCAACAAAACATGAAGTTGTGAGGGGCAATGTGGCGCGCTGGCAGAGAGAGCTGAGCAGTAAGTGTTAGCCGTAAACAAGGCGGACGGCACCCTAGGGCGCCTTTTGTGATTTTTTTTTGTTTGTTTTGTTTCTGAGGAGCCGGAGAAGGGCTGTGGACACGCCGCCGGAGTCGTCGGGGAACGAGCGCAGCAGCAGCAGCACCAGTGCGCCTGGGTCCTTGTTTCAGTCCGTCGTGTCTTGGGGACGCGCTGAGACGACGGCGCGCAGCGGCTCAAACCCAGGGCAGGTGAGAGGGGGGCATTGACCCCGGGGGGACAGAGATTATGGGGGGGTCAGGGTTCCTGTGGGACTTTGAAAGAGGCTCCCGCTGTCCAGCCCTGTGCACAGTCATCATTAATGCAACTGTTATTAATAATAAAGCGAGTTGTGACCGCCGGGAACATGCGGAGACCCTTTGTGAGGTAACCGGGTGGCGGTGTGCATCGTGCAGCCTCCAACCGCCCCCCCCCACATTAAAGTGTCATTTGGTGTGTGTGTGTGTGTGGGGGGGGGAACTAACCGAACCTCCAAGCCCCAGTCAGAGCCGCATGGACCGCGGTATCCGTCTCCTGGCCCCCGAGTTCACAACAATACAGCTCAGTCCGCTGGCGCTTTATTGCCCCTGTAACAAGTTAACTGCTTTATGACATTTCCCTTCCTCCATTTGAACTAATTTTATTGCAGCTTATTCATTTATGCATTTATTTCCGTTTTTTTTCTAATATAAAGGGGTCACTGATATTATTCCATCAAGTGTGAAATTAACTAATGCACACAGGTATGAATATTTAGCTCTTTTGCCGTGTTTTGCATTCGTGATGACCAGATGCTTCTGTTCACCAACTGTGAGAACTGAGCGGCTGACTCCTGGGTGCCTGCCCTTTCTTAAGTTTTCACAGTAAATATTACCGATATTTTAGATTGTGTAGTCTGAAGTGGAAGTTGAACTGTCCTGAGACTGCAGGCAGCAGAAGGCGTGGTGTTTAGCACTCTACAGCCTGAAGGTCCCAGTTTAAACTTCACACTTACTGCTTTGATCAAGATTCTTACCCTGAACTGGGATGGAAAGGATACCTTTGTGCATAAAGAATGCGTAAATAATTCTAATGTTGTCTAACGTTGTAATATGTATCGGACAATGGTGTTTGCTGAAGTTTGTTACTTGGACTGCTCTTGGACTTTGGTTGCCAAGGAGATGGGCTACTGAAGTATGGAGGAGGCTGGTGTTTCAGGTTGGAGGGGGAGGTCCACTGCAGTGTTGTAGCTGTTCAAGAAGCTCACTCCACATTTGCATTGTAATGTACAGTATGCCTGAACTTTTCTCATCTCACTTATGCCTTTGAGCTCTGCAGGAACTTGTTCCTGCTCAACTGTAGTTGGGTTCAAAGTTGGAATTCAAGGAGTTATTCAGGGAGGCAATTTGCAGAAGTCAGAGCAAATGTCTTGACTCGGTAGCATCGGGGTTGAGCAGCTAGCCAGTATCTGAAGCTTGACAGGCAGTTTGACAAACATTCAAAGTAGAGCTGAAACAGTGGGGAATGTGCACACAGTCCTTTTGAACCAGTAGTTTCTGAAGTGAGATCACAGTTTAGGCTTGAATAGTACTTGTTCAGATGATATGAAATTCAATGAAATTTTATACATTAGAGTTGCAATATCTGTAATTTTGGTAAAAATGTTTTATTTCTTATTTGTCCCCAACATGTAAAATACAATCTATTATTGGCACTTTTTTTGTCACAGTTAAAATATATTCTCTGCACTAGCATTTGTTTTTTGGAGTCTTTACTGTCATGTGTTTTTCTCAACATTTAATTTGCATTCTTAATCTGATTTAAGAATGTTATGGCTAATCTTTATCTTTGAATCTTCGAATAACTTCACTGAACAGGTCAGCAAGGTCTTTTTACTGTATCTGCGAAGGTACAGTTTGAGCAAAAACCTGCATACGGAAGGATTCAACAGGACCTGGTTTTCTAAATCTGAACTGTGAAAAGCAGATGTTTATTGTTTATTTTTAATATTATTGTTAATTTTTTTGTATTTTTATTATAGGCTATATTTTTGCTCACAGTTCCTTACACAGCAAACTGTGCTGAATAGCTGTGCAGGATCATTTAGAAAGAATTGAACACTTTATTAAATTTATCAATTGAACATGTATGCACCAAACCGTGGTTACCCTTTAATTTTTTTTTTCTAGATTTTGGCACTTGAAAGTTAGACTACATGTTCATATGGTTTGGTGCATACATGTTCAATTGATAAATTTAATAAAGTGTTCAATTCTTTCTAAATTATCCTGCACAGCTATTCAGCACAGCTTGCTGTATAAGGAACTGAGCAAAAATACAGCCTATAATAAACTTATAAAAGTGTTCAATTCATTTTGAATCACCCTGTATGTTTATTTAAGTAATGCTGAATGAGGATGTTCAGGATGGGTGTAAAAGGTGATAACTTGACCCCATGTTCTCATAATTACATATTTCCTAAACACTTCAACACCTGGTGCTTCCTCTGTATAATATCTTTGTTTTCAAGTTAAACAATGAAAAATGTTAACAAAGAGATCTATGAAATGTCAAAATAGAACAGGTTTCAGTCAGAGGATTTAAATTTAGAAGAACAACCCAAAAGGAATCCTGTCCATTTTTTTTTCTATGTAATTTTTGCAGGTTTCCGGATTATGTTTTGTACATTAGCTGGGCCCTGGTTGTAAATGCATATGAATGGTGGCTGTTAAATGAACTTTGAGGGGTTTCTGTTGACTGAAAGTTTATAAACAGAAAAGAAATTTTAATCAGTGGAGGTACCCCTGGGACATGGTGGTGTTGCACTCAAATTCACCTGCTGTAGAGGAGAAAGCAGCAGCCCATGTAGGTGCTGCGTCAGTGGAAACTGCTCTCATCCTTGTGTCCCCAAGGAACAGTAACCCTTGGCAACCAGTGCGGTTACCAAGTGCAGCCTCCTTACTGTGTGTTTTTGTCAAGTTGGGATAACACCTGTTCCAGCCACTGTGTTTTTTTTTTTGTTATTATTTAAAGGTCACTCACACTGTTGCTTATGTCCAGTATCTTTTTTTTGTAGTGTGCACAGTTAAATCCTGTTATTTAACCTTTTAGTGTATGTCGTCTTATCTTTTTGTCTTCTCTCTTCAGCTTTCATCAATCATTACACTTCTCTGACCATCCCTGCTGTGACAATTCCCCTCCCCAGCCCCCAGTTTTCCCTACCCTGAACCCTGCCCCTATAACATCCCTGCCCCAGCATGAATGAAGTAACAGTCGTGAGAGAGGGTTGGCTCCACAAGAGAGGTGAGAAGGATTTTCTTTATTTGTTGTAAATATCTGTCAGATTTCTTAAAACCCACAGATGTTTAGATGTGTCAACCATGCAGTTAAAGGTTATTTGTGGGTGTATTTCAGGTGAATACATTAAGACATGGAGGCCTCGATACTTCATTCTGAAGAGCGATGGCTCTTTCATTGGCTACAAAGAGAAACCAGAGACATCTGACCTCATCCAGCCCCCTCTCAACAACTTTTCAGTGGCAGGTATGTCACACTGTGTTGTAGATGGGCCAGGTAGGCTGTAGAAGGAGTTTTGTAAGAGTTCATGTACACATCCCCACTGTCTGAAACATCTTGACAGTTATGTTGTACATTCCTCGGTTTATTGGCAGAATGCCAGCTGATGAAAACTGAGCGACCTCGTCCCAACACTTTTGTCATCCGCTGCCTGCAGTGGACCACAGTCATTGAGCGCACTTTCCACGTGGACAGCAACAAGGAGAGGTGAGGTGGTCCAGTGCTAGGATAGGGCAAGCCAGATCAGACACGTAAGCTGATGGCATCAAAAACAAGAGCGCGTTAAGGGTGGGGTTTTGGGGGTCTCTCATTCACACATGCTGCAACCCATCAAGCCATTATACAAGCATTCTCTCCCTTTTGGTCACAGGGAAGAGTGGATGCAGGCCATCCAAGCAGTGGCCAACAGCCTGAAGACACAGGAGGTAGAGGAGCCCATGGAAATCAAGCTTGTTTCTCACAGTAACTGCAGTGGGATGGAAGAGATGGAGGTATCCATTTCCAAGTCCCGACCCAAAGTGGTGAGTTACTGTAGTATGGCTCAAAGTATGCTGTTGAATACTGGTGCCTTTTCAGAGACACCAGAGAGGTTAAGGAAAAGAGAGTTCAACTGGAAGGCGGTCCATTTAAGTACCAGCAGGAACCCTGCTGTAGTACTGCTGCATGTACCAAAACAGCCTTATGTCAGCTGCCTGAGTTGAAAATTTTGTCAGTGTGTTAGCGAAGCAGCTGTTGCAACAGTTTTAATCTGTCTAGCATGGTCCCTTACTTGATTATTTATTCTGTTAATAGTTCTTATTAGTCCTAATATGATGTGGTGGTGAAGAACTTTGTGCTCTGTTATCCTTGCATTGCAGACAATGAGTGACTTTGACTACCTTAAGCTCCTCGGGAAAGGCACTTTTGGCAAGGTTATCCTGGTCAAGGAGAAGGCAACAGGGATATACTATGCCATGAAGATTTTGCGAAAAGATGTCATTATTGCAAAGGTTTTGTGTTACTTCATTTTTTTTAAGTGTCCTTTGTGGTTGGTTCCTTTCTGAGCCAATGGAAACCTAAACTCTTTCATTTATGTCTTTGCATTCTGTGAAGTGGTGAAGAGCATTTTGAGAGACCTGCTTGTAGTAACACAGTTGCCTTGTTTGCTTTGCGATTTGTTTGAACTTGTTTCTGTGCGGAGAGCTGAAATCCAAAGTAAAGCTGACTTATGTGTCCTTAGGATGAGGTGGCGCACACGGTGACTGAGAGCAGAGTTCTTCAAAACACAAGGCACCCTTTTCTGACGGTAAGTACAGTCACCAAGTGGACCAGAGTCTGGATGTGCTGATTGTCCTTATTCCTCTGATAGTTCCACTTGTAAACATGGACTTCAGCTGTAAATAATTTTTGTTTTGTCTTGCTGGTACCTTTATGAAAAGCAGTTTACACTGTTAGATTTGTACAGTATATAATGGCTGTATTATGACTTACAAGTGTACAAGGCAACAATTGTATGATGGATGTCCAGTGAACGTCTGATGAAGTTATTACTTGGCACAGTTAACAGGATTAGCATCACAAAATGAAGATAACTATAAAGATGCAAGAGTGCTGAGATAAATATGTTTGAGATATTGAAAAAAGCACAGTTACACAGAAGAACTGATTTGAGGGGGTAAAGATGTGGGGAGAATATAAAGGGGGTGGCCCAGCATGCAGTTGTTCCATGAGATGCATCTAGAGGGAGGAATTGTGGAAAGGAGACAAAAAAGAAATTAAGTGGTAAAAGTACTTGTAAAGATGGGATAACTCAGTGAATTTTCTTTACACCATTGGCATTGACATTACATGCTTATTTTGTTTCCCACTTAGACACTTAAGTATGCGTTTCAAACTCACGACCGGCTGTGTTTTGTGATGGAGTATGCCAATGGGGGAGAGGTGAGTGTCCCTCTCTGTGTCTCCTGCATCCACACAGACCTACCCTGAACAATTTAAAGGTAACAGAAGTGAATCTCTCACCGACAGCTCTTCTTCCACTTGTCGCGAGACCGGGTGTTCACAGAGGACCGAGCACGGTTCTACGGTGCTGAGATTGTGTCAGCACTTGAGTACCTACACTCACAGAACGTTGTCTACAGGGACCTTAAGGTGAGGTTTGTGCTCCTAGGTAGACAGACAAAACATTTGACTTGCCTTACCTCTTGTTTGCAGTGCTATTTTCAGCTCCGATGAGCCCACACTCCACACCTGTGGCAGCTGTATTGTCAGATTTTGGATTATTCTCCTCCATTTTTGTTTTCCCTCCTCTGTCTCTCATCGGTCCTTCAGTTGGAGAATCTCATGCTTGACAAGGATGGCCACATAAAAATTACAGATTTTGGTCTTTGCAAAGAGGGCATCACAGATGGGGCCACTATGAAGACCTTCTGTGGAACTCCAGAGTACCTGGCCCCAGAGGTACCAGAACTGATTTTTTTTTTTTCCTTTTCTTTTTGCAAAGTTTTATCTGTACATCAGACATCACTTATTCACAGATACTGTAAATGACTTCTGTAGCAGACAAGTAGTATAATAGTTTTCATTATAGTTATAATTCCTGCTGCATCTGCTCTCTCTTTCTGCCCCCAGGTGCTGGAGGACAATGACTATGGGCGGGCTGTGGACTGGTGGGGACTCGGTGTGGTTATGTATGAGATGATGTGTGGCCGACTACCCTTCTACAACCAGGACCATGAGCGCCTGTTCGAGCAGATCCTGATGGAGGAAATCCGCTTTCCGCGCAATCTGTCCCCCGAGGCCCGATCGCTGCTAGCTGGCCTGCTCAAGAAGGACCCCAAGCAGAGGTGGGTGTGGACAGCAGTGGGGAATTGTCTACCTCATTTGCCAGAAAACAAAAAAAGCTTTAAAAATTAACTACATTTTATTTAAATGATTCAGATCACTCAGAATAATGTTTTGGGTTATTTCCTTCTATACCTCCTTTTCAAGGAGTAAATGTTCTGTACATTCAACTTAGGGTTAGGATAGTGATTGTAGTGACTATCATCTTGTTCGACAGGCTCGGAGGTAGCCCTGATGATGCTAAGGAAGTGATGACACACAAGTTCTTCATATGCATCAACTGGCAAGATGTCCTTCAGAAAAAGGTGAGGAATGAAATCATAGGGAAGAAAATCACAGGGTTCAGCAGTTCGGGGTTGTAACCCGGTCAGCTCTTCCTTCCCAGCTGATCCCGCCTTTCAAGCCCCACGTGACGTCTGACACAGACACGCGTTACTTTGATGACGAGTTCACGGCACAAACCATCACAGTCACTCCCCCGGATAAGTGTAAGTGCAAGGCTTTCTGTGTGGAGTTGTGGCTTGTTGGACAGCAGTGCAGCTAACAAAGGCTTGAGACGTCGCCGTCATTGTTGTATGTTGACACCCCCTCCCCATTCTGTTGTATTGTAGATGGCAACTTGGACTTTGAAGAATCAGACCAGCGCACCCACTTTCCCCAGTTCTCCTACTCTGCCAGCATAAGAGAGTGACGTTCTCTCTCGCCCACACACATTCACACAAGGTGTGGGAGCCAGAAACCCAACTATCCCCCACCCATATGCATCAACTTGACACCAGCAGTGACTTTCAAATGGGAAAGAAGCGGTTAATGCACAGCGTATCAGATGCCACGGACAGTAGAGTGATGGAAAAGCCGGTCCGCTCTGGGCTCAGTGCTACATAGCAGCAGCGGCACAGCAGGTCAGCCAGCAGGCACCCACCGATGCTCAGAGACTGCAGCTGGAGAATCCCACCTGGAAGCAAGAACTCACCAAAAAGAAAAATCAGGGGAATAAAACATTTCCCCTTTCTGATTGCTAAGGTTTTAAAAGCCATATTTCAGTTTTTTTTAATGAACAAGTGCTCTTTCTGGAAATAGCTGTTACTATTAGTATGGAACTGATCTTGAAATGAATCCGAGGCAAATGTCCTGAAAAGTAGTGTGGCCATTTCTTTCCCCTGTGTGTGTGTGTGTGTGTGTGTGTGTGTGTGTGTGTGTGTGTGTGTGTGTGTGTGTGAGAGAGAGAGAGAAAAAGGGGGAGGGGTAATTTTGTGAAGAAGAATGTGAGGGGAATTTTGGGGGAAAGTACATGAAAAAAGTTGCATCTTTAAAGGGAATAAATGTCACAAATACAGTTGTTGTGATAAGAAAAGCCTCTAGCATAATTTAATTTCAGGACTGAAAGGTCTCAATGCTGAAAATCCCCCCTGGTCCTGTTGTACACAGCCTGAGAAGAGGGGGTGAGAAGATGATGACCTCGGTTTTTATTTGGGAGAAATTAACTTGTTAACTAACGTGTTACTGTTATTAGGGTAGGTGATGCACTTCTCAGTAAGAATGTTGCAATTTGGCGACTGTATGTTCAAGATTTTGAACAGTTTGATATGCATGTACAGTTTTTTTTTTTTTTTTTTGGAAAAAAAATCAGTATTTAATGTTTCGTTTGTCAACAAGTATTCGGTTAGGCAGGTGAACCTGTGTCTTTCTAACAAGGTTGAAACTTGCTTAGGAATCACTGTTTTCTAAAGTAATTTGAAATGGGCACCTATAAATACTGTAACAGCTCTTGATGAATTAAAAATGTACAGAAAACATTTTTGGCTGCTTTATCATACAGTAGTTTTGTTCTAGTGTAGGAATTTAGTTACTAGAACAGAAGCACAAAACTAAACTCAAAAGTCACATCTGTGCAACCAGCTCCCAGAGCTGCTGTTGCAAAATGTGGATGTTTCCTCATTTCATAAAAACAAAATCAATATCTCCACTCATATGTGCTTCTGTCCTTCCAGCACCACTGCTGAATAAAATCGAACCCTGAAGATGCCTTGTAAAATGGTGTTGATTTTATGGTGGGACATTTATAGCCAGCAGTAAACTGATTATGGCCATCACCTTGCGTGACAAAGGTCCCTGGTTCCAGTCCAGCTCCCACTGTCATACCCTTGACTAAGGTACTTGTCCTGCAATGAAGCACTAATAATACCCTGCTGTACAAAGTGTAAAACACTGTAAGTCGCCTTGGATCAAGACTTACAAGACTGAACAGTAGTCAGCTTTTTGCAGTCACATGACCACCAGGTGGCACGAGAGGTCTGGGGCTGTAGATACGTTTAAATGAATTCATTTAACAGACGTTTTTCTCCAAAGCAACTACAGACCTGACATGTTTATCAAACGTGACTTACGATGCTGGACCAACTGCCCTAAACTCCTTACTCTGAAATTTACACTGCAGCGCAATCACAAACTTGGGGAAGTTCGGACTCATTCATCTGAAACTCGGGTCTCTGACAGTGGGAGGAAACCGGAGCGCCCAGAGGAACCCTTCAGCCACACGTGTAGAACTTCAGCCAAAAAAACAAACTGAGCCGGATTCGAACCCATGTCAGGCTGCACAGCCCGGCGCGCCCTGTTGTGCCATTATTAGTCGAAGTTCTCAAGAAGAAATCTAAGGCACAAAGCGCTGGACTACAGTGAACTAAGACTGCAATGAAAGCAATTCTGAACAAAAATAAACCTTTTTTTCTGACAGAATTATAAATGTGTTGATTTTTTCCCACAGTTGCTGATGTTTTATGGTTTTCCGCTAGTCCCTGTACTAGAGAATTTGGAGAATGAAAAAATTGCCTAGGTTTATTTCACACTTATTTGGTCATGTAGTGACGTCATCGTTTACCCTTCTGTATCCGAAACAACAGCAACAATAATAATAATAATAATAATAATAATAATAATAATAATAACTTCTCTAACGTGTAGTATGTTCCACATCCTACCCTCTTCGTACCATGGATCAACCACCTTCAATGAACGGAGGTCCTCGTTGCCGATCTTACAAATAAGACTTCTTTCCAGCTACCAATTAAGCAATCAAGGGAGTTTATTAGCTGCCATGGAAACGCGGAAGGGCTGTTTGAATTTTACTTTGTGCATCAGTAGGGGTTGTGGTCGCATCTCCTCCCCTCCCCGCAGAGTCGCCATGGCCCAAACCGGTTTCTGCGACTCCAGGCCTGCGGACCTACACAAGAAGGTGAGATGCGGTTGAGATGGTTAAGAGGAGACATGAACACGCTTTGATGCGCTGTTGGTCAGCGGCTTCATTTGACGTCTAAAGGGCTGCACCGTCAAAGAAAACTTATAAAGATTCCAGCATCAGCGTTGAAAATACAGCTAAATCGTTAAGGGAAAAAATTACTTGAGATGTAAAATATATATATATTTAAAATGTGAGCCAGATGATATTTTAGCACAGCAAGGAATGAAAGTGTCGGGATTAAAATCGGTGTCATATGAACTTTAGCATCGTGTGTGTGCGTGCTTACGCAAGCAGACGGAGGAGAAGCGCGCTCCCCTACGGACCTGGGCCAACGCCTGCAACCCGAAGGAGCGCCGGCCGCCCGCTGACGGCGAGGAGCCCCGGGCCATGCACTGCAGGGCAGAGCCGGAACGCAGATGGGTGAGAGGCGGCCTTCCTGTTCAGTGTTTGCCCGCCGGACCCGCCCCCCGTTCGCCCCTTTTTTGGGTTCAGCCTTACGCACAAACAACTTGACAGGTTTGCGTGGCTCATGGCCAACGCTGCACTGTTAAGGTGCTTTCAGTTAAATATTTACTTTTTTGAAAATCTTCCTTATTTATGTTACTATTGAAGTTATTACTGTCTGTCATTCAGCTGTTGCCTTTGTTCACGCTGAGTTACAGTGTTAGTCAAATATATTAAAATGACTGATAAATGATTTGCCCAGTTACACAGCGGGTATTACTGTTACAGCGCAGGGTTACCTTGGTCCATGGTCGAGACTGTCACTCGTGTGGGGGGGACAGGACCTGACCAATTCAAATTTTAACCTCTGTTTGGCTTTTTTTTTTGTGCACAATAATATGAGAACTGATGGAACCAAAGTTTGTTAAAAAATGCTGTTTAAAAAAAAAATACAAAGTTTTTTTTTTTTTTTTTTTTTTTTTTTTTTTTTTTTTTTTTAAGAACCCTTTTTCCAAGAATGAGAGGTGGTGTAGGGTAAGGGGCTCCATTCTAAACTCTGATTTTATTTTACACAAATATTGACAACTTGCAATGTTTTATGGCTCAGGCCAGACGGCTGCCTGTCTCCACAGAGGATGGGATCATTATGGACTATGCAGAGCAACAAGGTGCTGTACAAACAGGTGTGTGTGTGTGTGAGAGAGAGAGAGAGAGAATGTGCTTTATAACACCTTACTACTCCATCTCCACCATGGAGACCTGAGCCAGATTGTTCATTGCAGTCACTGTCATTGTGTCTCCTCATATTGTCTGTCTCTTTGGTGTAGGTGGGCGCAAGGAGGCAGCTTTGCTTCTCTGTTTGCACAGACTGCACAGTTTGCAAGTGCTCGTGCCAAGCCTGCTGCATCATGAGATGGAGGTGGCCATGGAAAAGCTGGGCCTCATCTATGACAAGACATATGCATGGGACATCTTTTCAGATATGATAGTAAGTTGCCAGCATAGGATTACCATAAACACTGAAGGGTAACAGAATCAGAATCGTGTTTATTGGCCAAGTATGTGAGCAAGCACAAACAAGGAATTTGATTCCGGTAGATGGTGGCTCAACACACAAGAGTATAGAACAACAACGTATGAAGACAAAAACAACATATGAAGACAAGCAGCATGTACAGACAATGTATAGAAACATGTATAGACAATATATAGACAACATGTAACAGTATGGTCTTATCTACAAAATTACAAGATTACAACAATAAATATATGAAGATGTGGATAAAGTGCAGTAGCAGTGCTGGGGGTCTTTAGACAGTGAGTTAAGTTGTTAAGGAAGGGCCTTGAGAAGGAGTTGAGGCACCTTTCTTGTGAAATGTTAAAGCTTCTGTACATTTTTGACCATTCCAATGAGCCCTTCCACCCATATCAGCGCAGCCAGGCACGATACACCTTCCCAAATGCAGAGCTTCCACCACCTTTCACTGATAGCACACGAGCCATTCTGGTGGACTGGCTCATCCAGGTTCACGTGAGTGAAATTCTTCATGTTGGGTCTCTGTTCCTTGGATGCTTGTCCAAACTTTTTATGTGAAATTGACTCCCTTCCCCACCCTTTAAGGAGGTCTTCCATTTCTCGGAAGAAACACTCTACCTTGCTGTCCATTTGCTGAATCGGGCATTACGCCAAATCAAGGTGTCCATCTCCCACCTGCAGCTGTTGGGTATAGTTTGTCTCTTCTTGGCAGGCAAAAAGGAGGAGTGCTTGCTGCCCGAGGTACTGGGAAACCCCCATTCCCAACTTGTACTCCATCCTTTCTTCATTTCAATATATCTTGGTGAACACTTATCCTATGGGGTTTTGATCTTTTTGTAGGTGTCTGAACTTTGCTACCTGATGGACAACAGCTACAGCAAGAAGCAGCTTCTCCGCATGGAACGCAGAGTTCTGTGTGAGCTCAAGTTTGACCTCTCCCACTGTCCACCCCTGCACTTCCTACTGATTTCAGCCAGCATTGCCTGCTGCAGTGACCAGGTTTGGGATCTGCTCCTTTTGTCTTCTCACTAGCTTAGTCCTTTCTGGAGAGAATTTTACCTGTCATGTTTCCAGGTAGTCTGGATGGCCCGATACCTACTGGAGCTCTCTTTGCTGGAGAGCCAGTGTGTGACGTTCCAGCCAGCAGAGCTAGCAAGTGCTGCCCTTTGCCTTGCACGCAAAGTACTGCAGGAGCCCCCCAGTCCCGGGGGTGAGACGGCCTGGTGCATTGCATCCAGTCTCAATCTCTGCAGGTGAGCTGACCTTCTACAGCACCAGCTTTACTGTCCTAAGCAGAATTTTTTTTTTTTTTTTTTTTTAAATGATCAGTTATTAGATGTAATGTCCAAATTGCTTGGATACCTTAGTTATTAGAGATGATGTTCCTCTGGAGTTGGTATGGCATTTGTGATCCTCTGAATGTCTATTAATGCATGAGAGATGGTTTGGAGGACTGGATCTTCTCACAGCATTTTAAACGGTCATTATGCAATGACTGCTGAACTTTTACTTTTGGATGCAAACATTCTGAAGTTCTGTTGGAGTTGGAGCTAAATATTAATGTCTTTATTCTGTAGGCTCTTTGTGTCCTTCTGTGTGGTAACTATCCCCCAACACTGTTCTCCAGTGAGCCTACTCGCTTGAGGATTATGCGAATCCTGGTGGTGGCAGCAGCAAAGGCAGAAGGACAGGATACCCGTGCTTCCTACATAAAGTTCTCCACTGCTCAAACCCTGCATGTCAGCAGCCACCCTGCCCTGTGCAGTGCCCCTCACCTGCTAGGGCTGCCTTACCCACAGACCCGAGCGCAGATGCGGGAGGGTGCCATGTGACATGGGAAGGGAAATCCAAGGTTGCAGAGAGGAGCCCCGAGTCTGCATCGAATCCCCATGTGGAAATCTCCTGCCACAGCAGTGCAGCAGGAATCCCTTTGACCTGAGGCCACAAGCCTGGCATAGGCTGGGTTTTCACACCTAGTCAGGGATCCCACTTCCAGGCAAAACAGAAGGGCATTTTCCTGGATATGGCGCTTCCTCTAAGAACTGGCTGCTTGTTAAAAAAAAAAAAAAAAAAGAAATTTTCCTGTCTGTGTCCCTAATATTCTGGACAGAAAATGAATCCCTCCAACTCTGTACATGGTCATAGGCTGTGTACTGGCAGTGTTGTGTAAGGGATCCTCCAACAAGTTCTCCTTTGAATGACTTTGCAAGCAAAGTCAAGCTACTCCAGTTTGCCTGTTGCTTTGCAAATGCTACTGAAGTGTTTTTGTACTCAAGCACTTTGACACTTGTTTTTAGGTGTTTTCCCACTTCTAAAACCAAAAAAGAAATCTTAAGATTTTTGTAAGCAAATTTTTTTTAATGTTTACATTTAAAAAAATATTGTCTTCTGCAAAACATTAAAATTGACCTTTTTTTGCAAGATCTAGTTTTCGACATCTCTTAATTTCAGTCACAGCAGGATGAATCTTCTTGACGTCACCCAAACTTCGTGTCCTGGATCGGGGGGGACACGTCGCGAAACGGTGTCTTCATCGTTTGTTGGACTAAAGTCACAACGGCAGCTTAAACGGCGGCTATTTTCCCCTCAAGCACACGGTTTAAAAGGAGCGATGGGCCGCGACGGGATCGGCCGCTCACCGCCCGGGCCATGTGCTTCCCGCGGCTCGGGGACGCCCCCGCCTCACTCGGCTCACATGTCGCCGCACACCCGCCACGCTCATTGGCCGAGCGGCGCACGCGCGCGGCAGCGTGTCCCTCCGCAGCCACGTGACGTCCAACAGCTGACGGAACGCTTTGAAGAACTGCGAGCTCGCGGCGCGCGTGAGGAGCGGGAACCTCGGGCGGCTTCGCCACGCTCGACGCCCGCTGCACGAAGTGCCTGTGCAATCCGTTCGTAAACCGCTCTTTCTGCGTTTGCTGTGGTATAAATCCACTTAAAATCTACACACGATGGAATACGCCGCAACCCTCCCTTTAATTCGATCAATATCAGTTTTAGAAAATTTTGGCAAGCTGAGCGAAGCAAGCAAGGAGGTGTCTTTCAATGTAACACGCGTGGATTTGTACTTTTTTTTTTTTTACATTTTCTGAAACCGCTGCGTTAAACCACTCCGATCATCTGATCGCGGTTTAGCGGCCTAAGGGACAAACTGTTCACAGCTATGCTTTCACGCTTTGGTTAAATAAACACAACTCCCCCGACCCTCACCAAAATGGCGACGCCTTTTGTCGACGGTCCCTTTCGCTTTGAACCACTCACGTGGACGTACTGGTCCACGGAGGTCCCGCCCGCGCATGTGACTTCGCCTTACGATTGGCGGTAGCGCTGGTTTCTGTGTGACGTCACGGCAGTTTAGGGCGTGATTAAGGGAACATCCGCATAATGAACGGGGGCCGAAACGGTCAGTCATGGGAGGGGGGCGGGTTCGAGCGCACGTGGGGTTCCTGGGTGAGAGTTGGGGGACGCGGAGCAAAGTGTGAACTTGGAGCCGCAGCAGTTTCCCACCTTAGGTATTAGGGATGCTCGGTGGAATCGCCGACGCGGCGAGGATCCGGAGATGATACGACTGAAGAAACCCGGAGGAGCAGGCAGCTAGCTCGGTACCACGGGCTCCGTCCCAGTCTGTAGTGGGGCGAAGCTGAAGCCTGGATTTAGCACTGGCACGGAGGAAGGTGTTGAAAAGGTATGTCCTATAATAAACGATATCTATAAAAATTCACTCAGCACCTTAGTGGCAGTCGCACAGTTTCATAATCCCACTATAGAACTTTACTTGTCACGGTACTTTAAAGCGCTACTCAGCAGGCAGTAAAATACTCAGAAATGACTAAATGTGCCTCAGGACAGCATATCAGAAGAAAAGTAACTGTTTTCAGTGACTTGTGCACAAATACACGTATGTTGATATTTGTGTGTTTACGAGCGTAAAGAGGAAGTGAGTGAGATCAGGCGGCCTTGTACTCTCTGTGCCAAGTATTACATAACAGGGAGGAGGGCGGTTGTGATCTCCTACCCTGCTGAAGGCCACCGCACCATCGCTCAGCTGCCCCCTGCAGTGCCCTGTGCTGGACACCAGCGCTTGGAGCCAACTGGTCACAAATGGTGACGTGGGGCATCTTAACTGCGCTACCAAGGAGGAGCACTAAATGTCACAGTGAAATCCCTTCCTTTGAGCTCGCTGTGGACTCCAGTGCAGGGCTGCAGTGTAAGGAGACCCGCTGAAAGATTCCTCTCCCACAGGGGGTGGGCTGGGGGTGACCACAGGGCTCTATTCTTAGACTTGAGCAGATTTCAGCTTGATGATGAAACGACAGTAAGTCTGCACTCCCACCTGGTACCTTCTTCTTTGTTTCTGATCGCATCGTCCCAATTTTTTTTGGCCCGTCTTTCATCTTTCGCCCTTCCCATTAGTCTTGTGTGCAAAGAAGGCAGTGTTGCCATACTGCTAAAAGTTTATATATGTAAATGTATCCGCTGATCACTTTGCCCGATAACGTAGCCTATATTTGGGGACTGAACTTTGCGCCCGAGACAAGAAGAGGAATGGACTTTTTGTACAGTGGGGAAAAAGGTGCTGTTGCTGTTAGCTAGGGTGCCAGATGGCAGTTCAATGCCCTACAGAAGTAGTAGCTGACCGAATACGTATTGTACTTGTGAACTGAGCAAATATAAACAAGTGGTCTGTAAAATGTTTTGTTATGCAACTCAAAATGAATAATTCTGCTGAAGTAATAGGGAATATTGAAGAATTGGGTTTTACCCTGAATTGTGTCTAATTTTGGAGAAAAGAATTTGGCAAATGCAAAAATGTAGACAGGAGTTTTTGTTTCGCAGAAAAGGTGGCGTGATACACTGCATCATCACCTATTTTGTCCAGAAAGAATATTACTGCAGTCTTCAACCGTCGGTCAGGTGACTGTTTTTGTGTGTTCTCAGATGCTGTCACCCATTACGATGGTTGTTTACTTTATACGGTTCTAGAAAGGCAGTCATCTTCACATGCTCGCCTTCTTTCAGTCCACGTTTCTTGTCTGTTCCCATTCTGTGTTTTAATTTGTCATCTCCCAGCTCACGTTTTTTGGAGGCAGTTGGTTGTAAATCACAGCACACAGTTCTGCAGCCACCGCAACTGGTGTATAAACAGGTTCTCCTTGAAGGAGCATCTTGTGGTCCTGAGAAAGATTTTTATTTTCAGAAGGGTGTGTGGTTGTGGACTCGGGTCTGATGAATGAGGTCATCACGTGTCTTCAGAATCATTTAAAAAAAAAAAAAAATGAACAGGTTATCTCGGTGTTATAAGACAGGTGCGATTGTGAGATTTGGAATACGTCAAGCGATACGTATTTGTGTGTCTGAGGGAGAAAACTCAAAGGCAGAGACCGTGTGCGTCAGCGTGTGCTTGCATGTGTGTTCGAGTGCATGAATGAGCGTAGCGCTGCTGTCGTATGAATGCACATGGCAAAGAGTGTGCAGGCAGAGCGCAGAGGTGTACACGTCACGCTCTCTCACACACTCGGCCGCACCGAGGCTGTGGGGGTGGCATGAAGGAGGAGTCAAACAGGGACTTCGCTGGAGGAGGAGAGGTTGGGGGGAGGAAAATGGGAGGAGTCCGGAGCAAGTGGGGGGGGATCCAGAGTGCAAGAGGAGACAGAAATGGATAAATGGAAAATTGTTCCTGTTTTTTATTTAAATATTAACATTCACATGAAAGATGAATGATAGTATCAAGAGACTGAAGTATAAGAAATTCCTTGGTCTGACTTAACAAACTTCTCTGTACCTGCACCTAAAGCACAATTTCTGATAATCATGACTGAAACTGCAAAGAAATGCAGAGCACAAAATATCCACAATATATAAAGCACACAAAACTCATGTCAAGTTTATCAATTAAAACTGAACAGAAATGATTGACTCACTTCCCTGTTCACTGCAGTCAACTTTGAAAACAGCACTTTCTTGCTCAAATGCAGTAATGGTATCCTTCTTTTGTTATTGTTAACATTTCAAATAGAGGACTTTGTTATTGAAATCTAATCTGTTCTCAAAAACATGTTTGATAGTCAGTTTTTGGATAGCAGGAGCCTATATTCTGTGATTTAAAAAAAAAAAAAATTAGTTCTCAGCCCATTCCAAAATCCCAACCAATCTGACCGCTAAAACACTTTTAAACACCACTGTGATAATCCACAAGGAATTTCGTCACAATCTTTTGTTCACTTTCTTGCAAGACATTTTCGCTTACTAATGTACGACACGTTGAAACAACGTGAGTACCAATTGCAGTCATGTCAGGTGAGCAGATGAGGTACAACTTCAGCGCACCCTTGTTATCTTTCCTGGTTTGCTTCTCACCATGGTTGTACAATCCATGGGAGTTTAATGCTCTAAACTCCTGGGCCAGAATTTCTGCACTACTCAAGCATAACTTCCACTTTTAACTTGGATCAGTTTTCCTAAGGAGTGAACAATGAACTGAAGCAGGGATCCACTTTTTCCAATTTGCAATTATTGTGAACAACTTTGTTTACTTTCTATCAAATACATACAAATATTAGAACTATGCTTATAACGTTTATTGTTCATTCTTCTGCCACATCCCATTTATTCTGCTAAACACACTCAAAATGGCTGACAGATGCTTTTCTCACGTTGCATTCACTTCCCCTTTTGCTCCACTCTCCCAAAGCAATACTTTCGTATTCCTAACACGCAACATCCTCTTGCCTGCACGTTTTCACTAGTGCTTGCTTAAAATTTTTTTCACATTCAGAATAATTTTAGCAGGTTTTTGATTCACATATTGAATTTTGGGAGCAAATTTTTCCAGTTTGCTATGGCAAACATTCAGATAGTGGGAGTTTGGACAGACACTGATAACCTATCCATAATGCAAGCAAGGAAATAATTGACTCTGTTGGATTATAGGTGAGAAAGGTGAAGTCCCCATGTTTAACCTGGTGAATAGGCCCAAGGTTTTGTTACTGAAAGATCTGTGTTTATAAATAACGTCTACTATCTTCTCTGCCAGGCTCTTAATGTGTTCCTTTCCAGGGACCACAATGCCTAAGGAGCAGGCGTGTGTGGGAGAGCGTGTCCCCCGCGGTGCCAGCAAGAATGCTAAGGACAAGAGCAACAGTGCCACGCTGTTGGCATCCCGAGAGAGAGCAGGCGGGGATGGTGGATCCAGCAGGCAGGGCTCGTGCTGCAGTTCAGAAAAGGACTCTGGGTATTCTGGTAAGAAAATGCATACAGCTCAACCAAAGGGAAGCATCTTTATGAGGTGGCAAATAATTCAAAATGGATGTGAACTGGGGAGAGAAATGGAGTCAGTACATGACCCATGTTTGCTCTGCCCTTTGCTAGGATCACGCACTTCCAGCCTCCAGCAGCAGTTCTCATTATTTTTGCCTTTTCAAACCTGCTAAAGAGATTGTGTTTGCTACACAGCTAAAACCTTTCTTCCTCTACTAGACACGGGGTCAGACTCACTCCAGACTGACGTGGAGGACCAGCGCAGCGGGCTGAGGAGACACTGGGCAGGAGCTTGGAGTCCAGGTTGCGTCAGGGAATCCGGCGGTCAAGGAGCTGCCCTGCACAGCAGCAACACTCCCATTTCTGCTGGAGCAGAGTTCAGGGAGCTGACGCCAATTTACATCCTCAAGAATGTGGTGCTCAAGCAGGTAAGAGGGATGCCAGGGGTACAGGGAGCACTCTGGATCACATTGAACAGTTTATTAGAACAAGAAAGCTGAGTCAGAATGGAGAAGTGATGCTGTACCAATAAAAGAAAAAGATGTTATTAGACATTTCACACATGACGTGAACTCTGTTGCAAACTGCTAGCTTAATTTTTCTTGCTGCTGTTTGCTATGGCACCCATTTGGTGACTGATTTCAAGGCCCAATGATTCTGATGATCTTTAGTAAACGGCAGGAATGGACCGTGATTATTTGTTTGGTATCGATTTGAACATCTGCTGACATGGCAGCAGAGTTGGCTTTATATGCTATTGTCCAATTACTCTCATACTGTTTCACAGTTTATTTGTCAATATTTCAGCCAGGAGGTACTTTCCCAATATTACTGCAATATTAAACTAAAGCGTTAAGTTACTGCACAGCCTCCCTTATCCTAGATGAAGTAATGCTGACCAAAGGGTTGTACTTAAATTATTATACAATAACATTTTATGAAACCACATAAAGATTCTGTTGAATTTGCCAGTAGGCCAGAGAAAGTAACTGACTGTCATACAGTAAAAATGGCCAACTTGCTATGTCAAGGAGGTTATTAAGCAAATATGGAAAAATAAAACCATTATTTGCATTTTGGTGGCACTATGTAGGAAAATTTGGAAGTGGCTTTCCATGCATACAGAATTATATGAAATTAATAAAAAGTGAAGTCTTTATTGTAATTGTGTTTATGTAAGAGTGAGGTATCTGTCTGTCTTTGCCCCTCCTATTCCTTTCCTGTCTCCATTTCTCTTTATTATCTTGCCCCCTCCCCCCCACTTCCTGACTGTGTCTGAAACTCGGAACGCCCGGCTTTGTGTCTTCATTCTTCCTTTTTCCTTTCATGTCTTTCTTTCACCACCCTGCCTTTTTCCTTTTCCTCTCTCTCTGTCTTTCTTTTTTCCCCCTTCTTACCCCAGCCCCTCAACGTGCCATCGGGGCCCGAACAGCTACTGCACAGCCAGCTGGCATGGGGAGGCAGTGGGCTTGGCACACAGACCCCCACCCAAGTCCTCTTCATCCAGCAGCCAGGGGTCCCCGCCCCCCAACCCCTGCGTCTCCTCAAACCACCCGCTGCCAAGGCAGGTGGCGGCAGCAGTAAGAACAACAAGGGATCATACCTCCCTATTCTCAACTCCTACCCCCGCATTGCCCCTCATCCAAGTAAGAAAACACCCGAGCAGGACAAAGGGGGCGCTAAGGGAAGCTGCAGTGAGGGGCATAGCCTCAGTAAGAGGGTGTGCACGGAGGAGAGGAGAGAAGTGGTGTCCTCGACATTGCCGGTGGTCAAACAGCACCATCCCTTGCAGGAGGAGAGCAAACCCCACCCCCATTCCACTTCCCATTCCCACTCGCGCTCCGCAGGCGGTGCTGCTTCCACTTCTGCCTCCCACACCCAAAAACAGCCACCTCCTTCACAGCCCTGTACCCAGCGCAGTCAACAGCCTCCCCGCAGCCCTTCCCGCTCATACCCCTTGAGCTCTCCCTCTGTCTCCAGTTCGGAGACCATTCTTTCCCCGGTTTCCCCCCTGTCCCCAGAGGTGCTTCCCTGCCCTGCCCCCAGACCTCCCTGCAAGCAGAGCACGGCTCGCCAGCGCCGCTTCCTCAACACAATGGAGATCTTGAGCCAGTCGGGACTGCTGGACATCACCATGCGCACACAGGACCTCCTGCGCCAGAGTGCTGCCACAGAACGCGACATTGCCCAGCTTCGCCAGCACGCCCAGTTGCTGTGTCAGGCAGCCCAGGGGGGTCCCAATGCTGCCACCACCTGGGAAAAGCTGTGTAAAGCAATGATGGAGTGTGGCTGGTATCCAGACCTCAGCCAGATGGGTATCAGTTGTCCCATTGCTGAGATAGATCCCCCCTGTCCTGCTCCGGCAGAGGAGCCAGGTATCAATAGGAAGGATGATGCCATGGTCACCGTCCTCCAGAAGAATCACAATGAGGAGGCGTACCCACCCTCTCCTTTGCTTGCCCTGACACCTGATCCAGCAGACTACAGTGGGGAAACACGGGGCAGTCCCTCACATCCTTCCACTGTCACTCTGGTTACTGACCATAAGGCCAGTATCCCACTGGATACTGTGATGCCTCCAGATAGCTCCACCCATAGTGGCCTGCAGTAATGCCCTCCTCAGGGCCAAGCATCTGCTAGAGGTAAGCAGGAGGCCTCTGGAAGTGCTCAAATGAGTCCCACACACTTTGACTATATACATCTTCATTTTCTCTCATGGTTTCACTACGGTAATATTAAACGATTAGCTTCTGCATTGTTTCGTAGCTGTTTCCAAAGGACCTGCAAACAGCAATGAGCACTTTCCTCTCTGATTTTCAGATATATTGATTGTGTCACAGCTGTCCAGTCATTCAGGTGGACATTTGTCCAGTTAGATTCAGTTAGGACTGCTCATTACTTTTCTTTGTTGGTACTTCACCAGGGTACATTGATACCGGGTGTGTAAGCAAATTAATCCGCTACTCCTGATAAGTTGTTGAGGCTTTATTTAAGTTTCTCTCCTTTTTCCAGCTGTGGATCGTGGCACACACTAGGCCAGTAGGGTCCAGCTGTGTAGTCATATGACCAGGTCTTAGAGAAGCTAACACTGGAGGCAGCAGGTAGTGCACTGGTTCGAGTTGTTAGCTTGAAACTGGAAAAGTTTGAATCTCACCTTCTGCACTGGTTCCCTTAAGAAAGCTGCTGACCCTGAGCTGATAGCATAAAAAATTATCCAGCTTTATAAATGGGTAAAATCATAGTAACTAGCATAATATAAAGTCCTAGTATTGTTAGTTCTTCCGAGGGAGAATTTAGCAAATAAATGAAAAATAGCAATGACATCCTGAGCAATGAGGACTTCTTAAGGCACAGAATTCCGAAGTCTCTCTGCGTTTCACCTTTTCCTAACGCTGCAAGTATGTAGTGGTTCATTGTGTGGTCACTTGACAGCCAGGTGAGAGGATGCCCCCAGGAGATGCCCTAGAGATGGATCTCAAACACAGAGCTCAAGTGTTGTGCACAGTTTTCTCCTTCAGCAGTTAATGTTTGCACCTTAAGTACAGCTAGCAGCCAGAGATCCAGCGACAGCAGTAGGTGTGGCTGCTGCTGTAGTCAGTTTGGACAAGTCAGTGCCCAGGGTGTTAAGGGTTGACAGCTGCACAGTCCCAGCCACTTTGCGAGACCAAACTGGCTGAGGTGATGGTTTGTGTCTGCCTTACATTCAATAAACACAAAATGTTTAGCTTCATGTTAAACAGCTCGCAGGGCTGAGGCTAAACTGGTGGTAGCGACTCACTCAGATGAGGCTTCGAGTGACTGAACACAGAGACCCCTAGGGTGGCGGTCACCATAGTGCACTATGCCACTTGTTTCTTTACACAGCTTTGGATGGACGATTCTGGGTTCAAGCCTTTGTGTGTGTGCGTGTGCGTGCGCGCGCAATCCTGTTTTATTTCATGCTACATACACTAGAAATGGCTACGTTTCTTCATGGCACTTTTTGTTTACCATGTAACACTTGTAGGAGAGGTTTAAAACATGAGAATTTACGTCTGTTTGCAAACTGATTATAAGTTGTGATTGTAACACATTGGACTGTCCTGTTGTTACCAAAATGCAGTGCAATTCTTTTTGTTAAAAAAATCAAATTCTAAATCCGTTTTGTTTTCTTTTAAATAGCAAATTGGAGACTCTTTGTTTTTATGGCAGTGGTATATAAAATAGAATTGGATGTCTAAAAACTATTGATTCTTTGTCAATAGTTAGTTAAAATGTATTGTCATGCATTTCATTGTAGAAAGGATTCTAAAGGATTGTGGTTGTACAGTTGTATGCAAATTAATTTTCTGTTTGTGTTCGCCCATTTTTTTTCCTTTGAGTTCATTTTTCAGGGTAACTCCATTGCCAATGCATTCATTTATATATAAGAAATAAAACGCCTTGTTTTATTGCTGTTGGTTGTATGTCTGGGTGTCTGAATTTTCCTCAGTTGTCCTGTTTCCAAGCCTGGTGTTCTTTTGAGGCTACAAGTGAAGTGAAGTGACTCATTTCTTTGCCTACTGACCAGTAACTTCTGGCTTCTTTGCAGTGAACAGTTCCTTTGCTTGAATGGTCTCAACAGACTTTATTGCTTAATCCCACAAATGTTATTTTAACAAAGTATGCAGGTTTACATAATTCCACTGCTTTCTATCTGTCCAGCAAAACATATCTTTCAGATTAATTATGCCATCTGCTTATATATTTATTTCAAAAGTTTATAAGAGAATTAAGAAAATCCAAGAGCAATCCCCCCCCCCAGAAAATAAGGGCTATGCAAACATAGTTTCTTCTTTAAGTCCTGTTTACTCAGCACCTTGGATGGCTAAGGGAGGTGTGACCATCCACCCTGCATGCCAGATGGAAAAGGTGTGACTGGGTCCTAAAGAAATTATTGTTTTTGGGTTTTTTTTTTTTTTTTGGAAGCGGTATTTAGGTGTGACTAAAACAAGCAGAAACAAAACAGTTATCAGCAATGGGGCCAAGGTCCAGGTCAGATCAGCACAGAGGTGCCGCTGCCATGAAATGCCTGGATTAGTGTTGATGTATTCTGCACTGAAGTGTATTATGGGATGAAGTTGTACTATGTTGCATATAAGTTGCTTTGATGATGTGCATACATAATACAGTAAAGGTGATATCTTTGATACAAAGGTGATTGTTTTTTTTGCTTACTTTCTCACCATTTTAAAGGCCCCAAAAACAGTTTAGGTACAATACATACACACGGTAACTCAAGTGCTGTTTGCTATATGCTACTGTAGTCATAACACACAAATTCTCGTAGCTTCCTGTAGATGTGATACGCAAATTAGAAAACACCTATAGGTACTGTAGATAAAAGCAGCAAATAGTGAAGGATTAAATTATAAATGTATCAGGAGTTGAGGAAGGAAATAGTTTTGAAAGATGAGGTTTAAGACCCTTGCACGGCGGAAGGGGATTCAGGAATTCTGAGGAATAGAAGGAACTGCATCTTGTCTAAGCCTGAGAATGAAAAGACTTTAGACTTGGACTCCTTGTGAGGAAAGCAATAAGGTTTTTGAGTGCAGCAGTCTAGCTGGGGTGTAGGGATGGTCAGGTTTAATCAGTACTGGGATGATAATCCTTTGACTGCCTTGAAGGCCACAACTAAAGACTTGAATTTTATACAAACTACTGGAGGTGGATAGAGAGGTGAGGAGGGAAGATGTATCAGAATGCTTTTTACAAGTAAAAAAAAAACCCTGCGAAAGCATTCTGGATCCGGTGATGAGGTTGGATGGCAGAGATCAGAAAGCCTAACAGGAGGGTTTTGTGATAGTTCAGGTGAGATGCACCATAACCTGAACCAGGAGCTGGATAGTGTGGGGTGAGGTACTGGTCGTTTTAACAGATGTTGAAGAGCGTCTCTGAGCAACAGTGAATTATTACTTAGTGTAAAGGAGGAAGCAAAGACTACAGCAAGTTGTTACACTCAGTCTTTGCTGCCAGGGAGGGGATGAGCAAGCTGTCCAGTGAAATAGAAAGCTTTCAACAGGGGTAAGGCTAGCAGGGAGGCAGAGGATTTCTATCGTGAAGAGGCTGAGTTGCAGGTGGTCATCGGTCATTTATGTAGATGTGTCAGAGAGACATGCTTAACTCTTCAGGTGTCAAACACTTCCATCTCCGTTGATGTAATTGTACGTCGCTGTTCAGCCCTTGAATTTCTGGTCAGTCGGAGCTCATTGTCGGGTTCACACAGGCGAGTCCAACGCTGTTAATGGGGAGAATAAAGTAAATATATCAGTTTTTTTGCTTATTGCCTGAATGTATTTATACTATATTTGACAGGATATATGTAGTAAAGTCCTCTAAATAGAGTCCTTTTTCCATACCTGCTTGAGGCTGCCTGTTGCAGTGCAGAGTTTGATGGCAGCGCAGCTGGGGACCAGTACAATGGAGGAGGTCGCCAGTAGCCAGCCCAGTGAATATGCCCAGTCTGGGTACACATACCAGCGGTTGAAGGTCAGAGGCTGATACTGCACCATGGAGAAAATGAAGGACCCCTGAGAAAAGAAAGTGGGTTATGTACACCTGAAAAATACAAAGATATGTGGTACAGTCAAAGTTCTAAGCGTGGCCACCATGAGACGCTACTCTGGTTCCAAGCTGCTGTTGCATGTGTGTCGCACGTAAGGGAATAACAACTCTGTCGTGACCACAGCAGCGTCAATATGGGCGCATTTTGATGCATGGTATACTCTTGCTATGTACTTGACAAATAAACTCTTCTTGATATGGCCAATCTTAGAACTTATCTATAAACCATTTATATATTTCATGTTCTATACTTAAAATTGTAGAATGATTCTGTGGAATAACAAATGGGAGTAAGAATATTTGTACAAATATGATGGTTTCAGAAAAATAAAGCATAGAAAATCCATTTAAACCAAAAAGCAGAAAAAAAGCCCACTAATCCTTTTAGTACAAAATCAGCAATTTATCCACACGTCTCCTGTTCCTGTTCTCCACCTGTTCTCCTCCTTATGGTGTCCCACTGAGAGAATTAACAACTTCCAAATAACCAGATGTAACCCTGTCAGCAGAATCCAAGCCGAAAATAGCTGTACCAACAGTCAATGAAAGCCATTGTTTAGTGAGCATGACATTGCACAGCCTAAAACACTTAAGTGAATTTTCCATCAATAATTCTCCACACAAGTAGCTACCTGTACAATAAATGCAATTTGTGCTGAACATTTAGAATGTAGATGTACTGATCAGTTAACTGCAAGACCAGTAAGCTCAGAGGAATTATGGACTCAGAGAATGAGTTTGCGTTTCACAGTCCAAATATTCAAAAATTGGGCTCACCAAGGACATTACCGGAGTGAGGTACAGCCAGCAGAACTTGAAAAGGGGGCAAGGGTGCTCACCAGTCATGTCCCCTATTGCCTCACACATATGCTCAGCCCCTGGTGGAGAAACCAACCCATCAGGAGAAGATGAGTAAATCAGTAGGCCAAGGCAACGTCTTTTTATCATAACAGTATATTAAAATTGTAGCAGAATTATTTGTCTCTGCTTGTTTAAAGTATTGGTTAAACTGGTGCCTAAAAGGTTAGATTCTCAGCATTAGTTTTGGCAAATTTCAGAGCAGCAAAGTGCTAGTGGTATCCCCCTGATCATCACGGTATCCATCTGATCATCACGGTTGACACCAGTGGAGTCTGATACTTACCAAAAATCCAGCCTATTGACAGGACCTCAAACACAGACAGAAAGTACATGCAGGCCCCATTACAGGCATAGTAGTCAAGGAGCTGAAACATGTACATCCCTCCCTGGAGTGGGTTGGAAGAGATAAAATAGATAAAATTATTGGCAAGGACAAAGATGAGTGTAGAAATGCATCAGAGAACAGCTCTCTGTAATGCAGATCTGCCCAAACCTCTGTGACCATCACAAGCTGCAGCAAGAAGCAGGTGAAGCAGAAGAGCAGGAGGAAGATCTCCCTGCGGCCACTTCTGCGTAGCAGGTTGGGATACATGTCAGCTAAAGATGTCATTATCACCTCTATTCCTACAAACTGATAATAGGAAGAAGATAAGAGAAGGTGTTTTGTACTCCCTTTTAGCTATTCAGAATATAAAAATCAGACTGAAAAAGGTTTTCTTCAATTACAAGTGGTCAAAATGCAGGTGAGCAGATGTGAGAGCTTACCTGTGTGTCCAGGCCTAGAAGAATGATCATGATGAAGAAACATGTAGCCCACAGCTGTGGGAGGGGCATCATGGCCACTGCTTGGGGGTACGCAATGAATGCTAAGCCAGGACCTAAAAGGAAGGAGAACAAGGAAACAGGTACATAGATATAAGCCCGTTGGAGTAGGTGAGGACTGAGAAAATCCCTGTTTGGACCTTGCGTTCCCCTCCTAGGGCTATCCTTTCTGCATCCTTTTCATATTTAGCTACTCTCACATCTTACCCCAGCTGACCCATCATACAGAGCACCAGCAGATGCTGTAGGTCACCTGCCTGACTCAGCAACATCTTCAATTTGGACGCCCTGCTCGTGTGCCATGAAGCCCAGCACAGAGAACACAGCAAACCCTGCCACAAAGCTGGTTCCGCTGTTCAGCAGGCACAGCCAAAAGGTGTCCCTGGAGGGGAACAAAACCGTTATATAAGGATCTAATGTCAAAATATTAAGTAAACGTAATATGGAAGCCTCTTCTTCTCATCCAGATAATGCATCCTACCTGTAGCAGTTATTGTTGTAGGAGTTGTAGCTTCCCAGTACAGTAAGAGAACCTGCACTGAGACTGTAGGAGAAGAAAATCTGAGCTCCAGCCTCCATCCACACCTGCAGGTACATCACAAACAATTTATTGCCCAACACATCTTTGATGATATGCACGTTACTTGTACTTATTTACTGTTAACCTGGAGAATTTTGGGGTTTCTGACGCACTGAAGCATCTGGCAGCTACTAGATACCTGTGCATCTATGAGGCGACTGGGGTCGGGGTACAGGTAGAACTTTACACCCTCTAGAGCCCCAGGTAGGGTGAGTCCTCGCACCAGCAGCACAAACAGCATCACATAAGGGAAGGTGGCAGTGAAATACACAACCTGGAGAGAGTCAGGTATGAGGTGAGGTACCACCATAAACACACACACAACACACAATGCAGGTCAGTTCAACGGAGTCATGTTGTTAAATTTATCACAACATTTAAACTTCTGAGGAATTAAAGGGGAAAAAGTGGTACTCGAGGAGGGAGAGTGGTGGAGATAAGTATATATATAAGGTGTCATAGTGTTGCTGGCCTTCTTCCCCACCTTGCCTGTGGACCTGACACCCTTCCAGATACAGAAGTAGCAAACAACCCATACGGCAATAAGGCATAGCAGCAGCTCCCAGCGTAGGCTGCCCAAGTCCTCAATACCTCCTGAGATGGACAGCACACGACGCCTTCCGGAAAAAGGCAGAGATAGAGTGAAAAGTTGAGTGAAGAAAAGAGCACAAATGTGGAAAAGAAAATTGAAAATTGGAATTAAACTCATTTATGGAGAGACACCAGTCTACAGTTCTTCTATGGTAAGAGTCTCATCTGTGTATAATTCATTTCAGTTGATAAGGTACAAAAAGGTAGTAAACTTCAGCTGATTTGTGGACTTACTCCCAGAACTCAGTGGCAGCTGAAGAATTTTTAGTCTGTCCAGAACCCCTCGTGGTGTGGTTTTGCATGGAGAAGTCAATACAGCTTTCTGATGGTTTTGAAGAAGAAGAATTTTCATTAGTGATTCCATCTAACACCTTCATAGAGTTAGGTTAAAGTTAGGGTCAGAGTTAGGAGTCTCTTGCTGTTATACCTGTAAAGGTTTTTAATCTTTATGCAATGTACCTGTATTCCAGGTGTTGCTGCAGCTTCCCCAGGGCAGTTGGGAGTTGAAGGAGCAGATGAGATAGAAGAGACCCCAGGCCAGAATGGTGATGTAACATATGCAGCTGTACGTTAGGATCAGCTGACCAGCACAACCGATACCTAAGCAGTCAGGGGATGTACCACTGTGTGAACTCATTTTTAAACAATCAGTTTGAAAATTTTTATCACAAACACAAGGAGCGAATCATTTACCTCAGTTCAACTGCATTAAAACTAAAATTTCTGATGCTCAGTCCAGCACTACGTCGCAACCTCTTACCCTGAGCCAATGGGCAAAGCTTCCTCCAGCAGGTGATACCACCCTCCTGGGTGTACTGCCCCATCGCCGTCTCCAAAAGGAACAGGGGAATGCCACACGTGGCCACAAAGACAAAGTAAGGCACTAGGAAAGCGCCTAAACACAAAAACACCCTTATTACTTAAACTGTGCGTAAGAATGCCTTCAATACCTTAATGTACGCAATTGTTTTTGTACTCCAGTGCTTATACATCACATTTCCGAAATTAGATTAAATAGAGACGCAGTTACATGCCGTACAAGCAACCACAAATACTCTCCCTAATAGTCTCAGCCAGGAAAAATTCTGAGTTTTGTTCATTGTTCATCATTTAAACATTTCTTTACACACAGCTGAAAACACATTAACAATATCGTGCTTTTTAATACATCCATTAAGTCAAGTCAAGTCAAGTAGGAGTTTATTGTCATTTCGACCATCTACACAGTACATGGCAAAATGAGACAGCATTCCTCCAGGACTAAGGTGCTACACAACAACACAAGTACAAAATTAGGCACCGGATTCAGGGTGTAGCTCCTTCTTATAATCCTCTCTGTCTCAGCTGATCTCAGACAAACTCACCACCACCGTTCTTGTAGCACAGGTAAGGAAACCTCCACACGTTGCCCAGGCCCACCACATTTCCGGCCACAGTGAGGATGAACTCTGCTTTGCTTCCCCACTGGCCTCTCTCTTCCAGTGGCCTCTCCTCTGTGCCTACCTTCTCTTCACCCACCAGCATCTCCTGCTTCTTTACTATTCTGCAGTCATCTTTTTTTTCCTCTCCACAGCTTTCCCTGTCCACCTCTATTGAGGCTTCTCCACCTCTATGGTCCCATTCACATGCCATTGAGTCCATTCTCTTCTTCTGCACACAATGTTCTTATGCAGCCCAGTGAACAGATGTAGATGATGTGACAGAGTCATGCAGAAATTCTGTGAATGCTCTACGCACATTCCATATATCCAAAAAAAAACTGTTGTATGAAGTGTTATATGAAAAAATGTGTACATATAAAAAAAATCAGTTATGAAACAGCTGTAGGTGTGCAGGTGCTGGATCCTCAAGGCAAAATTCTTCTACTTCAAAATTCTGCATGCAATGACTTGCAAGTTAGTTAAAGGACTCCCTTTGGAAAAACCCACCAAAAGACTGCAGACTTCTGATCCAAATCTCCCTCAAAATGTGGATATGTTCATCTCACATGCAATTTAAAATGCATGAGTTTAAGTATTCAGTTTCCTCTTTGAATAATCATCACTGTAGAAACAAGATTTTTATACTAAATGGTCCAATAGAAGGAAGCCTACATATGTGGCGGGCAGAAGCCCGACCATGCCCACGTTTTATTTAACCCGAGCCCCATACCTGGAGAGAATTCTAGCAAGGTGCGTGCAATATTAAGGGATTTGACTGAATACAAATTGACAAGAGGCAGAGGGAGAATCTGGCATAGTTTGAACAAGAGATTGATATAGTGTTTGATGAGAGTTTATGTTAACTGTTGTGTTTGACTGCTTAGTTTTGTCTCTTCCTTAGTTTGAGCCCAAAGGACCTTTTGGTTGCTTTTATAATTTTGGCAAGTGCTTTCACTTTGGTGAAACAGTGGAAAATGTTAGTTGCTCCCTGAACCTGGCATGTGCTGGTGCGGTACAACCTATATTACAGGGAAAAGAGTGCAGCTCAGCTGGGAACAATGACAACAAGGAGGATTTACAGATCTCAGAATAATTAAAAGCAGCACTCACTTGTCAGGGCGAACTGAATGGAGGTCTTTGTCTGAACGCGACGAATGTAAGCACAAACACCTCCTCAGTCCGTGCAGCTCTCTTTCTGCTCTGTCTGTTGTTAACCCTTCACAAAACATCAGTCCTTTCTTATCAGAATGAAAATGCTTCATTTTTATTTGCTCTCACAATACACACAGCCCCAGTACACATTAGTCTAATGTTAAACTGCACATTTTGCTTTATCGAACCGAAAATTGCATTTAAAAAAAAATTAACATATCTTGCACTTTTCAAGCTTTTATAGGTTTCACGTCAACTCTCAAAATGCAAAAGATTGACCATTGCTGCTGAATTAGATTCATTAGAAAGTATTGTGCATCGGCAGTTAAATGATGCGATTTAACACTGCTAGACGGCTGCAGAGCAACTATTTTGCTTTTACTTTTCAAACACATAAGCAGACTAAATACAATAAAACCACACAGAACTGTTTCGTTGGATAAATACTGCTTACAGAACAAACTCTCCGTAATTATAAATCTTAAATGACAGCATAAACTGCACACATAAATATATGAGTTTGACATAATCTAACATGCGCACAGTTAAAATGTAAAATTTATTTGCACAATTAGGTGAAAATGGGAAGTATTTACTTTAGAAAGTATCTGCGAAAATGACCAAGTGATCACAGAACGACTACCGCCCTGTCGCACTTACGCCCGTCATCATGAAGTGCTTTGAGCGGTTAGTCAGGTCACACAGTTGCCTCTCTGCCGGACACACTGGACCCGCTTCAGTTCGCCTACAAACCCAACAGGTCTACGGACGACGCAATCGCCTTCACCCTCCACAAGGCTCTCTCTCACCTGGAACAGAGGAACACGTATGTGCGAATGCTCTTCATCGACTACAGCTCAGCATTCAACACCATCGTGCCCTCTAAGCTGGTCGCCAAGCTCAGGAACCTAGGACTTAACCCGGCTCTGTGGGGTTGGGTCATGGACTTCCTGATGGGCAGGCCCCAGGTAGTGAGATTGGGGAACACCATCTCCTCAGCGCTGACTCTCAGCACGGGGACCCCCCAGGGCTGCGTGCTTAGCCCCCTGCTGTACTCCCTGTTCACGCACGACTGCGTCGCCTCGCTCAGCTCCAACATCATAGTCAAGTTTGCTGACGACACCACGGTCATCGGCCTGATCACCGACAACGATGAACAGGCCTATAGAGGAGGTGAGAACCCTGACCTCATGGTGTCAGGACAATGACCTCCTCCTCAACGTCAGCAAAACAAAAGAGCTGATCGTGGACTTCAGGAGACAGCAGGGGAATGGCCATACGCCCATTTCTATGGCCGGCGCCCCAGTGGAGAGAGTGAACAGTTTCAGGTTCCTTGGCGTTACCATCACTGAGGACCTGTCCTGGTCACAGCACGCCAGCGTCGTCATTAAGAAGGCAACACAACACCTCTTCTTCCTCCGTCGGCTGAGGAGGTTCGGCATGGACAGCAGGATACTTGTCAACTTTTACAAATCTACAATCGAAAGTATCCTGACTGGCTGTTTCACGGCCTGGTATGGCAACTGTGATGTGTCAGACCGTAAAGCTCTGCAGAGAGTGGTCAATACAGCACAGACCATCACCAGGACTGATCTGCCAGCCCTGCAGGAACTCCACACCCAGCGCTGCAAGAAGAAGGCACTCAACATCCAGAGGGACGGCAGTCACCCCAGCCACAATCTATTCTCCTTGCTCCCATCCGGAAGACGCTTCAGAAGCGTTCGGACAAGGATGACATGGTTCCGGAACAGTTTTTTCCCCCACACCGTCAGACTGCTGAACCACTGACCCCTCCCTGGAGAGTGGAAGAGTCAATCGGGGTCTGTCCGTCTGTCTGTCTATCTATATGCCTGTCCCACCCATTGTGGAAACCTGTCTGGTTCATTTTCTGGTGCTTTTTGCTGTTGTATGTTTAGTCTATAGTTGTATTGGTTTGTAGTTGTGGGTCTGGTTGCTGTGTGCTGTTGGTTTGAATTTACTAACTGTTTGTACTGCTATTTATTTATTACTAATCTATTTATTATTATTTATTGTTCTCCTGTCCTGACCATACATATCTATTTATGTCCATATTTGCACTGAGGATGCCTGGAAACGACACTTTTCATGGGGACAACCCTGCTATGCTGTGTTGTTCACCCATGACAAATAAACCTTTGAACCTTTGAACCAGTGTTTTTTCACAGGAGAATGAAGCACGACATGGCTTTGGAAATGATCATTTAGTCAGCAAGTGACTAGCCAGACATATCAATCCAACATTAATGTTAGGTGTCCTTTCATTTATTAACTTTGTTCAGGTGTCCAGCACATCTATCTCTGTTACTTCAGTTCTGTGTTGGTGCTCAGCCCTCATGCTTTTGGCCAGTCGAAGCTCAGTGTCAGGTTTGCACAGGTGAGACCAGCGCTGTGAAGAGATCAATAGACAACTAATATGTTTTCATTTCTGGGTTATTGGCGACATGTATTTATAGCACATTTGGGGAAATATGTTATATCATATGTGGGGAGTCACTTTGGAAAGACCATACCTGTCTGAGGCTGCCTGTTCCAGTGCAGAGTTTGATGGCAGCGCAGCTGGGGACCAGTACAATGGAGGAGGCTGCCAATAGCCAGCCCAGTGAATACGCCCAGTCTGGGTACACATACCAGTGGTTGAAGGTCAGAGGGTGATACTGCACCATGGAGAAAATGAAGGCCCCCTGAGGGAAGACGATGATGAGAAAGTGCTTAAATCCAGGCCAACCGTCTATTTACCAATGTTGTGTACTGGAATGAAGCATAAGGTATTCAGTACTGTATGGTAATTATTCCATCATAGTTTTTTATGAGCAGTTTTATGTGATTTGGAGCTGTCAAAATTCTACATGACAATACTTGTGACTATGTTATTCCTACAAAATTTTTAGTTACTTATAACTAGCTAAGATTTACAATGTTAATGTATGACTGATATGTCTTACTGAATAGCTAACTTTTCACTTTCTTATTTCCCTTCAATAGTGATTCTAGGTTCTAGCACAGGTTGAACGGTTTGGAGACAAAGTCAGAGAGGCGAGATTGCGTTGGTTTGGACATGTGCAGAGGAGAGATCCTGGATATATCGGGAGAAGGATGCTAGGGATGAAGTTGCCAGGCAAGAGGAAGAGAGGAAGGCCTAAGAGGAGATTTATGGATGTGGTGAAGAAGGACATGCAGGTGGTGGGGGTGACGGAGAGAGATGCAGAGGACAGGAGGAAGTGGAAGCTTTTGATCCGCTGTGGCGACCCCTAACGGGAGCGGCCGAAAGAAGAAGAAGAGTGATTCTAGGTTCGTTCTTATCAACTAGAGAAAAATAAGTTGTCAGTAACATTCACAGACATTTGCAGCTAACTGTAAAGTGAATTATTGGATAATCTTGTGCTAGGTGTTCTTGTTCGGTTCTAGTCAAAGGCAAAAGAGTTTATTTGTCACGTACATGGTTACTGAGTATACCATGTAGTGAAATGTGTCCTGATTCAACAGGAGACTGTGTGTGGTTCCATTCCAAAAATTTACGAGTAGAAACAAACAAGTAACAAACAACAAACAAACAAATAAATAAATAAATAAATAAATAAATAAAACATCAAGTTGCATTATGGGGGCAGTGAAGTGGTAAATGGATATTGTGGTCTCTGGTTTGCGAGGATTGTGGTGGCATGACTGGGTTCAGAAGTCTAATGGCCTGTCGATAGAAGTTCCTCCTGAGCCTCTCCATTCTGGCCATAATACTTCTGAAACGTTTGCCTGATTTCAGCAGGTTGAACAGATGGTTGCTGGGATGAGATAGGTCACCGATGATCCTAGTTGCTCTGGTCCTGCAGGGATGGCAGATCAGATCTGGCTTGATCAGATCTACTGCCATTTTAGACATTTACTATCTTTTGCTACCGGACACTTGAAAAGGTTTAATGAGTTCTGTATTCTAACAAATGTGGAAACAGCAGAACAGTAAAAATCTGTGGAGCAGTTATGGTTTCACTGAGGTGAGATTAGGAACTGCTACTGGCAAACAGTGAATTTGTCACCTTTAAGCAAAGGTGTAAAAATGAGGGGGGGGGCAGGAGGGAACTCACCTAGTGCTGAGGAAATTTATTGTGCCACCTATTTCTGAGGATAACTCTTGTGATCCCTAATTGTTAAGTCCCTTTTTTGAGATTCATTGAAGGTAGGAAAATGCAGAAATGTATTAGCAAAAAAGGTAGTAAGCATATGTTGGGAAAATCTGAAGGTGCGCGCGCGCGTGTGTGTGTGTGTTATTTCCCAGTAGGAGAGTGTCTTCATAGATTATTTTCTACTCTCAGACTCACCAGGGACACTGAAGGAGTGAACCAGCGCCAGCAGACCTTAAAGAGGATGTTGGGCCGGTCACCAGTCATGTCCTCGATCACATCACACATACGGTCAGCGCCTGATGACAGAACAAACACTCAAGCATCACTGTGCAAAGTCTAAAACTGGTCATTGCATCACTTATATCCATATTTACATTTATTCATTTAGCAGATGCTTTCTTCCAAAGTGATGCACAGCTCAGAAAAGGGCATCAGACAAAAGATATAGATGCAGACATGCGATTTTTTAAAGTACAGTCACTTAGTTTGACTGCTGTTTTTGCTAGCCTACATTACACCGAGAGATACATACAGTTGGTAGGAAGCACATATTTTAAAATATAAAATGCAGTGAAAGTTTATGGAGCAGATAGGAGACCTGAATGTTTATCATTGCAGACCAGGACTGGGTTGGTGGTTCCAGATATCATGCTGTGTAATATTGCATCCCAGCATTCCATATCAATGTCAGGTGAAGACTGATACCCACCAAAAATCCAGCCTATTGACAGGACCTCAAACACAGACAGGAAGTACATGCAGGCGCCATTACAAGCATAGTAGTCAAGGAGCTGGAACATGTACATCCCTCCCTAGAAGAAAGGAGAAAGAAGGATTCGGTAGATGGATGGTAAGTTATATTAATAGGAAAAACATAAATTAATATTCTGCAATATTGTGGTGTTGACCAGTGGGTGTTGCTGTTATAACAAAGGAGGAGATGTGGGTAAGAAGCCATTTCCAAACAGCACTGTTGGTCACAGATTTGTTCATACCTCTGTGATCATTACAAGCTGCAGCACAAAGCATGAGAGGCAGAAAAGCAGGAGGAAGATCTCCCTGCGGCCCCTTCTGCGCAGCACTTTTGGATACAAATCTGTCACTGACGTTATTATCACTTCCATCACTACAAACTTGACAGTGAGGAAAAACAAAGAAAGATGGCATAAACTGAAAGCACCTATTATGGATCCAGCAAAAGATGCATGTCTCTTTTTCCAAAGGGTCCATTTTTCATATTATTTTAAAACAGTGGTAAAATTCTCAGAGTACTGCTTGCCAAGGTGCAGATAAAAAGGTATGAGCGTTTACCTGTGTGTCCAGACCTAAAAGAATGAGCATGATGAAGAAAAAGGTAGCCCACAGCTGTGGGAGGGGCATCATAGCCACTGCTTGGGGGTATGCAATGAATGCTAAGCCAGGACCTAAAAGGAAGGAGAACAAGGTAACGGGTAGATGGATATGGGGAAGGTAGGGGCCAAGAAAACCATTTCTCTCCAGGGTCTTCATCCATACCATCTTCTCTTTCTTTTACAAAAGCAGTCTCTTACACTTCATATCCCAGCTGATCCATCATACAGAGAACCAGCAGATGCTATAGGTCACCTACCTGACTCCGCTACATTTTCAATTTGGGTGCCCTGCTCGTGTGCCATGAAGCCCAGCACAGAGAACACAGCAAACCCCGCCACAAAGCTGGTTCCACTGTTCAGCAGGCACAGCCAAAAGGTGTCCCTACATAACAGCACAGGATTGTCTCATATTTTTATGTTGAATGCTTTTTGAACACCAAGCAATGACACAATTCTGATATAAAGAGCAAAATGGGCTGCAGGACCTAGCCTAGATGATGAAAAATTGTTTTTCGTGCTTACTTCCTTGTAAGCTCTAGAAATAGTCCAATAAATGAAAAGTGTACATGTGAATAAGCTGAGGTAATGTCAGTGGATATTTTGATTATTACAGGTCTAGCCAGGTAAGTGCTGCAGCTAAGCAAACCAGTGGAACTCTAATGCATGTGTGTAGGAAACTTCTGCTTTTGTAGGACCATACAGTCTTACCTGTAGCAGTTGTTGTTGTAGGAGTTGTAGCTTCCCAGGACACTTAGAGAACCCACGCTCACACTGTAGGAGAAAAACACCTGAGCTCCAGCCTCCATCCATACCTGCAGCAACAGCACAGTGCAAACTCATTTATTTTCATCAGTGTGAAATTTTGGCAGCTTTTGGCAGCAAGCAGAGCCATTTAACAGTCATGGTGAAAAGGTTCTTGGCTGTACGAGTAGTTGGGCACAATAGGTCACCTGTGCATCTGTGAGGTGACTGGGGTTGGGATACAGGTAGAACTTTACACCCTCTAGAGCACCAGGTAGGGTGAGTCCTCGCACCAGCAGCACGAACAGCATCACATAAGGGAAGGTGGCAGTGAAATACACCACCTGGAGAGAGTCAGGTATGAAGTAAGGTACTACTGTAAACACCCACATGACAGACAGCAGAAAGGTAACAATGAAGGACATCTCAGTTTAATTTATAATAACATTTAAACTTCCAATGAAGTTCAAGGAGGACATCAATTCTTTCCTAAAGAGGTCATGAAGAACATATGCATGAAAGGTTTTTCCAGCGCTGCTGGCCATCTTGCCCACCTTGCCTGTGGACTTGACACCCTTCCAGATGCAGAAGTAGCAAACAACCCACATGGCAATAAGGCACAGCAGGAGCTCCCAGTGGATACTGCCCACCTCCTCAATCCCCCCTGAGATGGTTAACACACGGTGTCTTGAGGTGCATGGAAGCAAGAAGGCCAGAGATGCAGAGATTATATTGGGTAAAGGGTAAAGGGAGAAAAAAGGAAAACAAACTACAGTTTTATACACACAAATTAAAATTAAGACAATGAAAGAATGACACAGGTGGAGATTGCAAAATATGTCTTGAGAGGACATTTTTATTTTATTGTTATGCAGCTTTTTTCTGAAACAACTCATACAGGACTTGGCTTTGAACGTGGAATGTGACGTGGAACTGGACTGAATCTGCTTTGTAAACTTACTCCCAGAATTCAATGGCAGCAGATGTAGAATTAATCCCTCCAGTTGAGTTGATGGTCACATTTTGCATGGATACTTCCACACACTTATCTGATGGGTCCAGGAACAGACAGGTTCATTACTGTTTTCCACTGATGGATGTGCAGAGGTAAAGGTGCAAGATGGCTGTTAAAAATCCTGGTGTTTGTTACATACTGGAGATGCAGTTTACCTGTATTCCAGGTGTTGCTGCAGCTGGCCCAGGGCAGGTGATGGCTAAAGGAGAAGATGAGGTAGAAGAGAGCCCAGGCCTCGATGATGATGTAACACATGCAGCTGTAGAATAAGATCAGCTGGCCGGCATAGCCGATACCTGAGAGTCACCAGATCGAGCAATGAGGACTTCTTTTTCCATTTTTTTACTCTACTAATTTAAATTGCAAGGCATTCATTTTTGGTCAAAAGTACACCATGAATAAAAAATGGACTAGCCAAAAATTGCAAGAAATTTAGATTATCATGGTTTTAACAACAAATCAATGGTCAGAAAATTTACAAAAAATAAATCAATAGATAAAAAACCTTAGCATGGGAACGCTTTTCTTGTAGATCTCCTTAAACATTGAAGCCTTGGGCATAAAATTGCAGACAGCTTTTTACACAAAGACTCCGTTCCAGTTGTTCCACTCATTTTTGATGGCTTCTAAAATAACTGAACACTTTTCTTTTTAGATCTTAGATAAGTTACTTCTGGAAATATTTGCACATCCATGCATACATTGGTTTGAATTGTGCATTCAATATTTGAATCATTATCACGATTTTACTTTTGTTTACCATATGTTTACACACGCAAAGGGCTCTGTTTCCCAACTTTTTCAAAACAGGTCACTGTTGCAAAAGTTTACTAACAAATGATGGTACAGAGGCTCTCAAGAAGATATATTAAGCATGTCAATGCCCAATGTGTCCTAACATTACAGTCTCCGCTAGTTGAGAGGACATTTGTTTAAAAAAGCTCCTCACCCATTTTTATGCCCCAGACTGTACACAGTACTACCGCTCACCTTCGGCCAATGGGCAAAGCCTCCTCCAGCAGGTGATGCCCCCCTCCTGGGTGTACTGCCCCAACGCTGTCTCCAGGAGGAATAGAGGGATGCCACACGTTGTCACAAAGACCAGGTACGGCACAAGGAATGCCCCTAGACATACACAAAGCCATTCATATAAGCCCTAAACTTAAATAAAATGTGAGGGGGTGCTGATATTTTCTAATTTCAAGCCCTGATGAAGTTTGTTTAGTTATTTTATGTGATGGAGTCCAGTGACTACCTTAGCAAAAACAAAACACCACACAAGCAGTCTCCACAATGAACTTCCAAATTAATACTGCTTCCCTTCATTTAAAACATGAAAAACATCCAATAAAATATATGGGCCCTTGCAACAGGAAAGTTTGAAAGATGCATTGATTGTCATTTATTTTAGTTCTAAATTTTCAAATATTTCATATATTTTCAAAATGAAGTCTGTGTGTTTGCAGCCAGTAAAATGCACCAAAACACAACAGCAGTGTGGGACAGCCTTAGGTCAAATTTTTTAAATGGCTTTTACAGCTCAGGTGTGGTGTGGTGAGTGCTCATGTTTACTGGGCACGTAGTTCAACTCTCTGCATCAAATATGAGTTTGTGGAGACAGCACATTTTGTTTTCAGATTGAAGTTAATCAACATATTTGGGTAAAAAGTTTTACAAAGTATATATATTTATTATTGCAATGTCTGCAACTTTCTCATAACCTTACCTGTTTCTAAATCAAAATACGCTTGTATTATTAGGCTTTTGCTGGCGCTGACCTACAGGTAAAATCGACGTTAGATTTACAAACAAATAAAAGTATAAAAATAATTCCAGTCCCATTAATGTTGGCATGCGAGGAGCTTTTGCACAAATCGTAAATAAGTAATAATGGCTGGAAGCACTTCACCTGTAGGCCAGCTTGAGTCTTTTTTGTATTCTAGGCACAACTCATTATAAATTGTTTTGCAGGAGGTTTTCACAATTCTGTACTTTAGGAAATTAAATTGGGGAGACTTAAGTTTTCCTAATTTCATTACAGATCAGTGACCATGTTTAACTTGTAAAAGAGTAAAATACTGCACATCAAACTTTGCTTCTCGTTCCAAATTGTACGTGTTTGTTTGCTACCCTTTGGGTAAAAGCTGCTTCCTAAAACAGTCCTGCCATAAATCATAATTTTATGACACATGCATTTTTGTGGAGACTGTGACACATTTAGATAGATGATCATCTTCAAGGCTGATGCATTGTGATGTTTTGCATTTACTTATCTAGTTGATGCATTTCTCCAATTGTCTTACAGTGTTAAGCCACTTAAAGTGATTTACACCTTTATACAGTTGGGTAATAAGTACAATGTTCAAGGGAAATACAGCAGAGTTGCCTTTCAAACCTCAGTCTTTGGAGGGTTAAATGGCACCAGTAGCTATTATGGTTCTTGCTTCAGGTTTTCAACAACTAGTTTGTGCTTCTTTCTCCCTGTCATTCAGCTTTAACTTGCAACAACGATTCACGCTTTCCTCTAGTGGCACAGCTTTTACTTGTTTTACATATGGATATAACTTGGCGTACCCTTTTTAACAGCATTTCCTTCCTTTCTATACCTGAAGTTTTTATGGTAGTTATTTATACACCTGAAATTCAGAATCAGAATCAGAATCAGATTTATTGGCCAAGTATGCTCACATGTACAGGGAATTTTGATTCGGTGTCCAGTGGCTCTCAGTGTACATAACACAGCATACATTACATACAACATGTGCAAAAAAATTTGATGTATTTTGAACTCGGTTAGCTCACTCCTTACTCACTCCTCACTCACTCCTGCTGGTTCGAGTATATACTGGTAACTGGGATTTTATAAGACCCAGTTCACCTTTTGAACTGTGATTCAGTTATCTTCGATTTCAGGTCCTTATTCACAAAATGTTCCTGCTGTTTTGTCCACCCAACTGTACTTGCAAATTGCATACAGTCCCATCTGTGTCCCACCCCATCCCTGATGAGCTCACCTCCTCCATTTTTGTAGCACAGGTAAGGGAACCTCCACACGTTGCCCAGGCCCACCACATTTCCTGCTACGGCCAGAATAAATTCCATTTTGCTGGCCCACTGGCCTCTCTCCTCCAGAAGAGTATCCTCTGTCTCTTCTATCTCCTCATTCAACCTCTTCTGCAGCTCATTTTCCATTCTACAGTCACAGATTTCTGTCTGTCTCCAACTCTGTCCATCCACCTCTCTCCAGGACCATTTGTCTGCTTCCATCCATGTGCCCATCTCACATCCATTCTAAACTTTAAGAACTCTGAAAATGAATAAATCACAGAGTGAATAAGCAAATAAATCACAGATCCACTCCATTATGTACTTGACATGGTACAACATTAATGAGTTACAGCAACATTTGGAAATGTTGAGCTTTAATACACCTGCTTTCTAATTACAAACTAAAATTAGTGCACGCTGTTGAACATTAAAACATTACATTATTTGTAAAGTTAATTTAAAATCCTCCAAAAAGTTATATATTTTACTAGGTGCTTGTAAGCATTGTCTGGGTGCTTTTTTTAATCTTCCATTTAGTAAGCAGTGTAAGCTTCATGTTCTGTTCTTGTACTGCAGTGATGCACAAGAAGAAGAAGAAGAAAGGAAAATGTGAAATTAAAAATATTGTGGTTGTTCGGTAAGTTGGCCACAAGACTGAAGTTATTCATTTGTTAAACAAGTTGTTCATGTATTATGTGTTTAATAAGTTGCCAAAGTAAACAGCGCTACTATGCTTTTTTCTTCTCTCCTGACTTTATGTATAAATATATAAATATGTACAATATGTTTTACAAAAATAATTTAGTTTGCAGAATACATATGTTAAACAGACAAGTTTGTGAGGATAACAGCTTAGTGTCTCATATATGGACTGGTAACCTGTAGGTGTTCAGCTCAAACCTCACGCTTTGTCTCTGCTCCAGGACACCTGTACTTACCCTAAATTACTACAGTAAAACACTCTGCAGTATAAATAGCTGAAACAGTGTCACAGAAATGACCTTGTACAGATTTGTGGTTGCAGTACATTTTTCCCAGTTACACATTTCCACACATTTTAATTTGTTCAAACCAAATTTTATTTGGGTTTTAATGAGTTTGGCACTATTCACTGTATGATAGTAATAGTCTGTTTCAAATACAATTTAAAATTTTCAAAAAGAAATTATCTTCTGAAACATAAGAGAATTGTTCTGAACATGGCTGTGCATACTTGTGTGAGAAAAAATTTCCAGCCAACAGAACTGCTTATATATGACCAATGTCAGAAATGTTTACCTGCCCAAAAGTTGTATTGTGTTACTTGTATGTGCAGTATTTGAATTTTCTTCATATGTTGATTCCACTTCTGTATTGTCACCCTGTTCTGTTCTGATGTTAACAGAAAAATTAAATTAGAGGTTTTTCCTTTTTCACAGGCAAAAATATAGAAGCTTTGAGGGAACAAAACCAGGGTGGAAATCCGGAGGGAGCCTTCTAGTCTTCTAGTCTCCTACCCAGGATGAAACTCACGTTGTGCTGTGTGTGGCCCTGAATTGGTTCCATATCCCCACCACTCTGAATGTACAGTTAGTGACAATGGATGGAAACTGTATTTTGCTTGTATATGTCTTTGCATAAACATAAACACTATTGCATATTTGCATGATACAGGAAAAGCAACCATTTTTCATTTTTTGTCAAATGCTACTGCAATTTTTCATTACAATAAAAAAGTGTAGCTGTTTGATTTCTGTTGTCAAATACAAAACACGGTTTGTTTCACATCTCTTTTGCTTATTTTTATTATTAACAATAGCTTCTTAAGTGCTTTGTGTTTGAGAGGTGAGAACCCACAACTCCTACAGTAGTCAAATGTCATGTGACAGGGTTTTGGAGAGAGTGTGGTTGGGGGTGGGAGAGGTTCAGTATGTGTGATACACATGGAGCTTCTATAATTGGGCAGACCTGTTCATCCAAGTAGTAGACAGAAAAAGAAAAGGTGATCAGACTCCTTCTACAGTATTTTCTTGGACATCGCAGCCAGTGGGATCACCTTTCTTCTTAGAAACAAAAAAGGACTGCACTTCCTCAGATTTACAAACCCCAAAAACCTACTCATCCATAAACATTTAATTTTCTTACACATTAACCAATCTGCACCTTAGGGTTCAGCAGTGGACTGAGAAGTTTCAAGAAATACAACAGATGACATATTGGAAGATTCAGAAATCCAGCTCAGTCTCTGTACAGTTCAATGTGTCAGTTTGGGTTCCCCAAAACGCAGTCCAAAGGCATGTGTTTCAGACTAATTGGTCAATATAAATTGTGTGTGTGAGTGAGAGAGACCTCCCTGCAGTGGCCTGGCATCACATCCAGAGTGTAGTTTGCCATGCAATTCCAGGGAAGGCTCTGGTCCACTGCAACCCTGACCAGGACAAGCAGTTAATGATAATGGATGGATGTCATTACTGTTATCAATAATTGTTTTCAATTTTTATTGCCTTTTTTACTTATTTATTGGAATTTGTTCCTTTTTATGCCTTATGTTGAGCTGCTGCATGTGCAAACTTTCCCACTGTGATTCCTTTCTCTCAGCTCCATCCCATTCCATCCTCTCCTTTTCAGAGGCATTGTTCTGATGTGAAATTCATCCTTTAACCTGATCCCACCACACAGCTCTTAAACACTTAATTTTTGCTTCATTTTTTCACATCAATTTGTGTTTTTATCAGTCTTGCTATGTCCTACTCCTCCTGCAGGGTCTACCCTACCTCACACCGCATGTTTCTGTCATACACTGTGGACAACTGTGACCCTGTATTAGTCAAGTAGTTATCAAAAGTGAGTGAATTAACCAACTTTTACAGCCCATTCTTAAAGTGCTGCTTTTTTAGTTTCAAATACTGCAGCTCCCTGCTATCTGGTTGTCCATCCCAGATTATTTCCGGGCTGCAGCTATTACTGAATGTTGTGGCAAAGATAGTCACAACAACCAGGAAAAATGACCACATCACACTGGTGCTTCAGTCTCTGCACTGGCTGCCAGGCAAATACAGAATTGATTATAAAATTCTGTTACTGACATACAAGGCAGTGGGGGGCAAGGGACCAGTCTTCCTCAGTGAAATAACTGAGGACTATATTCCAGGTTGAAGCCTTCGATCATTGGAAGCAGGTGACCTTGAGATCCCAAGGATCAAGAAGGTAACAGTAGGCAGATGTGCATTTTGTTACAGAGCTCGAAAACTCTGGAATAGCCTGCCAGACTCAATACATACTACCAGTTCCCTACCTCTTTTTAAATCTAGATTAAAAACTTACTTTTTTGAACTGGCATATCATATATAATTATTGATGCCTATTGTCATGCCCTTTGAGTCGTGTACGTTGCCTAATGCCCCTTCTGTTCTCTGAGCCAATTGTGTTGTATAGCGCCTCAGTGTGGTTGCTACTTCGGAGGATTGGCCTGGATTGAAAAACCGGCGTTGATGTGAAACAGGAATGAACAAGGACACAGGAGACAGGCCGAAAGTTTGAACGACCAGACCTCATCGAATTACAAAGATCCACGAAAGACCATACGCTGCGGTCGTGGATGGCTTTGCCTGGACTGTGAACTGGAACTTAACATCCCTGTTTATGCAACAAAGACAAAACTACAATTTCTGGCTATTAGCATTGCTTAGAATGCCCAAGAGGGGTGGGCTTCTACTGGCACATGGACCCCCAGAGGTTTATTTTTCTCCTATTCCCTAGTGGAAAAGAGTTTTGTTTTCCTTTCCTGTGTGGCCAGTTGGCTAACTCTGCAAAATTACCTGTTAAACTGCATGTGAATCGAAACCCTTTACATGTCTATTCAGTGCTCTGTGTCACTGCAGTGAGAAGAGGGTTATATAAAAATATATTTGAATTGAACTGAAATAGAGGTCAGCTTAGAAAGCTGCACAGCACCTGCAAACCAGAGAAACTGTTCACCTTCTTGTAGCACCGCACTCTTCTAAATGTGCTTTAAATATTAAATAGCACCTTTTTAGCCACATGGAGTCAGCGTGTTACTGCAGCCCGGCCCTTCATATTTCACTGCCTTTTTACCATTATTGATTTCCAAATGTTTTTTTTTTCACAAAACCCACCATATATAGTAAATCATCATGTCAGGAATTCAGTTATATAACTTCTATTTCAGTATTTATTCACATAAAGATTAAGCCAAATTCATATAATATGGAGCAAATTTTAAAATCTGTTGCAGATCCTCTGTGCTTCATCTGATTCATTTTTAGGAAAGAAATTGTTATTTCAGTTCAAATGGAGCCAAGTTGCTGCAGTATGTCAGATGTACTTACTGTTGTACCCAGAACAAATTATCAGTTACTGGGAACACTGGTTACCAGGTTCTACTGTTAACATAATATGTCGAATCTTACTGTCATCCATGGAGTAGGGATATTAAAACCAAACAGCTGAAACTCCACGCATGAACAACTAGACTGTTATTTCAACAGATTTTTCAACAAAACAATTTTGCATTGTTTATAGTTAAATCATGTTCAGGCTTTAACTTACGCTATCAGTTTCTGCACAGCTGTCCAGCATTTTAAGAACAAAGAGGAACCATTCCAAGCTTTAGTAAGTACTTGGCTATATCTGTCCTCTAAAATGGTAACAGTCATAAAAGAATAAGGGGCTAAAACTTAATTATTTTTGGCAATAATGTTTTTCAGTGTGCAGCGCTTGAACTGCTTTGTGCAGTCTTGAAGTTGATCTCCTCTTCACATTTATAATAGTAATATACATTTAAAGTTTGCATACAAGATATACCAGTGTGATACCTGATTAAAGACTTCAGTCAGATTCATTTGTTCACATTAGCATCATTTTCTGTCAACAGGGTCAAAATCCTGAAATATGTATTCAGATAAATTGAAATAAATGTCTTACAGCACAGTACTCTTGCAGTTCTCCACACCCTCATATTGATGGCTGGGGGACAGAGGAGAACATAGTGGATTTTACCACTCCTGAATTCACAGCCTGCATTTCAGGCAAGTGTGAGCCAAATGAAAAGCCACATTTGTCACTTGGCCTCTCCAGAAAACATGGAACAAGACCTGGCTGGAAAACTTCGGTACAGTAATTGTCCAATATACATGTAGATCCACAGGCATAACAAAGATCTCCTGATGTTCCACCCGACTTACAAAGTCCAAAGCAGCAGTCCCTCAAATGAATGGCAACATAAGCACAGGAACTGAGATACTTATCAGTATCATGAAATGCACAATTTCTTGCTTCTCAGCATTGCTTGTGCTTTCTTTCTTCACACCCTCCTGGCTAGAGGACAAATGGCAGCGCATCATGTTTCCTGCTCCATCCCATACAAGGATCTCTGCCTGTGGGAAGCAACAGCTGGAAGTGTACCTCGCATGGAGGGAAGTCTTAGTGGCCCAAGCAGAGATGTTCAGCGGTGGTTCCCCCAGCCGCAGCTGGGGCACCTCATGTCTGTGTCTATTATTCCTCTGTCCTTCAGTTCTATGCCTGTCTGCTCCATACTCTTGGTCCCTCTTCTCATCTGTCTTCCATTTTCTTGTTTCCCATCCCCTGTGTTCATGGACAAGAGTGAGGGTTCCCTTGCCTCTTGATAGCTGAATGGCAGCCAGACCAGAGCGCCCCCTGTCAAACACAGTGAGAGATGCAGTCCAGCTGCCCTGGCTGCAGATAGGGGGGCAAAAGGTTTCCACTCGCCCTGGGGAGCAAGATGGGGGATGCAGGTCGGGATCCTTGGGAGAGGAAAAAGGTAAGACAAAGTGAAATCACAGTACTGTCAACAAGGTGAGTAGAGGTCATAGGAAGGTTGCAGATTGTTCTGGGATCAATGCACGTGTCTCACCGGTGGAATGACAGTCAGATGCACCACTGCATAGTTCCCATCAGGAGAATCCTGAGCTCGAACAGTGAGAATGAGTGTGACCGCCCCTCCAGCCTCTGTAGTCCTGGGGGTGCTGATCTCCACCTCCCCTGTCACTGACCCTTTCTCCCTAATAAACAGACTTCATGGAGGCAGAGGGCCCGGAGAGCACAAAATTATGAAATGCCATCTCTCAGAATTGGAGTCAGAATCTGGATAAGTCTGTAAATCTATAACTAGTTATTTATTTATACATTACTCATTTAAACTAGTTTATTGATTACTAATGATGGGTTTACTGCCTTGCTGAACAATCAAAGCCATTCAAAGTGGGACAGATTTTATTACCTGCAGCCCTACTATCGTGGCTTTTTAATTGTCTCCTCACCTCTGAGGCTTGGTCTGTGAGAGGAACCCTCGGTCATCCTCCATGGTCAGTGTAAAGTGCCGGTCTGGGCCGTGGTTCAACATGTGAAAGCGCACCATGGCTCTGTGACCAGGGACCAGATGTGGTGGAGAGAGGACCTTTAAGAAGGGAAACGAGAAAAGAGCGATTGAAACATCTGGCCCAGTGGAGCACATCCCAAACATATTCCAAAATGTCAGTTTGTCTTCCATCCAGTTTGTCTGGACATAAGGATGGGCACATCCTGGAAGGGATAAAATTCCATTTCATTGTATGATTTTAAAAAAATCAGACTACAATAGAAATAAAACTAGCTTAAAATGAAAATAAAATACATATCTAATTTGTTTAAGTGGCTTCTGGCCACTTTCAACTTATTTTGTTCTGTACACAAGTTAAAAAAGCCTTAAAATGCTGATGTCTCACTTTATTTATGGATTAGGTTCTTAAAACTCTTGGGTATTCATATACAGTAGTTAATACCTCTACAGATATCCTTTTACTTACAAACATAATATGTTCCTCGAAATTGGCTCATAGGATGAAATCATGTAACTCGAAGACGTAATTATCTTACAGCACGGCCACCTCTTCTTATTCATAAATGTGCGTTTGTGTGTGCTCTAGTTTCCTCCCACAATCCAATGACATACATTGTGGCCACCCTGTGTGGACTGGTGTCCCATCCATAGCATGGTTTCAAAACTTAGTGCCCAGTGATTTGGGGATGGGGTCTGGAGATGACTGCAGGGCACATGCTCTTGACGTTATTGCTGTGTTGTATGTTTCTGGGTCATGTACCTCGATCTGTACATGCGTGGGCTGGACAATCTCTGTAGAGACTCTCTCTAGTGGGCCTCCCAAGCCATCCCTCCCAGACAAACGCACACTGAAGGGCTCTCGGGGCAGAGACTCCATCTTGCCAACCAACTCCTCCCCAGAGGCAGATGAGGACGACGAGTTTAGTGGCACCTCCAAGAGGCTCTCTCCATTTACACCCAGCAAGGTTACGTGCGTGAAAGACACATCATCATGGGGGGATAGGCCCGTTATGGAAAGCACCAGAAATGTGGGCACACCTGGGGGGGATTACAGATCATGTTTAATGACATTAGGAGCTCAAGTGCTTTTTCATTGATGGAGATAAAGGAAGACACACACACAGACACACCCACATGAGCTGCTCACCTGCTACAGGGCTGCCCTCCACCTTGGCCAGACCGGGGTGAGTCCCATTGTCCTCCACAGCAAAGTAGTACAGGAAGTCCACGCTGCTGTCACCTGGGGGATTGGACAAGAGGCAAACTGCTCAAATGTACAGTATATCTGCCCACACCCTGACCACAGTCCAGATGGCTGCACTCTCTGCCCTGGCAGCTGATGTCAGTCAGTATTCAGCATCATACAGTGCAGTTTTTTCTCCTGTCTTTAGAGTACCATACCGATGGCATTAAGTATGATGTGTCCTTCTGACCAGGCGCTGAGGTGCCATTGGCCTTTTTCAATTGGAGGCAGCAGGGTAATTCTGAAAAGACCCTGGAAGCTCTCCAGCTCTGCCAGGGGACCCGACTCCACTAGAAGGGACTGGATGTGACCTGAGAAGAATGAATTCAAACATCATAAGAAAGAGATGGACCAAAAGAAAGATACATAGTGAGAATAGACTCTTAGTAGATTTTCATTTGATCATCAGTTGTATTTGTAGACACTTTCATGTATGTGGTTCTGTTGTTTTGCTGCAGATGTGTGATCGTTTACTCCCTACCTGTGGGACTGGTGAGGACACAGTGACTTAGAGTGCCAGCCAGATGCAGGGTGACGGTCTTCACTGCTTGATCCACATGGAAACTGTGGTTGAGGACCGACCTGGAGTCACCCTCTGCATGCAGCAGTGTGACCTGCAGGTGGAAGCAGTGCATAGGGCCCGAGTAAGAGTCATTGAAAAATTGGCAGACATGCTTAGCTGAATGGGTCTGTCTAATTATCCAGCATTGAAGCATTGCTCTTTTCTCCAGTAACTCCAGTATTTGTAAATACTTTCCATTCAATTCTGTATCAGGTGACTGTATAAAAGAATACAATATTAGGCATATATTATGCATGTTCTATAACTTAAATGGCATAAACACAGAAATATGGTAATATTCAGTCTAAAGGAATACTTCAGTGCTTTATTATTAATTCTATTTAGTAATACTTTACTCTAGACATGCTCATGAGAAATGGAACACCTTACAATCTCTTATAAAGCTGTTTCATTAATGCAGTGTACTGGCTAAAAGAAGGTTGAAAACTGTTCATGTGCAACATAACATAAAAATGTGTTGGTTATACCTTTAAAAGCAAATAAAAACAGAAAAGTCTGTTTTATTGATGAGAAACATCCCTCCATTTTCAGTAACTGCTTTTCCCAAGCAGGGTTACAGTGGTCCAGAGCTTAATAGGTGCAGGGCTACGAAACTGCCCCCCAGATGGGATGCCACTCCATTACAGGGTGATCACACACACACACACACACACACACACACACACACACACACACACACCAGGAAATCTAGAGTGACCAATTAACCTGAAACTCCTATCTCTGCACTGTGGGGGGAACCAATAAGAAATCCTCATTTTAAAATACTCATTTGAAGTGTTTTTTATTAACTAAATCAGTTTCTAAAGAACTAAAATAAAACTTTGCTGGTGTGAAACAGCACTGTAAGAGGTAGGTGCTAACCAAGGTATTACTACAGATTGTTTAACTTGTTTACAGTTTTTCTGTAGGCTATATGTGTCTAAGTGCACAAATGCCAGTATGTCCACATGCTAGTATTTTCCCTGCAGCAATACCTTTCCACCAGCAGTGTTGTCCTGGACAATGGCAGACACTCGCTGGATGTCATTGTTAGTGGTGAAGATGGTCAGTCCACCTGACACTGAAGACAGCCTGGTGTACAATGAGAATCTATGTGGGGTCAATGCTTGCCTCCTTCTTCTTCGTGCTCCTCTGCATCTTCCCACACAGCTCGGGTCCTCTGTCAGCAAGAAGCTCACCTGGTGCATGAAAGGGGGGGATTGGAAGTTATGGATTTAAGTGCTGAGAAGGATGAGGTCACATGTCCTCGAAGGACTGGGAGGAAGCATTATGCTTCAATATGGTGTAGGACCTTGCTCTGCTTCTCCAGGGCTAAAGCCTCTACTGTGCTGTTCAGGTGGGCATCCTTGGGAGATGCATCGGTGAAGACAAAGATTTCCGACAGAGGAGGGCTGTGAGTCAGGGCCAGCTGGGATAAACAGCACAACTTTAGTTACTGTATGCAGTGAAAATAGACTTTACACTTACCCACAGACCTCAGCAAGTCATGAGCAGAACATGTCCTATCTGAGCCATACATCTGATGCTGTATGGTCCCAAATTTAAATATACTACCTTCATAGTGGTTTACCAATGGTAATTTATGGAAAAGATATGTGGAAAAGTGGTCATTGAAATGAGCTACAAATACAAACAATAATCTTGTTATATCAGGGGAAGATGAAGCTTACGTGGCCTTCCCTTTGCTCTGTCCCTCCCGCCTACCCACCAGCACTGCAGAAAGGCACATCTCCGGCTCGTCCCCTCCCCCCAGGGCTGTCAGGTTTTCCAGGTAGCGCACAAACTGCTCAGGGTCTTCCGTCTCATACACAGGACCTACATCTGCGATACAGGGCACCAGTTCATCCACCGGCTCATACATCCTCAGGCCAGTCAATGCTTAGCACCCTGCCCTGTAGAGACACAGGCACACCTGCCAACTACTCTCCCACCTGGGTCATGGAAGGGCACCAGCAGGTAGGTTCCCGGCTGCTCAGGATCGTGGGCACGGGCCTGGATGATAGACAGGGCACGGAGGCGGGCGGCTGTGATCTCCTCAAACATACTGCCTGTTGTATCCATCACGAAGACCAGTGCCGGCCGTTGCCTGACACTCAATAGCCTGCACATGAGATGAGAAACTAAAGAATGTGGACATCTAGATGTTGAACTATATGCTGAGCTGTTGTTATAGAATTCAGCTAAGTTGTAGTGGCTATTTTTTTGTCCATCTGTATTAACAAGCAGCGATGTCTATGCTGTAAAATATAGATAAGCCTCTTGTAAAATATAGATTACTAAGGCTATATACTGTATTTATGATATATTTAGATATATGTCTGGTAGATGTGTTTGGTCCGCATATTCGGTTTGGCAAAATTTTTACGCCAGATGCCCTTCCTGACGCAACCCTCTCCATTTCCGGGCTTGGGACCAGCACAAAGAAATGCACTAGTTTGTGCATCCCCTTGCGGCTGGATAAAACTGATTACAGAGGGATAAAACTGATCAGCCATAGCATGAAGTTATGGGAAAGAGTAGTGGAAGCTAGGTTAAGAAGGGAGGTGACGATTAGTGAGCAGCAGTATGGCTTCATGCCGAGAAGGAGTACTACAGATGCGTTGTTTGCTCTGAGAGTGTTGATGGAGAAGTACCGAGAAGGTAAGAAGGAGTTGCATTGTGTCTTCGTGGACTTAGAGAAAGCATATGACAGGGTACCTAGAGAGGAGCTGTGGTATTGTATGAGGAAGTCGGGGGTGCCAGAAAAGTATGTAAGAGTGGTACAGGATATGTACAAGGACAGTGGGACAGTGCTGAGGTCTGCGGTAGGAGTGACGGATTCTTTCAAGGTGGGGGTAGGATTACATCAAGGATCAGCTTTGAGTCCTTTCTTGTTTGCAATGGTAATGGACAGGTTGACAGATGAGATCAGACAGGAGTCACCGTGGACTATGATGTTTGCGGATGACATTGTGATCTGTAGTGAGAGCAGCGAGCAGGGAGCAGGTTGAGGAGACCCTGGAGAGGTGGAGATATGCTCTAGAGAGAAGAGGAATGAAGATCAGTAGGACTAAGACAGAATACATGTACATAAATGAGAGGGAGGACAGAGGAATGGTGAGGATGCAGGGAATAGAGTTAGCGAAGGTGGGTGAATTTAAATATTTAGGATCAACAGTCCAGAGTAATGGGGAGTGTGGAAGAGAGGTGAAGAAGAGAGTGCAGGCAGGGTGGAGTGGGTGGAGAAGAGTGTCAGGAGTGATCTGCGACAGAAGGGTACCAGCAAGAGTGAAAGGGAAGGTCTACAAGACGGTAGTGAGACCAGCTATGCTTTATGGGTTGGAGACGGTGGCACTGACCAAAAGACAGGAGGCAGAGCTGGAGGTGGCAGAGTTAAAGATGTTAAGGTTTGCATTGGGTGTGACGAGGATGGACAGGATTAGAAATGAGTATATTAGAGGGTCAGCACAGGTTGGACGGTTTGGAGACAAAGTCAGAGAGGCGAGATTGCGTTGGTTTGGACATGTGCAGAGGAGAGATCCTGGATATATCGGGAGAAGGATGCTAGGGATGGAGCTGCCAGGCAAGAGGAAGAGAGGAAGGCCTAAGAGGAGATTTATGGATGTGGTGAAGGAGGCAAGTGGTGGGGGTGACGGAGAAAGATGCAGAGGACAGGAAGAAGTGGAAACAATTGATCCGCTGTGGCGACCCCTAACGGGAGCGGCCGAAAGAAGAAGAAGAAGAAGAAGATGTGTTTGGTAGCTGCACAGTTGCAAGGTTTTTATACACATTATTCTCACAGTTAAATATGCAAAATTTATAAGGAAATGTAAAACAAGTTAACCAAATTTTGATTATGCTGCAACTGAGAAACACTTGCTGTTATTAAAGGGATGGCAGTTAAGTACAGTATATTATGAAAGTATATTTCTGACGTGACATTATATGCATTTGATTCCATTTCTGAGTCTGTGATTTCCCAGCTGGCCTGTAGATAGCACCATCTCTGGGTTCTGGCTCCCACCTGAGAAAGCTTGATGGTCCCACTGCATCTCGGAGGTCTAGCAATACTGCCATGGTTGCTGCAGTGGCGAGTCGGGCAGCCTCAATGTGGAGATAGTGATGAGGGGAGAACAGGGGAGATGTGCTGTCCTTGTTGATGCCACCCTTGGCTTCGTGGTGGCGGCTGCTGTCCAGCAGTCCCCCATGGCTGCACTTGCCTGAGGCCCAAAGGGACAGGAAAGGTGAGCAAGACGATAAACCCTCCTCAGTCACTTACTGGAATAATGAAGGATGTGTTTTGTAACTCAAAACATGTGCTGAATTATACTGCCTCTCAATAGCATTGTATACAAAAGGACCTTACAAATTATACAGCAGGATATTTTACAAGAACAAATTATGAGGTCAAAGACCAAGCTCATCAGCATGGCTCTTGGTGACACTTTAACCAGCAACCCCTTAGCTTAATTTTTTAACCTTGGTGCTAACTGTTGAAAGAAAAAATCTCTAACTATTGGTATATAGGTGTTAAACAGTTTTATTTTTAACCTATTTTACATTATTCTAAGATTAAAGTATTTAAGTGACGTTGATACATTTCACATAAATGGGATTATTGGTCCATTATTATCCCAGATGACTAGCATACCAGGAGGTTTTGCAGGATGAGCACTGAAATAGCCTGTGGTTAGCAGAGGAGGATGCTGGCCCTGGGTCAGTTTGGGCAGCACGTTGTCCCTGCAGGTGGTGGTGTAGCACTCGGCACAGGTGGGGATGTCCACTGCAGAGTACAGGTGAGACAGTTCAGTGTAACCAATGAATTGGGCTACACTAAATCCATACTAAAAGGTACTGGCATTAAAAATGGTACTTTCAGTTTTATTTGTAACCTCTGTAACACATTTCAGAGTTATGTAAGAAATTATAATACATTAAATATAAGAAATCTAAAAATCAATATATGAGAAAATCATTTGAACCAAGGGGCACTGCTATTGCTATAAACTTTAAATGGCTCAGCAGGAAGTACATGGGATCACCTGATGCCACAGGGACCGATGGCTCCTCCGGGTGCAGCAGGTGAAGGTAGACTGACTGCTGTCCCATCTCCACCCAGTTACTGTGGCTGTAGAAGTCCTGCCCACAAGCAAATGCTCATCTTTAAACTTCTATGGCCTTGTAATCCATGCCATGCATAAATGATCACTAAGGTTCTGTAGTTTTTATCGCTGCACTGGTAGCAGTTTACATCCTACAGTTGCATTTTTATTGTTTTATTTTTATTAATGACCCCCTCATTGCCTGCTTCCCAGTGACTCTGGGATAGGCTCCAGACCACAGCAACCCAGACCAAGGCAAGTAGTTAATGAAAATAGACTAAAATATTTATTTATATTTACTAAAGTGTTACAAGTTAAACCTATTTGTATATAAACTTGCTGCTCTTTCCACTTTCTTGCTCATATTACTTATGCTCATACACATCCTTCATCCTAACTACACATCCATAATTTGATTATACTTTGTTGTATTTCCTTCAGAAATTATTACTTTACTTATGTATTCTGTTAATATTGTTCTGTTATAATAAATGTGTCTAAATTAATATTCACCATGTACATATCGCCTTGACCAGTGAAGTGCTATCTTATCTTAATCCTCAATGCACTTTGTAGTAGAAAATTCACAGTTATTATCTATGCTGCAACCTGCAGCTCAGTAGAGCAATTTGACATGCAGGCATAGAAAGTATTTATTCCAGACAAAGTCATTGCTAGATCTATTTCTGTGTATCATACAGAGATGTTGAAATTACGTAAAATTTTTTAAATTGCATTACAGCCACTTCTAAGGAATGTTGTTTAAACTGGATAGATGTTAAAACTTTTTTTTGCTGTCTATCAGACACCTACTCTCATACCTGAAGGGAGTGCAGCAGCTGCCCCAGACTTTTCCGGGCTCCTTGGTACTCCTTATTGCGAATGGAATTCAGGGTCTGGTTCCAGAACTCCCTGAGCTTTGCAGTGGCTCCCTCCACACGCTCTGAATCAAAGTGATACTCTGGGTCTGACCTTGTGGAGCTCCAGAAGTCCACGTTGGCATTGGCTTGCACCACCTCTCCTACTGCACGCCAGAACCCCCGACCTAGTCCTGGCTGAAACCAATACCGAAATGAGTCATCTCTTTCTCTTTATACATTGTGATTTTTTGCATAGGTTATTTTACTTGTGTCAATCACACTCAGTTCTCTGTTACACATGCAAAGAGTGCATGGGATTTATGTTGCTTCATGCAGAGGGAACACTGTCCTTAACGTTTATTTGTTCTTATTTGGGTCTCAGTCTTAGAGAAATTCTGAACTTAGTAGCTTCAAATTAAAAATGTATTGGCCAAGATGCAGAATGTCTTAAATCCAATTAAATATCTATTTTTTGACAAATAATCTCATCCCATGGTCTTACCAGTTGGGGTGTGTCTGGGAAGTTCTGTGGTCTGAGCATGCTCAGTGTGTCCAGCGTGACATTGAGTAGGGCCTGCTCCGTCATGTACTGATGCGTGTGGGAGTCCCAGGACAACGTCAAGATGCGTGACCAGAAGTTGGGCAGGAAGGCCTGGCCAAATGGCAAAGCCAACACTAGGCAGCCTAGTGCACACAGCCTGACAGGGGCTGCAGTCAACAACCTTCCGCCTGACATGCTCTCAGGTGCAGGTACCAAACTGAAGAGGATGAGCTGAAGACATTGAGTAAGACACAGGCTGACTCACGTAGAGGAGATGGAGTAAGAGATGAAGGGACAGAAAAGGTGGGTTGGGAAAAAGGACCAATACCACAGAAAGAGTAGAGAGGATAGAAAAGAGATAAGGGTAAGTAAGGCACACATGGGACAGGGGGAAGTAAGTGCAGACAAAGGGAAGAGGTGGGAAAACTTACAGAGATCAAAGGCACAACTCCAATAGTACATTTTAAACCATTTTGTCCTTTGTCTATTTATGCTTTATGATTCCAGGTAGTACATTTTTATATTTGTACTACTGGAGACAGAAGGTCTATTCATAATCAGACCAGATATCTAAAGCAGTATCTTTGTTGCTGTCTAAAGGCTCAATGACCTTCTCTGGCTCACACAGTACTCCAAATATAAGATAGAATTGTTCACGATAAAAAGGAAAGTAACATGGGCTTCATTGTTCTGACATTAGTCACCTTCCATAATGACATTCAGAAATGCGTTATTTGTAATGTTCTAATGAGAACCCAGGTATCGCTCATGTAATCCTTTCTGATCATAAATGTTATTGCAAAATATTATTATTAAAAGAAATAAACACCCGTTTGGTACAAACATATGACAGTAGTACCTAATGGCATTATAGGTAGTCCAGCTCAAGGTTTCATTTGACTAGAACAACACAGTAACAGCAAGAAACTGTATTCCTTCCACTACTGTAAACAGTTAAACTCATAAAATCAAATGGTGGTCATTAAATATGTGCTTGTCAGTCATCGAGAAAGGCAGACACGGATACTGGACATATAATACAGAAACATGAACAAATATGACTTTTGTACTTTTGTTGCTGCTAGGACTTTACTTCCTAAGTAGCCCAACTCAGATTAAACTCAGATTTTGCTCTGGTGGTGCTCTACCTATCATAATTAGACCCATGTTAGTAACTGATCTGTGACTGTAGTTTTTATTTTTACAATTTTAGGTTTAACTGACTTCAGTGTTGTTGCAAGAATGCTGCAATTATAAAAGCAGACGGATGCCTCAGACTTTTTTATTTGTTAGAGATGAGAGCAGCACATACCTTAGCTTAGCAGTTTTGTTGTGGAGGCAGTATGTTACCCGCTTCTGACTACCCTGCTACACCGTCCGTCAGCCTGCTGGGTGCTGGGATCCGGGCAAGATGTGGTAAAGCAGGGAAGGCCACAGTGAGATGGGAGGAGCAGAAAGAGGAGGGCATCTCTCTTGCCACTCTGCCGTTATCTCCTGCCAGTCACTCGGTTCTGCTTATCCATCTCACCACAGTATGGGCCCCTGCTCCCACGGATCCCGAATGCAGACAGAGCACGGGCACGAGAGCATGGGGTGGGACTGGGGGAGGGGGGTGCATTTGGAGGTGTGTCATTTGCACAACAGTTTGACTAACAGGTCCTCCATGCAGACAACAACCTTGTACGCTCACATGCTGGGTGCTAGACACAGCTCTGGAGCAATAATAAAACCACACAAATCACAATGAAAATGAAAGTGAAAGAAATTAAAGGCAATTTTCAGAAGGAACACAGGAGACAGTTGGCCTGTTTTTCATATATGTTTTGTGCATGATCTGGACAGCTCATTGTGTTCAGTGAAATACGAAGGGTAGACTAGAGGTCACATTAAAAAAAAAAATCAGGTGTTTAAGCAGTGCTGCGCACGTTCTTTATGAAGACACAATAGACTTTTGTCTGACTGTTGGAGCACAGTGTGTCATGTGGTTTAGCAGTGTGGTTAAAGCTTTGATTGCTTATAGCGGCTGACTGAGACGCATCAATATTTGCAGATCTCAATGGAATACTTTCGTTTCATGAATTTCATCAAGCAGTCACTTATGTGACATTACAGTTCATCAAAAAAGAAACCAACAAAGTACTAAATCTTAAGAGAAATCAAAAATAAAGCAATGTCCAGCACACCTCAGGAGAAAAACTGAATGACTGTTACTAGCATCAAAATCACAAATTCAACTGTAACAAAACACAGAAAATGTCCATCAAACTTCCACCACTCACGCTTCTCTCTTCTATCTCACTATTAAACTATTTAAAAGATATTGCTGAAATAAATAGTGAATTAAATAGTGTATTCTCCTTTTTCCTGACATAATGCCTGTTACTACAAAAAAAATATTATGATAAATCACTGACATGAAGTGTAGCCTCTCACATTTACTGCTGAAGTCCTGGTTATGGGTACAAAACAGTTTGTGAATCAGTTGTATCCACACAAATACAAACTGACAAAATGACTATACTGTTAACATTAGTTCTATAACCAGCAAATCTCACACCTTCATAAATACTGTATGCATTTTAAAGTCTTCAGCACACAATGTCTGGGTTCATTTTACTAATTCACTCAGGAGCTTCTGGAGCACCTGCAAAGATCAGTATACATGTTGTAAGAATGTCAAAAACTGCTGCAGTTCATGACTATCACTACTTGGGAGGCTATTGAGCAATATTTTCTTACCTATGCTCATTGTCTTCTGGTCTCCTCTGCAGGTGGTCACTGTGAAACAGTGAGCAGCAAGATGTTGGTGGTGGAAACCCACAGCACATTCGTCTGCTCACAAGATTTGGAACTTCCTCTCTGTACCCAGCCACAAAGACTGGCAGCCAAGGATTCAGTTTTTTTGTCTTGGTTAGATGACTACTAAATTGCCCCTCCTCTGTCTGTTCCAGACCAAAGAGGAGTCTATAAGTACATAATGTGGAGCTATCACATGGTACGGCAGGAGCATTTAGTGTTAAAGCAGCAAGTCAACTGGCAGCAAGCACCCCATCTTACTCCCTATAACTAGCCTCGCTTCCAGTTACCACATGCTCCTCTGAGTTCTTACAATGAGGGATGAATATATCAACAGCCAGGGTGTTTGTGCTAAGGCCCCTCCATCCCATTTTCTCAATAAGAAACCCGTTGGGTTGCCCCATGCAATGAAAACATCCCTTTAGGCCCCCTCCCCATGAGAATCCTTTTATTATGAGACAATGAAAAAAGGGAAACCAGTTGCTAGCCAACGGATGCCCCGGCATCACACTTCAGTCCTGCTACCCATTTGCTATTTGTTGAGGGAAGTGATGGAGTACAAAGAACCCAAAGACTTTTGTTCTGGATTTCTGAACCCCATAGAGGTTCTTAATGTCTACTGGCCCTGGAGACAGTTTCCATCCCACATTGGCATGCCATTATTTTCTGGGTTTAGAAAGAGGATAGAATTAGATAGGCCAGAGGCCTGCAGGACAAATCTTGTAAATCAGTGAGTCTATCTGTGGGAGACAAGAACAACGAAAGTGAAAGAATAAGAAAGATTGCAAAAGATGATTAGAGTGAAAGATGCTGACTGACTGCAGAAGGAAACGAGTTGTGCTTGCTCTCACTGTGATGGTTAGTGAAATAGACCTTTAAACATAAAATGTACAGTTTATTTCCTTAAAGGAAGCCCTGTTGAAATAATACTGACCATTTCTCATACCTGAATTAAATATGCAATTGGCAAACAGAGGAAAAAATAAGTTGCTCAGGTCAAAATGTCAACCAATTTGTGTAACAATAACTTTAAACAGCATACTGGAGGAATTACAGGTGACTTTTGGGAACAAGTAAGAACAAGTATGAGTGCATGACTTATAGAGGCGGTAATCAACGGCAAAATAAATGAGTCAGTGTCTGAGTCACCAGCAAGTTAACCTGTCTGGTCTGCAACAAAGAGCAAGTAGTGAAATCCACAACGCTCCTGTAATGCAAACAAGGTCATTCTGAACAAATGTGTGAACAAGGAGAATCCAGGTGGCTGACTGTTCATACTGTATGTTCCGACATCAAGGATGAGTAAGTCTGTCAATTCTCCTCCTTGAGGATCTCGAGAATACACAACAGGCCATAACCTGTATTCGAACAATTGGGTCTTGTTTTGTTTATTGCTCTTAGGATGCAAGTTCAGTCCAGTCTTGTCCAGCTGTTAATTTTAGCCGTGTTAGTGAGTTTGCTTGCCAGCCTTTATTCACAGGCTGAAATCTGAACCTGCTCCGCCCTGTGACAACATACCCACACTTGGTGGGCTCTCCGAAAGCTGGCACTCATCACAAACTGTGCACACAACAGCCATCTCCGTTATGACCAATCCCCCAAAAACTGTTTCAACAAGGGATGGTGGGAAGGATCCACTTCCCCATCGCTAAACTATTTTTAAGTAAATAAAAATAAATGGCGTGTTCATGACTTTTAATGTTTATCGTTTATTTTCGCAAATCTTTTACGGTTTTGTGATTTTTTTTTCTTTTTTCAAGAAACTAGGTTGTGTCCCTCGTCACGTAAAGTTGATAGACATAAACTTTTGCATTTACGCGCTAGAATTTCTTTGGTATTTTTCGTGCCACGTACGGTAGCATTTGCATACACATACAACAGGTGCGATTTTTGTTGTTAAATTTATTTTAGTCGATGTAATATCTGAAGATTTACTAATGCTCTATATTTTTTAGCTTCTACGATAAGGAAGTCGACCACTCGGGCGTGGTACGTGATAATACGTAAACGTATGCCTACTTCTGCATTTTAAGTTGTAGCGTTCAGCCATTTTGTACTTCGTTCGCCAAAAGAAGAAATATCGGCCCCTTTCACATTAGAGGTAAGAACAAAAGGTGAACAAAAAAGGGGATTTTAGAAAAATTAAGATTACTTTAAGTCGACTGTTTTTGACACACGGTTGAGGGAAAAAGGGCCCAGCGTTAGAGCAGATGAAAATACTGTAAAAGTAAAACAAGTTAATCGAAATATTCCTCCAATATTAATTTTCATTTGACGAAGTGTAGTTATTTGTGATTTGGATTTCAATGCGATTGTATATTTACATTTTAAATGTACTAATTTTTAAAGAATACTAGCCGAGTTACTGTTGTTCGTGTGTGTTGTGCTGCGCAAAAACCTAACCTGAGGTGGGAATTACCTAGGTGCCACATTTCAAGTGTGTGGCTTGAAAAACAAAGCTGTGCATAAACAACAAACAAACAAACAAACAAACAGCGATTCAGCTTTGTAGACAGATTGTTGCCAAATCCAGGTCAGCTTTAAACATTGAACAGGGATTTCTACGCCAGTGAGGGCGACACCGGCTCAGTGGGTAGTTGCGCTGTCTCACTTTGCCAGGCTGTTACCTGCGTGTAGTTGAGTCCAGTCTCGTCTGTGTGGAAATTCTAAAGTTTGGTCCCACAAAACTGTTACCATGATTCACAGCATGTAGTCACAGCAGTGTTATATGGAGCCTAGTGATGGCCCTACTGAGAGTCGGTTTCAGTAAGAAATTCATTATGCAAGGCACCCCTATCAAGATGTGTAGTGTAGTGGTTTCAGCTGTTAAAAACCCACATTTGAATCAGACTCCCACAAGCCACTTATTTGAGATTGCTCCACTGAATGTTATCCGGCTGTATGAATGAACAACTAATATTATTTATCACTTTAGAGGAAAGTGTAAGCTAAGTTAATCAATGTAAATATTGTTTTGCATTATGGGCTCTTGATATACATGTAATTGTTGCAGTTGGTGTATTATACAGTTCATGAATTTTGTTGACAGAAGTTGTACTGTATTGCTATAAAATGTTATGCAGTTTCTATGTTTCTTTGTTAGAAATGGAATCCCAATCCATGCAGATAGCTGCCTTGGGTCGCCCCCTGTATCCTGGTATGTTGTATGACTGCCGCAGTGATTCATTCATTCCAGGTAATGAGTTTAAGTCTCTGTTTCTATATATTTGCACCTCCTCTGTACTGACTGTGTGTAAAACTATCGGTAATGAAACACAGACAAGGAATATTATACCATAGAGATATTTTGCATACAAAATATTGAATTGTTATCCTTGACAAATTTGGTCTCTTTCTTTTTCCCTTTTCTGTCACCTGTTTAACACGTACCATCAGGTATCACCCTTTGGGATCGAGAGTCATTAAACAAGGATCTGGACAAGCGTGTCAAGCCACACACCAGTTTCAGTATTACAACCTCTGACAGCCTCAGTGAGAAGTCTAAGTTGTTAGATGTAAGGGGCTCTCTCAAAGTCAGCATCTTGGGTGGGATTGTGGAAATAGGAGGATCTGCAAAATATTTGAATGACAAGGCATCCTCTCATCGTCAGAGTCGAGTTACAATGCAGTATGTACATACTGTTCGATTTGAGCAGCTCACAATGACACACCTGGGCAAGGTGACATATCCACAGGTGTTTGAACAGAAATCAGCTACTCATGTAGTCACAGCAGTGTTATATGGAGCCCAGGCCTTCTTTGTGTTTAACAGCAGAAATTCCTCAAGGAGTGACAAGACCAAGACAGAGGGTGAATTGAAGATGCTGGTGAACAAAATTCCAAAATTGTCAGCAGAGGCTGGTGTAGAACTGAATTTAACTGAAAGAGAGCAAGAGCTTCTCAGCGGCATTCGTTGCACTTTCCATGGAGATTTTGAACTCCGGTACAACTCCACCACCTTCACAGAGGCCGTAGAGGTGTATCGTACACTACCTGAGCTTTTAGGGGAACAGGGAGAGAAGGCTGTGCCTGTACAGGTGTGGTTGTTTCCCCTGCAATACCTGGACTCCAAAGCTGCTAAACTGGTGAGAGAAGTCAGCGAAATCCTTGTGTCAAGATTTGAATCATTTCTGGAGGAATTAGAAGATGTAAATCTCAGTTGTAATGACCTCATGGCAGAACCTGTTCTACAGCACTTTCCTGACCTGCATCGTAAGATCAGAAAGTTCCACAACAGCCTCCAGACATACAGGGCCTTGTTTCAGAAGAAACTTTCCCATGTTCTGCCATCTGTGCGAGGTGGTGAGAAAGAAGAGAAGGATTTGGAAAGTATCTTGGTGTCTCATCAGTGCTCTCCCTTTGCTTTCAGCAAGCTCGAAAAATGGTTGAATGTAAAAATCTCAGAGACCAAAGTTTTGAAACTCTATACTAAACACTTAGACATGCCCATTCTGTCTTCACAACGTCTGGAAGAACTTCTTTGTGATCCAGAGATAGACACCGTCATCTGCTTTAACTTTACATCTTTGACTTACAGTGAGCCATACCTGTCAACACTGAATGCATACCTGAACTCACTGCCTCCTGACAATGAAGAAGACACTCAGCCGTCATTTAGTCTACTTGAGTGTTCCTCAACCATGCGTGACAATCTGAAGCGCTTCACCAGTTTTGCAGAGGCCAACCAGCATCAGGAAAGGATTAAGTTTGTCAGCACTGCCATTTTAGATCCAGAGCACCCTGGGACCTCCATCCGCCTTTATCAGCGAGCGCAGTTAGTAGACCGAAAATACATACCAATTTCTAAGCCTGAACCTGCTGTTCTTGTGGCCATCCAGCACTACAGTGCCACTTTGAGACTGTTTACGACTTCTGAGGATGCAAGGTGCTATAGGGTGGAGTACAGGGAAAAGCTGAAAGAGGCTGCATCAGGTGCAGTAAGGATGGAAGATTGGACTGTCATGGAGACACCTCACCTACAGGAGACTTGTATCATAAGAGGTCTTCAGCCAAGTACAAGATACATGTTCCGCTACAGAGCAGTGAGTGCTACTGGAGTTAGTGAAGCCAGTGAGGTCACTGAAATCCAGACCACATCAGGTAAGAGAACAGTTTGTGTCCTTATAAGTATGCTACAAATCTTCAACTACTTGTTTAAAAAACAAAAAAAATGCTGTTTTCTCTCTGCAGTACCCCTGAAGAAATGTGACGTCAAAAAATGTAAGTGTATCTGCTTCACTTTATCTTCTTGAGTGCTATTACTGGTTCTCTTTAACTGTGCTAAATCTGAAGCATTTACAGATGTTGGGATTGTAATGCTCATTTACAAACCATCTTAGGTTTTACTGTATGAACTACATTTGCTCGTTGGTCCAATTTTTTTTCCATTATACATTTTACACGATTCACCAAATTTTTGTTTGAGATCTGTATGACTGATGTTACATTTGAATGTCTTTGCAGATCAAATTGTGCTGTCTCTAGACAACAACACAGCGCATCCAAGGTTGAAAGTGCATTTTGATGGTTCTACCTATGAGAATGAGGAACATACTTATTCATTTCATCCGGACAGGTTCACTATGGTACCACAAGTGCTAAACTCAGTTTGTTCTGTCTGAATTTTGCTTTTACTGGGAGGTTACATGCATAGGACCTGGGTTCTGCGTGGGGGTTGCCTACAAAAGCATTGAAAGGAAATCAGATGGAAATGACTCCATTCTTGGTCAGAATGACAAGTCCTGGTGTTTGTGCTGCTTTGGCAAATATGCCAGTGCGTGGCATAACAACAAGGGCACATGCATTACAAAACAATATGGCCAAAGGATAAAAAGACTAGGAATATATCTGGACTGGCCAGCTGGCACACTGACATTTTACAATGCTGCTTCTAATAAGCTAGTCCACTTGTACACATTTGTGAGCACTTTCACTGAGCCTCTTTATCCAGCTTTCTATATAGACAAAGGTTGTGAGATATGCTTCAGATCCCCTCTGCGATGTTGTGAGATGTTCTCACTCATGTGCAAAAAAAGGAATGCAAAAAAAGTTTGAAAGTTCTCCTGTTGTTGTTACTTTTAAACATGGAAAATCAGCCTTATGCAGTTATTGGTACCCTTTGTGAAAATGAGCTAAAAATAAAATATAAAAGGACCACACATGCTAGGAATGATATTTTAGGCTTAAACAAATAGGTAAGCTTCAAGCTTTTATTTTGAAACAGATTTTTGGAACAAAATAAAGTTTTCATTTAGTCACACAAATTTTCATTAAAAATGCAGATTCCAAAAATATTCGCACCCTAAATTTCAGTATTTGGTGGAGCCTCCCCTTGTGAAAATGACTCAGTGTTTAACAAGGTTGGAGAACATTTATGGAGTAATCTTGCACTACTCTTCCATGCAGAACATTTCCATGTCGTTCAGATTCTTGGGTTTCTCTTGTGAATTGCCTTCTTCAGTTGAGATTTTAAATTGGGTTCAAGTCTGGAGACTGAGAGGGCCATTGCAAAACCTTGATTTTGTGTTGCTGCAACCATTTCTTTGATGATTTTGATGTGTGCTTCTGGTCATTGTCTTGTTGGAAGACCTAACCATGGCCCAATTTCCGCCTTCTGGCAGAGGCAGCCAGATTTTCGGCTAAAATGTTCTGGTACCGAATGGAGTTAATTGTGCCACTGACCTTAACAAGAGTCCCTTGCAGTTTTGAAACTATGATCTTTGGGCACCTCTTTGCCTCTCTTAGCATCCTCCTCACTGTGCAGATATGTCCCCTTCCTGGTAAATTTTCTACAGTTCCATGCTTTTCAAACTTCTTTATTATGGCTCTGATTGTGCTTACTGGTGATTTCAACCCATTCCCAATTTTTTTCTAGCCATTCCCCAATCTTTGCAACTCAACAACTTTTTTCTCATTTGAGTTGAGAGTTCTTTGGTTTTACCCATGTTGATGGATGACAAAAGGATTTTACCTCTGTTACCTTATATTTATACACCAGTGAAACAGGAACTGGTCATACACAGCAATAAAGTTGCTAGATACTAAAAGCAATATCAAGAAACATATTTCCCCAAATATGCAAATTCCTTTGGTTTTATTTATAATCTTTAAGGGTACCAATAATTTTGCCACGTTTTTCACAGAATAAATTATTCTGAAAATAAAACAATACTTTTGCTAGAATTCTTATTAAATGTATAGTTAGCAATTTTTCCAAACATCTGAGGAAAATTAGAATCATTATATGGTAATGATTAACAGCACAATTGTACTTGCATTTGTGAATTGTGTAAATGAGTAATTAATTTACATTTCCTGTTTATTTGCTCTAGATAAGATTATATTAAACTAAAACCATTACTGCAAAATACTATATGTTGTAGAAACATCAGCTGTTATGTGTTACTTCTTTATATTTAATAAATATTTTACATTTTAGATACTCAGAATATGGCTGCAAAATGTTGTAAAGTGTCAAAGCCCACAACATTTGTTGTAATTGCTGTGATAATTGTTTCATGTTGCATGAATCAAACTCGCTGGTTACCACTGCATGTACATGGAAAACTTTGAAAAAATTAAATTTGGGCAAAAATACTATTGGTCTATGATTGTTTCATTAAGCAAAAAGATTCCTAAATTCAACTGGGGTACCACTTATTAAAATGGGGCCAGCTCTGAAAAACACTCATGTCTTGCTTTCATCATCTGAAGCAAGGAAGAAGAGTGTGAACCAAGTGCCTTGTTTTTAAACCTGGTCTGCAACTCTGAGCTACAGGGAGCAAAATGTATCATAAATGCTAACATATGGAAGACAGCCCCGTGGTATGACAGAGGCCTCTAAATAATGTGGAAAAAGATGAAAATGAAGCTGGTTGAGTTTTGAAATTTTTCTTGTATCCTTGTAGTCTAATATTAAGATTCTAAATTACAGAAATATAAGTTACCAAAACACATAATATACTACATGTGTAAGAAATCCAACTGTACACTTGAAGATAAAAGACCCAAAAGACCGGGGTTACGTTATCGCGTAATAATGAGTAACGGAGTTCAATAGACGTTTTTTTGCACCAATGAAATTGTCTCAAAATCACAAGCGCAGTAAACTCACTCTCAACCGCCAATCGGACGCTAGGAACTGATTGTATTGGCGACGCTTTGCACAGCGTTATCATTGACTGACACGCAGTACGTCCAATGATATTATCCAGTTGGTTTTCGTTCGCCAATAGATTCCGGAGACATTGTTTATGGGCGGTAGTTTTAAATTCCCGGTTATTGAACCGCTGGAATCAACAGATGCAACTGACAGAAGGGAATTTATTGGATACGTTTTGTCTTTAAAATACGTATCTTTTACTAAATAAGCACTTTGGTTGTTCCTATGTGCTTAAGGACAAAGGCTCGTTTGCGCTAGCTGGTAAGCTAGCTAAGCAGCTCACCCGTTCCATCTGGACATCTTCGCTGCTCGAAGAGTGCGAGTAAGTTAGCTAGTTAGCTAACAGCTAGTCACTCTGATGTTAGTGTCTTTCATGAGTTACAGACACCTTCGATTTAGCATAGCAGCTCACTTATTGCTACTAACGTTCATGTTCAAAGAAAACAGTTAATTATATATAAGTAGGAAGATGTGGTACTATTAGGATTCCTGACTCCGAAATTGTGCGTTATCTGATTCTGAGGTAATTGTTAGTTTTTACATTTCTATAAAGTCGGAAAAAGCCCTGTTTATGGTATTCGTTGATAAACTCTCTGTTTCTCTTGCGGTAAGTTAACTGCATGTGAGAGTTGCATAGGTGGCTGTAATAAGGTAACAGCTGGTGACGCGGGTCATAAACACATGGTGGACTTGCATTTTTATACGATATCATATCCCCCAGAAAGCTGAAATATTTATTACTTATTGCATATACAGAGTAAACGATGTGTATAGAAATGACATCCAGATTCATTTTGTAATAAATGGCTTGTGTTGTGTTTTTTTTCCCCACTTCCCCCTGTCATTTGTAAGAGTAGCCATTGAGTCTTGGGGCTAATTCAGTTGTACTGTTGTATGTATATCAGTCAATAAATATGTCCTTTCAGGTGCTGTGTCTAGTTGGTTGTGACTGCAGCAGAGAGCCATGGAGGCTGGGACATGCGTACAAGCAGAAATGGAGTTCAGAGGGGCTGAATTTACTGTTCGAGCAGAAATGGAGGAAGGGCTGCTGATTGTGGAGATCTCTGATTCACTGACCGCTGACCAGTGGAGAGGAGAGTTTGATCCTGTCTGTAAGTGTTCAGTTTTGTCAGCAGTGTGATATTAGTTGTTTCAACACTTTAATACAGCTGTAATGTTCTGTCACTTTCTCATAGATATTGAGGACCTCACACGCAGGACTGGCAACTTTAAACAGTTTCCTATATTTTGCAGCATGCTGGAGTCAGCCATCAGCAAGGTTGGAACAGTCAGTCCGAGGATTTCAATTTTAGAATTTGTTGTGGGGTTTTTTTTTTTTTTTTTTGCACCAGTTGTATAGCATATTGCAGGTTGAGTTTATTAGTTGGCTATTGTTGAATGCATAAATGTCTTAAATGACCCTCATAAAATAATAGTGCACATGTGTTACTTTTGCAGTTTCTTTGTATAAGAATACATAACTGTTACCTATTGCCTTGACAAAAACGTTATCCATTATTGCTGTAAAAATTTCATTTTGCAGACCAGTGAAGCAGTAACCCTTGACCTTTTGACATATGCTGATCTGGAGCTGTTACGAAATCGCAAGACAGGACTTGCAAGCAAAGGCCATCCCCAGTCTCCAGCCATCAGTGCCAAACGCTACCTTATCCTTGTCTACACGGTTGAGTTTGATAGGTCAGTATACTTCTATTGTACACGCTGGCTGGGTTTACACTTCCCACTAAGTTTGGCATTTTTTTAAAGCATCTTGAAAGTTGCAGGGGTGTTTTCAGTCCTGATTATCGAAATAAATAATTTAAAGTAAAATTGGCACATGTTCTGCTGGAAAATGCTGAGGACATGTGGGAGGTGTTTTATTTTTTTGCTCCCTTTGACTGGTATATGAAATGATGTCTTATGACTGTTCTTGTAAAATTACTACATCTCATCAGAAGTCCCTATGTCTGTGGAAAAACTGCCTTCATTCTCAAAGAAATATAGTTACTGTCACCTCATAACCAAACCCATCATTGTCTGAATGCAATGAGTGGTGTATATTTCAACTGGAAATGTGTACATTTCTAAGTTCCTTCTCAATTACATTTCCTCTTGACAGGATCCATTACCCTCTGCCCCTTCCATACCTGGGAAAGCCAGACCCAGCTCTGCTTCAAAGGGAGATTCGAGCCCTGAGAGCCGAATTGGCTGCATTCAGAACACAAGGGGGCCGCAACTTGCAAGACCCAGAAACGTCACGGCTGAGCGCTGAGTTAGTGCATAAGTGAAATGTTTAAAAAGCCAGTTTCCCCTTCTAATATTTTGCTTGTTATAGATGTCATGCCAACATGTTTAATCTGTCATTATCATTAAATACAGAAAATAGTTTAGAGAAAGGAAAGGTGTAGGTTGTGTATGGGTGTGTCATATGGGGGGGGGTTGATTAGTCCATGTTACGGAGTACAGTAAGGACAACCTAAAACTATGCTGATCACATGGTTTAACTAATTAGGCCAGCCCAGAAGACTGTACAGTTGGCAGACTGAAGAAGCTCCTGATTCTTTCCTTACACAGCAAAGCTGTTAATAAGTAAAATTATTTTTAATTACTTCTAACAAGTGTTTGCATACAAGTTTGCTAATGCTTAACATCATAAACTGTCAAACTGCTTGCAGCACAACTTGATTTTTTTTTCTTCTTCCAAAGTCCTGTATTTTAATTGAAATGATTAATGCCTTTTGATTCCAATTATACAGCTAATTAAATATGCAGAGTGATTTAACAATTGCTGTATATTATAACTGTAACCAAATACAGATCTTCATGGTTTTTTGGTCTTTGAACCTGGATGGCCAGGTCCTGTTGAGTAGCTTTACCTAATCTCATTTACTGCTTGCTCATCCCATGGTTTAATCTTGCCGTCATCGTGTTTTCACCACCCCCACCCCCCAAATCCCCGTCAAAGACTGGCTCGGCTACAAGGTGAGAAGGAGGCCTTAGCCCAGGCCCTCGAGCAGCTGCAAGCGGTTGGAGTAGGCCAGACTCCTGATGCTGGGGCACGGGGCCTCCGTGAGATTATACAGAGCCTAGAAGAGCAACTGCTGAGGGAGAGAGCTAAAAACCAACGATCTGCCAGTAAGAGGAGCCAGGAGAAGCGTCTCCTCCAGAACCAGGTGCGCTGGAGTGCAGAAGTGTTTTATAGTTCATTTTAGTCTTTGCATTTAAATTGTAATTATTTGCACCAAAATGGCCCTGCAAGAGCCTTGAAGATCATGTTGTGATAAATATCTATGACTGGTGCTCCTATGCTGATTTCACAGTGCTAACATTTAAAATGTAATTGTTTTCCCAGCTGGAGGAGCTGCGTGCATCAGAGCGGGCCCTGCGGATTAGAGTGAGGAGTTTGACCAACGAACTGGCTTTGTTGCAGCGTGGGTGAGGGACTATGGAAGTGTTGCTCTGATGGCACATGCATGTAAACCAAAACTGGTCTTGTGTGCTGACAATTTCTCTCCTCTCAGAAGGACATCTCCTCAGGTGTTCAGGCGGAGCAGCTCTCGTGGAGAGTGTGACGTGGTGGGTCGGCGGTCTGTGTCCCGAGAACGCAGTCTTGGCACTGGGGGAATGAGGGGTCGTTCAGGTTCTCGGGAGAGGACTGATGATCGAGGCCAGAGGGCTGGATCCACTGGAACACGGCCTCGTGTTCCCAGACCTTCCCCTTCACCTACAGGTGTTCTACATTGTTGTTGTTATTTTTGGGGTTATTATATTCAGCATAGTTGTATGTTTCACCCATACAGATCTGATATTTTATAAGCACACTTGAGTATCGTTGGCCATAATCACTAAAATTTTGCTTTTTTGGTGTATTACATCTATTATCACTTTTAAGAGCAGCACTACATGTGTTCTCATGTTTCTTCGTGTGGCATCTGAAAGCTTTGCTGCAGTGAAAAGACTTGTATCATGGCTACCAACAATAGTTTTAGTGTAAAGAATGGGTTGTAAGGGTGAAGAACTTGTTGCTCTGATCCTGCAGGATCCCGTGCCCAGCGCTTTGACCCCACAGGTTATATTCTGGAGCGTCAGCGCAGGCAAAAAGAAGCAGAGCTCAAAAAGTCAGTATGCTTCTTATTAATTGTTAGCTCACATTAATTTGTGTTCTGTTTCAGTTAAGTATGCAATTAACATGTAGTCTACATACAGTATAATGTTCAAAACATGCATTTAAATCATTATTGTGATTAACTTGTATAGGTTATAACCATTCAAACAGTCATGTATTCTAGTATTAGTTGGTTAATAAATGTTGATCTTCATCTAAGCCAAAGGAAGATCAAAAGAGATATGTTGACCCCTCCCACGAGCATGGAGAGAGGACGTTCTCGATCCCGGGAGCTGAGGACACAACTCACTCGACTGGGCAGTGGTGGACGGGAGAGGAGCTCTTCGACAGAGAGTAGAAGGAGCCGTCGCTTTTCTGATAACTCATTGGTTGAGTTGGAAGAACTATCAAACCCTCATCTGTCTAGGTAATTTTCTTAATTTACTTAATCTTGTAACTCCCTGCAAACCAGTATTTACTAGTGGCTCACTGGGTTGGTGGATCTTATGCAAGGGTTGCATAATTTGTCTATAGTCTGAATTTGCAAAACTTTTGTCTTCAGTGTGTCTTTATGTACATACAGGTTCATATGAATGTTGCTGCGTTAAACAACTCTGATTCTTTGCATTTTCAGGACCAGAAAAACTTCCTGTAATGCATCTTCCATTATTACCATGGTAAGTGTGCAATGAGCAAAGTGTAACTTTCGGTGGTGCTATGAAGGATACTGTTACAAGGAGTCTGGCAAATGTTTTTGAGATTTTTGTCTATGAGAAAGATGCACATAACTGCACTCACGAATGTTTAAAAAAAATGAATGTATGCTTTTTCCAAAGCAAAGTACAATTTTTGGTGCGTAGTAATGTGTGGAATATTATGAACTAGCCCTGCACTGAATGTTCAGTAAAAGCTCCATAGGACAAAAATGTTAAATATCTGGCTCACGTGCATGGTCTAAAATCTCTGGAGTAGTTGAGATTCCAAACTTAATATCATTATAAGCAAATAATGTGAACTACTTTCCCGTTACCCTTTTTGTCTTGTCTAGCCCAAAGGAAGACATTCCAACAAGAAGCCTCTGTGCAGCACTCCAACTCACAGCTCAAGGGCAATAGATAAAGGTTGGTCCTGGATTTCTTAGATGGTGTCTTTTTCTTTTTTTTTTTCTTTTCCCCCAGATGTTTGCTGTGAAGCTTTGTGAGTTATAAAACTAAATTTTGTCCTTTTTTCTGTGTTAGAGAGTGCTGACCTATCTGAGATTGATGCTCGCCTTCAGGCCTTGCAAGAATATATGAGAGACCTGGACACTGGGCGCTAGAGTCCCCATGTTGACACTACCCTCATCTGCACCTTTAAAACAGCCCTCTCCATTGTGGACATTCTCTACAGACAGATGCAGACTGGAGGAATAAACTCAAATGGATCATAGGCATGTTGTATTTCAGGTGCTCACAGATCAAGCTACGTGATGTTTTCGCAATAAACTGACATTGATGTTGAGACATTACAGGGACATTTTAGTAGCAATGTTTTGAGCTCCAATGAGCTAATGCACCTGTACCACAGTACTTCCGCTGCCTCTACAGGAATGATAATTGGACCCAGCCTCAGTGTCTTGGCAACAGAAAGATGAGTCAGTCAAGCTGCTGTGACATCAGACATTTGGCAAGTTGGTGCTTTTTTTTTTTTTTTAAATTTATTTATTTTTTTTCTTCTTCAAACTGTGTCCTCAGGATTTCTAGTCCATGTTTCAGTCTTGTATAATCATTCCATGGGAAGGGAAGGCAGTTTGATCAGTATAAAGTGAATTATCAGAATCAGTACTTAACAGTTGTTTTCACCCAGGCATTAATTTTAGAATTTTGTTTTTAAATTCCCTTTTCTCTGCATTTAGTTTAGAAGGTACATGTGCACACAATGAAAAGCTGCTGGAGATTGTACTCTGAAGGTTTTGTGGCGGTAGAGGTGTGTGCACACTTCTGCATACATGCACATGCGTGCCATGTAAGATTGCATGTCTGTTGGTCATTCTTACCAACACTCATATTCTTTGAGCTTTCCACCACAGCCTGTTTGTAGGGACTGGATGAGTGCATATCAGGAAGATTTCACTGTGGGGAATCTACAGTTTGTTTATATCCTAAACTGTGAGGTGTGATTACTGCACCACATCCCTTGTTTACCAGTGATTAATTGGAATCTGTTTACTGAAATGTTTCAGGTCCCTACAACCTCAGCCATAAAACTGATAGTATTTTCACATTTCATGGATGCCAAGGCATTGCTGATGACTGTAGATGCATTAATGCTATGTATATTTCATGGAGCTTGTCGCTGTCTGTGTGTCTCCAGAGAAATACAAGGCCAAAGCAATGTTTGTCTGTAGAAGGGTATGGCCACATCATTGTATCTCATGGTGGTGGAGAGTGACAATGCTATTTTTCTCCTTTATGGTAGCACACCCATATTGCACAGTGCTACTTTCTGTCTTCATCCTGTCATAGTTCTGTTGCAAGATCATTCAACCTGTAAGTCCTTTATTTCTGTCCAATCAGGCATAGTGGAGCAGTTTAGGAAGAATTCTGTACTTTTGCATATGCTGAACAACTGCATGTCTTTCCAGTTTACCTACTACGTCAGTTTCACAGTGACTAGGTTTTCAGTTTAATCATTGATCTGTTTAGCATTCCTCTGTATCTGTGTGTCAGCTATAGGTGTTTTATGGTGTGATGAATGTGAGGTTGGAATAAATGAATTATTTTGAAATGGGTGTCTAATTCTCAGTCCAGCAAAAATAATAGGTCAAATATTACCTGTTTTCAGTCTTTATGAAAAGTAATATTTACATTAAAGTTAATACAGACTGCCATATGCTTTTTTTTTCTTTTTTTTCCCCCCTTTTTCTGGGTCCTTTACATTAAGGCATTCCAGTCTTTGCCAGGGAAGCACTTGGTATGAAATACTATGTCCTTTTGTTTTTGCTCAAAAATGCTTTGTATAAGTATTTACTTGAATTATATTTCGCCTGATGTTCTGGATGAAAAGCACAAAAGACAAGCTTTATTAACTTGTTGGTCTGGAATTTGACAGCATGTTGTATAAACCAATCATAGACCTATATGAAAATAAATTGCTGCTTTTTGCTATTAATTGTTAAACATGCCTTTTAATGAAAATTTTAACCCATATGCTCAGTTACACTCAAACCAGGAAGCTGGTTGTAAAGTGTCATCTAGTGAAAAGATATATATATATATATATATATATATATATATTAATTTACCAAAACCACTGAAATGTCACTTGTGTTTCCTTTGGTGGTGAAATCTAGCTGTAATGGAAAGAGAAATTATGAACTTTTATGCAACTCGTCTTACACATGTGTAGGCCAAAGATGTGGAAAATGAACTTCCTGTCTTAGGATCGTGAACATGTTGTGCTGCACTGAAAGATGTGCCATGCTGCTGAGCCTCAGCTAACCTAAGAACCACTTTTCTGATTTCCCTGTTTTATCACTGTTATTATTGTGTGCAAAAGTGAAAGAAAGTGCTATATTAGTAATAAAACCAGAAAACGTGTGAAGCTTAAGTGTAGCACATTAAATTGTTCATTACTGTTCTTTTGAAGATGTCTTTTGTCTATGTCAGATATTAATGCATGATTTAAAGGAAATTTCGGTTCATGCAAGTGCATTTATTGAACTGTGTTCATCAACAGAAACTTGGGAGACAAGAGAAACGAGATGTTGGCTGAGTGACACCAAAATCCCTCTGTTTACTAAGAAACCATTCAGTATGATTTGAGCTAAAGATAAGAGGAAAGGGTTTCCTGTCAGTTATATAACATTTTACAAAAGTTTTTCACGTGTTAGAAGAAATTATTTAAAACGGGAGTAAAATCAATCATTCATTTTTCTGGAAAACGGTCCCATAACATGATATGACGTCACTGTATGAGACAATACTTTACACAAAAAATAACTGAATATTCCCAGCATGCCCAAACTGTTTTTAAAAAAAAATTGTAGATTTTTTTCAACAGACCATAGGTGATCTTAGTATTTTTACTAGACCATACATTACTGCGAGATCTATTAATGAACAGATAATCTTGTAAGCTTTATATAAAGATCCAGTAAAAATGACAGGACAGTAACATTATTGCTCGTGTACTCTGAGGAATTCATAAATGGATGGCTTCACCAGCCGCGAAACGCGGTTCAGTTGCCGTAAAGGTGCAGGGGTTTAGCCCATACAAAGACGGGGGAAAACACCTTTCATGATGTACTTTTACTCCGTTAACACTTCTTTTATCGCTGTACTGAACGTTCCTTCGGGCGGCGACAATGTCATAAAGACCAAGAAGAGGTGTTTAAATCATTTTTAAAAAGACTGATCAAATCAGTGACGCAAAAAGTGGAAAGAGCCATTTTAACGCAAATAATACAGTCAGAAAAGTTTGCTCACGTTACGGACCTTGTGGAGCGGCGCACGCCATGCGTCAAAACACACACAAACGCCCGCTCCGCAGAGTGTGAGTCACGTTCGCCTGACGGAAAGTGAGGCGAACGAACGAGCGCGCCGCAAGTCGAGCTCGCGGCGGCACTAGCGTGTTTCCGGTCGAACGCTGAGCACCCGCCGCCAGTTTCCCGCGAAGCGCGTGGAGAAGGAGACGAAGGGAAGCGTCGAGGTGAGAGGAAACGCCGACATTCGCTGTCTGTTTCTGTGTTAAACTTGTGTCTGCCTCGCATCACGACTGTCTGGCTTCGTGTCACACGCTGTGTTCGTTTAAAGAGATGTCAGTAAGCAGACGTGAACTACGGTGCGGCATGATGTGAATTTAGAGGGATAGCACAGCGACATGTACCGAGAACCGTTTTCCATCGCAATTGTCGCCTCAGAGGGACACAAGTTTTACACTCAGAAATATGTATCGTATTAGAATAGTTACACACTTTAGTTTCGCCTTCACACAAAATGTTGAGCTATTGTTGGTGTTCTGAGTTGCCATTTATAAAACATAGAGCAATAACTGTCTTACTGCTCATTACTGTTAACACTTTCCACTTATTTTCATTAAGGTCAAATTTAAAGATATAAAGGCCCGTGCTACATGTACGATTTTGCTTTTTTGTTACCTTGTGGTTTTGTACGTTGATATGTCAAAATAGTGTGTATTTGTATGTATTTTACTGCAGCTATGAACTACAGGCGAGATGGTTGTTGTTGCCTTTTACATTGATGTCACTTTTAATTGTCATTGTCACCTACGTTTGTGCCCTGAGCTGTGTTTATTAATTCAATACAGGAATGTGACTTTATGCATATAAGTGTCATTATATTGCCTTTGACACTTATTGTCCAGTGTCAGTTTTGAAGACAAACCAGAAACAAACAACAAACTGTTTTTTCGCTAATATTTGTGATCTGAGAAGGACTGTGGTTAAAGGTAACGTTTACAAGCACAATACATGAAACCAGCCTGTCTTGCACAGGGAATGACTAAAAGCCTTCCGTTGGGCCGTGCTGGAGCCCACATGGCTGTGTTGTTCATTTAGTTCAGACTCATCATTGAGAGGTTGTCATGGGAGAGCATGTGTCACACTTGAATCCACATCTTCAAAACAACTCAGTTTTTCCAGAAATGAAGCAAAAAACATCTATTTTTAAAACAGTTGGAATTTCTAAATGTATCCATACAACACCTTGGTGTATTTTCTTCCTTTTTCTCTATGAAATAATTAGCAACTGTTAAAAAAATAAATATGACATTTTAGATGGAGCCATTCAGCCCATCTTGCCTGTTTGGATATTTTCATGTATGAATAGACATATTTTAACAAAATTATTTTTCTGCCTTTACATTAGCAGCAATTAATTATGGCACCCTAGGTAGTCTAAAGCATTGGAAATCATGTAGCCATAGATGTTTCAATATTTGAATAGTTAACTGTGTTATCAGTTATGTTTGCCTCCTGCAATTGTAGGTCTACCACCCGGAACCGATAACCTGTCACGCCTCAAATTGAACAAGGGAGTTGGCAGTTCTACAGTATATTACTTTACTGAGGGCTGAATGGCCTCTTGCCAGCTCAGGACTTTTATGAGTCCCTACAGGGTTGAAGGTCCTCACATTTATAAATTCTTTATGTCTTATGTGTTTGATGTAGTGCCTGTCTTCATGTTGCTGCAATTTAACTTTTTCTCTAAATATAGAATCTTAATCATTTTTGAATAGGGCAAATTAATCTGAATGTATAAATTCAGAGTGTAGTGTGAGAGATATGTTTTTATTTATGGCATGATGTATTGCAGCCTGTGTTCAAGATGGTGATGTGTGGATAGGAAGCCTATAGGATGCTTCGCTTTCAAGCCTTAACTAATATCGAGGAGCTGTATTCATAAGAGGTTATCAGATATTGATACTGTCAACATGGTCACCTATTTGTTAAACTGAAGATGGCACAAGACTGATGGTTGTGTTGAATGCACCTTAGGGAGGTGTTTTGCAGAGAGTGACAAACTTTTTTTTTTTAGGGATCAACATTTTCTGTCACACTGTGTCATGTGGAGCACCATTGCCACTTGAATCTGTCTTGTGCCTCTTTGTCATTTTGACCAAAAGTTTTCAGCTTCATAAATCTAGATGGCAAGCTTGTCTGCTAAACATCATACTCCACATGCACAACCAAATCACAGATATATAGATACAATAGACATGTAAAGAAAAAGAGATGCATAGGTGCTCATTTGAATGCATAACAGACTTGCTAGCCTCCTATGCTTCTGGGAACACCTGAGACCTTGCCCTAGGATAAGCACCTATGGATGGAGGATGTGTGAGTGAGAACTTTCTTGGCTGGAGGCTGGAACTATGACAATATGTATGAATTCCCTGTGTAGCACTCTGTGAAAACAGGGTCAGGCAGGATTTTTATGTAATACTGAACACTGTATCCTAGAGCACTACAATGCTTGGACCTGCTGAGGCAAATGGGGGCTACAGCAGGAGTGCTGTAAGGAATATGAGTCGCTCCCACATCCAGTGTTCCTTAGCTTGTAGCCTTAGGCATTGTGTGTTGAGAATAGAAGTAAAGAGTATATTTTCATGCTTTAAAATGTCCCTGTTGGGTACAGTGATTAATGTGCATCAGGAGGGTGTAGTTTTGGCGTTAGCAAATAGCCCAGTCTGTCATGCTGTTGCAAGCAAAAGCAAGTCAGAATTAGTTGTTCTTTCCCAATTTTCCACTTCCCGTTTCTCAACGCATGCTACCACAATTCTGTATATGAACCATTTAGAAAAATGTTCAAAATTGGGTGGATGACTTCTGATTGCATGTAAGTTTTATCTGTATTAAAATTTCATCAAACGTTTAAAAAGTTCTATGGGTGCTTGTAATGTTGCAAATATAGCAAATACTGTATAATATATACACATTTTTCTACACAGAGGAAATGCTAATGTAACCAGCCATGTTTTGCAATAAAATACTCATTGCTACTGTGTAGAAATATAATCATAATCAAGAATATGTGTGCAGAAAGGGTTTGCACAGGGAGCAGAGTGTTCTCGTGTGCAAAAGTTTGTCATTTTTGACACCGTAACTGTAAGATCGGCAGTCACAAACCCACATCCCTGCCACACTTGAGCACCTTCTCTCCCCTTGGCCTACTTTCTCCACAACACCAACACCAGTGAGGGTAATGGAAATACGCAGAGGTGGGGTGGAAGGAGCAGGGAGTTGAGGTGGAGGAGGAAGAGGAGGAGGAGGCTGGGGGAGGAGGGACAATAGGCAAACATTGTAAAAAGCTGCATTTGTGGTGCACTGTTGTTATCACAGTTCCCAGCTGGGCTGGTGCTTCTGCAATTGGGGCAAAACCAGGGGCGTGCTTGGGTGTGCGAGGGTGCAGGGTAAGGGTGCTTGCAGCTCACTCTCTGGGCAAAAGTGTGTGGTGGGGGAGTCCCTCCAGGTCTTATGAGTTTTATTGAGAAGTTATGGATAATTAAAGTAATTCATTATTTATTAGATCTACATGACATTTAATTTTTGTAGGACGACTGCACGGATGGTTCTCTTGTAGCGATCACAAAATAATTTCTCTTTAAACACAAGAGGGCAGCAAAAATCTGTCAGTTTCAAATAAATGCACACAGATCTTCAACCTTGTTTCAAAGTTGATTTCACTTTTAAATTCCATATTCTTCATATGTATTTTATAAAAAATCTATTTATAGTGGAGTGAATAAGATTTGTCTACCCACTGAGTTTTATAATAATATAATAGTTAAAACTTTGGTTTTTAATGAGCCTGATCTGGGAACAAATTGTGGAAATTCATTACTACTCATGAAGACTTTTCGTGCAGTGTGATTTTGAGGTGAAAGTGACTTTGAAGGTACACATGAGTTCTAAAGCCGTGCAGTCCCAAATATGTTTGTAAGACGAGTAAAGTATCATAAATGTGAGATGTATTGTATTTTTAATAGTTATAAAAACTGTAGCGTCGGGCGCTACGGCTAAGCGCCTCTATTGATCGGTGTCGGTATTGCATATGTGAATAATGTTCAACTGTGGATGGGATATTGTGCTGTGTTGTTAAGATTCGCCCGGTTCTACGGCGTTGAGGGAAGGGGGCTGGGGTGGTTAACTGTATCCTAAAACTGTATGCTAAAAGAGCGGCCACTCCACTGCCTGTTCATTCACAGTTAAAGGCAGTTGTTTGTATGACTAACAGTTTAACGTTATATTTTCTTTGCGTTTTGCAGGTCCGCTCAGCGTTTAAAGTGCTGTAAATCACGGTTTACGATGCGACTGTTAAACCATCCCTCTCTGTGAAGCAGTAAATATCGCGAGCGACAGAGAGCTGTGGTGCATCACGTGGCTGCGGACGCGCTGCTCTCAGCGAAAACGACTTTGGCAACAATAATAACAGATCTGAGGAGCGTGGCCTCAACAGTTGATCCGCCTTCTCGGGGCGTGGCAAAGAGTACGGCGATCAGGATGGGTCAATCCTCCTCGGTTTCATCATATTCCACCGTCGTGCCAGTTAGAGCGAAGGGGAAATCGGCGCAGAGTGCGGCGATACGGATGAGATTCCGCAGAGTAACGAGCGTCGAACGGAGGGATGACCGGCTCGACCGGAACGCGGTTAAGGACAAGCAGCTGCCGCGGCTAGAAGACCATAAGCCGGAGTTGTGTTCAACGGGGCAGGAGAAGCCGCATATCGGCCAGGCGGAGATCACCCTCACTGAAAGCCCCATCGTGGCCCTGGTGAGCGGATCTTTGGGCACATGTGGCGGCGGGGGCGCGCTGGATGGGACACGCTTTGACTCCCGGGTGCTGCTCTACAGACTCGGACACGGGGACGCGCAGGGTGAGGATCATGACAGGAGTGATCCGCTCCGGACCATGGAAAGACAAGCAATGGGAGATGACTGTGGAAGGGTGGAGAGGAGGGGGGGCACAGCCGTAAGGGGGCTGTCTGGACCGCAGGGGGTAGTCCGACTTCATCCGGGGGAGGAGGAGGAAGAGCAACCCAGCAGCACATGTCACTCCTCGGGTCATCATCATCATCATCCGGGTGCTGATCCGACGAACAAAGCCGCAGGCAGCCCTCGGACACACCGCCAGAGCGAGCGGAGCAACAGCTCCCCCATCGACCTGGGGACCCGCACGCCCTCCTGCACAGAAGGGCCCTGCCCGCTCCCGGGGTCACTTAGCTTCCCGGGCACCATCCCTCGGCTCATCGTGACGCCAGACCCGGAGGCTCTTCCCGGGCCCCGGGCTTTCACACCGGGTGACGGAGGGATCTCCCTGACGGCGCTGCCAGATGACGAGTCTCCCTGCTCAGATAGCGGATACAGCTGCTCCCCGGCAGCCTCACTGCTGCTTCGCAAACTGTCGAGCTCGTCCTCGGCCGGCTTGTCTTCCGCATCGTCCTTCGAGGAGTCCGAGGACGACTTCACGGGCAGCGACGCAGAGCCGAGCTGCAGCCCGACGCGACCGAGCGGCGGTGCGGAGGTGTCGCAAGGGGTGAGTCAACCGCAGGGCTCTGACACATTTACAAAGTAACCCATTTTCTCAAATGATTTGTGTGCATGTCGGTCCCAGGGAGCAGAAACACTTGCATTGTTATTAGTAATCTTTTGCTTGGCTGATGCTTTCATTCTTAGAGACTTGCAATATTTGATCAATTTATACACAATTTATACTCCTGTACTGGAGTAGTCCTGGCTTAGGACCTTGATCAAGAGTACTATAGCAGGAAGAAGTGGAGTTTATACCATCAAACTTCAAGTTACAGGTCCATGTCCTTAACCATTACACCACCTGCTGGACAATAAGGCCTCAGTCATATTGCTGCTTCCTCAGTGTGATGCAGGCAGAGAAGAGGCCCCTTGTCTACAACAGTAGTGACTCAGACCCACTTCATAGCCACCTCTGTTTTCATAAGCCCCGGAGGCGGCCACATGGACAGTTGGGGAGCAAGAATTGTGACCCTATTTTTGGGGAACAGATATACACAGGCTCTTCTGCATTCTGGCTCTTGGTGGTGATGAGGTTTGAATTTCCGTTGAGCACGTAGGGCTGTTCTTCACATGCTGACTACACTCAGATTGTATGATCTGCCACTCTCCATAGTTGGTAAAAAAAAAAAAAAAAAAAAAAAATGCACTTATGTCTGGTGGGTTCTTCTTTCAAGTCCCTACCCTGGTGCCCTTCACCAAGGTGTGTAATAAATCTTGGACTATACATGCATTTGTATGCACATTATAGTACATTAACTATTTGTATTGGGTGGTCAGTGCTACTCAGTTTCAACTGTGAGTCCCAGGGGTGCTGTGTGGATGCCAGGACTTCAGCTACATTGGTGGGTTTTGCCTTTTACGGTTAAGGTTAAACTGTCCAGTTATACGGTTTTCATTTGTGAAAAAAAATATTAACTTTTGGTGATTAGGTTTAAAAATTTCAGAGACATGAATGCGTGAGATTGTGTGAACACGATGATGTGATGGGTTGCTCTTCCAAGGCCTTCTTGTTCTGCTGGCATCTCCTCCAGCCTCCTGTTGTGTCAGTACTATGTTGTCCCACTGAGCTCTTTCTATGCCGGTCATCACATTCCTGGGCACCGCACACACACAGCAGCCAGTTTCCTGTGAGTTGCACTTTGTCATTTCCCACGTGATTGTGATTTAGGTTCTGGTGGACAACTCTGGAATGCCCTGCAGTTTCTGCCAGGTCAGACACACTCTTTCCCACGTCATCATTTTGACCTCCAGGGTCCACCTTTTAGCTGTGTGACACAAGCATTGTACAGATTATTGAGACATTCATGTTTGCGTACGCACAAACCCCAGGTCAGGCTGACCGCACATTGATGCAAGCAGCCTAGATCAGTTGCAATCTTTCAAAACTCATAAGTTTCATATGTGTATCTAATGGTGATGGGCTCACGCAGCACCGCCTGGCTCAGAAATGCCAGGAATGTCAAGACCTGGAAAAGCCGGCTGCCGTTCTTAAATTAGACATGTCAATGTGCGCATTTCCTGGACAGTGTTTCTGGACGGGAAGTGCTGCCGCTGCCAGGTAGCGTGACGCACAGCTTACTAGTGCATCCACTCACTGTTGCGTTATGCTTACTCAGGGGCTCTTTGTCTGTCTCACGCACAACACACACACACACACACACACACACACACACCCGAACCGCTCCTCCACCTGCCTCTTTATTTAAACAAATATTTTTGTGCGTTTTATTTGTGATGAATGAGTACATTAGGGTTCCATGCTGAGTAAAATACCAGTTAAAAGTGTTTTTTCCCCCCTAAATCGAGCAACTTAGCATTCCCACATTTTGTGTGTATTAGTATTGTGTTTAAAATGCTTGTGATTTGATTCTGAGTCAGTGTGTGGGGAGAACGAGTGTCTTTCATTCTTTTTCCCTGTCATTCTATAATTTTCTCGCTCTGTCTCACACAGCTCCATCCCCCACACCCATACTGTCTCTTGCCTGCCTTTGTTTATCGTATAAGCGCATTATCAGCGTCCTGCAGGCTTTTTACTGTACTGTCACGGCCTGCATTACTTGCAAGCCCTCAATATGGACAGAGAACCTAGAGAATGAGCCACCCGCCAGCGACCGCAGAGACACCATATGTGCGTGCTGATGTACACAGCCACACCGTTTGCCGCTCGAGTTGTGTAATGGAAAATTGGGCTGAAGGTGTTTCCGTTGCTAGGTGACACCGTTGCCTTATATGGCACATAATTTTTTTTTTTGTTCTCCCTCTCAAAGCCCTGCTCTCATCCTCCTATTCTTTGTATGAGTCTAACCCCCTCCATGCTTAAACAGAACATGGCTCCTGCTCCTGCTCTTGCTCTGCAGCCAGAGCTCCTAACCTGAATGAACAGGAAAGAAAGTGAAGAGGCTCCAAGGCAGGACTGTAGATAAGGCCGCTGTGATGGACACACCATCCTCTAGTCGTTTCAACTCTTCTGGCTCAATTACTCTTGCAAGACAAAGGGAGGGAGACCCACCCTGCTTGTGTGTGTATGAGAGGGTAGGGGGATTTATATGAAGTGAAAAAGAACAAGGTGCAGAGGTGAGAAACATCTTGTCACCAAGAGAGGAACATAAAGAGTGCAGGAGCTACAGTTGAGCCCTCGGCACTATGTCCCCTCTCCAGGCTTGAGGGAGGTCGAGGTCACACTCGTTCAACTGGTTTGTCTCCTGAGGCAAGACAAGGCGGGCCTACATTCATTAAGAAATGCCATCGGGGAGGTGAAATGGGGGGAGCAAAGCACAGATGCAGAGTGAAAATGAGAGTGATATAACAAGTTCTCAGCATTTTTGAAATTCAGTGTTATTTGTCAAACATGGCCAGAACAAGTGGGGTTGTAGCATGTTTGGGGTTGAGGGACCAGCTGCATGTTGTGCTTCCTCAGAGCACTGTAGGAACCCCTCCCCCATCCCTCCCAGTTTTCTTGATCCTGTACTGTGTAAATTGGCTATGCCTGTTAAAGCTTATAAGGTGGGAGGGTGGGTGGAAGGCTGAGTGAGTGAGAGAGAGAGTGAAAGAGTAGGAAGAAGACTGAGCAGCTCAGACAATGCAGAAACCGTGGTGGTTAAGGAGCTTCCATGTGTTGCTGCTCTAGTGAAACGGGACATGATGAGCAGGTGGCAGGTGGATTGTGAATTACGCTGACACCTGAGAGACCAGCGCATCGTCCAGTGAACAGATACAAACTGAAGGGTTCCAAAAACAGACTGTTAACGGTATTTTGGCCAGCGGACCGACAGACAGACAAGTGGGTGCCTATAGCCGACTACTTGGGAGGCAGAAGCCACGAGTGGATGCTGTCTTCGGCCCCCTCGGATCCCCTGGTGCGCTGCACGTGGGGCTGGTGGTGCTCACGCGGCCTCTCGCTCTCGCTGGGAGTGTGCGCTGGGGCCTGTCTCCTGCTACACTACTGCTCTGTTGTCCAGGTAGGGGCCTCGACCCTTCATCCCACTCCAGTGACAAGTTCTTGAGCTGCTGTAAGTGTGGCATCGTGAGGAGGTTGTGTGTTTTTGTGTAACTAAGTGCCCTGTGGGTTGTTGCGTACAAATGCGCAAATGTTTGAATCTGTTTGGATGAGAGCAGAACAATGTCTGTTGTTCTCCAGTTTCTGTGTCTCGGTGAAGCTGTGCATTGACAGATGTCCTTTAACTGTGTAATTCACTGTGTCATGGCACACTCATCTCTGTGAGGAGAATTTTTTTTATCCTGGCTTTGGAGTTATTTTATAATATTATAAAATATAAAAAAGGTTTAAATTTACATTTTGCCTCTGTGTGTGTTTCCCTCACTGAAGTGGAAACAATTGATCCGCTGTGGCGACCCCTAACGGGAGCAACCAAAAGAAGAAGAAGTGTGTTTCCCTCACTGTTTGTGCTCAGTTTTAATGCTGGGTGAGTCACACTCAGCAGTGGAGGATGGTGTGGACAGTATCCTTGAAGATGCAGTGGTATCTTATAGAGGAATTTTCTTTTTTGCTCCTGCCATGGCTACATTTAAAATAAAGGCACTAACATCGTGGCCTTACAGAACACTGCTGATTTTGCCATCTGAGTTTTTTCCACAGGCCTCACAATACCCTTTGAGCTGGGTGACATTTACTGTTAGCTTATTACTGTACCCAGATTACCTCCCTGGGGGTGGTGTTAAATCCAGGTTTCTTTGGGTAACCTCTGCTCATCTGAGGAAGGCTAAGATGTTCCTTCCGGCCATAGGAGGAGATGATGGGGGAACTGGATGTGCTGCTACCTGTGCAGTAAAATGTGACGCAGAATTTTATATGTGGAGAGCTGGACCCCTAAAAGGGTTCCGGATGTTTATTATGACAGAAATAAGATGTAAGTGCTGCAGAGTACAAGTTGGCCCTGTGTGGCAGAAATGGCCAAAAAAAACTATTTTTACTATCTAAAAACATCTGCCCATGAGGTTTTATTAGACGGCTGTGACGGGAAGATTTTGGGTTTGTATTTGGTATTCTTGCTATCTTCCCTCATTATCTCTTGTTTGGATTACAGCAGTGCATTTTTGTTCTTTTTTTGACACCTTTTAATCTTCTCTATTCTTGTGCCACTGATATCTCCAGTGAAGAGCAGAAGAGCCTTCATCATTCATCTGTTGTAGACCAGGTACCTTCTAATGTGGGTTTCCCTGAGCTTTCTCTCTGCCATGACACCAGAGTACCATCAGGCTACTATATATGTTCCTGCCCTGTGGCCTCTGTCAGTACCTGGCTTCACATCCTGGCCCTCTGCGACCTTGGCCAACCTTTGGCTGCGTGCTGCTTTATGTCCAAACACCCCTTATTTTGGTCAAAACACAGCCACGTCATTGGAATCAGCATTTCTGTGGAGACTTTCACAATTGTTTCCATCAGGTTTGCCATCACTCTGTCTAGGTCCTCATTGTGGGCCGCAGAAACAGCACAGAGAAACATGGAGCCAAAGTTCTCCTTGCAGTCGGCTCTCATGCTCTCCCTTTTATCACTTTCTTTTGATTTTTGTCCATAAAATCTCACTTGTGGTGAAAGGTACCTATCTGTGTGTTGAGTGGTTTCTGAGTTCACCATCGCTGACCGAACTGCAGACAGAGCCTTTCTCTGTCTGGGCTCAGATTCTGGACATCTCTTGGTTCTGTTTTATGAAAAAGGACTTGGCTGGCTTTGTTGAATGGAAGTGGCCACCAGACTTGGACTCCTTTTGCAGTCTCAGCCTCTGTTTTTGAGCTGTCAGTGCTGCCACTATGGATACTTTTTGGGAACAATGTTTCCTAAGCGAATGTGGATCAATGGGATGTTACAGACAGGACTTTTGTGCCTGATACCAAACTGTTGACAGAGGGGGTTGGGGTTTTGGTTGGAGAGGATAAAGGTGAGGTAGTGTGGTAATATGTAAGCTGGTTTGTGTGTGTGCACCCGGGAGGGGTGGAGACAGATGCAACCCTTAATCCATCCGCATGTTGCGGTGCACAGAGCAGGGTGTGTTTTTTTGAGGAGTTCAAGGTTCATACAAGTGTGTGTGCAGTGTGGTCTGTGAAGTTCTAAGTCAACTAAATTTGTCACTCGTTCTCGTTGAACAGACAAAGCCGTGGAGAAAGCTGAAGACCATGGTCCACTGCAGCTCCTTTAGCGTTTCCCTGAAGAAGTCATACCCTTGGGTGCAGCTAGCTGGACATGCAGGTGAACACTGAATGTTTTGGTGTGTGTGTGTGTGTGAGAGAGAGAGAGAAACTCCCTGTTTGCCTGTACTCCCACACTCTATACCTTTATGTACATATTATGTTCTCCTCAGCATCTTCTGCCCTCTCTGCCTGCTGCCCACAGGGAATTTCCAGGCAGGGGATTATGGGAAGCTTCTAAAGAAGTATTGCGAGTGTGAGGAGCAGTGTCTGCAGAAGCTCATAGGAGACTCACTGAAGCCCTTCGTTCCTGGGTACTATGGTGTGGTACAGCGGGATGGACAGGATTACAATGTGATGGACGACCTACTGGCTGACTTTGAGTCTCCATCCATCATGGACTGCAAGATGGGCAGCCGGTAAGTTGTTAAGTGTAATTTTTATTTCCTCCTCGTGACATTTTATTGCTCTGCTGTCTTTATTGCTTTGTTTGTGCTCCTCTACAGTTTATACTCCTATTTAACAAGCATTGTTCTGTTGCTTCTTCACCCTTCATAAGGACATACCTGGAAGAGGAGTTGGTTAAGGCACAGGAGCGGCCACGGCTGCGCAAGGACATGTATGAGAAGATGGTGGCAGTGGACCCTGAGGCCCCCAGTGCTGAGGAACATGCGCAGCAAGCTGTGCTAAAGCCCCGCTACATGCAGTGGCGAGAGACTCTCAGCTCTACTGCTACGCTGGGCTTCCGCATCGAAGGCATCAAGGTTGGTAGTACCTGGTGTAGATGTTAAGCACTGAGGTTTTAATGTGAACCAAGGACTGTGCTGTGGTACAGTGTAGGAAAAGGTGGTGTGTTGTACCAGTTGAGTATTTTCTTTTAAATATGATGTTTTCCCCTTTGTGGGAGTCGTGCAGTGTTTTGAGTGCTTCTTTGTTAAAGAGTAACTTTAGTTTGCTCTGCTGTGTGGAAAATTATGAGAAAGTGAAGGATCCATGGTGTGTTTTTGCATTCAGAAAGCTGATGGCACATGCAGCACAAACTTCAAGAAGACCAAGCACCGGGAACAAGTGATGCAGGCTCTGGAAGACTTTGTGGAAGGGAACACTAAAGTCCTGGTGAGTATTCATGAGGGACTCCTTAGAAGGTGCAGAGCACTCATCCTAATGCAGTCTGAAGTTGTTTTATTTTTTTCCAGTGTTTGCATCATGGTGACAGTCTCTCTTTCTCTCTCTCCCTCTCTCTGTCAGAGGAGTTACCTGCAGCGACTGCAGGAGCTGCGGACGGTGCTAGAACAGTCCGAGTTCTTCCGGTCACATGAGGTTAGAATCTAGATCTAATTTCCCTCTGCTTCTGCCCCAGTCAGTAACCTAATGGGGTTTTGTTGTAGAGCCATTAACTCACCATTAGGAATTTATTCAGTACAAGCCACTTCACTACAGAAAAAGGGTAAACAGCCTATCAGATCTACTGATAAGCAGATAAGCACAGATATTTAGAGTGCCAGCTGGTCTTACATAGACTGTGGTATCAATCAGGTAGGTTGTGCTGGCAGTGTTTTGGTACTGCCGTCTGCTAAGGTCTGTTTAGTGTGATTATTTCTGAGAATCCCCCCTGCTGATACCATGGTGTCCATATTGATTTCTGTATTCTGTCTGTTGATCTGTGCAGGTGGTAGGCAGCTCCCTGCTCTTCGTGCATGACAGGACGGAGAAGGCACGAGTGTGGATGATCGACTTCGGCAAGACGGTCCCGTTGCCACCCCCACTCCTGCTGGACCACCGCACACCCTGGGTCGAGGGAAATCGTGAGGATGGCTATCTCTGGGGCCTTGATAATCTCATTGATATCCTGAGCAGCATGATGCTGTCTGCTTGAGGGACAGTACAGGAAAAGACAGATGGCATGGCAAGTCAATCCCCAACACTGAAATGAGGAGAAGGGGTCTTCAGACGCCTGGAAACTGTAGCAGACGCTACTCTCTCCTGTCTGCCTGGGATTGTGACAAATTAAAACAAAAGACAGGAAGACAATGCATTGTCCTAGTTGGAGCGCACACTATTGACTGATGGTGCCTCAAAATTTTGCCCCTCAAAGAGGGTCAACAGAGCCTCTCTGGTTCCCTCTGTTAGTGTGAGAGAAGCACAGTGGTTCCCCAACTCCTTTTCAGAGGGGAACAAATCAAAGTTGCCTTAAGGAAAGTGTTTTATTTCAGTATCATTTATGTGACCTTTAACCCTCTTAAGTAGTTTTACACAACACTAAAACACTGGAAAACTATACAGTTGAAAATTTTCCAGTTCCAGTCTTGTTTATATTTTATTGTAAATACCAGTTGTAGTATTTAATGATGGTTAGTTTGTAGATACCTTGTGCTTTTGTTTTCCTTCTTTGTGGGAGTTATATGAGAAGGTATTGCCAAGGGTTGTTTAAAAAAATAATCCTTGCTGAAGGGCTGTGTGATGCACTGGAAAATAGAGATGATTCCAGGACATGAACCTGCTAAGATTGGGATTGACTGCAGTAAGAATGAGGTGGGTGGTTGTGTGTTCTGGCCTGGTCCTTGTGCCTTTGGCCTAAGCACACTAACAGGGAGATGCAGAAACAGGTTTAACCTGGTGTTTTGTTTTTTTTTTTTCCTTTATATGAGAGATAATTTACACTAAGATCCTTTTGAGGTTGCCGATGCAAACACTCAGCTTTTCTGACTGTCATGTTTTTCTTTTTTACCAACACCCAGAGGCTAATGGGAAAGCAGTACACCTTGTCACATCCTATTTGTAGGAAGATCAGTGTGTGTGAAACCAGAGGATAATAAAAAATGAGGATGATAAAAAAAAAATCATTAAATTGGTAGTATTTTCATTTTTATATGTTTGGCTTGAACTGTAATCATGGCATATGATGTGGCAAAAATTTATTTTGCCAAAAGTTATTTTTACATAAAAAAAATGAATGGCTGGTGCCCTTCTATTTTTAATACCAGATCTTATTATTATTATTATTATTGCTTATTGGGGAATTGATGATTATAGACTAGGGGAAGTTATTGCAGTGTGGAATGAGTACAAGCAATGGGCTTCCTGTGGTGGTGGCAGTGATGACTGGATACCTTTGTCAAAACTATTTATTCATACTTTTTATATGCTAGGCTTTAACATGTGCAAAGTCATGTCTGTGTAATTTGATAAGTCTACCTATGTTTATTCTGTCTTTGGGATTGTTAAGCCATAATGAAAATGAAATCCACAGAGTTCTTCCTCCCATTGTTGTATGTCCATCTGTCCTTGTTACTCCTCCCCCACATGCCATTACTTCAATTACAAAATGGATTTTTTACTGCTGGTTCCATTAACAGAAACTCTTTGTTTTGTTCTGGCTCTAACCCTTTGGTAAAAGACAGTGAATGTGAGGATGGTTGGTCTTGTTCCATTATTGTTTAAGATGAACAAAAATGCATTACTGTGAATTCAAATTGTCATCTGTATTATTGCTGTGTGTGTGGGTGTGTGTGTATGTGTTCACTGGGTTTTTTAAAACTCCAAACAGAAAGATGTTTAAATGAGTTTACAATCAAAAGTAATATTGCAAGGTTTATGAAATTGAGTGAAGCTTTTTCCCCCATCTTATTTTTAATACTGATTTTAAGGAAGGAAAATATGATTTTTGCTGTCATAACTGAAACTCGAAATGTTAGCTGAAGGTTTTTACCAGTGCAAGCCTGCAGTCCTGTGCAACTGAACTGCTGTCACTAAATTCCTGAAGCACAGCGCTACATTTCAGCACCCAGCAGGTACAGATGGTGTGTGTGTGTGTGTGTGTGTGTGTGTGTGTGTGTTTTGTGACTTTTGTTTCAGCTCTAAATAACTCTTCTGAGGCGAGTGGATCTGTACTTCAGAAGATGTCAGTCTGCCAACATTGACTTTAGTCTTCCTCCACATTCCCTAACAAAGTGTTAGAAACCAACATTTTTAGGTTTTATGTACACTCCTAGTGATGTAACACCATTCCACACAGTTCCAGTTTCCAGGTCTACATATAATAGCTTACCAGACTTATGTCCCCCCCACTTACTTTTCTTGTTCGTTGTAACCATAAAGGTGTAATTATCAGGACTGTACAGAGATCCTATGTGGGAGCGCACTGGGATGTTTACGGAGAGTCTCTGTTCCCTGTGTTTGAGGACTCCCTTGTACAGCAAGTTGGATGTGCTGTGTAGTAACACAGGTGAAGACCAAGTCCTCTGTGCATGCACGGGTGTATGTGTGTGTGTACTACCAATACAATAAACTGGATCTGTGAGCTTAGTAGAGTGCCTTTTAATTTTTTGACAGCAGCTGTATCTTAGAACTTGGTAACCTGAGAAACATCTGAAGCAGTTCTTCCTTTGAAGTTGCAATCCAAAACCAAAGACATAAGCCAGAACGTTATTTCAAGGGCCCTCATTCCAGCCTCTCCTGTTCACGTCCTTCCTGAGTCAAGACATGTCCTTCCCATAATCTTAAAGGCAGGCCTGTTTAAACTCAAAACATGGGAAACTTATAATCGGACCCCACACTTTGACACCGCTATACCATACGTGCAGTGAGTGCACTTCTCAGAGTTAAACAAGTCTTGAACCACTGTAACATCTACTGCAGGATCATCTTCCTGACTTTAAGGAACTTATCCAGTGAGGCATAGGCTTCTGCAGTAGCTTCGTGGCGGAGGGTCAAAGTAATTCTCTAGAATTCACACCTAAGATGCATTCAAGCACGTTTATATATAGTTAGTTGTTTATAGCATGAATCGCACACCAGAAGGATTTATCACTTTTGTATCTAAGTAGAATAAGGAGCAGGTACACAACACCCTTCTTCCTATCAGTTCCGTTACTTTGTGTCATGCTCACAGCTACGCATGTTCTTCACACATCACAAAACATTTTGTTAGACAAAACATCACAAGGCCGCATCAGGTCAGTCTCTCTGGAATCAGTCTTCACAATGGATTTGGAAAACAGTGAAAAGGTAAGCTTTGGGTACTGCAATTCCGCTATCTTGGTTGTTTTTTCGAGAGAAATAGTCTTTGAGGCTTAACAACACAACTGTTTCTAGCTGCTGACACTATGGAGGGCTACGAATTCTGCCAAGATCTTGCACCACTTCACCAGCTATGATCACTGTACTTTCACAGGCACTGGTGGTACTGGCACTTCAGTTCTTCCAAACCAGGCAAACACTCCTTTGTAAAGGCGCACAGACAGTGAGCTGTTTTCCTGTAAGCTTCTCGATCTCCTTTTTCGCTTCTCTCCCGTCTTATGAAACAATTCGAGTGAGAAAACAAACATTGAGCCTGGTAAGTGGCAGAGCAGCTGCTCTAGAGGTAGGAGTTTGAATGTTGTTCCTTCAGGCCATCTCTGTGTAGGAGGACCACCTGCCCTGCGAGTCCCACTTCCACCCCTCCTTGGGGCAGTATGTAAACAGAACCATCAGCAGCTCGCTGGGGATCTATCTCCTTCAGCTGGGCATTGCTATCTGCCAGCTTTTCCAAGGCCCACAGCTGATAGCGCAGACTCTTGCCCTGCTTCGCAAGAAAAAATACCTCCCGGATCCCCTCCATGGGGTAGGAAGGGCTGTTACCTGGCAACAGGAGCCAGGGGAGTGCAGAGTCTGGCTGGAACTCCTCTTTATTCAGGCATCCCTCTTGCAGGCCCAGCAGTATCCCTTACAACACCAAAGTTAAAAAAATACCACATTCCACTGAGGCCAGTAAGGAGTTTCAGATGCAAAAACCAGCACAAACCCCCTTCACACAGTACCCTGAACTGCACACTTACCTGAAGCAACAGCCCAGTGAGCTCTATGACCACGGCGCTGACATGGCTCGTGGTTGAAGTCTTCATCATAGCTGCAGATGCGCAGTCAAGGAATTGAAACAGGAAGGTTTCAGCATGCAGAAGCAGCTATGATTTGTCATTTCTATTCATTTTTTATCCCAGATTTCATTTTCATATTTTCTATCCTCATACCTATACCTTCTGTCCATGAGTAAAACATGCAAGCTGTGCGCCAGATCCATTCATTCACACTCCAGCCGAAGTATCCATGTTGTGGACTGAGCCACATGCAACTGGACTCCCAGTGATATTTCACTCTGGAGGATCCTTGCAGCAATTTTAGGAAAAACACTCAAATTCTAACGCATGATATTTTTCGTATTTGCCCTTTAAACCCTCGAGAGCCATGAGACAGAAGCAATGCCAACATAAAATGAAAGATACGGAATGAGAATGGGCTTTCCATTGGCAAGGTGATTCAGGATGTGGTAAATGTTGACTCCATTCATACCTCCTGTGAGTTGCTCTGCATGGCATCCACACGTCTCCTCAGCCAGAGAGGCCATGTCACGGGCTACAGCACACCAGCATGTATGTGTTCACCATTAAAAAAAAACCTCTGACTAAAATCCTGTAGTCACAGGTACTAACCCAAGAAGTTCAGAGCTACCTGAAAAGACCTCTCCTTGTGCTGTGTAACCTCTCTCCATCGCTACCTTCACTATCCTCTCCAAGGACACCTCAGCGGGGGATTGCAGCAGTTGAGCTGCCATCCACAAGGCAACCAGGCCACACCTGTGGAACACCACACAACATCAATACACAATCGAAAGGGCATTCATACTTTGCAGTCAAAACTGTGACTACTGCCTGACAGTGACTTTAATATTAGCACTTTTCAATTACATGGAAATTTCTAAATTGGTATGCTTGCTGCTTTTTGTTTATTAGAAATGATTAAAAAAGTGATGCTCACTTTAAACACCATAGAGCTGGTATGCACAACATTTAAATGTATTATAATAATATGTGCTCAAGCAAGAACTATTTGTCTAAAGAAAAAATAATCCCTTAAAGGGTAAATATATGAAAATTAATAACTTTTTAAATGTCCATGCAATATATACATAAAAAGATATTTCAACAATTCCATAAGACTTACTGTGGTCCATCTTGAATGAGAGAAGGCACATATTTGTTGAACAGCACCCACTGCAGGTTTTTCTTGAAACTGCAACCAAAAAACTGAATTTACCAACTCATTTGCACAAAACTATGGATTTTTGTTTTAGGTAGAATGACTTGATATTTAATAAGTTAAATATTATTCCACCTTCCTAACTATTGTTTCAAGGCGGCTGCACCTATAGCTACATAGCCACCAGTCCCTGGAATGATCTGCCAGCTACCACAATGGTTGCTCTTTCAGTCTCAGCTTTTAAATTGACCCTTAAGACTGTAAATTTGTTTTACACAGTGTACTTACATTTGTCACAGACCTGCACAGTAAACTTGTGTTTCTTATGTTGGTTACCATCTTTTTACTTTCCCTTTTCTTGGTATCCTATGGTGGCACTCAATGTGATTTTGGAATCTCCCCTGAAATGAGTGATTGCTGATGATGATGGAAGCAGGCAATGAACAGTTTCAGAGTTTAAATCACTCAATGTAGATTTTTAGTAGTGTGGGGTGGCCAGCTGATCTGGGTCACTCTTTTCTCAGAAGTTTTTTTTTTTCTTCTGGTTGGCATCAGTCTGGAGTTTTTTTACTTTTCTCGGTCACCAGCTGGGCACTTTTTTCTTATATTTGTTTAAAAATCCATCTGGATATCTACTATTGTTTTCAGTATAGCTTTAATACATATCTCCTGTAAATATGTTATATATGATGGTTTATCACTTTATGTATAATATTGTGAATGCTGTCTGAGAATGTTTTCAGGGTTGAGTGCTGTGTATATATGAATAAAGTGTGTTCACTGCACTGCTGTTTTGAAAATCTCAATCTGTCTTGTATAGATTTCTGTCTAACAACTCCAACAATTGTTGAGGTTTTATTGTTCTTGATATTTTGACAGTTTTCTGGACCTTTTTCATTAATACCTTTGTTATTGATGGTTGTTTGTCCGGTCCTGGGTCACAATGGTCCATCACTGGGCAATCACAGACATTCACTCATGCAGGGCAATTTAGAGTCAACAGTTAATGCATGTTTTAGGCTGTGGAAAAAAGTCCACAGAAACACAGGGAGAAGCTACAGACAGCACACGGGCTGGGTCAGATGAGAACCCATGTCCATACCCACAAGTCCAAAAGCTGTGGAGGCATCAGCACTACCTGCAGCTCCACCATTTTGCCCAAATTTCTGGCCATCTGTGGTGAAAAGAGCTTGACACACCAATGCTATCCCTGTGCTGAAGGCAAAACTCTCACCTGCTCTCTCTTTTAGTGAGAAGTTGTCGGGCCTCTTCATGGTCTCCCTCTATGGGCGCCTTTCCTTCAGCAATGGTCTGGTACAGCTTCTTCTTGCTGGAGCACAGATGTAGAGGCAGGCCTAGAGCAGGAGCAGGAGGAGGAGGAGGAGGAAGAGGTGGTGGAGGCAGAAGTAGGGCTGGATGCTCGGTTGTCATTCCTTTCCTCTTCCAAACCCCCGTGACTAGCAGGGAGACATTTAAAGTTATTTATACCTGAAGTCACTAAAACATCCTACAAATAAACGCAAACTATGAATACATTCAAGAGAACGTTCTGTTTCATTGGTAAAGTACCATTCAGTAAAGGCTAAAAAAAAAAAAAAAGAGGTGTTGAAAAAGAAGGACTATAGTTGGAGAGACTCGTAAACGTATTCAATTTGGGGTGTAATAACAACAGTGGCAATACGACGGCAATAAAGATAGAAATACATTCACGTTATCAAAGTTCAAAGTGTCACAACAAAGAGATAAAGACGAGAAGCGGCCGTTATGGCAGTTCCAGGCACCGCAACAACATCACGATCACTTCCTTCTTTCCCTTTGCCTCTCACGTATTCCTGGAGTGCCTGCAATGCCTTGGGATCACATATCTGTGTTTCAGTTTTGCAAAACTTCAAACACTATCCCGCTGGATTTATGGCAAAATATAACGCCCTTAGGTCATATAATTCCACCGGAGTTACCAGAATAACAGGAAAGCAAAAAAAAAAAAAAAAAAGTCAACCATAAAAATTTGCACAAAGTGTCCCAAATATGATGCGTTAGGAGTTGTGAAACAAGAAGTTTCGACAGAAAAGAAGCGTTTCCACGTACCGAGGACGTTCTTTCCTCACAAGAACACACGGACACTCCGAATCCCCAGTTCGTTCTCCTTTCCATATAAGGTTATCTGGCTTACGCCGCAGCCTATTTACATGATCAACGATTAATTCTTGAAACTTAGCCATTTATTTTCATACATTCTAACACGGGCTGGCAGCTACTGATCCTGAGAATTTTCCCATAAAATACTTAGTTCTGCTCTGAATGCAGACATTTTAAATAAGAAGAACCAAGAAGACTAATGTTACGGAATCCAGCCGGACATTAAATTCTGTAACACCGGCTGTGTCGCCGTCCATTTTTATATCTCGATTTTCTGAGCTGTGTTTCGTACAAACTGCTAGTAATCCCTGGATCAGCGCTCATGAATACTGTACTAACTGTAGATAATATCTATGAAAATTGAATTGGTTCCATATCTACTTCAGCCTGCAATGTATGCAGTTTAGAAATGAATGAGTACAAGATATTGACACAGGGCTATTACTTGCTACATAAGGCAACGGTAACGGTAACGAGGCCGATCTCAGTGTAGAGGAATTTTTTTATTATTATTATTATTATTATTATTATTATTATTATTATTAGTCGTGTGTGGCATGGGACATAAGAAAATTCACAATTGTAACTACACCGCAGAAAAAAGTGTCATGGTTTGCAACTGCATTGTTTACATTACATTCTTTTTTGTTTTATGTTAAAGCCTTAATATACAGTTGTAATACAGTTTCCAGAAAGGTAATGTTGCGTTTAGCATCTGACCATTTTCATTTGTGAACGTTTAATTTCTACATTGAGCCAAAATGAGGCACAACTCTACGGAAGTAGCCGAACTCCAATGATATTGTTGAATGTAGGTGTGTTCTTAGCATGTATCCAATCAATAAAGGTGTTCCTGTTGTAGTGGCCCGTATGTTCATTTCAGCCAATCATAGGACAAAGACGCCCGGAAACTGCTCTTGTGCGCTCTTGAATTGTTCCGCCAACCATCCATTGATCTTTCCTCAAGTGGCGTTTAAGCACTGCTGGTAGGCCGCGGTTTGTGAGAATTCAGAGGTAAGTCGCAAATAACTTGATAGAATACTTTTTGTTTAAATAATTAAAGGCTGTAAAGTTTTTTTTTTTGAATTAATGATGCATAAAACATTTTTAGCATGAAGTAATGTAACGGTTGTTTCAAGGTGGTAAGTAGCATGGTTCACTACCTAGCCAATGTAGTTCATTAAAAAAAAAAAAAACTTTTTATACGATTCTACAGGTAAAATATAAATAAAACGAGTTCCTGTCTAGCAATGTTTTATTATTTTGCACTTCCACAAGTAATAAAATAGAGATACTGTATGTTTATAGCAGTGACTACCATAGATCTGTATTTTATGTAAATACAAATTTAGTATAACAAAAGCCGAGAAATATTTAAGTTAATACGTATATTTCAACTGAGAATTTTCCACACTTTGTGTTCCCTTTCCCTCGACCTCCACTTTGGGTCGTACAGTTGACCAGCGTTAAAAAGGAAAAACGGAACGGTGATGATTTGCTAATGTCGATTTTGTAAAATTTTAAGTAAAGCGTCCTATATTTTTTTTTTTGGTGTGTGTGTATGTGTGTTCCTTGCTGAAGGCCATGGCTGGACAGGACATTCGGCTGAACCACACCATTTACATCAACAATCTCAATGAGAAGATCAAGAAAGATGGTAATTACAACTATATTTATTGGTTTATTCCGACTTACTTGTGCATTTTCTAACTTGTCTATCCCTTGCTGGTCTTTGTTTATTGAATGACTTTACAGAATATCATTTTAACAAATGTTTCTCAAACCTTCTCTGTGACCAGAGCTGAAGAAGTCCCTGTACGCCATCTTCTCTCAATTTGGACAAATCCTGGACATTCTGGTGTCTCGCACACTCAAGATGAGGGGTCAGGCATTTGTCATCTTCAAAGAGGTCAACAGTGCCTCTAATGCCCTCCGTTCCATGCAGGGGTTCCCTTTCTATGACAAGCCAATGGTATGCACTTTATTCTGCCTGCATGCCTAAAGAAATCCACCCTGCTGAGACACTGTGCTGTTTGACTGCAAATGTGTTCTTATTGAGTGCAAGATAGTTTTATACCCTGGGAGTCTGGCTGGTTTTTGTTCTGTGTATTGCATCTTAAGGAAAATTGAACATCATTTATTCACTCAGCTGTGTGAAATAAAAAGTGGATGGTTGATATTGACATCCTAAGTTTTCACAGAATCTGTATCCTTGAATCTCAAGAAAAAAACATCAAAATTGGACTTTTTTTTTTTTTGCAGAGAATTCAGTATGCAAAGACAGATTCAGACATCATTGCTAAGATGAAGGGCACTTATGTGGAACGTGACCGCAAGAAAGAGAAGAGAAAGGGCAAGGGTCCAGATGCAGTTGGGGCCAAGAAGGGAGTGGCAGGAGCTGCTACAGCCATGCCAGGTGTCCCTGCTGCCATGCCTGTAAGTGTCAGTGTATCATTCTACTGAACTGCTGTATTGTCAAACAGTCCAGCTTATGCATCTGTTTTGTAGATAAACAAATCTGTCTCTGATGGCTTCCTTTCATGTATTAATTTGACCTCTTGTATACATGCATCTTTTATATTTGTATGCACAATTTAGGGGAAACTGATGTAACAAAGGCACCTTTTGCTATTTATTTTTTAAATTATTATTAACACCTATGTTAAGGTGTATATAGATGAACAATTCAAAAGTTTAAGGAAAACTGACTGTTTTCTTATACTCTTACACCCAGTGTATTATTAAAGGTAGTACAGTTGGTAAATTGTCTTAATATTTGAATCTTGGTGCTTGCCTCTTCCCTCAGGGAATGCCTCCTATGAATCAGGCCCCCAGGATGATGCCTATGCCTGGACAGCCCCCCTACATGCCCCCTCCGGGCATGATGCCACCTCCAGGCATGGGACCTGGACAGATGCCACCAGGAGCCATGCCCCCTGGCCAGATGATGCCTGGGCAAATGCCAGGGCAGATGCCTCATGCCCAGCAGGTCAGTACTATATGGACAAAGTGTTTTGTGTACCTCTTGTTTAATACAGTCTAATCATTCTTCATGTCTTCCACAGGTGTCCGAGAATCCGCCCAACCACATCCTTTTCCTCACCAATCTCCCCGAAGAAACGAACGAGCTCATGCTCTCCATGCTTTTCAACCAGTTAGTCATTTGCTCTTTTTACCATTTACTGTTTTCTTTGGCTTCTGTATACTGTGTGATCACTAAAGTTTATCCCTTAATTGAATAACAGAACTACTATACTTTGCATGTTAAAAATTGCCAGAATATTACAGGGTACAGTTTGAAAGTTTGTTGTTCAAATGAAATATATAAATAGTTTTTAACCTGTTTTTACAACAAAAATCATGTTGCATCTTAAGATGCCTCTGGTGGAAGCATATTGTGTTCTTTGTTACTTTGGGCAGTACTAAGGTGCACTTTCTGCTATCCCATTATAGGTTCCCAGGGTTCAAGGAGGTGCGTCTTGTTCCTGGGCGACACGACATCGCCTTTGTGGAGTTTGAAAATGAGGTGCAGGCAGGTGCTGCTCGGGAGGCCCTGCAGGGCTTCAAGATCACTCAGAACAATGCTATGAAGATCTCTTTTGCCAAGAAATAAGGCATAGGGAGCAGAATCACACCTGGGCTTATAGTTCAGAGCCTTGGACAAATGTGGGTTTTTTTTTTTTTTCCAATTTAATAGCTCAAGGTAAAATGCCCCCCAGTTCACTTAAAGGGCTGCAAAATGCTCTTGTTTATAAACATTCTTTGCCCTTCCAGAGAGTTTAGTTGATTATCTTGGTACCGTAGATGTCAGACAGCGATGAAAACAAACACATGTTGCCCTAAAGAGCTGTGATGCTGAAGATGAGCTGTGCCTCTGGCTGAGCAAGAAGGTAAGGATTGTGCATGACTTCAACTCGCGAACCTGGAAAACAGCCCCCCCCGTCAGCTCTCTGGATGCAAGAAAGATGGTTAAGGCATGAGTAATTTTGATGTTCCGACAGAGAAAAATTACATGTGGCGAACAGGTAATGATTGATGTTTAAATCCTTTTTGTTCTACCTCACCCCCGCCCCCCACACACACACACACACACACACACACACACACACACACACACACACACACACACACACATACACCCTTCCAAAAGTTAAATACGAAGCCCAGGCTGTTTTGCTGGTATGTGTTTATACTGTTTTTACTTGTTTTTTTTAAAAACCCTCCATTAATTGATAAGCATTGCACCCAGGGTTTGGTTCACCAAACATTGTACCTGGAGCTTTTCTGTACAAATTAAACACTGTTTTTCAGATGGCTGCTCTCATTGTTACTTTTTTAATATCTGGACAACCGTTAAGAACATAACACAAAATACAATTGTTTTTTACTTGCATCCTAAGTTGACCTGCATTTTAAACAGTATGTTAAATATGTATTTAATTATTTATTTATATGCCAATAATGAGCCAATTTTCATCAAATACTTGTGTACCTCCAATAGACATCATCTATGTTCCTTTTGTATTAGAAGCTTGTGTGATGACCCATTTCAGCTGTGGTGTAAACAAAAAGCTGCTTGTTGACCTCAGCTGCGTTCATTGTCAGGCTAGTATTTGAGTTACTCTGTCAGTTTTGTCAATTCCTGTGACCTGAAGTGTTTGAGTTTTGCAGAGCTTAAGCATTCTGCCTGAGAAGAAATTGAAGATTGAAATAATTTTACAAGTCAATATGGGATAAAGTACACTGAAGCTCATGGAAGAGCCACAAATGAGTGCTGCAAAAGCCAGTTCAACAGAGAGCCTCTTTGGTACTTGTAGCATTGTTTGTAGTTATTCCTATGTGTTCTGTCCCTCAACCCAACCCTCAATATTTAAACTCCTGTCTTGGTTTTTCTGCCAGATCACCTTCGGCCCAAATTTAATTTGCTGTCAGCTGAGTGATGAGTTAACATAATAAAAAAAAAAATTGGGCTATTTGAGAGTGGTGTGGAAGCGCTGAATCATCCATGCCTGCAGTGTTTTGTGCTGGGGAAACCTCAGTCTGTAAGCTTGTACTCATATTTCATTTTGCATGCATTTCTGCAAACCTTAATTTGTGCCTGTCCTCCTGTGTCCTTTTGTGCAAATCCTTGTGTCTAATCTTGTGTTTGAAGTGGAGGCTGATTTGTTGAGGGGCTTTTTTTCTCCTGCCCTCTGGCTGTTTGCTTCAACAGGAAGAGGGTGGACTGGCAAGGGGAGGGTGTGATGTCTCTCCCTCCTTAAGCAGGACAAAGCTGAGCCACATGAAAAGGATATGTGGGCTTGATTTCGGTAGGAGCCCTTTTAACACCATTTCCTGTTGTCTGGGTGTTTATGTACTTTTTTTAGGCCTGTTTATCATGAGTATCCCAAAAACTTGTGGCTTATTTGTATGATTTCACTCTATTAACATGTCATTTCTCTTCCCTTTTTCCTGTTACTCTGTATTCACAGTTGATACACACTTTCTGTTGGATTTTATTATATTTGGTTTTAATTTATTTACATGTGAATTCCTGGGTATGATTTAGTGAATCATATCCAGACATTCACTAAAAACTTGTTTGAAGGCAGAAACAGTTTTTGGAATTTAATCAGTGCAACAGAGAGAAGAGGAATGAAGGTCAGTAGGACTAAGACAGAATACATGTGCATAAATGAGAGGGAGGACAGAGGAATGGTGAGGATGCAGGGAATAGAGTTGGCGAAGGTGGGTGAATTTAAATACTTAGGATCAACAGTCCAGAGTAATGGGGAGAGTGGAAGAGAGGTGAAGAAGAGAGTGCAGGCAGGGTGGAGTGGGTGGAGAAGAGTGTCAGGAGTGATTTGTGACAGAAGGGTACCAGCAAGAGTGAAAGGGAAGGTCTACAAGACGGTAGTGAGACCAGCTATGCTTTATGGGTTGGAGACGGTGGCACTGACCAAAAGACAGGAGGCAGAGCTAGAGGAGTTAAAGATGTTAAGGTTTGCATTGGGTGTGACGAGGATGGACAGGATTAGAAATGAGTATATTAGAGGGTCAGCACAGGTTGGACGGTTTGGAGACAAAGTCAGAGAGGCGAGATTGCGTTGGTTTGGCTATTTGCAGAGGAGAGATTCTGGATATATCGGGAGAAGGATACTAGGGATGGAGCTGCCAGCCGAGAGGAAGGCCTAAGAGGAGATTTATGGATGTGGTAAAGGAGGACATGCAAGTGGTGGGTGCGACGGAGAAAGATGCAGAGGACAGGAAGAAGTGGAAACAATTGATCCGCTGTAGCGACCCCTAACGGGAGCAGCCGAAAGAAGCAGAAGCAGTGTTCAACTGCTAAAGGGTTATTTAGTCGCTAGAGGGCGCACTTATAGCACATTAGAGACGACGTCCTGCATTCGGTTGGCTGGATGTTGCGTTTACTATTCAATGAAATTAAGCTCAATTTCCTGCATATTGTTATTTGCAAAAAGACTTAAAATCTGGCTTTGTTATTAAACTAGTTGAGGTTAACACATAAAGCTTGAATTCTTTGAATTCACAGAATTACATACAGTTGTTTCATTATTTGGGCTTTTTTTCCCACTCCAAACTTTTTCAGCAGTATTTGGAACTTATTTTTCCATACCAGTTCAAATTGGGCACCAATTTGCAGATGGCATTCCTGTGATGTGTGAAGGGTTCAAGGAGCTGCCACAGAACAGCACCCTGGATTGGTTCTTGATTGGGCTTTCTTAAACCATGTTGTAAATGCTCCTGCCAGAAGAGTTGTATTGTGCAGATATGTGCTTGAGCTGGGACACAGCTGTTGCTCGCTCCTCCTCCAAAAAACACCAGTGATGCCTCCCACCCTTCAGAGCTGTCATGTTGCTCACATTTACATTCATTAATTTAGCAGACACTTTCTCCAAAGCAACGCGAACTTGTGAAAAATAAAGAACTTGTACCCTGGTCACAGACCAAACACAATATCAACAGATGCTCAGGTTTCTTCCCACAGTCCAAAGACATGTAGACATGTTTCAGACAAATCGGTGACTTGAAATTGCTCGTTGTGTGTGTGTGTGTGTGTGTGTGTGTGTGTCAGTCACATTGTTCTGTTGTATAAACAGGTGAATGACAGCAGCTAGTATAATGTAGCCTATCAGTGTAAATTAAATGTTACTAAATATTTGCTGTGAAATGCTTTGGTGAAAGGGCTCAAATAAATGTAAATGATGAGGATGAGCCCCTGACTTTTTCTGTTGTCTTATTTGTCTAGAAAACGTTTCCAGTTACAAACCAATCCTAAGTTGTAAATCGAGGAAAGCCACATAGTTATTGTTCTCCTGTTTTAAAATTGTCCCTCATGCTTTAGTGACTGTTGAGTGAATGGAAGAATATACTATTTCATTTACCAAAAAATCTAATACTTTCTCACACTGTAAAGCTCTGTTCTGATCATTTCTTGGGTCCTTAACAAATATATTGTGTCCCAAGACCAGAATAATTCTACATAATACAATTGAAAATGGAAGTATGGTAATAAAAGAGTGTTTAGAATGATAGTGGCTGCATTTGTATCCAGTGGAAGCAATGGAACACAATTACAGTATGTTCCTTGTATTTTTTTCTGTTTTATCAAAAACTGTTAATGCAAATCTGCATTCTTCTTTTTTTCCCAGGCCTTTTTACAATCCCTTACTTTGGCCTGAGAAAGTTGTGACCTCAGCCGCTGGGCACCTCGGAAGTGTACGCATGTACGTGTATGTGTGTGTGCATCGGTGTGCCTAGTTCTTGGCAACATGCCTGCATGGCTCCCCTTCCACAAACACTACTGCCTTTCAGTGAAGGAATAAAGGCAAATTATCAAGCAAAGAGCGCGTGGGACACCTCCAGCATGGCCCTCGTACTGACACAAATTAATCATTTCCAAGGCGGGATGAGAAAAGTTGACCTATGATGTGCTCCAAAATAAGATATTGCCCTTAGCGTTGTCTGAAGTTAAAAATCACTGTTGCAAAGCCTGTATCTGGTTTCTGTTTGTAATTCTGTACAGACAGCAGACCGCATGTGGTGAAGAATCGCAGAATCTCAGACTCCAGCTCAACATTGTTTCACATCTTCGTGTATCTGCCTGCGAAAGGCTGCAAACCTCTCGAAGCTGATTCTTGTGGTTCACACGCCTCTACACTGTCATAACAATGGTGGGATTATGATAATTATTGAAAGGCTCACATGGCCTCTTTGAACTCATGAGGTTGCACTGCTACTCATGTTTTTGTAAAATACTCCTAAATAAATAAACTGGAATAACTGGTTATTCTTTGTTGTGGCCAATTCACCATGAACACGACCCAAACTGGGTTTATTAGCTAAGTTGAGGCTCCAGACTTTTTGCTTATTGCGTATTCTGGAGGAAAAGAAAAATTATTTTCCAGTTGTTATGAGGCAACTTTGCATGCTTTGCTTTACAGCGTGATTATTGGTTTTGTTATTGATTATTTTACCCTTAGAATCACCTAAAATGGCGAAATGTGATATAAACCTACATGTAAACCGCTTGCTGCTCACACACTTTTACAAAATAACTTAGTTGCTTTATTTATTTATACAGCAGGGTCCTTTTTTATTGGAGCGGGCTGCCTGTAAGCAGTTTATTCAAGTAATGCAGTATTCATTATTATTATTTTATTATTAAGTAACACAGCAGGAATAAGATTCGAACCTGTCCGTTTCCCGATTATAAGGTATCATCCTTAACCACTGGGCCTCATGAAGAGGTATGGAAGGTTATTTCTATAAAGCTTGACGCCGAAAACCTAACGATTAATAAAACAGTGAACAAATAAATGGTGCGCAGTGAAAATGCACAGGTGTTCCGGATCAGTCCGCTTTGCCACGTCTGCCCTCGCTACAGGTGCGGGCTTAATAAAATCACGAACATTTATCCCTGGACTTGGAGTGACATAAACCCCACGTTTTTCTTGCAACAATCGCTTTAAGCCTTGCCTCATTGTATTCGCAGGCACATGCGTCTTACTTAAGGCTAAGCGTCGGTTTCAGTAAAGCGTCCCTGTAGGTAGCGAAAGTCGATCAATCGACTAAATCGATTCCGCTGTTAAATCACGTCGTTCATCTTTGTGCGAAGTTGCAGCTCCTCCGTCAGGTGGCGTCCTTTGCCCAAAGCGCCCACCCTCGACGCGCTTTCGTCTTTCTTGCGCGGCATCAGCGCGATTTTCAGCTCCGAATTGTGAGCAAAGGCCGACGATCCGCACACACGCACACGCTAGAGGCTGGGCTCCATGTTTTATCTTTCTTTTGGGAGCAAATTGAAATTCAGTGCGTCCCCCCGGCCACTGGCGCTCTATGGTAATGAGCGGTGCCGCTCAAGAGCGCTCTGTTCTGCCCTGGGGGGGCTGGAGGGGGGGAAGCCCCGTTGCCAGGACGTCAGCAACAAGTCGGTCCCGGGACCGAGAAGGAGCGCAAGCGCCGCGCATAAAATCGCCTCATTTAGGCGCAAGCATGAAGCGGGCGCTTTGTGCTAATGTGCGCTTTGCTCGCTCGGCCAGGAACTCTGGATGTGGAAAATATTTGTTAAAATGAATGCCGAGAAAGGGCATAGCCTGCAGATGCATCCTCTGACTTTAAAAGTGATCTTTTACGATTGCAAAAGAGAGATCATATGGGATTTTTTTAATACTGCCATTTGAGGCCGTCACAGAATTTTGTGGCCCTCTGGCACAGAAGTGGACGGGGAAAAAACTGATTTTAACAAAGGTGTAGGATGGCATCGTATTAATACATCGATTCATCTCTTTTCTCTCTATATTGCCTCTGTGTTTCACCCACTTGATCTGGTCATAGACGACAAAATGGCTCCTTCGCTTCCTGAAGACACACAAATTCAAAGACATTCAAAGATGCTTCGTTATGATCCGTTAATACAGCGTGAATAAGAAGTGGCACAGAACTGCAGAATAAGAGCCGCCTGCGCTAAAGCCGTGTGGTTTGCAGTGACGAAAGCTCTTTAGAACTTCAGCTTGGCTTTCCTCTCCGATGGTCCACATTTTGTCTTTGTTTTGTCCCTCCCCTGCCTTGAGCAGGGCCACGGGGCGGCTTCCACGGTCACTGTCCCTCTGACGGCCTTTGAAGCCCAGAAAGCCACAGCGGCTCAAAAAGGGGGGAAAGCCCTATCATTCCTCACGCAGAAAGGACCAAGAAAAGCAACACGAGTTCCTTCCAAAACTGACATATTTATGCAAGTGCAACCTGAATGACCGCAAAGCACATGGACCCGGCACATCTCTTAATGCTCGGTAGAAACAACACAACAAAATAACCGGACCACCAACTGCCGTTTACTGCAGACATTAAAGAAGCGAGAACTTTTCAACTTTTGCGAAGCCGCTGTAATAATTTAAAGGAGCCTGGCTGTGAGATCCTCTGTATTTTATATTCTCTGAGCTAAACATGTTGTGGGAAGTGATGGGAATGCTATGGAAACAGAAGGATTTTTTTTTGCTGTAAAAGCAGGCAGACATGCGATGGTGTGCAGAATGGACCGACGGATGTCCCCGGGTGGAGGACACGCCCTCCTCAGCCCTCCATTCAGACATTCACACTCCCGCTGGCGGTTCCCACAAGAGTGTCCCGCTGCTGAGACTCAGACAGACACACGGGGAAGACAGACAGACAGACAGACAGAGATCGAGGGCGAGAGACGGACATCAGGAAGGAGATCAGGGCAGTGAGGCAGCAGAGCGAAGCATCAAAGCTTCTTAAGGGCTGCTGTGAGGGCGGAGACGCGGAGGTGCTGTTTATTTCCCTTCACGGACGCCCTGCCCGGGCACAGTGGGTGTGGGTGTGGGGTGTGGGGGGTGGCGGGGAAAGGGGAGAGAGGTGCGCCAGTGGGAGGCCACCAGTCCGCATCACATGCGCTCCTCCTCACGCACGCTGCGTGTGATGCGGCGATCGGCGGACTGAGGCTCGGGCACCGGGGTCCGAGGGCTGCTGCGGGAGGCCACATGTCCCGAGGCGAGGAGGGGGAGAAGGTGTGGCGGCGCACCTGGGCTGGGGAGCGCAGAAGAGGCGGCGGACTGAAGGGGATGAAGGGGATGAAGGTCCAGGCAGCGCGACGCCCCGGGACCGCGGTGCTCCTGGCGGCGCTGGCGCTGCGACTGCCGGTAAGCCGCCGATTTAAGCGCTATTTTAAGCCGCCGTTTAACCTCGCCGTGGCTTTCCTCGTCGCCTCTTCCTTCCCTGCCCGAGGTTCTAAACGTGGATTAACATTAATTCCCCTCATCTTTTTAAACGTTCATCCCCGGCGTGAACGAGTCGCATCCAGCATGGGCGACCACCTGTTGTTCCACTTGAGCGTTTCCTCTCCTCGATCCTTCACAAACTTTCCTTGTAGCCATCTATGGTTTTGCATTTTGTCCTTTTCTTTCTCAAAGCATCGCAGCGTCTCACACATTCGTGCAGGGAGTGTCTGGCGCACACACTTGAGGCGTAACTGCGCTGTTTTCGATGCGGGGCTTCAGGATGGCGCTGGGCTGTTGCACGTTTAAACGGAGGAGCGAGAGGAATCGAGCGCAGTCGTTTTCGCCTCTGCGAAAACGCGGAATCGCGTGTTCACGAATTAATAACACCGGTAATAAATTCGCTGAAAGGGTGAACAAGGATGGAGCTTGAACAATGTGGAGATCCCTTCTGGAAAGATGGACATTGTCGCTCTTCTGCAGTGATTCTGTGGATCCTTTCGGTTCAAATAACTGTTTATATTATGTAGCGAGAGATGTAGAACGACCGTGTGTGTGTGTGTGCGCGCAGCTCCTGTTTAATCGCCCAGCAAAGCAGCATCGATTATAAATCGAATGGGAAATAAAAAAATACATAGAATTTAAAAGCAAACCCTCAGCCTGCAAAGCAACTTTATTTATTTATTAACAACCAGTGCGATTCATTCTGAATGCTTTCTCTCTGTGCAGCTCTGTTTGTGCTTCTAAATGTCCTGCTGCAGAGAAATGTCCACCCTCCATTGTGTCATTTATTAGCAGGACCTACATAAACTAGTAGTGTGCTTGTTTGACATGTGCTGGTCAGTCGTGCTTTTAAAGCCGTGGTTTGTGTGATTTCCCAAGCAGAAATTAATCGAAATCCCATTTTCTTAGCTCTGTCATTAAATGAAGGATGTTAGGAAACGTCCGATAGGATGTTTTTCATTGTATTTCACACCAAGGGCCATATCCTTTCACATGCCGAGTGGCTTTATGGCATTTCCAGTCCATTGTGTTCTTAGAGTAAAGCAATGGCTGCTCTCCATGCCTTTACAAGAGCCATGTTGTACATCCTCATTTAACCTCTCCACTCTTCTCCTCCCGGGTCAGTCGGTGTTACCCAGGGGAGGTGTGGGACAGGGAGCACCGGTTAGCCGAATGCGGGTGAATGAGGTAGGGTGTCTGGAGCTGCACTGTGGCATGGGAGTCTGCTGACCCAGGTGGCTACGCAGTGTCCCAGTGGTGCACCGCTGTGGTGCTGAAGCTCCGTGGCCTACATGCCCTGAAAATTCAGGGCTCAGGACTGCAGTGCAGAGCTGCACGCTGAGGTTGGAAAGGAGACAATACAGCAGACAACACCAGACAGATCTCACAATGCTCCAAACTGACACAAAAGCAAACTTCGTACCGTGCTAGCGGCTGTGTTTTTGGGGTTAAATGGCAGGGGGTGGCCATGGCACTCAGAATCCTCACCGGCGCTGAAACACAGGTATGCCCGGAATGGCCGTGAACTGGAAGAGACACAGGAAGAAAGGGAGATGGAGAAAGAGATGACTGTCCCTCTATCTCCAATGGCCTTTTGATGTACGAGCGTTTGGCTCTCTGGCCCAAGGACTGGGTCAAACCAGAATGCCGCACGTCAAAAATGGGCTGATAGCGAATGATGTCTCCCCAGCTTTCATGTGATGCTGTGTGACTTGCGTGAGTGTGCGTGCTTGCGACCCCTGTGCGTGTGCTATTTGACCAACGGGGGAAAACGATTGTCATCCAGTTGTTACCTCTGCTGCCTGAACCCCTGCCCCATTACCAACCTTTTCTTTGCGTCTCCCCTGGGGGGTTGTTAGCGCTAACAGCAGGTGTGTTTCTCTCCCAACGCTGGTCCCCAAGGGGAAGGTCGGAGACTCTAATAGGGGTACAGAGCGATGGAGAAAAAAGAGAAATTGCAACAAAGAGCTGAAGAGGAACCGGAATAACTCAAGGGGAGAGTTACTGCCTGTTCCCATAGTCGAGTGAGGGGTGGGGTATCTGTGACCAGGTTCTCCCTGGAGAGATGGAGTGAAAAGAAAGGAGGAGTAACGGATACAGCGAGAAAGAAAGAAAGAAATTGAATTGGATGGGGAGGGGGGGGCCTGATATGTAGAGGACTGAGAACTGAAGGGGAACAGGAGGGAAAAATGGATTAATGGGATGGGGGGGGGCACAGAGGTGAACGATTGAGACGCAGGCACGTAGAGGCAGATGGGCAGATACAGAGGGCCATTAGAGAGACATGAGTATGTATGTCAGCTGGGTGGGGGGATTCGATTTTTTCCTCCGTCTTGTGGGGGCAGAGCGGTGTTAATCAATGGACGTTCCTTCTCTGACGTTTCTGAGAGAATGGGGGGGTGTATCCTTTTCACCCTGGCATTGCTGGGACATGATATCTGGACTTGCTGACCCCATCTTGGTCACCTAGATATCTCTGTCACCTCCTGCTGTGAAGGAGCTGGGCGAAGACAGGGTCTCCTGTGAGCAAAAGCAGCAAATCATGTGAGGTGCAGTAACTTATGAAATGCCAGATGTTGATAAAGAGGAGCAAGCACAACTAGAAGTGGTGTTTGTGGCCTTTCTTCTGCTAAAACAGTTTTCTCTCCGAGGAGCATCGTCCAACTCGAGCAGTTTCAAGTCGATTCCTTTTTTCTGTCCCCTTCCACCTCCCAGCACTTTTTCACAAGCCCCGTTCCTCTTTCCACTCACGTCTACCTCATCGTTTCTTCCATCCCTCTGTCTGTTCCTTTACATCCTCTTTCACTCACGCTCCCATCCCTTTGCAAAGTTTGTTAGCGCTCGTTCCAGACGTGTGACTGGCTCTTTCTGTCGTCTGTCCCAGGTGGTGTGGGCAGTTGGTACGTTTGAGGTACAGATCCAGCAGGTGCAGAACGTCTACGGGCTGCTGCAGACCGGCGAGTGCTGTGATGCGCGTTCTGCAGGGGGGACGCGCTGCTCACCAAGTGACCAGTGTGACACCTTCCTCCGTGCCTGCCTCAAGGAGTACCAGACCCGCGTGGCCCCGACCGGAACCTGCACCTTCGGAACGGGCAGCACAGCCATCCTGGGTGGGAACTCCTTCTCTTTGCGCCATCACGGGCACGGAGGAGGCAGAGGAGGAGAGAACAGCAGCGGGCGTATAGCAATCCCCTTCAAGTATGCTTGGACGGTGAGTGTGGACGCGATTAATAAGATTTTTCACAGCAGAGGGAGCACGGCCATTGTCAGCTGATCTCTAAGCTCCTCCCAAAATCTTCAGGTTCTAACACTGTACAGATGTAACTCAGCTGCTGGTGGACTTGTCCTCAATGAACTCAGCGGAACTCTGACCAGCAGTTAAGCCTCACTGATACAAGTGTGCAGAACTAAACTCTGATAAGGGGAAACAGATGACTGAGATATAACTGAAGCTGGGAAACAGCAGCACTGCTCAGGCTGGAGAGTTCCAGGCGGGCAGGCCTGAGGCAGCACCCTTACGGGTCAGAGATATGTAGTTATGTTTGAGTGGTATTCTCTCCTTTGGTATTCAGCATGGCTTCCAAAAGCAGATGCATAGCAGCTCAGCTTAGCACGCACCAGCTCAACGCCATGTAGCAACCGCACAGTTGAACGCAGCTGGCTGTGGAGTTCAGAGCAGCACTCTTTCATTGTACTGCAATATGACCATACCACACAGGGTGACTCACCTAGCAGCAAAACCAGGTTGAACGATTTAGTCTGCCACAGCAAAAGGAGAAAATCTCTGGCATGGAACATGAAGGAACAGTTGCACTACTAATGGATTACGGCAACTATGTCTGGTTCCTTTCATATGAATAGAGATGATGGAGGCAAAACACAAGACCTGTAAGCTGCCAGAATGCTTCTTGTTATTGGATGAAAATGCAGACATGACCGAAGGTGGGACTCTGTGGCTGCACCTATAGCAAGGTGTGTAGCCTGAATTTCTGCAGCATAAATGGAAAAAAGCCACTGGCAAATTTGCATTGAAAAAGCCCCAGCTAAGCAATGAAATAAATGGTTGAGGTCGTACCGCCCTTTCTTTCTCGTTCCTTCTTTCACCTTCTCTTCCAGTATCTAAACTTTTGTCTTCCATTTACTGCATCTTTTAAGGTGCTGCTCTTATCTCCTCCGGCAGCACGATCCATCTTGTGCGCTATCAGACCTGCAGCTTGTGTGTGCAGACAGTATCTTCATTATAATGGGAGCCTATTAATTGTACATTAGTTCAATTGCGGGCTGCTCGGTGACTGGAATGTGCGCACCATTAATTGGATTTCACTTCCTCCCGCACACCCTTCCACCCCCACCGACTGTTCTCTTCGTAGTGAAACATTCAAACATTAGTCAAGATGGGAGAAAAACAAACAGGCGTTGAAGGAATTCCAAGACCTCAGAGGTTCAACATGAAAATGCCCCCCGGAGCACCCCCACCCCATTCCCTAATACAACATGCAGTGTTAGTTTTGGCACATCGGTGCCCTATAGTTCTGTGGACAAGTCTGTTGTTTTAATGATCTGTCATTAAGTTCAGATACAAAAATGGAGGGATTAAAAGCTCTTACGCACCGATGCCGCTAAGGAGGGCTCGCTTTATACATTCATGCACATCCATAAAATGTAATTTGCTAGCTTTTTGTATGATTAATACTTTCTTCCAAAGCCATTTACAGACAAATGTCATAGAGCGAAATTCCCTCAAAAAACGACTGGGCTTCTCCTCTGATGCACTTGATCTCCTCTGATAAACTTGAATGTACTAGTTTTAGGTGCCTTTGTTCTCGATAAGGTTGCGTTGTCGGCTTCTGGTTATTTCTTGACCGGCACATCACTTGACTCTTCGCTAAAGTGAGCTGTAAGTATCTCAATCAGTGAAACAAATTCGGAAAAAGGCCAGAGTTTTTGATGGCCGTGTAATTATGAACATTTGTAAAAATTTCATTGCAGTGCTGAGGTCCGCTGGAGACGTCTGAGGTCCAACCTCACTTTCAGAGCTGAGGATAATGGAGAAAAGCTTCAGATTTATGACGGCTGTGTCAGCGGTCCTGGCCCTTAGCCACTGTGTTCAGCAAGAGATTCCACCAAACGTGTTGTCACAGACGCACAAGCCTGCATTCATACATGTACAGTATATACATACACATGCTGACACACTCGGTCAACATGATCAGGTCAGCATGCATAAACCTGCAGAAATGGCCATGTACACATACCTCTTGCACTAATGTCAATTTATACCCAGGGGCTAATAGTCAGTGCATGACAGCAGCCACCAAGTGTGATCCTGTGTGTATGTACTTGTTTGCACTTCCGAGTCTGATGGTGAGTTTGTTTGCATGTTTTGTTGCTGCCGGTATGGTGTGTAAAACTTTTCGGCAGGAGTGTGGGTACAAGTGTGCGCTTCTGAGTGTGTGCGCACAGCAAAAGCTCATGTCAGGCCCCCCGTCAGCAAAGTGTGCGAGTGGCAATTCTGAGTGTGAGAAAATTCTCTCTGGGTAAGCCAATCTGGATCGGTTTCAGGGCTGGGCGGTGGAGTTTGAGGGGGTTAGGCGAGGGTGGGGGGGCACTGCAACAAGAGAAGGGAGCTGGTCATAGAAAGACAGAATGAATGGGCGTCTACTGGGACAGGAGCGGCTGAGAGAGTTGCATTGTCAGGCTACCTTTGTGAAAGTTGGGGGTGGAAGGGTAGGGGGCAGGAGGGGTGGGGTGGGCTGGGTGAAGGGGTATCATGATACTGTAGACCCAGGTGAGGGGGCAGACAGGTGAGCATTATGAAGGAAAGGTGAGCCACCACCCCCATATCCTCTCCCACCATCTTTATGAGACAAGCAGAGTCTCTGGGCTTAATCTCCTCAGGGACATGGAGATCTGTTTGTGTGAGTATGGTGGACTTTTGCATTGTTTAGCAAGCAAGTGAGCGGAAACCTGGCGGTTGGCCGATTGATCCGTCTTTGTTTTCGATTGCTTGTTCTGGGTGTGAAAGCGGCCTAGTGTTTCTAACAGTGAAGATCTTTGGGGCGGAGACTGAAAAGATCAAAGCCGCGACACATTTGGTGGGATAATACCATTTGTGATATTGTTTCGTGTCTTTTTACGCTAACCGTTGCGACTTTGTGGTGGGGTGGGGAAGTTGCTGCTTCTGTGGACACGGCACTGATTGGGTATCACAAAGGAATGAATAAGTGGGCATGGCCTGCCATCTGGATTTGAAGTACTGGTAGGCAAGAACACAAAATCCAGTTCCTGCAAAGTGGAGCAAGACATCAGTGTAGATTTCTTAGAATCATCACAGTTTCTGGATAAAGCCCGGGGGGCATCATGGGCAGCCAGTGTTGAAACACTGCTGCTTTGGGATTTGAGGAGATGTCAGGCACCTTGTTTCTCTCCCTCTATCCCTCAGTCCCTCTTTCTGGTTCCTCAGTCCTTCATAAAGGTCTCTTTGATGCTCTCTTTACATCAGTAACCCCCGGTGTTCTAAATGCAGATGCATGGGCCTGTTATGAGCATCACAGAACAATACGGTGTTAAGTACATATTTTGTACACCCCACTTCCAGTTAATATGCAGTGGTCAGAACTGACAGCTGGAAATTATTCCGTTCCCCTAAGAAGCCATCCTTGAATGATTAGCTGGGCATGACTTTGGAAGGGTTGCAAAGGGCATAAACATTATTTAAAACATGTGCTTACTATTATTATTATTATTGCTGTCCACTCTTCTCATTTTTAATAAGAACTACAGGGATACAGTGATTCGGAGCCAAACACGGAAGCCTGGGGCTTTAGGCTGGGTACATCTTAGACACCACTGAGTATGAGTGAACGAGTATAGTGAAGGTCTTGGGCAATCCTCAAGACCTTCACCATACTCATTCACTCATACAGACAAACACTAAGGGCAATTTTTGAGTCAGCAGTTCATCTCAATCACATTGCATAAACTGTGAAGGGAAACTCAGACAACTCGAACATGGAAAAAACAAGCTAATTCCTCTGACTGATTCCATGCCACATCTAATCCTACAGCCTGTAAGCTGTGAGAAAACCAATAGTTTCGTTGTGCTGTTCTTGCTTCTTCTTCTTCTTCTTCTACATCTTCTTCTAATTATTATTATTATTATTATTATTATTATTATCATCATTATTATTATTATCATCATCATCAAGATGTTGGATTGTGCTTACCTCCCCATAGTCCCATTGTCTTTAAATGAAAAGCTGTGTGTGAGCTTCTGCATAGCCCTTATTCCTGTGTGGATCTGGTTAAGGCAGATGCATGCTGTCTTACCTGTTAACAGCTGAGGGCTGTTTACAATGAAAATGAATTTAGTGTGGAAGAAAACACAGGTGTTAGCATCTGCCACTGGCAGATGATCAGCTTTTTCGCCTGGAACATAAAACAAGGGGAGGAGGGAACAGCGGGACGTGACTTAAATCAGAACTTGGCTTTAACTCCCCTCCTATCGCTGCTGCCATTTCCTGATGAAAGGGGATCAACCCAGTACCGTTGGCCAATTGTTTGCTTGTCAGAAACAACTGGTTCTTCCATAAGCTGAAACCACCAACTATGTGGTGCTTGTAGTGAATCATACGCAGGTGAGTCCAAGTTTAGCGTTAATCTGTCCCCAGGTGAGAAGTTCTGCTCACAACTGGAAAAAAGCATAAATCTTTGTATCAGGAAACCTGGGCCCTCTGGGTGTATCTCACACGGAGCATTAACTCCGAGACTCGAAGCATTGTTTTAACATTAGACTGAGGTGCAGGAGATATATGTACAAACTTGTAACTGAATGAGAAGTTCTGTGGTGCATTTTAGTGTAAGTTCCACTATCTGTTCATATAGTGCATATAGTTCACGTATACAGTATTCCATGTGCACACATACAGTGTGTTACTATTTTGGTTACTTGCACGTTTGTCCATTTATGCAACTATATTGTGTTACGACCCGGCTCGGTGGCTAGGGGACCAGCATTGAGGATCGTAGCGTTTTAAGGGAAAAGGGAGAAAATGTAGGTGGTAGGGAAGAACCCCCTTTAACAATGAACCCGATACAGTGACCAAGTGAAATTTATTTACAGTGGGGGGTGATGAAATTATATACAGACATCTACAAACAAACAAAAACCAGAAACAGGCTCCAAACCGTTTTACAAAACATAGGCGGTTCCCAACTCAAAAACAACAACAAAACAAAACGGACATCCCGACCTGGGCCACGAAAAGAAAAGAAAACAAATGACAACTCAAGCCCAGTCGACCTCCACTATAGAAATCACCAAACAAATATAAGGGTGGGAGACCGCCACTACGCCTGATGTTTTAAAGTGGTTGTGAATACAACAGATCGCTAAGTGTTAGCAACAGGTACATCGAGGGTTGTACACTCCCCGGTGCCAACACCGTACAAGTAAGGGCAAACAGCAAAATCCCCCGCTAGACATAGAATGCCACAAAACACGACCAAGACTGAGCTGTTGCCGCTGCCTCCATGGTGGTCCATGCAGATAAGCGCTTGCAGGGGTGACATCATCCGCCGATGGACCAATCCTGGCTCTGACGGACCTGTCAAACGCCGAACCCCTATGGAGAGACCGCGCGAACAGGAACACGACAGTTCCCCACCAGAAAAAAAAAAACGAGAACCGTAACAATTGTAGTATATTTCACAGGATTATTTAAGGTGTTAATTTTCATTTAAATGTTTCAATTCTGGTGGCCATATTCATGAGACTACACCTGAAATGAGGAGAAATGTCCCCACAAGTTAAAGGAAATATACATACATGTGTACCCTTATGTCTGGTGGTTTTGCTATGTTTGTATGTATGCGAATATATATGTGTATATGTATGTGCGTGTGCTTATATACTGTACCTGTCCTAAGTGGAGTGAAGCTAGAGCTGGTTCTATTCTGTCCAGTTCCATTGCTCTGTTACCCATGCATTCCCACTGCCTGGGAACTGGGGCCTCCATGTGGCTGGCAGACCATTGCCGAGGGTGGGAGGCACAGGGTGCACAGGCAGGTCATTCCTTGTCTTTGCTTTTCCTCCATTTGGTCTCTCATTTTGTATTCCTCTTTTTTGTCCTTTTAGTTTTCCTAAACTTTATTCCATATAAGGGCAGTACCACCCCAACCTCCATACTGACATTGACACACACCAGTCTGTGCACAGATAAGTCCCTTCATTTCTGCGCTATTCTTTACTTTTTCAGGATTTGTTAATAACCTCGGGGATAAATGTCCCCAAGGATACACGCTCTTAATGATTTCATTTGTGTGCAAATTGGATCGAGACGGAGGTTTCTATATTAGGAGCAAAGGCAGGGTGGGGTTTTTGGAGCAGATACACTTAAATAAAGGCACAGGGATGCAGCGTGAGAAGCCAGGATCGACACAGCAGGGTGTGTATACATGCTTTTACCATTGTACGCGGTTTCTGCACAGCAGGAAATACTTATATAATCCATATCGATCATTGCTTGCTTTACCGTCTCCTGCCCTTTCTCCGATGTCCGCCAACTCTGTGTGTCACCAGCTGCTGTCACTCAGCTATTCCCACATGTCCCTGTGTTCCTCGCTCAGTCCTGCTGACCCATCCTGCCTGCTATTGGCACTCTTGTCCACACGCCTGGGGAGCCACTGATTAAAGCGCATTGTCTGTCTGATACATGATCTGTGATATTGACTCATATGGTCTGTCTGGGTGCCACATGCTGTTGTTTTCAGTTTTCCCCATTTCCTCTCAATATATTTGAAGCCTTTTTCCAAATTCTTGTGTTTGCACACAAATCAGACCATTGCTTCTCAGCTGCCCACTTATTTCCATCTTCACTCTGCAGTCTTCACCAGGTGGCATGGCATGCGTAGAAGAGCGCACCCAACTAACCGTACTGGTCCATGTGATCAGTAGGGGAGGAGATACCCTCAACTGTGTCAGCGACCCAAGGGAACAGCAGGCCACTTTGCACAGCCAGGGCCTTTCTCCACTTATAGTCAATATGGCTTGCATGACTGGGATTCAAAACCCAATTCGCAGCATGGGTTACACTGTAGTTTACTAGCGTACTCAACACACATATTTACCAACGCTGTCTGCCATACACAGATGTGCTCTAACATGTGTGTAACATGTTCCCACCAACACAGTGAATATGTCACAGTGGCCTGCTGCCTTGTCTTTTAGGACAAAACAGAGGCAACAGTGGTTAAAGCGCTGCAGAAAGAGCTCAGTGAAGCAGAGTGTTACCTTGCTGGGCAGAACTGTCCGTTGGTTTCAGCAGTGTGGGGCAATGAGGTTGGTGGTGACTCGGGGAGCAGAATACACACCCTGATCAGACAGGCAATAATGAGGCCACAAAATGACAGACGCACCCTCTGGAGTTTACTGCCGCACTGTTATTGAAACCTCTGTCATTCTAGCGAGTCTCCCGGGGGCTGTGGGAATGGTGGGCGCAGCAGACTGGGAAGGCCTCTGTCTCGAGAGTGTGCGTGTATGTGTATGTTTATGGATGGGAACGGACTCTGCGGTGTAATAGTTCTGGTGCTTTCCACAACCTCAAATCCTGTTTACTGAGTGAAGGGGAGCGGGAAGGCAGAGGGCAAAGGATGGCCAGCCTGTATGTGCATGCACAGGGAACGAAGAGATTGGCTCCCCAAGCAGGAGCGCAGCGTGTACCCTCATTGCGTTTCCGTGGAAATTGGTACCGACAAATGAGTGAATTTGAATGCTGCGCTAGGATTAGCGTTGCTTTCCGCAAAGGTTTGGAGAAAAGTACTTGCCAAAATCAGAAATGTGAATGATGAGGCATAAAAGCCGCCTGGGAATCAGGTCAGATGGGGTCACCCAGTACCCAGCAAGTGGCGGTGATTTTGCCAGTGCCCAGCGATGGGGGACAGAGCACTATGTGTGCCCTGTTCTTCGAGGCCTTTGAAGCGCTGTGGAATGTCATCGTTTCGTCAGCCCAATTAGGCCTGCAGGAATCTGACTTTCAAGATGGGGAGTGGTGATGGTGGTGGTGGTGGCGTTGGGGGTTGATGGCACTGGGCAATGTCCATAGAGCCAATAGTCAAGATTCAAATGAAAGGAAAACAAAATGGATGGGAGGGAGGAGGGCAAGGAGCTAATTCTGAGCCACAATGAATATACGCACCGGGAGCTGAAGGTCGGTGGGGTCTGCGATTTTGCATTCGGTGTGGGAGACAGTGGGGCAACCCACTCCCACCTCCCCTCGGGCAAGGCAGAATGCCCAACAAGCCCTGTGTTTCCCTTTCCAAGGGGTATTAATTGTATTCGCCCACTACAGGCTTAGTGGAGTCCTGCGGTTCTCACACACCAGGATGGGGCAGGGGGTCACATGCTGGCTGCTTCCTGGATAAATGCACAGGGTGCGATTCCTGTTTTGTTCTCAATTAGTTATGTGATTAAAAATGAATGAGTGTGGGAATCTTCCCTCCTTAAGTCAACTTTGCGCTTCCAGCACTTTGTACTCCAACGCACACAGTATCTTCTGCAGCCACTGTGCGTAATGTTTCTGTGTTGTGGCTGTCTGGTGAGGTCTGTTTAACTGTGTGCAGTAGTGCACTTTTCAGCGTGTGTTTTCCACACGTATGCACATGCGCCAGCGAGTTCCTCGTGTGGGTCGGTGTCCATAAGTTGACAAGATTGTGTGGAGTTCCTGGATGGCTTGAAATTAGCGTTGCTGCATATGTATTGGCAGGAGAGAAAGGCTGAGAGAGAGAGAGAGAGAGAGAGAGAGAACAGTTTGAAGGGAAATTCCTCTCTGTGGGCCGGGAGTCCTTCCTGTGGAAGAGCGCAGTGTTTGTACAGCCCAGCTCAGCCAGGATTTCCTCCTGTCTCTGTCTGAGAGAAAAAGAGGGACAGCATGAGAAAGTGACTGGGAAAGAAGCAAAAGAATGGAAGAGAAAGGGAAAGTGGCTGCAAAAAACAGTTTCACTAGGGGTTGAAACTACGTTATCCTTCCAGAGCGACATGCAGGGAGACGGGCTGTACGTTAAAACAGGAGAGAGAACCACTGTATTGGGGGGGATTTGTTTTTCTTTTTACTTTTTTTGGGAGAAGAGACTGAGGGAAGTAAAGAGACAAGAAATGAAAAGACAAGAAAAAGAGGAGCAACTTTGATAGACAATTACAGCAACCCATGTAATTGATGTTATAATTGATGTAAATACAGTTGTTTTCTAATTAAAGGGCAGAAGTGGAGGCGGACAAAAGGGAATAAAACTGCATATTTTTGCAATACCGTTGTTTCCCTCTGACGGTTTAAAACTCTTTGACACTAGAAGGAGCGGAGCAGACTTAGCCAAGACATGGGGGGCCACTTCCCTACGTCAGAGGCCATCAATCTGAACAAGGATTTGACTCAAACTAACAGCACTGCCCTTTTTTTAAAAGCCAAAGACAGACATGAAGTCAAATACATTAAAGAACTAAGTAAAACAGTTAAGTTTGTGGCCAGGGCAGACAACGAAAAGCCCCTCACCACAAAGACACCACTGAGAAAAGAAGCCCAGCAGAATTGTGAACACAGGGTAGGACATTTGGGCAGTTTCATGGCTGTCAGCGGTGCTGTGGTCAGGCTGCAGGACTCGGGCCCAGAATCCTAATGAAGTTGGTGTCTTGCCTACGGAGAGGTGAACAGACACCCAAGAACTTCTGTTCAGATGTACACCAGAGATTATGAATGGTCTGGCTGTAGTAAAAAAAAAAAAAAAGCAGCACTTATGAAACTATGCAAACTGACTGAGAAGAAACGTTCAGCTTGTAAATACATAGCCCTGTCTAATGCAGAACATTTGTGGCTCGTTCACCACAAGAGACAGAGGAGGAAAACCAGGCATTTCGTGGTGGAACAAAGGACACGGGACGGCCACAGGCCCCAGCCTGCATGGGATAAGGTGAGCTCTAAAGCCTCGGTGATCTCTAACCACGAAGGCCCCACTGCCTCACCTTCCATGCCAGCGCTGTTGATAATTATCATAGGCAGGAAAAAATAAACGTATGACCCTGTTGCTGTTTCCCAACGTCATCGGCGCCGCTCATGTCACTCATGTTGTGCACCTACCATTGGAAACTGTGATTTTAGCATGCCTAATTTTCTGCCCTCTTGCTTTTATTTTCTGAGATGGTGTCTGCGTGTGTGTGAAACCTTGGCATAGCTGGTATGGATGCATTGCTGTTGACCTGTTTGTCTTGAATATGATTAGGAAAAACAGAGAAAGAAGCAGAATACAGTGCAGGCTACACTGTTTGTACTTCATTTTATATTTGCATGCGAGCGCATGTGTGTCTGTGTGTCTGGCTGTCTGTCTTCTGGTGAGTGGAATTTGTATCTGTTTAGTAACAAATACACTACTTCTCAGGCTGTAGTGTTGGACTCTACAGAGGCAGTGACAAGGGATGGGAGGTGAAGGGAGCAGAAGACTAAACTAAACATTAAACCAAACATACCTTCGTAATGAATTTCTGATAAAAGGTTTTTCAATTGCAGGACTGAAATGTAATGCACTAAGGCGGTGAAGGCTGCCCACAAGAATGCTTTGGAGGTTTGGTTTGTTCTGTGAGTATTAAGGAAAGGTCCTAAGGGGACTAGAACTGATTGCTTAAGGTAAGCAGATGTGCAGCTGAGGTTCTCTTCCCTGTAGAGGTTGACCATAGAAGGTCACATGCTTCCCCTGTCGGCAGTGGCTGGTTCTGGGCAAAGGAAGCAAATGTTCAGCTTTCGCTGACAGGGTCTAGTCCAGAAGCGGTGCAGCCGGGATGATGTGTTGCAGAATGATGCTCTCGTATAAATGATGAGAGAGTTATTATTCCTAGGGACCCTGGGAATTTGAAGAACACTGTGTGCCATCATTGCCACGAGGAGCCCTGGGGCTTTCTGGGCATGGCTCAGCAGGAAAATGGCAGACCTGCACCATCTGGACAAATAAACGGCAATAATTTACACAGCAGGGGCAGGCGTTTTGGTTTCCGATGGACGACACATTCAGGCAGCAGAGACCAGGCACATTAACATTGATAACAGACGTTTTGTATGAGTCTGCTGCCTTTTATTTCTCATCGATCTGACCTTTAAGTCAGATTTCACTGACTGGTATGACACCATACGAAGATGATAGCACTTCTGAGAGCCAGCTAATGCAAACACGGTTAAAGCTAGGTTTCTCCTGCGGTGGAGTTAATGAATAAGTACCAGGAGTGGAGAGGTGCCAGCATTGGTGTAAGACCTCCAGAACATACAATGAGGGGGCAGACAGCTAGTTGGAGTAAATCGTGGCTGGGCTGTGAGAAGAGCTACATATAAGGTTGTGGAGGAGGTTAATAAGAGGGAGAGGTGGGAGATGATTGCGGAAGAAAGGGTGAGGCCCACAGAAGGCAGAAACAAGATGATAGTCATACCAGTGTAACAACCTTATGGGCTGTGGTAGGGAGCAACCATGGACACGTGGGGAACATGACCCTGCCGTCCTCTGCTGCTGATACACCCATCCTGGAGCTCTGACTTACTAATGGTCAAGGTGTGTCTCCTCACCACTTCCTGCTCTATTGAAAGCCCTCTGAGTGCTGTATGTGTACGTGGGTTCATAATTCATAACTCTTTACCAAAATGTCCTCGCAAGAACAAGAAAACCTGAGATTAAACACCTACCATATATTTTAAAATATTTCTGTGTTCTGGATGTCTGGTGAGGTCTGTTTAACTGTGTGCAGTAGTGCACTTATCAACGTGTGTTTTCCACACGTATGCACATGCGCCAGCGAGTTCCTCGTGTGGGTCACAGTCTCTATATTCTCAGTGTTTGCCCCATGTGGCCCGTGTTCACTTCTGTTCAGTTCAGCACCCTAGTAACAGTTCATAACAGTAACAGCACATTGCAGTAGGGAATATTGTTTTTTGTTTTTTTCTACTTTATATTGCTTTCATTTATTTTCTCATAAATTTTACCATTTAAATTATTACAAATAATAACAATGGAAACATAGTGTGTGATATTAAATAAAAAAGTAACCACTTACAAACATACAAATCCACATTTTTTACATCATTAACTGTTTGGTAAGTAGGTAATTGGTGCTTGAAGTGTTATTTGTCTTGGTGAAATAGGTTACTTGGGTATGGGTGTTTTATTTGTTTGTTAGTTTAGCTAATTATGGGGCCAGATAGTTTTACCCATTTATACAATAGGGAAATCTTATAAATTAATTGCTGCTCCAAACTAAACTTAGAGTATTTGATATATGACACATTCGTGCAATTTTAACTAAGCAATTCAGGGTAGATACTTTGCATGAGAACGCTACAGCTGTAGCAGTGCTGGGCTTGAACTTGCAACCTTCCAGCTATGAGTCTGTCTATGTGACTGCGATGTTACCTGTAGGCTTTGTGGACTGTTTATGTAAAGAGAAGGTCAGTGAGCGGTAATTGATGGTTAATATGTGTACGTGTGAGCAATGGCCGGAGCGATGCTGCTGCAGAATTTGCAGGGGGTTGGACATTTACCTCGCATGTGATGCTGGCTGGTGGCTGCTCTTCTCAGGACAGACGAGCACTGCAGTCTTAGGGCTCCGCGGTCTTATCTGTGTATCAGACCACAGCGAGTTGTGATATAGCCCGCTGGGATTTCCTCCACTATCTGAGGGTGTGGTGTGGTGTGTATAGGGGATTACAAACAAAGGCTGAGATAGCTGTCTGCATTTGTCTTTGTCAACGGGGGGGAACACAGACAGAGGTAGAGACCCATAGGTTGAGGTTCGCAGGGTTGAGGGTACCCTCTCTCTGTCTCCTACACACACACACACACACACACACACACACACACACACACAGGCCATGTAAGAGTGTGTGTGTATGTGTGTATGTGAAAGTATCAACGTATGAATTTGTGTTTGAACAGAATAACTGATCTCTTTGCTTCCCCTCCCATATGATCTCTCTTTACCTTCTTTCCTCTGCTTCACCTCTGCCTTCATTTACCATCTATTTTCTCTTCCTCACTCCTTTACCCTCACTGCTCTTCTCTTTTACTCGTCCCCTTTTATTCTGTCTCTTACATTCAAATCAAAACTCAGAAAAGGAGTTACTTGCCCCATAAGTTAAGTTCGGTTGCGGAAGCAGCGGGTTTCAAAACACAAATTAAATAGTTTAATAGGTTTAAAAAGCACAAAGAAAGGTATTTTAAATAGCTAAAAAAATCTTATTTTTCAGAGAAATGCATACATTTTGTGCTTCTTCTAAAAACAGAATTGCCACATCTATAAATCTGTTATCCTCCCCTAATGTTAACATGGATTTTTCTTTGCATAAAATCATAAATTGTTTTTTTCACTCCTCCGCCTCTCTCTATCTCTCGCTCCCTCTCTGCCGGTGCGGTCCGCTGGTCATTGTTGGTGCCCGTGCGAGCACATCCGAGCGTCGGAGAGGAGGGCCCTCACACGTTGCGCAGCTCCTGCATGCATCTGCAAGCACTATTTGCATGGAGAGCGGCAGAGATTTGTGGCCTTGAATTATTTATCTCACACTTCTGATCCTCCGCCAAACATAGTAGAACGAGACATTCGGTTCCCTCGCTTTACAACGTTGAGCCATTTTCATGATCGGAGCCGCCGTTCCAAGTGCGTCTATGTAATAACGTGTGTTTTACCAGAGCCTTCCCATCTGAGGTTTCTGCGTGTTTGTTCTTGCACTTGTCTCTGTGCGCTTCAAAGGATTAAAAGGATGTGGGGTTGAAGTTCATTATACATTGCTTACTTTAATTAAAAAGCAAAGAATGGACATAGTTTCCCACTCACCTTCTTTGACCAGGATCCAGACTGTTTTGGATGTTTCCATGTTATGGTCTTCAGTGCAACTTCATAGCGTTTTTTTCCCAGCAGCATCATTTTATTACTTCTGTAGCCTGAAGAAAACGGTGTGCTAACCCTGGCAGATCCTGAAAGTGCTGGCAAAGTGCAATATAAATGACTTAATGGGCACAGCCAGATAAAAGTGGGGATATTAAATCTTTATTGTTAGTTAATGTTTGCCTCTGTCTGTCTGTCTACAGAAATCCTTCTCTCTGGTGCTTGAGGTCCTGGACCATGATAATGAGACCTCAGAGTCAGGTAGGACTATGTCTGTGTGTGTGTGTGTGTGTGTGTGTGTGTGTGTGTGTGTGTAGAGCACTGTACTATCCCATAGACAGAGATCACTGCAGCAAAGCACAGAAACAGGCACAGGGGGCAGTGCAGACAGACTGCCCTTATGTGCAATGTCCCTACACCCACACACCATGGCACACTGTTCCCCTGGCTTCATTAAGTGCCCCTCACTATGCCTCCCCCTTGGGGTCATTCATTTGGGCGGCTTCATTTCCTGCCCCATGCTTTCATTGTTGCTCCCAGTGATTTTAGGCCAAAGTCCTGTGACAGAGAATGTAGCACTCAGACAGACATCACACACGCACACAGCAGCTCGCACACATACAAGCCCTGTCACCCACAAACACACATACGCGCAAACATCTTTTGACGATTTCAGTTTAGCATCTATTTTGCATGAAATGATTCTTCACACGGTGAAACTTAAAAACGTGGTTTGTTTTTTAGGCTGACTAAAAAGCATTTGGTTTGGTGCAGATGTTCCCACGTTCTTTACCTTCAAGGTTAAGAAAACATTTTTCTCACATACAAAGTATCACTCACATAATACCTTCCACCCTGTTACCCTCTCTCTGTCTCCTACACACACACACACACACACACACACACACACACACACACGCACCATATTTAATCCATTTACATTTCCCCTACTTTATCTCTCTCATTTTTTCAACAGATATGCAGTAAATGGCTGTTTTTTTGTTTAAAAGCACCTGAATGCTATTTCTAAGTTTAACTACATTTTTTAATGCGGCATTTCAAAAGCAAAGATTTACTTGCTTATGGTGCTGCAGGAAACTGGACTTGAAGGACAGGCTGTTTTCGTAGACACTGCAGCCTCTGTCCAAGGCCCTTGACTGCAACCTCACTGTGTTTGACTGCAGAGGAAGGACAGCTCTGTTTCAGTGTTCCAGACAGGCTTCTCAGAGACTGAATGCAAATGCTCAGGTGTTCATGTTAAAGCATTGTGTAACATCCTTCTCCTAACCTTTCCGTCTGTCTTTCTACACTTCCCTGATTCAGAGATGACTGTTGGTTTTTCAGTCTGAGGCTTGTCTTGGCGTGAGCCAGGGCGACTGGAATCCGTGCTGGATGTTTCGTGTGTATGTGCTCGTGTGTGACTCATTCCAGTTATAAAAGACTGAAATATAAGCTGGAAAAAACCTAAAAAATAAACCCATGATAAACCATTTTGATTATACAGGTACGTGTGTATACCTTTGTGTATATCTGGGCAGGGTGTCATTTTGGATTTTTATGTGTAAATGTGCGTGTAAATACACCATCTCTTGCCTGTAGGCTCATTCATACTTCCACACGTTGGGGCTGGACACGCTCTCCCCAGGTGCAGCATTAGTCCAGTTGCACCACACACTCCACTCCAGCACTCCATCGATTCTTTGAGCTGAGCATCTTGAAATAGGCAGGAAAACCCATCTGAGCAATGCGCTCCCCTATGGCACCCAGGACACACACTTACCCCAGGGGAAAAATAAATAACTGCAGGGCAGAGGACAGATATGCCTTGAACTTGCAGTAACATACAGTAACCATGTTCAGTGTTAACCTATATTTTCCTTTTCTTATTGCTGAACACTATTGCAGTTTCATATGGAAATTCTCATGTACATTCCTCCTCTCAAAATGGTGCACTTGTACATCCAGCTGAACATACTTTTCCCTCATCAACTTGTTAGTAGAGTCTAAGAATGTGTATGTGTGCGTGTGCAGACTGAGAAGCCTAATGCTTCTATTACCTTGCCCCTGTATTCTGGCTCCCAGCTCTTCATAATTTGCCCCAAAGGTCCCCAAAGCAACATCTGTACAGCGCCATGGTTTTTTGATCATCATTTCCATTCTCACTGTCTCCTGTAGTCGCATCAGCCCCAAGAGTGGTTTGGTTACACCGCCAGTTCAGCTTTTATTTTGGCAGACAATTTCATAGTCACTGACATGAAATTGGACACCGTGTAACAAACAGGAATGATTAGTGCTTCTGCTGCTCAGCTGCCGGGCTGTCGACTGCAGGGAAGAGACTCATTCCCCTAAGCATGGAGGCTCCAGAATTGCTTCTAGTTCGGCACTGGGGGCAGTTAAAACACTCACTTACATCGAACCTTTATATTCTGCCTGTGTTTACATTCTTTTGCTTTTCCCAAAATAATCTCGTCCCTTGATCTCGATGTCTTCAGTGTCACAACCTCACATGTAATGGACCCCCCGCCGCCACCACCTTTGCTCTCCTTCCTTTCACACGCTCTTACCTAAACTGTTTTGCTCTCCAATTCGTGTGTTTATTTCTTTAAAGGTTCTCCTTCCACTTTCCACTTTCTTTTCCCCATCTCCCACATGCTGACACACACACGCTCTGCACATAGCCACATGCTTTCTGTGTGTAATACCCTGTCGGGGCAGATTATTGGCTCACCAGAGAAGACAGGGAGCTTCTACTCAGCCTTGGCAGCTCTCAGCACATTTCCCTACCACACAAGTAGCCGATGCCCCATTTGCCCCCCGCCGTCATCTGTTACCCCATCTGGGCCGGTGCTGGTTGTGTGCCAGTCAGGAGGCTGAATGAAGGCCCGAGTCAGCTTGTGTCAGCTGGTAGAGGCGCATGAGTCAGCAGCCAGCTGGCGATAAAGGGCATAGGTTTATAACCTGAAAGTTGCTGACTGACACCTGAAGATGGGCAAGTTTTTTGTATTCTTGACTCGTATGCTTAACTGTTACCTCAAGGGCTAATAGTGATAAGTTCACACTGATAAGCCATCTCCAGTGTATCTTCCACCAATAATCCACTTTCACTGTCTTCTTTGCCTCATACCTGCTCCCTCCTTCTCCTCCTATCCTGGTCCATGCAGCCCAGGAGGAGCTGATAGACCGGGCCCTTTTGTCCTCCATGTTGAACCCTAGTGAGCAGTGGCAGACATTCCGACATCACGGGCGCCAGCTGACCTTGGTGTACCGTTTGCGCTTCCGCTGTGAGGCAAATTACTACGGTCCCCAGTGCAACAAGTTCTGCCGCACCCGCGATGACTTCTTTGGCCACTTCAACTGCGACTCTGGGGGCACCAAAGTCTGCATGGAGGGCTGGATGGGACTCGAGTGCCGGAAGGGTAAGTCTCAAGGGCAGTGCTTCAGATGCTGCTATCTTTTATAAAGTGGATTTATTTCTCTTTGGACAGTTGAACTGATCATCTGCACATTTGAGTGTATCCAACAGAGAAAATGTTGTGTTGAAATGTAGATGTTAATACAGTGTATTGTGATGTGTTGGGTTGAGCTGAGTGTGAGCAGGAAGCAGCGTGTCAGTGTTTTTTGTAGCATGTAAGTAAATGTTCATAGGGTCTTAAGGGCTTGACTTGAGTCTCTTATAATTATGCATTTTTTGTGTTTTTTATTGTTGCTGTGTTTAATTTTAGTGCGTTTTGATCATAAGTCAAGGGTTCTCACATTGCTGTGTGTTGTTGTTTCAGCTGTGTGCAAACAGGGCTGTCACCCAGATCACGGCTCTTGCAGTCTGCCTGGAGAATGCACGTGAGTCTGAGCCTCTGTGGGACCCCTTAGACCAATACTAATATCAATTTCAGGGTGTATAAAGCAGACTCGCCTCCCTCTCTCACTCCACCCCCACTCCCACCCTTGTAGGTGCCACTATGGCTGGCAGGGGCCACTCTGCGACCAGTGTGTCACTTTCCCGGGCTGCGTCCATGGCTCCTGCACTGAGCCCTGGAAGTGCGTGTGCGACACCAACTGGGGCGGTCTGTTGTGTGACAAAGGTGAGGGGTGCAGCAACATTTTCCCCAATGGGATCATACATTTGCCACAATGAAATGAAACAAAATGGAATCTGCACCAACAATGAGAAACTCACACTGAAATCAACTGCTGGGTTATGGACATTCTGTGTGGCAGGCTGTGCATAAACAGGGTTAATCTCCAGCACTCATTTGTATTCAGCACACATAGCACAGAGGAATTACATAGACACCCCCCCAGTGAGAGGGCACCACCTACTGGAATCAGCTCTTCCGTTTGGCAAACTGCAGCAAAGGTCCCACCTCAGTACCATACTGGCTAATCACTTTTAGAGTAAAAAAGGAGCTACTCTGTGTGTGTGTGTGTGTGTGTGTGTGTGTGTGTGTGTGTGTGTGTGTGCGTGCGTGTGTGTGTGTGTGCCATCTCATGTCATCCACCATCCTCCCCTTCCTCCTCACAACAGATCTGAACTACTGTGGCACCCACCTGCCCTGCAAGAATGGCGGCACCTGTGCCAACACCGAGCCCAATGAATACCAGTGTCTGTGCCAAGAAGGTTTCCGCGGACGCAACTGCGACATTGGTGAGACGGCTTCTGGAACCTCCATCTTCACAGGGTCTAACTCCACACCTCAAAGAACAAGGATGTGTTTGATGACAAACCCATCAGGGTCTCTGGGGAATGGCATTTTTTTCTAGCTTACGTATACAGAATTCCACGGATCACCGGTGTACAGTAGTACAGGTCTAAATCAGCGTGTGCAGAACTAACTACATGTTAAAGGTTGCAAACCCCACGAACCTGTTACGTTTCTGTGTCTCTGCCTCATGACATCTAACCTGCTCTGTCTGTCTCTCTCTGTGTTTCCATGTCTCTCTGTCCCTGCACAGTCGAGCATGCCTGCCTATCAAACCCCTGTCTAAATGAAGGCACCTGCATGGAGGACCCGTCGGGCTTCAGCTGCATCTGTGCAGACGGCTGGACTGGACGAACTTGCGCTGCCGGTAACCAGCACTCACCAACATGGCTCATTAACAATGCAGAAGCAGCAGCTGACTTCCATCCCACAAATCTTATTTAAGGGTACAAGTGTTTATCTACAATACAGGCATTTACAAAAGGATGCAGCAGGTGGCATAGGGATTAGAGTCATCACCTCTGGACTCAGTGGTTGTAGGTTAAAATGCCAACTCCTGTTGAGCCAGTAAAAATTGCCCAGCTACACATAGTAAAAGGTCGACCCATTTATTTCCAGTGCTTTCCTGTGCTCAAAGGGTTATCTGTGGTTCTTTAATTTTGCTAGTTGGTTTTCTGTACATGCAGGAATAGAGAAACTGTTATAGCTGGCCTTGTTTTCAGGGCTCTGTGCATGGTAAGTAACAGGCTGGGTGGCTACACGGGGTATCAAGTCCAGTGAGTTAGTTAAATTAAGCATTTAAGATTAATGTTTGATCTGTTGGTGGAAAAAGTGTTACTGAACATACGGGCATAACCGAACGGTGACCAGCGCTGCCAGCTGACTGCATCGTTTCATTGCTATGGGACACGAGAGAAGAACAAATGTGTCACACTGTTACAGTAACACCTCTACTGTCAGTTGAGGAAAATCAGCACGTCTGTCAGCAACCCTGTGACCTTCCATCAAAGCCATGCTGAGTATTCTTCTTTTTCAGGGTCATCATGTATTTGGTGTAACAGGTATACCTGCTTGGCAGCCTGCTGACCAGCATTAAAACTCTGCATAGGGGTGAAGGCAGCTGATGTGGGATACAGTGCGCTTGCACACACACAGTGTGTGTTTGTAGCGGATATCCTCTGTACAGCTCACTTGGGTCGTCCAAAAACACACACACACATGCACTCATGGACACGTGCACACATGCACACACACACACTCACGCACACTGTCGCATCTTTGACCACCTACACCACCCCTATGCTACAGCAGTTGCCATCATTCAACAAAGCATCCAGTTTTCTTTCACTACACTTCAGAGTATCTGACAGCGCAGCCATATTGTCCAGTGTAAATTATTTCACTTGGAGCACAGGTAGCAAATCCCAGGAGTTGGAAGTGGGCACAGAGTTGCACAGGGCTGTGCTGAATAGGAAAGCGTGCTGTCAACCTCGGCATTGTTTCATGGATGCAGACACATTACAGCGTCTGCTGATCTGCAGATATTGCACAGTGACTGCATTTCAATGGGGTGGCAAGAGGCGGTTGCAGCTTATTTATAAGTAAAATACAAATGTAGAGGGATTTTAGTTATAAATTTGTGTGCCAGTGATTAAGAGAATCATATTTGTACTTCTGGAACCCTGTCGTACTGCTTATCCAGAAAGATCCAGAATTAAAACATTTATTCTAAGGGAAGTGAGGGCAGAAATGAAGGCGGTGAAATCTGTCGCATGCAGTACTCTGCAGCACCATAGATTTTATGGTTGCGTTCTGTAAGGGTGTGCTGCTTCGCCCACATGAGGGTCTCTTCTTCTCCTATTCACACTCTGTTGATAATTCCTCTGCAAAGGAGTGGAACTCTCCATCCACCCACCCATTATCTCTCTCTGCGTCTTCCTCAGCCCGGGGGAGAGTTGGCTGCCACAGATCATGCCAATACGTGCTGCTAATTTCTATTTGTTGTATTTTTGTTTGCATAGAAAATGATGATAAACGCTGGCAGCACAGGTGTGGAAATTCCTTGATTCTCCTCTTACCAGCTGTCCGACCTCCTGCGCCTCTGTTAAATTAATATTTGCCTCTATCATTCTGCCTGTATGATATTTACAGACACACACACACCCCACGCATCATTGCACTCTGCCCTCCTCAAGCAGATTAATAAGCCGATTGATTTATTGACGGGTGAATGACTGACTGCAACTGCCCCTTCCCCGCAGCCGTGCAGCCGTGTGCCTCCAGCCCATGTGGCCGGGGGGCGACCTGTCAGGAGTTGCTGCAAGGGTTCCAGTGCTTGTGTCCCCCTGGGTGGTCCGGTAGGACATGTCAGCTAGGTGAGCCAGGAACTGTTACTATTCATGTGTTAATATTTCTGCTGTCTACTTTCCAAACAGAAAAGAAACTATAGTTTAACTTTAAGAAATTTCTACAGCTATCTTCCTTTAAGCAATTTACAATATGTGCAGTTTGTTTCTGGGTGGTATAATAGCAGGAACTGTTCTGGGTCCTGTACTAACAATCCTCCGGACAGGTGAACAGGGCTTTTCCGACTGCACCGACCTTCTCTGTCTCATTCAGTGGTGTGGCAACAGGGAAAGTCTCTGTACTTGTTTTTAAGGATGAGAGTCTTTTTCAGCGTGTGCAGGTTTCCCACCACTTGCAGCAACAAATATACCCGTGAAAGGACATGTGTGTGTGTGGTGGGTGACAACAGCTTGTAACTATACGAAGACAGGTTCTGGTTACCTTCATTGCTCTATACGACGTGAATAATAAAGATCCTCCTTCCACATTAGCATACGTATCCCTAACTACAATGTGGTAAATTCTTATGGTCCTGCTCATAACTTGCCAGACACCGTTGTAATTCAGACCGGGGACACAGAAACACTGCATTGCACCAGTCCTCGTAAAACCTTATTTTATTGAAATTCCACTGTTGTTGTACATTGCAGGAAGCATTTATGTCTGATTTGCTCCAGTATATATGAATATAATATGAATGCAAATGGAGGAATGCAGCAAAGAGAACTCGAGTTGTCCTTGGATGGTGCGTCAGTGGAGCCACTCAGGAAATGCTTTTCCTCTGTGGTGCTGCGGCTTTGCCGAATGCCGTGGTCATATAGAGTATTTTAATGCCTCTAATTACATGTCACACCAGAATTTTATAGCCCCCAACCCATCTCCTGCAGCTCTTTTTGTCACATTGTTCCCGGGGTCCTCCCATTTCAGCAATGCAGAGTAATAATTTCACTAATGTGTTTATTAAATATTACGTGGCATAAAGTAAACAATACTTTCGTGTCTGGGCAAATGAAGATGTATTATTCCTGTAGACGTGTATGGGAGCTCAGCTGGAGCATCAAGATGTAGCTGCGGGACACGAACGCGTGCATTTGGTGAATATTCAAAATATTACATCACGTTGCCCTCCGCACGTACCCGTTCGCTTTCATGTGTGCTGTGCCATTTTGAGGTTGAAGTGAACATGTGGTAACCCTGGACCTTGTGCTGCGAATGGGGGTTTTCTCCTCACCATCAGGAAACATCTGCATGCTGCTCTCGTGGGAGGTGCACTCTGACTTTCACACATGCACACGCACACACACACACACACCATCGCCAAATTACGCACACATCCTCAGTTAGCAGAGAGGAAGGAATACTCTCCCACTATGACACAGGAGTCTCCTGTTTGCAAGGGTTACAGAAGTGTGTGGGACTCCCGGGTTCAGTGAGAACAGGGGCCAGGGCTTAAAGGCAGGGAATGTAGGTCACTTTTGATGGCGTGATCTTTCTGTCTTATAACACATCCCTCTTTTGCACCCAGATACTAATGAATGTGAGGCGGGGGTGTGTGTCAATGCGCGGATGTGCCGCAACTTCATCGGGGGTTACCTCTGTGACTGCCTGCCAGGCTGGACCGGCCCACGATGTGACATCAGTGAGTAGGGTGGATTTTAAGACACCGACACAGGGCGCAATGCAGACACACCCCTGCGCTAATACTAACACACCCGCGACACGGCGCAGAGGTAACATTAATGCAACCTGAGCACCCTGACAATTACACTTTGAATGAAAGTTTCGAATGAGTAAAAAAACAATACAAATGATGATCCTAATAATATCAGCAGAAACAAATGAATGACCTTAGAGCAGGAAATGTCACTTGACCCTTAATGGCTTTTGCTGATGGTGTTTATGTGTCCATCTGTTATGATCTTTGACAGGGAACAGCAGCTGCCAGGGCAGATGTTTGAATGGGGGTCACTGTGAGGTGAGGTCTTGTGTGTGTCTTACATTTCAGTACATTAACGGTCCATGTTGCCCACTGGGGGAACTAATTCAGCACTTTTGACTTATTTCCCTGGGTACTTTTTTCCTGCTGTGCAGGAGTCTCCACTGGGCTTTAAATGCCACTGCCTTCCGGGATTCTCTGGAAAACACTGTCAGGAGGGGCCTAGCACCTGTGACAGCTCCCCCTGTCTGCACGGAGGACAGTGTGTGGATCAGGCAGGCCGTGTTCTGTGTCACTGTCCACTTGGGTACACAGGCATGCACTGCGAGGTCAGTCGGCACCTCTGCGTTTCTGCACGTCCACCTGACTCGCTGTCCATCACTCATAGTCACAGTCTGCCGGTCACCTTCTCTCTCCCCATCCAGTTCACTTTGGACCTGTGTGATCCCAGTCCCTGCCAGCAGGGGGTGCCCTGCCACACCACTGACGGAGGGTACGTGTGCGGTTGCCCTGAGGGTTACCACAGCAGCGAATGCATGAGCCTAAAGGACCCCTGTCAGGGGCAGCACTGCTCAGGTAAAGTGTTTTTTAGGTGGTGGTACCTGTCCATTCATGTTTGAGGCACTCTGATTCTCTCACTTCCTCCTCTGAATTTATCTGCTCCCCCACTTCCCACCCACAGGTGCCATGTCAGACCCGGGAGGAGGCGGTATCAATTTCTACATGGTGCTGGTGGGTGTTCTCGCACTGCTCACTGCTGCCGGATGCCTGGGCTGCGTCCTACTGCTCTCTCAGCTGCACAAGCGGCGCCAGAAGCAGCAGACGCAGCGGGAGACTCGGGACGAGGGCATCAACAACCAACGTGAGTTTGTCACCCTCATCCGCAACCTCGACCGCACCGTGTCCCTGACACCCGCCAGGCCTGCCTCCTTGACACCATGCTGCGCTGAGGAGATCGAACTGACCCATCCCCCATCCCCAGCCTCAACCAGCCTGGACCCAGCTATGAAGCCCACCCGTGGTCCCAAGCTGGACATCTCCAACCGCGAGAGGGAGAAACTGAACCGCTTCCACTACCCTGACAGTCAGGAACTGGAGGTGTGATTCAAGGACTCAGCTGTTGACCCTGGACCTGTCAGTGTTATTGCTGCAGTTCTGCGGTGACCCCAGCAATGAACCCTGACCTCTGACCCCAGCTGAACCTCCAAGTGGACGTGGTCAACATCAGGGGGTGGAAAGTAGAGCCCCAGAAAGGGACCCGGGGGTGAATCTGATTCTGAGGCTGGACCCTGAGAGTACAATGTCAAGGTCAGTGGCAGAATAACTGCTGATCAGAACACTGACCTCAGAATGAACTGAACCTCTTCTGTTCACATCCAGGGTTAAGCATTGTGTCTGTCCATTTGTGTCCATCCATGTCTGCTTGGATTCAGGTGCCAGAGGATGACAGTGTGTGGTAGGATTTTCCCTGTGTGGGAAACAGCCCCTTCTTCCCTGTCTGTACCCATTTCCCCTGCAGCTGCTCAAAATAGTCCATGAACTGGTACCTGCCCCCCTTCCCCTGAGTACTGTGTGGGATGGTCCAGCCTTACAAAGGGACAGAGTTAGTATGCTGAAGATCCTCCTGCTGCGACAGCAGCATGGAGATGACTTCAAATTGCACTGTGTTCAGTTGGCTGGTGGAGAAGCAGCTCCTCTGGGTGTGTATCTCTGCTGCAGGGAACAGGCCACCACGTCTCCATCGGTCTTTTTCTCTTGGCTTGTTTCAACAGGCCCTGTTAGTTTGCTAGCTGTACAGGACGTTTTCCTTAAAGGTGCGGTTTGATCTGCAGACACCGGTTTACCCCCTCAGCTCTATCTGCCTGGGGGGTTCGGCCCAAAGCGTTCACCTCTGGCCACAAGCCAAAGTGTGGACGGTGACTACGAACTGCAGAAGTGCAGGGAGAACAGGCAGCGGGCAGGATGTGAGCGAGCGGCTGAATGAACAGCGAAAGCGGACGACATAAAGGAAAGGAAAGACAGGCGGTCAGGAAAGAAAGTGAGTGTATAAATCAAGCGGACAAAGTAACCTGGCTGGTGTCCATGTGGAGGAGCAGCGTCTGTGAAAGATGTATGAATTTTTATACTTGTATAAATAATACTGTTGTGTACATGCTGTACATATGGGAACAGTGTCTTCTTTTGTCCCGTTTTTTGTACGGTGGTTTGTCTGAAAGACACCAGTGTCGCATCTTTTCGGTATTCTCTGTCCTCTCATTTAGCTGTTTTTTCCATGTGTGAACTGTGATTAAAGTGCATTTATTACCACGACAACTGTGACTGGAGACGTCGGTGAAATGGCAACCAGTTACACTGTGTGCGTCACCCTCGGTGACGGGAACCACACTGTGCCGCAGGTGCCCCCCCCTAGGCCCCAGCAGGTGGCAGTATGCATCCCTGGTGGCATATGTCACGTGTGAGGGACAGGGGAGGCGGTGACCCCTGCAAACAGCTTGAGGGCGGAAACCACTTGCGCTTCCTGTCTCTGCTCATCCCCACAGAAAAAGAGGAAACAGAGAACACCTACATCTCCCGGCTCTCCTGTAGCCGTGGGCCCAACAGAAGAACATACGGCTGAGGCTGCTGAAACAGACCCTTCATGGCCTCCATGCTACAACCTCAAACAATTACAAACACTCATACCACACACACGAATTAAGTTACAAATATCAATGAACTCATTGCTGTAAATGTTCTGTGCCCTTTACTGTCACCAGTTCCTGTGTTAGTTGTGTGTGATCTGGTGTACCGTGTTTATTACTGTATCATAATCACCATAGTGAAGGAGGCAGTGTATTCAGTGTGAATCTGTGAAAATACAGTTTGGCTTGGAAAAAAGTTACCTTACGTGCCAACTTAGATCATTTTATGAATGTCTGAAATATGCCATGGGGTTTTTACAGCGCATTTCGGGGCCGTCCAGCGTTGCTTTGATGGTACTGCCATCTTGTGGTGAGACTCCGGAAGGTCTTGAAAATCCAAGTGGAAATGCACGCTGACAGAAGGCGTGCCGAAACACACGAAGGAATTAAATTTCCCAAAAAATATGAGCCATATAGACAAATACGTGAAAAACACATTTAAAAAGGGTAAGCAAAATAACATCCCTCAGTCACTGTGCATCCACTTCAGACTGTGGGGGTCCAGAGTTTTTCCCAGAAACACAGGGTACTGAACCAGTAAGGGTTTAGCCTGGATGGGACACCAGTTCACCTGACTTACAGTGTATTGCAGTCACATGGTGTGACTTTATTTAGTGATAGTGATCAGCAATGACAAAACACAAATAACAATGCTGAAAATGCTTCTGACATCATTTTTACTATTAATGGAAAACAAAAAAACAGCTTTTCAAATACATGACTCCATATACATATTACCCACTGTTAGTTTTGGAAAGTGAGAAATGAAATAGCTCTACGGTTCTACATCAAACCTTAACTCAGCACAACACTGTTAATGGACTCTATGAATGAATTTGTATGAATGGTCGGCAAATGTCAGTGAAATGAATTAACACTACAAACAGTAAGGAATCACTTATTTGAGTTGTGATTTCATATTTACCCAACCAAGGGTTGCGATAGGAAGGGGGTTGTACAATACACAGAGTAGCTGGTTCTGTAGCAGAAGCATAGTGCAAGGCTGTAGTTAGAAGTGAAAGCAAAATAAGCGTAACTGGGGAAAATATGGGCGCACTCCATAAGCCCGTTGTACGAAAAAATAGTTTATTCTCACAAGGTATGGTAGCAATTTTTATTTTTATAAGTGAGGGCTGAGTGAACTTTTTAAATTATTTTGTAAAACTCGGCTACTTACTTCCTTCAGATTTGGTTTCAGTAGATTATCGTATGACTTGTAACTATAGCACCATTGTATTAGTCTGACAGGCCCAGGGAAATGTCTTCACGCAGGACTCAGCAACCAGATGATTACTGGTAGAATTAAAATAAGCACACCTTTTATGGCTGTCTGAGAAGCCTTGTAGCCAGATCCTGTAAGAGAAAGGACAGGGACTGCGTTAAAATGTTTATTCTCTGAGAAAGGGATAAAGGGACACCCTGCTGAATGAATCCATCAGCACAATGGGCAGGAGCTATGAGTTATGTCACTGAAGGACATTGTGAAACGTTAAAAACGTCTGCAACTACAAACATTCTACAAGACATGAAATAATGAACTATGAGAAGATTCTGGCATTCAAATAATTTTCGTTGGTGAAAAGGGAGAATATTAATGGGTTCATATATTGTTTGATCTCTAGCATGATGTGCTATGTGCTGAGAAGATTTCTCACGCTGAATCTAGAGGACTGTTGTCCGCCCACATCCAGGCTCGATTCTCTTCCTTATAAGTCAACCCTATCCAGCAAGAAGCAGCACCCGCACGGAGGAATGACTGTATGAAGGACACAAAAGACATGAATTTACTACAGTGTACAGGGTGCAAAGTCACAGTGGATGACAATTTAATAAGACTGATGTACACTGAATTATTAATCAAACTGATCGATAAAGTGATAAATCAAACATGTCAGATGGTAAACAGCAAAGGTTCACCAGAAACATAAGAAAGGATCCATTACTGCATTGCTAAGGGACAGATTATTCACACAGAAAATACACACCTGTTTTCTTCTATGCTTTACTACTACCAACAGAGCACCATATTTCCTGCAGAAAGCGTTGCTTTCATTCCAATTCTTCTTCTTCTTAGAGACATAGTAACACATGGAGTTTAACATCTCCCAGCCCCAGGGACAGGGACCACAGGCTTCAGCTGGTAAATAGAAATGTAGAGATCTGAACAACTTCTCCGATAAAGACAGACGTTGATTCACTTCTCCTGTCACGCACGTTTAAGGCTGGAGAGACAGCGCAATTTATTTCATTGCATATTTCAATTACAGCTCACCCTTGACTTTAATGAAGTTGTAATCGTCTTGTAGCTTCTGGGTCTCCATTTCTAAGATGCTGTAGTTTTTCTGTAGGATGTCTACATGTTCAGTTATGGAGCTCCATTCCTTTTGTAGACCATTGTACTTTTCATATGACTGATCCTTCTTTTCAACCAGAAGATCGTACTGTGCTCTGAGCTGCTTCAGATCTTCTTCCACAGCTGAAAATTTCTTGTTTGCTCCGTTTACTGCACATAGGTACAAAATGAAATGAAACGTCTTTTTTTCTGTGTCCTGTATTGGTAAACATTAATATAGCTACTCATTGCAGACACAGTAAAGGGATTTTATACTCACAGGAAACTGTCAAGACTATGGCGATAACCAGTAAGACCACACACAGCCCTGCCAGACACACCACAGCCAGTCTGTACAAAAGTGTACTCGGTTGAGGCTTCACTGTGCTCACAGGATCTGGTGGGAATATGTACACATTTATCAGTGGGATGCAAATTTAGGGATAATATCAGAAATTATTCCAAACTTCTTCAAAACTATGAGGGATTTTTTTTTCAGTTTTCTTTGGAGGCTTTCAGATCAGCTGTTGAAACTCACAAACTTTAATGTGTATTTAGCTGAATAACAACCACTCTCCTTCCTCGCACACTAATACTATAAGTGCTCATACTTAAAGATGTTAATATTTTCTGCTCAAAACGAAAGAAATGAGATTTTGCAGTCACACATGCTTACCTGTGGGTTCACCAATGGGTGTTGGTTGGGCGGGGAGAGATTCACGGGTCCTTAGTTGTGAATAAATGACTTCACTCTGGGCCTCTGTGAAAGAAGGTACAGCAGTAGAAGTTGCATTTAGACCTATTATTAAAAATGTTGCTGTATAAGCTAATGTGTTGTATAAGCTGCTGGTCTCACTAATGCTTCGTCGTCTTGCTTTCCATTTAAGAAACATCGCAGGAAATAACAAGAAACTGTTAAAAACCCTGAAAAACACATTCCACAAGTAAGGTATCTGTCAAATTTTATGAAACAGGCAGGGCACTGAGACAAATGAAATAGTATAATTGTAACATAATAAAGAACAGAATATTACCAGCCCCTTGTGAAAAAAAGTATACTTAGTATACTAAAAGTATACTAAAAGTATATTTAGTATATACTTTAATATATATTTAGTATACTAAAAGTATACAAAGTATACTTTTTTCCACAAGGGGCAAATTATTTTAAACATAAATATTCCAGAACACATTACAACGTCACACTTCATGCTCTGGTAAAAGTTCTATCAGATAACATTTTTTTCATTCTAAATCTAATTTTAACACCACATGTTTATTCCAGTTCGTTTGAAATAAATTACAGTTTAAAAGTAACTTGTATTCATATTTCTGCAGGATTTACTATTTACTGAAGGATGTCTCCTCACTTTTTGGAAACTTTTTACCAGTGTTACACAACCACCCCTGCTAAATACTGCAACTTTTTTTCCCTTTTATTATACTTTATATTTGTGTGTATTCAGAGTTTCTTTGCAAAATTTTTCTGCTTCTGTTTTGTTGTGTTTCCCAGTAATGTTTGTTTCCGCAGCCAGTCAATGAAATTTCATTGCAATACGCATAAATACAATTCTATGGCAAATTTGAAATCTGAAATAGAAAGATAAATGTAAGTAATTTTAATTTAATCACATATAACAGAACATTTCTACAAATAAAGGTATGGTAAATATGTGATGTATTATTTTGTTTTATGGTAACTTTCAGTAGGCAATGGAAATTATAATGAAACAGAAAAAGGAAGTGGAAAATAGCGGAAAGCTGATCAAATCTGACTGCACCACAAAGTAGCCAGGGCTTAAGCTGTTTCTGGTAACTAAAAGGTGCAAATACTCACCCTTAAGCTCATGATTCAAGTTCCTAAACTTGACAGCAGAGTAAACCACTTGGTCTGACATTGTTTATTCAGGCATGTCACTCACTGAAACCAATATGAAGAAGAGAACTATAAAAAGCATAAATTCTGATGGTAAGGAAAACCACTCTTCACTGTATGGTAGAGTTCATCAAAAGCACACATACCCACAGAATCATGTAATAATGGGTAGTGAAAGGCTGAACTTTAAAATGTATCATAAAACCAAAGGCCTTACTCATAGCACGTTCCACCAGTAAAACATAACAGAATTAATGACTGAAACTAAGCTGTTTGGGAAAAAATAGGTAGCATGGCAGCAAAATCAATCATTAATAAAACAGTGTCCTGCCGCTGTTCTTATTTTATTTTGTGGAAGTTAGTGTCTATAACAGTACAGCCAGTTGGAGGTAGCAAAAATGGCAGTAGAATGTGGGTACTATACAGCGGTCCAGAACGTAGTCCTGTATCATTACATTTCAAAGAGTGCTAACAATCAAACATTACTGTAATAAATTTGGACAGCAATAAAAGGACAAGGAAACAAACCAAAAGCATCTTTATAAAGAAGGTGATAAAATCTGTACCTCTGTGATGGGCTTCTGGTCTCTTGCATTTGGTTTTAAGACACAAAAACACATGGAAAAATGTCATTAAATTCTGATTCTTTTTTTGCTTTCTCTGTGGGCGTGTGAAGTGTGAAGCGAACTGTTGATGTGCGTTCTGATAGAACATTGGTGCTGCGTCGTATAAAAAATATTGTGGTTAATAGACAGGAAATGCACTGATGTACAAGAAAATGTTAGCAGAAGTGCAGAATTGCTATTTTTTAACTATGAGTTCAACTAGTAGTCATCTAACTATGGTTTAACTGTTATGGGGATTATTTTAGAGGAATAGGAACGTTTCTGGGCTCCAGGATGGAGTCACATTTCAATTTCCGTGTCGCACACCAGAAGGAGGTTGGAAACTTTCAGAAGGAGTTTCAGTGGCACTTTGTTTGGTTAGTGTTGATCTTATTTCCACTTTGCAACTTCATTCCCCAGAAGACACAGAAAGACACAATGAGAAACACGATAGAGCTTCTGAAAAAGGCAACTTGCCACATGAATAAATATAAGTAAAAAGGTCATAATTTAGTGGAAAAAACAGTCTAGTATATTTATGGACTACTGTAATGGGGAAATCACATAATTTCTGACTAGTTTCCATGCCAACTGGATAATAAAAGTGAACAAAATGTTAAACATACAGTGTGCTATCAGGAAGCTTTGGGTGAAAGCAAAATAACTACAAAAGAAAATTTGTGTCTAATTTTGTATTTACAGGTGCTTCTGTAGATTTTAGCACATTCTTTAAACTTAGTATTATGTTGTATTTATATATTTTGTCCATTATGCTAAATAAGCAGTTTTATTTCTTTCTTATCATTACCACAGGATGAATAAACATCCATTATCAATAACCTGAGGCAGGGTCACAATGTTGCAGGGTTGCAGTTGCCTATACTGGAAGCAAAGAACACGGAGCAGTGGAGCCCCACTCTATATCAGGACAATGAATAAACAGGAATTTTATTGAAAATAAAAAATATGCAGTTGGTATTAACTGAGAAACTCATGATTCAGTTAGATCACCCCATTGTACAGGGTGATTATATTAACCAAAGGAAAATGTAAAAGAGTGTAGCTCTGAGTTGCTATATTGCAATCCTAAATATCTTTGTCCTCAGAGTTAAAAGGCATTTTTTAAATAATACTGTACCCTATCTGTTCATGCAAAGTATTTTCTGTAAAACAAAGAGGAAGGCTCAAAACCAAAACCAGAAGTGATGGAAATGACCTTATTCTACAAGCTGTCAGGACTCACACTGCGTGGCGGGGTAGAAACGCAGCAGTCTGGGAAGCCCCCAGATTAGAGCTGACAGGAGTCTGATGAGGTGGTTCATCCATATGGCTGCCCCAGTGTTCAGTGCTGCCAGCGATGTGTTCAGGAGAGTGGGGACATTCTGGGTAGAGATGAGGCATTATAGCTCTTAGGAAATAAAAAAGCCCAAGGTCCACACAGAAGGAGACCATTGCTGCAGATTGGGCCTTATAGTGTATTATAGTGAACCTCTTTTCAATGTGACCTTCAAGAGAATTAACAATTTTAAAAATGGAGGGATTGGTGGATGTTATAACACACAACACTAATTTGAACCTAAAGTTTTCATGCATTTCAAAAGATTTTAAATTTAGAAAATAAGCATCACAGTTTGTCATAGCTTTGGGGTGATGCCATTGTCACATCATGGTGAGTCTACAGAAACTACAGACTGCCTTTGACTTACAACCAGGTTAAGGCCAGATTGTGAAATGTATTGGTTGTAAGTTGGTAACTTCTTTTCAAATATTTGTTGATGTTTTTCACCTATTTCATTCTATTTCTGACCACAGTGTATTATATTATGTATAGAGTAATTAAATAATTAAATACTGTATTCTTTACAAAAGTCTCTTTTTAAAAAATGTGCTTTCAGGATCGCTACTCCATTCCTTACTCCAGTTCCTCCTTTTCTTGGGTTCTTCACTTCCTAAGCTCTCCATTCTGAAATCCAGTGCCATTTCTTCATTCATCCCATCCAATTAAAAATCCACCCTTCAAACTATTCCATAAAAGATGCTGTCAGAAGCAGACATGAAGCTTGTAGGTTGTTTTGCTCGCTATTCTTTACTTTAAACTGTTTGGATTGTTTTGACCCCTTTTCTTGTATATTGACTTTAAAATTTCCCTAGCCCTTAAGAGTGTTTAGTGAACATTTGTATGTTTGTTAGGATAGTTTTAACCGAGTGTAGGGAGTGGCTGCTATTTCTTTAACTGTTTGTATGGTTTTTTTTTGTGTTAAAGAAGTGGTTTTGTATTTTCTGTTCTGTTCATTTTGTGTAGGTAAGTTAGTGTGGATTTGATTTCACTTAATCTGTTTTGTTTATTATTTTGGCCTTGGTCACTCCCAAAGCTTCACAGGTGGTGTACAAACACTTTTGGGGTCTTGCTTGTACATATAGTTCAATACATCACAAATTTTTCACTTGTATAATATGTATCCCTGAGTCTTCCATCTGTCCTGTCCCTGCATTTGGTTCCGCTATTCATTTCCAATATCACACCCATTCTGTTGTGTCCTGACCCTAGACCAAGTCATAACAGATGGGCTGCGTAATAAAGGATAAAATTGTGTTGAATGAACTCACTGTCTCCACGTCTTTATGTGATACAGCCCTCGTACGAACAACTAACACTATGTGAAACACCAGAAGACGGTTGCTGCTTCTGCATGGCACTGTCATCGTGTCACAGCATCCAATTTCATACTTCCATTTTACACAATCGTTCTCCCACATTGTTACACCAGCATACAACACAAGGACACATGCAATATTTTAATGCATTTTCATAACATCTTTATAACACTTTTCCCCTGGATGTAAGTACTTTTTTAACCACTGTGTCATTTCTTTTTAAAAACTATTTTTTACTTATTTATTTCCTAAGTAATAAATGTGAGTCCAAGATATGTTGTGTATGTTGTAAGTCAAAGACAGTTTGTGTAGCCAAAAAAGTGCATAATAAAATTATTTTTATTTATTTAGGCAACAAATTGTTCAAGGTGATTTACAGTGGAGGAACGTTGCAATACATTTATTCATTCGATTATATAAATCATTTGGTAATCTGCAATGTACATTTAAAAATTATAAGTACACTCATACATGTAAAGTTGCTTAAGTCTTACAGTGGTGCAGTGGGTTATGCTAGTATCTCACAGTACCTAAGCTGTGCATTGATACATAGGTTTGAATCCTGTTCAGGGTGTGCAGAACTTGAATGTTCTCCCTGTGTCTACAGATATGTTGGCAACGATAAACCACATCTTTCCTCACATACAGAATTACCCCAGAACCCAAACTGTGTTACTAAGACAATTTGTCAGTTGAACCACTCCTAGATAAATTAATTTTTTTAAACACTTAAAAAAAGTTGATAATATAATATTGTGTTTTTCTTAAAAAAAAATGGATTGTTCAAACCTATTTACAAGCAATTTGGAAATATGGAAACATAAGTACATCCACATTATTTATAACAATTTGTTGCTTTGAGATTGTTAAAGTATTTTAAGTTTGAATGTATACGCTTTTATATAGTTGCTCATAGTCGCATTTGTAAATTGTAAGTAATGTTATATTGAAATATTTGAATTACTCTAATTTAACAAACAGTAATTGTTCATGTAGGCACCATTGCTTTTAAAATAGTTATTTATCCAGAGGGTAAATAAATATATTTGTTTTATCACATAGCCACTTGAAAAGGAGATATTACCCAGAAGTTTACATTATAATCATATGATTTTCATGACTTTGCTGGTACAATCCAAGAGTTTAGATTTGTTTTGTAATGTTAGAAAATTAGTGCTTCAGTTTCACAGACCCAGGAGCTTAAATATTTGCAGTCATCATTTCTCCATCCAAATTTATCAGAAATGACACAGTTTTTAAACTGTGAAGTACTTGACCATCCCCATTCCCAGTATCTGAAAGAGAAAAGACTGAATGAAGCAGTGATATTGTAACAAATACAGCACCTATTCTTCCATAATATCTGTCAGTTTGTGTGTTACCCAGTTTACTGTGATCCTGGTTTAAGTTTGCTCCCTAAATCCCTGCTTCATGGGAAACTGGAAGGAAAACATCTTAAAAAGAGCAGAATGCTAAAAATTAACTGTAAGAGCATCTTAGTCACTTGTCAGCCAGCATAGTGATGCAGAGAGTAGCACTGCCATCTCTTTAGTACTTTGACTAGTAGTACTGGTTTCAATCCAGGCTTAGACGGTATAGAGTTTGCATGTTCTCCCTGGGTTTTGCATTATTCCGTCCCTCAGTCCAAAGACATGTATTTCAAATAAATTAATGACTAAATTCTCCCTCTGAGTGAATGAGTGTGTGGCTGCTCTGTGATGGATTTGCATCCTGTCCAGGGTGTACCATTCCCTAGCCATGTGCCCTGTGTTTCCAGATAGCAGCGCCACCACTACCCTGCTTTGACAAGCAGTTCACAGAAGGACGTGAGTGAATAATCATTTGTTTGTGGTATGATGGAAAGCAAACATTTGTTTTTTATCTGCAGTAAACAAACTGTGCTGTAAAAGTTGTCTTACCTCAGTCCTGTTAGAGTGGCGCCATTCACCCAACGCCAAGATGTTCTTGAGCTGTCCCTGTATAACCCAATCCAGTAATTTTCTGTTCCATGTTGGCTGATAAAATTCTAGATGCATGACACAGAGTACTAACTGAATACTGACCTGAGATAATGTTTGAAAACACAATAACTTTGCACAGCCACAAAGTAAACCCAAATAAACTCTTTGAAATAAGCTGATCACTCCAACATCACTGTATGAACAAATGAGAAAAATATTAGAACAGTTATTCCAAACTAGTCACTCACTCAAACAGAACTCACCTTTTTCTCATGGTTATCTATAATCGCAAGTTGAGCATCATGATCAATACAGTATTGTTTACTGTTAAACCAATCCATCTTTAGGTTCTGCGAGATATAGTAGCACTTGGATTTGAATAACTTCCAGCCCCTGGGACAAGGGCCACAGACATCAGCTGGTAAAGAGAGATGTAAAAAGATTTGAAGTAACTGAGATAAAGAGAGGAGATGATATCACAACTCCTACAAGATAACTTTTACATTCACTATTACAATTGGATGGGCAGTATTTACTTATAAAATGTAATTCATTTGATTTTGTAGCAATTCACCTAGTTTGTTGTATTTTTCTTGCAGTTGGTTCTTCTCCATTTTTAGGATGATGTAGTTCTGCTGCAGAATGTCTTTGTTTGCTGCCATGGAGCTGCAATTCTCCTGGAGATCAGTGTATGCTTTTTGCAGCTGGTCGCTCTCTTCAGCCAGAAGAGAGTAATTTGTTGTAAGCTTCTCCACATCTCCCATCTTTATGTTAAAATGCTCAGTTGTTTCATTTACTGCATATAATCAAAAAATATTTCAGAACATAGTTTAGCTGCAATACACAATATGATTGACACATTAACAAAATAAATTCACTGGGTCTTCATCTGGGACTGTGACAGGAAGCCTTTTTATGACTTGATTTCTTTGTCAAACCCAAATACTATGTTGCAGTCAAAAAAAGTACCCTTGATTTATTCATCTGCCAGGTTCATAGATTAAAAATACGCAAGAACACTTTTACTTATTAACTTTTAGGTGCAATAAAATTAAAACTAATGCTTAGAAACAAAAATGTTGTATCCGTTCATATACAAAATGAACTGATTTTATTCCATAAGCAAGTGAAACATTGGTACGGTTTAGAGACAAAGTCAGAGAGGCAAGATTGCATTGGTTTGGACATGTGCAGAGGAGAGATGCTGGATATATTGGGAGAAGGATGCTAAGGATGGAGCTGCTAGGCAAGAGGAAAAGAGGAAGGCCTAAGAGGAGATTTATGGATGTGGTGAAAGAGGACATACAGATGGTGGGTGCGACGGAGAAAGATGCAGAGGACAGGAAGAAATGGAAACAGTTGATCCGCTGTGGTGACCCCTAAAGGGAGCAGCTGAAAAATAAAGAAGTGTAACATTGGTCTCAATATTCATCACCGACATTCAGCTCAGCACAGCAATGCCACATTCCAGCAGCAATATCCAATGTAGAGGTGCATGTAATGCAGGTGACAGCAGAAGCCTTTTTCGAGTAAACTAGAAAAGAAAACGAATAACGGGAAAAAATGGTTGTATATTCAAAAATTTGTAACTTGAACAAAGACCTGCTACATAAAATTTCCTATAGTTTTTAATAGTTTTAAAACTATAACTCCAGGTGTTTGTACAACACCTGATATTCAGATGTAATTTCTTTTATTGGAGAGAGCAAAAACTTTTTTAATATTTAAAAAGGGGTGAGAACACTGTAGATAATCATTTGCTCACCGTATTATCTTAATTTTTCAGTAAAAAGTGAAAAACTGTGAAAACAGATGGGAAAGGCATGTTTCATACACTGTAGATACACAAATAGTAATGGTGTACTGTGCACAAAGAGTCAATTTGTGTAGAGTAAACTTTCAGACAGTACAGCTGTATTATACTCACAGTAAAGGTGCAGAAAATGAGTGTGTACTGTACTCACAGGAAACCCCCAGGACCATGATGCCAACCAGTAAAACCACACACAGCCCTGCCAGACACACAACACCCAGTCTGTAGAAAAGAATACTTGGTCGAGGCTTCACTGTGCTCACAGGATCTGGTGGGAATATCCACATATCATTGCGATTTAAGTTTAGAGATACAACCTGAATTTACAGACTGTTCTAATGTTAACTTATTTTACAGGCTGCTTTTGTAGCTGTCCGGTTTAGGCACCATTTAATAGAAAACTCAAAACCTCAGGTGCAAATTTGTAGCTGGTCATCAATGAGAATACTTCCTGCTGAATTTTTATACAGCTGTGCAACCATAAAATGTTGACATTTAACACTCAAGGAGGAAGGTTTTACAATCACACATGGCTTGCCTGTTAGCTCACTATTGGCCGCTGGCTGGGTGGGGAGAGAGTCGTAGATTTTCACTTCTGAATAAAAGACTTCACTCTGGGTTTCTGTGAAAACAGATACATCAGTAAGAATAACGTTAAGCCCCTTACGCAAGAACATGCAAGCTGCACAAAACCAGATTCTACCTCTCAAACACTGACATAGTATTGTCTGTATTATCAGTTATTTAAAATCAATTACATTTAACTAAATGTTTCATTTGCATGTTATCCTTCATGTTCATAGGGGTTCAGAGCACCAGAAAACATGAAATTTCCATTACTAACAAATTCTTACCCCACAAATGTAGCACATGTTGAAAAGATTAGAATTAAATTACTGCATGCATGTATAACTTAGAGTAGAAGAAAAAAGAAGTTAAATGTAAAAATATATAAAACAAAAAGCAAATAAACACAGACTCAGACAAAAAAAACCGTAAGTGAACTCTTTAGCTATTCATATATATGTAGGCCTATAGAGCCTACTATCAAAAAAACAGGAATATGAAGGACTGCATTTAATACATTACTGTAGTAAATTCGTACAGAGACCTAAGTAACAGGACATTTCTCTCAAAATAATAAAAACCCATCCATTGGTTGGCAGCAAGCACTTGCCCAATGCAAGATTGCCTTGGTCCTGGCCCAGAAACATGGGGTGTGAGACAGGGTACAACCCGAACGAGACGTTACACCATCGCAAGAAACACATTCCTGCAATGATTCTCTCATTTTATAAATTCTTTTGACTCTTTTTCTCATTTAAACTCTACAGGTAACTTGGAATCACACATTCAACTGAAACATACATTTCATCTTTGAGAGGAAACAAGAGCACATCTAGACTGGGCTAGTATTGATGACACCTCCAAAACCACAGTCAAGTGGCTGCAATAGAGCAACATTACCCCTCTGCATCACAAGACAATGAGTGGATAGCAAAAATAAAGGTATTAACTGAATTCCGCCATAAAATACAGTACCTGCAGTGTAAATGCAAAAGTAAATGTAGAAAATTTCATGGATACATGCAGGCAATAAAATGATATTAAAGCAGAAAAAAGTAAGTCAAAAATGGAAGGCAGTTGATGGTGTGCAGCAGCAGTGAAAAAGAACCTTAAGTTTAACTTTACATTAAACCATATGCGTCAGAATAAGCATGCAAAAGGTACTCGCCTTCACTGTTGTGACCCACGTTTCTGAACTTCACGGCTGAGTAAACCACAGTATCTGACATGCCGACTGGTTAATCTGAGGAGTCACTGAACGAAGACAACATCAAGATAAGGGCTATAAAAAGAACAAAAATGTACTTCAACATGAAAGGAGGGGTAGAATAAATGTTTCCACTGGAAAAACTTAACACTCAAATGCACTTACAAAAACTTATGATACTGGGTGCTGAAAATTTTAAATCACAAGGGCATCCTAAAACATACATTTATATTATTTAGTGGATGAATGTATTCAAAGCGATTTGGTCATACATCGTGTTAAAATGAATCAATACTGTGTTTGCTGCCCAGCTCAATAATACAAGCTGGCATCATTTAATTGGCTTGTACATAATTTATGTTACAGGTTGAGTTCTTAAGCCAAAAAATAAATATAATCCTTTACATTTATTTTAATGGGAGCAGGTAGAATATCTGTCACAGGTGCTGCCTTTCAGCCTGAAAGACCAAGGATAAATTTTTTTATCTCATGCTGCGGTACTTTTGAGTAAAGTATTCAATCTGAATTGCTAAAAATAATTTCCTGGCTGTATAAATGTATCTTTAAATAATCATAGGCAACACTGAAAGCTGGTTTATGACACATTGCCAGTAGAACAAAGCAGATAGTCAGCTATTATTGCACTATGCAAATATAAAAGCTGCACGCATTTCAGAACAAAAAACGACTCATTCAATATAAAAAGAAGCTGAGGATAGACTCATGGCTTGACATTGGTCCACAACGAAATCAATAATGCTTAAACATTAAACGAACATTGTACATACTGGACATTTGTAATCCCTTTACCCTAAACTTGTCCTAAACAAAAGAATCTTGAATTAATGCCCATTGGTAACTATTAAACATTACTGTACTGAGTTTGGCTGTAAACACTGAACATTACTGTAAAGTAGCAAAAGGAAGCACAAAAAAAATATTAAAAATTGATAAAAATACCTCTGTAATGAACTTCTGATCCGTTGTGTTTAGCTTTATAGATAAAAAATCCTTCTAACAATCTGGTTAAAGTTTGAGCAGATGTATGTCTGAAGTGGTTGAGGTGAGCTGCTGAAGTGATGCGACAGGACATCACTTCTCTGTCTGATATTAAAAAACTGCGGCAGTTAAAAGATAGGAAGCAGCAAAGTTGTCTCGTAGTTACCAAGTTGTAAATGTTATGGGACGGGTTTAAGAGAAATACGGCAAACACTACTGAGCTACAGGACTGAAAGTCATGTGATTTAGGTTTTGGGTAATTTTTAGTTTTGAGTAATGGTCACATGGAGATGCAAAGCATCTTCTGTAGTCATTCGTATTTGGCTTGGTCTCGTTTCCTCTTTCCAACTTATTTCCCCAGTGATACAAAATAGTGAGAGGATGAGTTTTTTCTTTAATAAGGCAACTTTGCACATAATTAAATAAAAAGGTCATGTTTAAGCAAAAAAGTTTGATGGATTTTTTATCAGTGAAATAATGCCTGATTGGTTTGTATGCAATGAAGATTTTAGAGTTTATCAAAAAACCGACATAAGCTATTAGGGACCCTTAAAGTAACAGGATAAAATTGCAAAAGGATGTGTGCATATAATTATTTCTGCTTACTGCCTTGCAATATATTCATTGTACTAAGTTTTTAGAAATATTTGGCATTCATTTTGTCATTAAAAATATCAGGTATGCCAATTTGAATCGGACGTTAAAACTTCAATCTGTGTGTTGACAGTCAGTGTTATAAACAGAAAGCACAGCCTTAACATTATCAGAAGTGTGGAGAGGACAGAAGAAAGACAAAGAGAATGTGAACTAGCCATAGATGACTCGTTGGCTTTTACATCTAACATTTCTGAGACTGCCTTTCCCTCTTCTTCCATCTCCATTTAAACTGCTTTGAATTTACACGCTTCAAGATAGATAACATACTATTTATTTTGTTTTTCATACAATTATGCTGTTATTTTTATTAATATAATTGTATCAGGCACTAGTGAAGCTCATGCGATGTACGATGTAAAAGAAGGGATTGAGGGGCTGCAGATAAACACCATCATCCTGCACTAACTTTGGCTAGGTGTCAGGAACCAGCTAGGGGCAGCCAGCCTACCCATCACAGCTGCACCAGATCAGCCCATTAGATCAGAGATAAAAGGCGCGGGGCCGGACAACTCCAGCATGGGATCTCATCTGTAGCTTCTCTTGGTTACTGTGTGTTATTCCTGCACTTCCTTGTGTGTGACAATAAACATGTCTAGTGAAATCCATCCTCTCATGTCATCGCCACACTTGGGTCCCTTACCTTGTCCCCATCAACATCCTGACACTAGGATTATCTATTTGGCGTTCTTATTTATTCCTTGGTGCAAGTATTCTTGCCAGGGGATTCAAAATGCACAGGTAAAAGGTGTTTGGCCTTATATGACAAATACGTTTCCTTTGCAGCACAAGGACCGGTACAATACATAAAAACATTCATTAACATCTGGTCATTTTCAGTTTGCAATGAAAAGATATTTTGTTTGTTTGTTTATAACACAGATTTATTCAAAGAAAAATAGAAACAGACTTTTGAGCTAAAAAAGTGAGAATTAAACAATGAAGAAAATGCACACAAAAATAAATTTATTTCTGCTTTTGAAAAAAAATGGTATCTCAGATGTTTGTAACATAAGGTATAAGTTTACTGCCATCACTGTACACTGTCAGGACTCCTGCCTGTATGGAGACTTTTGGCCATTTTTGTGTACTGCAAGGGCCTGTGCTCCTGTTTACTCCCATCTGCTCCTTGCCCCACCTCCCCCACCTGATCACCATTATTACTCTCATTATTACCTCTTGTGTTCCTCCAATGGCCCACCAGACAGTAAAGTACCCAGTATAGAGTGTATCTACTCTAAGCCTAGCATGACAGTTTCATAGCTAAATTGAGGCATTTTTGAGTACTATATAGTGCGTTGAAAAGTCTTATTTACATGGATGTACCGCGATTAGGTAAGCAAATTTAAATGCAGGACATGTAATAAATTTGCTTCAACTTTTCTGCAAAACATTCATTAGAATCTTTCATAGGGTAGGTCTGACAAAATGTTCATTTTTTGGCTATTTCCCAGGAAGTAGTCAAACAAAGCGGTTTCAATAAATCATTGCGATTATGTTATGAATGTCTTTGTTAAAAGGTATCTTACTATATCAGGACTGTTACAATGCATTAGTCCTTCTGAGAGGAAAGGGCATCAGCAGTGTGATGTACACATAAAGATCAGATGTTCAGTTATACATTTGATAGTTTGTCCATACTCACAAACTCCACCTGAAATGAAAGTTAAATTACCATAGAAACCTGAAAATACAGATGAAAAGAAAAAGAAAGAAAAACTTTTTGAATATTAACTCATTTTTTTCCAAGGGCTTTTATCTATTTCCCCTTCATAATGTAAGGGTTCTTCAGCCATATGCACAAGAAGTTTGAAAATGAAGAATGAAATATGAATAAATAGCTCTGCATTATGTGACATTTTTGTGGTCTAAGGCACCTACAATAACTGAAAATATGCATTTCACAGAATATGTAAACCATGATTCTTGATCTTATCAATATGTGGGATTTGAACCAAAGTCCTTTATGTTTAAGACAGCAGTTCTGACTGCTGTAGTACCTGCTTGACATTTGTGTTTGTCAAACCTGTTCTTCTCCTGCTGCTTTGGGTGTTTTTGAGCCTTTGTATTAAATTCCTCTTTATCAGGATGCTGCTATGTAGTGGCTGATAGTAAATGGAAAAAGAAGCACTTTAGTACTGTAGTAACGAAATGTTGGACATTTTATCCTTACTGCATAAATCTGTGGTTTAAAAAATGAAGCTGGCATAAAGTCATGTCATTTTCATGCACATGACTTTTTCAAAATTTGGTCACAAATTCTTTTCAGTGCTTCATATAATTCTTTACAGTGAGAATAAATTATGGGATTACAGTAATTATTAGGAATTAAGTATTATTTTAAGACTAGTGCCTCAGTTTCACAGATGTATTTATACTGGTTGCTACAATGCTCAGTTCTCCATCCATATGTACTAGAAATGACACAGTGTTCATAATATGGTCTTGTTTCTGGCTGTCCATCCTGCCAAAATCTGAAAGAGAAAAGAATGAATGAAAAATTGAAGCTTTTTCAGTGTTATAACGGGTGCGGTATCTGTTTCATAATGACCTGTGTATGTTAAACTAGAAACACAGCAACAAGTGTGAATTAACAACCCCCACTATGCAGGAGATTTAGTAACAAAGTCATAAACACGTAAACATCAGAAACCATGAACTATCTCACTAAGAAGGGGTTTTCTGGCCTGCTAGGCTTCATAATGCGAAAAAGAATGTTGTTTATAACTTGATTGCACTACAATACACAAAATGTGCTGGAAAGATGTCTTACCCCGTTTCCCGTAGAGGAGTCTTATCCACCCAGAGCCATGTTCTGTCTTGATAATTTTTTTTCAGTCCGATCCAGTGTGGCTGTTTTGTATGCGACTTAATGAAATTCTAGATGGAGAATAATTTACAAAAGAAACAAACTCAATTCCATTGCAGACACACAACAAACCCAGTAAATAAGCTACACAGAAGTTCAGCTCTAACTGAGAAAAACAATAGGAGAAAAACTGTCAAAAAAATAAATCTTATAAATAAAACATAACTTGCCTCTTCCGCCTCACTATCTATAATGACAAGGTGAGCTCCATAATTAGAACATGTTTTTTCACTCTCGTCCCAGCTCTTGTATGCATTGGACTTGATGTAATAACACTTGGAGTTAAATTCAAGCCAGCCGTCTGGACAGGGCTTGCAGTCACTTTTTGCAAAGCCACTTGCTCTGCAAGAATAACCTGAAGAACAAAAGGGACCAGGATGTATTATCTGAAACATTTCTGTACAAATAAAACAGAGGTTCATTTATGCAACATCCACACACTTACGGTTGCAAAAAAAAGGGCAGTAATGGTGTAGGAAAGGTACCCGGTTGGAAATCACATTATATTTAGTTTGTAGCTCCTTCTTGTCTTTATCCAGAACGTCATAGCCATCCTGTAAATCCTTTGTCCTGCTGGTCAACATGCTGTTATTTTCTTGTAACTGGCCCATCTGTGCCTCAAGGTGCTTGTATTCAAACTGCAGCTCCTCGTTGTTCACAGCCAGGATGTTGTAGCTGTCCCGTAGCAACTCCATCTCATTCACCAAAAGACTGTAGTTTGCTTTCAGCTCCTCTAGATTTCTCTCAGCTATGTGTCTCTCAGATATGAAATCCCCTTTCATGCTATTTACTGTATAAAAATAAAAAAAATACATAAATTGCTATGTATTATTGGGATGTAAAAAGTATGAAAAGGAAAAAACTATTTATCACTAAACAATAACATTTTAAATCAATAATTTCAGTGTTATGACAGTAGGAATATACAACAGTGTGTACTATACTCACAGGAAACACCCAGGACTATGATGACAATCAGTAAGACCATACACAGAGCTGCCAGACACACCACAGCTAGTCTGTAGTGAAAGGGGTTCATTCCTGTCTCTGTTGTGAACAAAGAGAACAAAAAACTGACACATTGTGACAACCTATATTTAATTGTTTCAAATATAATATAGATTGCAGATGATTTCTCCACTGCAATATCTCTATATCTAAAGAAGCTCAGGTTTTTTTTGCTTGCCCGTGTGTTTTTTTGTTTGTTCTTTATGCACAGCTTGGTTTTTGAAGCTCACACAGGTAATTCTCAGTTTACCTGAAGATTTGCACTGTCAAGTTGTTAAATTCATAAAGAAAAGGGTTATTACATGCTAAGCTTATATTTGAAAATTTAAAATTTTGTCTCTTGCAAGGTTTGGATAAATGGGTGTGTGAAGTTATATGTCATGCATACACGAGGTCACAGATGGACTATCTCCCCACACACACACACATACACACACACACACCCTTGACATCTATCAAGTAAAATATAATATTAAAATAACCTAGTTAACCACTGTTTTGGCTAACTCTCCTCTAGTGAGGAAAGTTTCCTAATACCCCTATCCTACTGTGCTGTGTGCACATTACTATGGTTGGCATGTGTGTTGCTTTCAGTGACATCCGCGTGTTTGACCACAAAAGGTGTTATATGTAAGCAAATTTACACATATTAGTGATATAAGGATAATACAGCTTGCCAATATATACAATATACAATGAAATAAGAATTCTTTAATGTCCACACACAATGCATTTTTTGCTAGATTGTAATTTGATTTTTAATAAAATTTCTTGATCTACACCTCAGTAAGCTCAATACAATGGGATCCAGCTAAAAAGATCTGGCAAAAAAAACCTAAAAATTGATTTATTTGTATTGTCCATTTAATGTTGTACTACATCGGTGAATACGGTAGTATTTTCTGCTCTTCTATATTGGTAAATACGGTAAGATTTACTCACGTTCTGCATTGTTGAGTACAACAGTATTTAGTGCTACATGGATGAGCACGGCAAGGACAAAATTTATAATTGACCAGAAGAACAAAGTTCTAGGGGTTTTATTTGTGTGACAAAGCTGTATGTACATCTGGTTGTTAATAGAACAGTTTTTTTACTTGGTTCATTTAGGTTAACCTTTTTAAAAGCTACCCTGCAGTGTTCAGGATTCAAGAGTCAAAGGTTTATTTGTCATGGGTGAACAACAGAGCATAGCAGTGTTGTCCCCATGAAAAGTTTCATTTCCAGGCATCCTCAGTGCAAATATGGACATAAATACGTATAGTTGGGACAGGAGAACAATAAATAATAATAAATAGAGCAGTAATAAATAAAGAGCAGAACAAACGGTTAGTAAATAGGGATAGGTATGTGGGGAAACGGATATACATCAGGGATTGGCGGGGGGGGAGAAGACACAGCAGCCAAACCAACAGCACACAGCAACCAGACCTACAACTACAGACTAAACCTACAACAACAAAAAGCACCAGAGACGGGTGAACCAGACAGGTTTCCACAATGGGTGGGACAGGCATACAGATAGACAGAAAGACTGTTGCTTCTTATATAAAGTTTTTGGATGTTCAAGTGACATTTTGGGAAACTATTTGGGCTTTTTGGGTTACACTGCAACATGTTGTACTTTTCAATAACCAATAAGACATGAAAATTGACAGATGACTTCAGTATTTTGTTTCTTTGCTTTTCGACTTGATTACAGCCATTGTGTGTGTCACCCCTGTGGTGTTCACCTGTCTGACAGCACCAACAGTATTTTTGTACCAAACACAAACACTTTATTAATAAAAGTTAGATGATTATGTGATTTGTTATTATTTTTTACCTGTCCATCTTTTATTGCAAATAGACTTGCGAAATATGGAGATATTTAGCGATGAAAGGGAAGTTTGCTGTCTCTTACCATTCCTCTTAGAATTTAGTACAGTTTGATTGGAGAGTTTCTCACAGATTTTCACTTCTGAATAGATGGGATCACTGCGGGATTCTATAAAAATATTAAGAGCATTAAGTTCTACTACTACTATTGCTTTAGGTAGATCTTACTCTTTCACTTACTTTCCATTCAAGATAAATGCAGCATATTCAAGGTCTGAGCAAAACATACTAAGAATTTTACTCCCTTCTCAGAACTGAAAAAATGTTTAGTATTTTTGATCATTCCTTGTATAATAAAGACCAACACCATGAATCATAGTGATAGCGCATCACTATCATAAATCCTTATCATATAAATCCTTATCATAAAACTGAGAATCTGTTTTGCAGAAGTCGGAGCATCATAAAACTTAAAGAGTCTTAAATATGCTATGATATGCTATGATATGATGTAAATGTAGACTAACACCAGATATTTACGCATCTATCTAAACTATTCCATGCAGTATCAGATGAAGATCATTTTCTTATGATGGTATTTTTTGCGACTGCTGTACAGGTACATTAAGTCTCAGATACAGTATAATTAAAAAATAAAATGAAGGTAACAATCCAGTATGTCGTATAGCTTTTCTTACCCTTCTAAGGTAAAATTTATATATATCAATAAATGTGTAGTACGCACTCAAAATTTATTCAAAATTAAGAAGAGGAAGTGAAAGCTAGCTGGAGACTAGCTGATCACATTCTGAGGTACACAGCACAACCAACACCTTCATTTCCTACCAAACACTTTGTTTTTCTCAGTATACCTATACACAGCAGCATCCCTTCTAGATGTCTAGGTCATCCACTGAAAGGAAATAAATATTCACCTGGATATTGACAATCCGAGCTCCTGAACGTCACAGTAGAGTAGATCACTTTGTCCGACATGATAACTGGTGGATCAGTTATACCAAAGACTGAGCACCAAAGAGAAACAACTAGAGTAGTTTAGTGATCGTGAAAGGAGAAGTAAAATAGTTATACTTTCATTAAGTAATGGAAACACTTTCAAAGACCCAAAAAGATAAGAAAATAAAGGTTCTGGTTGTTTTGGTTCTTGTTAATGAAGTGTTGAAAGTAACATTTGTAAGCTGTAAGCATTATTATAGCTGTTCAGTTTAATAATAATTTAGCAAACAGTTAATCTGCTGTGGCGACCCCTAATGGGAGCAGCCGAAAGATAAAGAAGAAGAATTTAATAATCATTTAGCATCATCTATTCATCTTGTACGCAACTTGTCATAACATACAGGGTCAAACCCTATATGATAAGAGGTGTGATTTTTACACTTCAATGAATACTGTTACATACGGTCAGATTTCTTCAAAACATATTCACACCTGGCCCACATTTGGAAAGAAGATAGCCATACCAGAGATTTTCTGTGTAACAGTCATGATGAAACCATTTAGCATTGCAATAGAATCAGAGAACCTCTGTACATCTAATATAATTCTGGACATTAAATAATCCTGGACCCCTGTAAACAACCAAACAGCTCCCCAAAGCCAACAGAAATACCCTGGGATGTAACAATAGAGCAGTCAAATAATGAATATTGTAGATTTAAGATTAAATTGGGGCCCTTTAGTCGTACAGGTTTGTGCCTGTAAATTATTTGACCATTTATTAAAGCTAGGAGCAGTTTTGAGTAAAAAATATTTTTAAAACAACTAAATAATTCTTTCATTCAAATCTTTTCTCAGTTGATTGTTAACATAAATAAAGGCTGGGAAACTGCAAAATGAGCTTCCTTTAACTCTTAAGTAATGTACTTATATTTCAGACATTATTTTTTCAGCAGTTTTTTCAGCAGTTCTGTTTACTAAGATTTCTATGCAACAAAGCAAAGGTTGCTTACAATTTTAACTTCCTGTCTTCAAGTGCAGCAAAGGCCACTTAGGTAAAAATTGAAGCTGTGGGGGAAGGGAGAGAGGAGTGGGTAGCTTCACCAAGTGATCTCAGTCCATGTCCAAGTTCATTTAATTATTTTTTTTTATATATCAGAGACTTTTGCAGAAACTAACCAGCAAATAAAGGTTTTCTTTTTGGACTTCCAACTGAATACAACTCAATACAGCGAAACATGTTTATGCGATGAATTGTAGCTTCCTTGTGGTCAGTTTTATTGCGAAAACAAGACCCTCAGTTGTTATTTTAAAGGAAAATATTATTAAATTTCTTCTCTCCTTGTGACCCTCCATTAGGCTGCAGCTCACACTCCTTTCTCTGCTGTTTCCTGATTTCCAGAAGAATCATGAAACTGTCTTGCATGTACAAAGGACAACATCAAACAGTAAAGAAAGTTGTTGAATTTTCACCTGAAATGTAGTTAATTTTTTGGCCACAATCTAACTTGAGAATCAATCAATACATTAATCTATTTTATTGATTGTGAGTGGACTTGCAAAAAATTCAGTTACTGAACAGGCTGTCAGGATTGCACAAACACATGAATGACTCTGACCTCAAGTGTGGAGATATTTATATGTAAAGAGTGCAGTGGGTGGTGAATATATACACAGCGCTGTGGTGAGCTAGAGAAAGGAGAGTGGTGAGGCATGAACACTTGGCGAGGAGGATGTGGTAGATGAGGGAACATGGAGACTTGGTGATGATGAAAGGGGACCTTGATGAAGGTACAAGGGGTAAGCAAACAGGTGCAGAAAACACAGGACTGGATAAACTCTCACTATCATAAACTTTAAATATAAGCTGATCAAGGGTCCTAGGTGGACTTTGTCTGCCTCTCTTTTTATAGACCCGGTTCTGGGTGATTACTTCATTGGAACCAGGTGTACCAAACTGGACAGGTGGATTGAGTAGGACCTCTGGTGGTCACTGGAGGTATTGTGTCTAGAAGTACCACCCCCCCCACACCGCAATGTGTTGTCATCTGAAGGTGAAAGAAGATAGTGGGGACTACTGAAACACTGAATCCTTCACTCAGGATGTTAATAAACTTTATTACCTAAACAATCCACATTTGACTTACAGTCCAACAGTAAATCCATGGACAAACCTGGAACAAAAAATAGCCTGGTACAATGACTACACTAAAAATGGGTCCTGTGCATATAGTCACTATCACAAAACAGCAGAGAAGTGGAGGAAAAACTCTTGGTCTGACAGATAATGGGTGTTCTAGTGTTGTACTGATGGCAGTCTGAATTTGGTACAAGCAACATGAGCTCATGGCCCCATCCTGCCTTACCCCCTCTTGCAATTGAATCAGGAAATAGCTGACTGATTCATACTGTTCTATTCCTGAAATTAATGGTAGCATTTGAAAAGGTTGCCTAAGCAACTGGGGTTTTCCCAAACCACAGCAGGCACATGTGCATAAGACCTTGCATTTAATGATGTCCTTCTGGTTACCGCTGTAGTCCTAACCACGATGGTACCCTTGATTCTGACACGATATGAATGTAGTAGGCTTTCTTTCATTTTTGTCTGAATTTCATATTTTTCACCATCATTAGCTTTACAGGGGGTTATATAAGGTATTTTCTCCAGATACACATATTAAATGTTAAGTAAACAACACAGCATTTTTGCAAAGTGCATTATAAGAACTGTGTATGTACTTACTAATCACTGTGGAAACATGACTCATTTCCTTCCTGAATGGTCAGAAATACTGTAGGTGAAAACATATTGTGACCAAAGTGCAAGTTCCAGTTCTAAGCACAACCAGTGAAAAGAAATCTTGTAAAGTAAATGTAATTTTATTCTACTGATGATTTAAAGCAAATATATCAGCACATAATTGCAGTCAATGAAACCACATTTTCTTTCATTAGGTGGCAATATTGGTCACATGTCAGAGTAAGAAATGTACCAGCTGGACTCATCCTGTAAAGGATACATTTATTAATAGCTTTTAGCAACTACAATAGCAGTAACCTTTGGCATCAAAAGAACACAGAAAAAATATGACAGGAATGACAAACAAAGCACAAAAATTTAAGCCTTGTGAACTTTAAATGATCATTTTTGCTCACAGTGGTAGCAGTTATGGTGATCTAACAGACATTTTGTCAGCATCACCTTGGGCCCTTTAAAGTCTTTCTAAATGATTATCTTATTTTAACTTCATTAACATTTAACAAGATCCTGTTACAATGACAAGATAACATTATAATATGAAGCCAAACAAGCAGAAAAGGAAAATATATATATGCATTATACCGCATCACTTTGTTTTGTGATTACAATTGTATGGGCCTCGCACCAGAACTATTATGTACAAAACATTTCATTTTCTTTTCACTTGTTCCATCCAGTTTATGACACATAACAATTATTTTATGGAATCAACTGAGTCTATAGTAACAGGGCCTCAGTTTCACAGACCCAGTTTAACAGCCGACCACAGGTGTCATCTTGCCATGAGTCCTGAATGCGCATGGAAAAGACACAGTCTGCTGGCTGTGCTTTTTTGTATGTGGCATCAGTGTACATGTTGTCCGGTTGCCTGGTGGCCCAGAACCTACACAGAGAAAGAAAAATCAATCTACTGAGCAATAAAGCCAAAAGACCATATATGAAGTGTTCATGTGGGTGTACAGTAACCATTTTTACAGTGGCATGTGGCAGGTCAGTGGAATGACTTATCAGGGGTGACAAACTGCCTGAGGAACTGGGGATTCAAAGGCCTGGGAGTAGCAAGTAGCTCAAGCAAAACACTTTTATTGTAGGTATTAAAGGTAACAGGGCCTCATGTGGTTACAAGTACAAGTTCTCAACTACTAATCAGGTTCTTTACTCTATCTTAATCATAATTGTTTATCAGACATTTTTATTGTCCAAGAGAGCCTAGTCCTTCTGCAAAGAGAGTTTACAGAGTTCTCACAGCTCATGCACCCAGCATATTCTGCTCAGCAACAACCGCAGGATATAGCATGTATCTGTGAACCTGGGTTAATGTTCCCTGCCCTGTTCCTTTGTGTGGTTATATCTTGCAGTGCTGTGCCTGAGAAATTCTATATAAATGTCTCACCCTTTCTCCAGAGGGGTGCTGTCCACCCAGACCCAGATTCCCTGCTGTACCACATCGGAAAGTCCAATCCAGAAAACATCTACAATTGCAGCCTGCTTAATGAATTCCTGAATGGAGGACATAATACAGCTCTACTCAGAATACAACACTTCTCCATCCACACAGATAGTCTTTTTCCCCAGCAATTCACTATATAATTACTTGCAAATTTACCTGCTCCTCTTTATTCTCTATAATTACCAGATGAGCACCCTGTTTAATGCAGTCGATATGACTTTCACTCCAGTTCTTTTTCTCATTTGAGAAGTAGTAACAATGGGACCTAAACATCAACCAAGCAGCCGGACAGGGTCTACAGGTTCTGTCTGTAGATTACAAAGAGCGTCGGTAAAGTACAACTGCAAAACAAAAATACTTTTTCAAGTGTTCAGTAAAAGGAATTTGTGGGAAATATCATTTTCTCTCTTTATAATGGGCAAAGTGCACACTTACTTTCTAGGTCTGAGGGACAGTATTGGTCCAAAAATGAAAACTTCTTCACTGTTGCATTGTACTTTTTCTGCAGCAGCTCTTGACCTTTAATGCATTTGTTGTAGTTTGGACCGGCCAGCTCCAGATTTGTCACTGGGCAATTCTGAATTTTTCTATCTGTATGAGAGAAATCAGTTGAACAACAAGCTAAAAATGGTCTTGCAACATGATGCAAAAGTAAAAAAGAAAAAAGACTTACAAAAATGTGCTTGAAGCAGATATAAAATATTTTACATTACTCTAAAGGTGAAACTTCCCTACAATGGTAATACATACCACATACTGATGGAAAATCTATTTTTATTTTAACAAACTGTATCACACATTCTGAGACTAACAACAATTGTTGCTGATATTTTTATTTATTTTTAACATATACTCACAGTAGATACATGGATATTAATTGTGTGTTAAACTCGTGCTTAAAATGCAGATACTAATAATGTATTACAATTACAGACAGCATAGTTACAGTAAAGGTTGTACTTTACTCACAGTAGACAGAAACAGAAAGGGTGTGTCATATTTATTGTGTACAATAGATAGTAAGAGTGCATTACATTTACAGTAATCATACAGACAATGATTGTGTACTGTACTCACAGGAAACACCCAGGACTATGATGGCAACCAGTAAAACAGTACACAGCCCTACCAGACACACCACAACTACTTTGTAGTAAAAGAAACATGACTCAGGCTTCTCTATGGATGAGGAACCTGACAAAAATGAAAAACAAGAACATTAATCAGAATAACCCCCTGACATCGAAAGAAATTTAGAATGCAGCTGTTTACCCCACTAGGATTTTTCTTAACTAAAGCGATTAGCAATTTGTCTGGGCTCAGAAATGAATTCAGTTCATCATAAAATTGGTTACAAGTTAAAATACACTCTGCTTACATGCTAAGTGGAAAATTTAATACAGGAAATGATCTTACATTTTATACATTATTTTGCCAAGCAAAAAAATGAAAAGGTTTGAGCACAAAAGCTTTTTGAATGACGTTAAACAGACCTATCTGTTTTCAATTTGAACTTTGGTGGTTTTGATTTTAAGGAATTTAAGGGCTCACTCAAGGATTATGAAACTGCTTCAAATAACTTGTAGTTGAAGCATAGTTTTCCACTTTTGTGAGACCCCTATGAATATTCTGCTACCTTCTGCCCATTCAGTTTTCACATTTGTACTATGCACACCGATTTAACACTTATGTGAGGTTGAACTACATGAAGTTCATGCAGCTGCCACCAGTGATTACCACATATACTGTAAATATGGCATTATTATTTAAATTTAGAAATGTTTAGAATTCTAGAATACTACTGGGAAATAAATTATAGCTACAGTATTTATATTTATTTTTAAGTGGAATATTACAAAGTGTTCGTAATTCAATCACCAGCAATTATCAGCATAGTTTTTATACGTTTCATTGTTCAATTTCCAGTATTACAACCACACCTCCTGTATATCTGGACTTTTTTAAACTATAGTTAAGAAACTGATACAAAAAGAAAACAACAAAAAGGATTTATATAATGGAGGAAAAGTCATCTGAAATGGATACAGTCATGTACTCATACATTTACAGTGTGAAAAAGGGTTTTGTTAAAAAAAGGAAAAAAATGCATATTTACCTGTGTTGTGAGTTTCATGCCTGTATGTTGTTTGACCTAGTTTACCATAGACATTATTGTCTGGGGAGACAAGTCCCATATATATACCTTCTGAATCCCTCTTCTCTGCATGTAAATCCATTGTCTGAACTTTTTGCTGAATATATTATGTGTTGTGCTATTTTCAGGAAGGACGCTGCAGGCGGAAAAAGGGAAGTCGACCAGCATTTGAAGACTGGTTGAGAAATGGCTAAAACAAGGCATGCAGACAAATTAGGCACATGCACAGAAAAATAATGTTAACTTATTTATGATTGTATAATAAAAGCAAAGAGTTATCTGTTATTAAGGCAGCCTACAAAACATAACCAATGTGCTATTAGCAAAAAGCAGTAAACACCATTTAGCAGTTAAGAAATACATACTGAAACAGTAAACTGAAGTGAATGGATGTCAGCATCCCTGCTTTCCTTTTGCAACATTCACTCAGATAGTAATATGAGACAGATCCAGGAATGGCCAGCAAGGTGCAGCAGCAAGTAGTACTGACACCTGACAGTCACTGGCCTGCTTAAGTATTAGTTGGAATCCAGTGCAGTCTGTGTGAAGCTAGTATGTTTTATCTGAGTCTTGTGCGGGTTTGGTACAAAATCTTTTAAAACACTTTGTATCTTAGGGAGTTCCTGTGGTTTTGGTAATAGTACAAACACCACAATGAAATGACATTACAATGACAGATAAGGTGAAGTGAATAAAAGACGACACTGTGAAAAGATTTGCATTCAGGGCTGCATATTAAAAAGTGTAGCAAAATTTTTTGATCTATAACAGTGTAAGATTTTAAACACTTATCAGTAGTTATAGACTGAAAGTAAAATATGAAATATTGAAATATGGATAATTGCGCCATCGTGTGACTGTAGATATAGGAGCAACCGTCTTGAAAAATGCAAAAAAGAATTCCTTAATTAACTTCCGCTAAAGAACTTCCGGGTCATGTTGCACCATCGATATACACCACAGGAAGTGTGGGATCGCCGAGGAGGCCTGTCGTTTACGCGTTATAATTGACATGTTCTGATGAAGTCAGCAGCTCTATTGATATTTCAGACGTTTTAGTGTTTGTCAAGAAAAGGTAATTCTTATTATCTAAGGCAATGCTAGGTATTCGCAACAGTAGTTGTGTCACACAAATGTCGTTTTGTAAAATGCGGCCCCTTCGTTTATGTCATAACGCAAATAAAACGCGAATATTAGCGATCTCGCTAACTGTCCAGCGTGCGAGGGATTAGCACTTCGTTGTTTTCATTTAGCATTAAACTTATTGTTTTCCTTAACTATACTAACAGATTGCGCATGTATTAAAGTGACTGCTGCTTTAGTTCTGTTTCTTAGTGTTGCATTCATTGCAAATTGGTCATTTTGTCGCTTGAGCCGCAGGTTGGCTAACAGGATTTAGCTACTTATCCTCTCCGTGTCGTCCGTACTGATTTAAAAAGCGAATATAAAATGTTTCGAGGTGGTCATATATTATCAGCGTAAGCGTTTGAATTGAATTCGGATTATCTCTCTGATTCAAATGATCAGTGTCTCAATTTAACTGAAGAGGGGACTAATCGGCGTCAGGCCTTCGTTTCTCACGGAAGCCGGCGGCGACTGAAAGAGGTGAACAGGAGTTAACATGAATCCGTTTTACTCGAACTCCATTCTGTCCTTTTTTTCCCTGATGAATTTCATTCTTGCACAGCACCGTGTTAGTGACGAAGTAGAGCGTCGTCTTGTCTTCCGCCGTCGTTTTAAATCATTGTCTGTTTATATTATGTAGTTTGTGCTGTTAAGCCGGTGCTAGTATAGTATTTGTCCATTGACACGGTATTTTTAAAAGCTTATTTCATTCACAGTGCATTTATTCTTCTTTCACTTATATCTCAATTTTACCCTTTATGCTCCTAAATGTTTAACTGGAGTTGCTATTGTTGCAGTGGTTCATTTGAAGGACACCCCCCCCCCCAAAAAAAAAAAAGTATTGTGGTTCCAGATATTTCCATCTATTGCTCTAGAACTGAACTTAACTCAACTTAGCTGTCATGTTTGGTTTGACAAATTCCACTTTTGAGTTCTTGGTATAAGACTTTGTTGTACTTTGCTTTACAGCCTTTACAATCAAATTCAGTTGCACAATCTTTAAGGGCTGAACTAATTCTTTAAGATATTTTTGTTACATGTTTTAGCAGTTTGAGTACAAATGAACTATGTGAACAAGATGTTTTACAAACATTTGTTTTAGTATCTCTTTTTAAAAAGGATTGGTTACATTTACACTTTTACAGATGTAATATTTGGATGAGAATTGTAGGACTATTAAGCAAAGTGTAATAGGTAAGCAACTGTATATAGTACTTTAAAGCAGGATATCTCAAACTTCATTGTCTATTTGATTTGCATATGAGTTTTTCTCTTAATTACACTACAACCTGTAGATACTATCTAAAAATTTGTCTTTGGTAGCTTAACCAAGTCAATGTTAGTGCTTTACACTGGTGCATGTATATCTGTTTAAACAGTATATATTTTTAACATGTTAAAAGCTGTTGATGTTAAGCTGGAAGAATTTGTTCTTTAGACAGAAAAATCAATGGATTAAACCTTCCTGTTGCTATAACAAAGCTCCTGCTCTCCATACACAGCAGCAACCGTGCCCCGTCGCACCCCCACCCCCAGCGGAGCGGTCATGTGGCAGGAGGCCCGCAAGCATGAGCGCAAGCTGCGCGGCATGATGGTAGACTACAAGCGCCGCGGTGAACGCCGTCGCGAGTACTACGAAAAGATAGTGAGTACTGCCATGGATAAGGCCTACATGTTCTTCAAAGTTTTTGCTCTGATTGTGAGTGTTGGATTCTGCTTTGTCAGATAAATCTAAAGGGGATAACATGTCTGTCTCTAGTCAAATGGCATGCCATTGCTTTTGTATAATGTCTCTCCTGTTCTGTAGAAAAAGGATCCAGCACAGTTTCTGCAGGTTCATGGTCGGGCCTACAAGATTCACCTGGACTCTGCAGTTGCATTGGCTGCTGAGAGTCCAGTCAATATGTGAGTGATTCCCTCACACACAGAGGGCGTGTGATAGTTACAAGTTACAGCGAAGACAGCGGCTACATTTGTTATTGCTGATAAGATGTACTTCCCATCTTTTCTGTACATCAGGGCTAGCTATCTTTTTGAATCTACTCCTTTTGTTTATTGTTAGAACTTAACATGATCTAAACTTATGTAGCAACAGTAAGAATTGTTATTGATAGAATGTTCCTTTTATTAGTCACTGCATTCCACTATCTACGTATGTTTACTCTTACTATTTAATCCACCAATTGAATAATCACAGATATTACTTACTGCATGTACTATCACAGAGTCATTTTATTAAGGATTTTAAAACCAGACATACACTTAATCTTACACAATGATTAAAACTCTTTATAGAATACATCTCAATTGAGAAACTGTCATCCTCCATTAAAAACCAAACAATACATTTTGAAGAAATTTGCCAGTTTATTGATAGCTTTAATTTTTACTGCATCCATGTGCATAAATTACATGTATAATTTATAAGAAATGGATTACATCATTCATTTCCCTTTGTAGGAACAAATATCAGTATCACTCCAACCCCATTATTGTTGCCTGCAGTGAATATTTTTATATTTAATATATTAACATTTTTAGTAATAAGAGAACTGCATCAAGTTTTACCATAATTTTTCCGTTAACTACATTTTTTCCTGTTATGTCTTTTTTTTTCTAGTTTCAAGTGGTTTTGTTGTGTGTATATATATATATAATATATCTCACAGAGTTTTGTATTTTATCCTTGCTTTCATTTTGTGCATGAGTGTGTTGTATGTTTTGTGTGTGATTCTGTGTAGCTTGTGCTTTGGCAGTTTAACCAAGTTTTAATCCCCCGCTTCCACAGTGTTATATTTTTACTACCAAATGCATCAGGATGTCTGGTTTTGACATTTAAAAGTCATTTAAAAAATGTTCATGATAGCATTTTTCTCTTTAGGATGCCATGGCAAGGTGATGCCAACAACATGATTGATAGGTTTGACGTAAGAGCACATCTGGACTACATTCCCACCTATACTCCTCTGCTGCTAAACACTGTGTGAGTACCAGGAGCTCATCAGCTAAACACCTCTATTTGATTTCTACAGTGAGCACCATATTGTCTATGGTGTCCCTTTGTACATATTTTTTCTTTAAATATTACACTTGTAAGTCATTGTAGTCTGAAGTGTAAGGTTGTTGTTTGGACTATATGAACTCATGAGCTGCTGTGGTTGTTTCCTTTTCACTGTTTATGTAATGAACAGTTTGTCTTAAGCATTCTGTTGTTTTAGTACACCAGAGCAAGAGTCAGAGGAAAGGAAATGCAACTATGAGCGCTACAGGGGACTCGTACAGAACGACTTTGCCAGCAGTGAGTTTAAAAAATCGGAGTACTGTGACGTTATTGTGTATTCAGTGTAGATTTTTTTTTTTTTTTTTTTTTAAACCTCATAGAACTGCTTTTCCCCTTGCAGTTTCTGAGGAGCAGTGTCTATACCAGATCTACTTAGATGAGCTTTATGGTGGATTGCAGAAGCCAAATGAGGATGAAAAGAAGAAGTGAGTACACAGTTTACTTCAAATCCTTTTAACATCAAGTGGCAAATTTAGGGATCTTCCCATTACCACATCTCTTCTGACCTGTCTTTGTCATAACGTAAAAAGTTTTTCTTAACCACTTTACCCTCACTACATAGTCATGTTAGTGGTAATCATATGCCTGAAATGACATTTACCTTGCTCAGACTCTCAGACAAAAAGGCATCGATTGGCTACACCTATGAAGACAGCACAGGGACAGAGCCTAGCACCCAGCCTAACAAAGGGGAGGATGAAGAGAACTCGGAGAACAGTGAGTCTGATGAGGATGAAGGCATCCCTGACATTGGTGAGTTTCTCATCCACCTCTGCTTTGTTCTATTTGTTGCAATTTTCTGCCTTTCACAAGTCAACCATAGGCTGGCCTTCACTTGTCATCAAAATGTTTAAATGTTTTTTTTTTTTTGCATGGGTGTTTTAGATGTGGAAGTGGATGTAGACGAGCTGAACCAAGAGCAGGTCCAAGAGCTCAATAGGATGGCCACACCATATGGAATGGCTGATGGAGACTTTGTTAGGTCAGTCTGTATTTTTAATTTAAATGGGGGAAAGCTTTTTTTTTTTTTTTTTTTTTTTTTTTTTTTTTTTTTTTTTTTTTTTAAAGTACTCTTTCTATGTTAATTACTTTAAACCTCATTTGGCCCTTTTCTAGTTGATCTTTGAGGGTTTCTTTGTTTACACTCTTGATAAACTTTTTGTAACTCAACCTGGAATTTCGACAGTATTTTTAAATGACCATTTCTAGACAAATTCAGATTAGGTAAAAACAAAGACTTAGTAGTCTAATGTATATTAAGGTGCTAGCTGAAGTAATTGCCTGGATCATATGCTAGCACCATAATTTTTAAATTTTTTTTGGTCCCTCAAACACTGCTTTGAATAAATGCTGCTAGTTTGTCATGCTGACCGTATTGAAGCCTCAGCTCTTGACATCTAGGGTTCTACATAGTTAGCTATATTGCACTTGTGAAGCAGCTGTCAGAGTAGTTTTGAGCTTCATCCTGTTTCAGTGTCTTTAAAAATTGTGTTGACAGGAAAATTGTTTGTTCTGTAGTGCTGTATTTTGGGGTTTACAGGGGCCTGGGTTATGTTTAAAAAAAAAAAACCGTGGTAATGTCTCAATTTTGGTGCATTTCAACTGTTTATGCTGAACCTGTGTATATTGACTGATGTTTTCATGTGGCAGGATGCTGAGGAAAGACAAAGAGGAAGTGGAGGCGATAAAGCATGCCAAGGCTCTAGAGGCAGAGAAAGCCATGTACTCGGTGAGAAAGGACTGACCATTTTTTTTTTTTTTTCTTGAATGCCTTTTCCTGTGTTGCAGTTGTATTTCTTAGTCTATTTGTATCTGCTAATGTGTGTGACTGTCACTTGTATTATGCCATTCACTGTGTTTTAATTTTGTAATTCATATCATGATTCTCCTTTTTTTTTTAATTTTATTTTTTTTTAAACTCCTGTAATTGTGGGGCTCATCTGTATTGTGTTGTGGCTCTTTCTCTTTATATTTTTAGTGAAATTTGAGGTGGAAGTCTGCAGTGGTTTGTCACCCTCATTAAAATACTTTTTGAGTTTAGGCTGCTTATATAATAATTATATAAACTTAATCAAAAAATATAAACATGCACAGTTGTACTTCCAAGACAACCAAGAGGCAACCTCTTCTGACAGGCCTGGGTATGTGTATCAATCCTGTAACATTGTATGTTTTTTTTTTTTTTTTTTTTGCTGCTTGTGTATTAGGCCTCTCAAAGCTGTTCGTTTAAACTGTGGGTTTTGCAGTGTACTTGTTGCTGCTTGACCACCTGGCATTTGCAGCATAGATAATTTTGTCTGCTTTTGCTGCGGATCCACCTGACTTTGCCCTTTTCTGTTGCAGGGACGGCGATCTCGCAGACAGAGAAGAGAGTTCAGGGAGAAAAGACTGAAGGGTAGACAAATCAGTCCTCCCAGGTAATCCTTTCTATGCATTCTGGATACCTCACTTCCTCTGTGTCCTGAGAACAAACACTTTTTTTCTCATGCTATTCTGTTTTTAATTTTTAACTTTAATATGTCAATCCCAGCTATGCAAGGAGAGACAGCCCAACCTATGACCCTTACAAGCGGTGAGTATACACGAATTTTTATGCACGTTCTTCATCTCCTTTATATTGCAGTCTACATGTTACTTAAGGAGGCTTTCTTATCAACTGCTTCTCTGTATAGCAGAAAGCGTTGTCCTGTGTCCAGTATAATTGGGGCATAAATGTTTGCAGTAGGCTGTTAATTGCTCTTTTTGAAATACAACAGAATTGCTTTATTCCTGTATGAGCACAAAGGTCAGGGGGTAACTGACAAAATGTAAACCAGGAAGCTGTAGAATGAGATCTGTTTTACTCTTTATTCTACAGCCCGCAATCAGAGTCCAGCTCTGAGTCCCGCTCCCGTTCCCGTTCCCCAGGACATGAGAAGATCACCTTTATCACCAGCTTTGGGGGCAGTGATGAGGAAGGTGCCCCAGCTGCCCCACCTCAGCCTGCTGCCCATACCAGCCACGCCCCTTCCAACTCTCAACAGCACCACCCCGCAGGTCATAGCAGGGGCTCCCGGTCGGTAGCTTTCCTCTCCTACTTCTCCTTGGCTTTTCGTTGGTCATTTCAGTCACTTTTTGCATCTACTACAGATGTGAATTCAAGGTTTGAGCAGTGCTTGCACTCAAGGAAAAAATACAACAGATTCACTCAGTAGGACAGTCGCACAAAAAACAGCAGGATGGTACTGCACATTTTGAGTCTATTTTGCTGCCCCCTCCTCAAAAAAACTTTAATGGTGTGTACAATAAAAAAAATTTCCTATCCCATATGGTTTATTGCCTACTCCTGTTATATTTCAGAGGCTGATGAGTAACAGCATGAGCTGCCTGCTGTGTTTGTAAATTCTGGATAAGTTCAGTTATTGACTTGTCTAGCAATGGCCTTGAGACTTTAGTTAATTAAAATTGAAACAATTGGCATGATGTGTAGTGTCACCTTGGGGGGGAGCACAGGATTGTGGTCTCGAACCTCATGTGGGGTGTGTGCTTGCTTGAATGTGTATATAAGAACATGACACTTGGGATTAACACATCTGTTTCTCTCTCCCTCTGTTCAGCAGACGCCGTATGTCCTCCAGTGCCTCTACGTCATCGTCCTCGTCCTCCCGTTCATCTTCTCGTCACTCTTCCTCCCGGTCCTCTAGCCGTTCCCGTCACAGCCGCCGTCGGGGGGGGCGGGACAGTCGATACTCAAAGTCACGGTCACGCTCCCGCTCCCGTCGTTCTGACTCGCGATCCCGAGGACGAGGTGGCAGAAGCAGCAGCGGAGCTCGCCGACGTTATGCTCGATCCCGTTCTCGGTCCCGCTCACGTTCTGGAGACAGGGACAGGGGGCGGCGCCACACTGCCCGCAGGCGCACCAGGTGAGGCATGCTTCAGACCCAGGGTTTTTGAAGCACTGCTCTGTGGAGACCTACTGTACCTAAAGCACTTGGTCTTGCTTGAAGAGTTTATCTTGCTGACAGACATATTCAGACAAAAACTTTTTTAAAGAGGTCATCAGAGGTGCAAATCACATGATCTGTTTGTTTGCTCCAAGTTATTGCAAGGATAGTGAAGCTGATGTTTTTGAGGTTATTGTTGATGTATATCTTCTGATATTCCTTTTAGATAATTTGCAAAGCTTAAAAATAATGAGGTTAGAAAAGATATTGGTTATGTCCTCTGTGTTTGCTATAGTAATGATGGCCATGGTGTTTAGTGTAATTTTTCATTGCTCATTTACTTAAAGTGTTTTAAAAAATCACTATTTAAAAAGAATTCCTTATAAACAATGAAGACACTTAGGGTTTTTAACTTCAAATTAGAAACTTTGAAATGGCAGGTCTTGTTTGAATCTCTGCAGGTCTCGCTCGGATTCTCGGACAGGTGATCGTTTCCGCCGTCAGGGGCGCAGTAGCGGCCTCCGACGAGGAGGCAGCAGCAGCGCCAGCCCCACACAGTCTCCTGGGCCCAGCCGCTCCCCTTCTCCTCCCCCCCGGCATGCCCCTCCCTCTGCCATGGCTCTCTGTGACAAGCTGAGAAAGTGAGTACTCACCAGAGTCTGTCTCTGACTGAAAGCTTTGTTATTTTTAGTTTAGGATACTGGTATACAGTTTAACAATAGTTGTTTTCAGTGTTTCACCTGCTTTTCTGTTCATTTTAGTGTGTCAGAAATTGCAAATAAAGTCATTGCAGTGGGACCAAGTTTTGACCCCTTATTCCAGCAAACTTTCTTTCCATTAAATAGGCTATTTTTCTCCCTCAGGCCTGACACTGCGGGTGGTAAAGAGACGGGAGCTGCCAAAGTCAGTAAGAATTTGATCTGCTTGTGTTTGTTGCTAAAGTCTGCGCCTCAAATCTGACAGGCTGTCAGGGTCGTCACTCAGGCTGGGGAATTGCCCCCACGTCTCTGCTCAAATACCCCCCCACCCACAGTATTTGATATCCAGTTCTGTTTGAATGTCTTAACTCTGTGACAATACTCTGTTTTAGCTCAAAGCCTCACTGCTCCTACATCCTAACCAGACTGTTGAGAACCTGAAATGCCAAGTCCTTTTGTATTTTTTTGTGTTTTTATGTTTTTCATTTCACATTTGTATTTTTGTTTGTAGAGCTTATATACAGTTAGGTGAATAGGGTCTTATAAGCATGTCACCTTAGTTTATTAGCTATCTCTAAGATTTATCTCTCTCATTATATTTCTTTTTGATCACATCTGACCACAAGGTGGGGCATATCTGTCCCACCTTAGCAGGAAGATCCATTTTCTGCGGAGGCTTGCCTTCCAAGCAGTTTACCAGTAGCACTTTCCACGTTGTCTCCTACTTTGAGTTCAGCAGTGAGTTTGGGGGGTGGGGGGACACGGAGGACGAGAAGCCCAGGTGCACAGCTCCAGGCCAAGGGAGTGTGTTCATGGCGATTCAGGAGGCATGCTGGGGCACGCAGGAGGAAGCATTAAAACCAGTTGCACAAGGGGGGAAAAAAAAGATGCTAAAGAGGAGATTTCGCTTATGGGGGATGGAAAATTAAAAAGTGATCCCCATAAAGAAAGCAAGGGAAAGAAAACATCTTCTTTTTTCCCTTCTCTTCCTCTTGTTTAATCTTGCAAAGTTCACGGCCAGCTCAGTAAAAGGATGTTTTGAGAAGTATCTGAAAATTTGGGAGGTTTTGTTAACCAAACATGTATGCCCTCTGTCTTTCTGTGCATGAGGGTATATGGCAGTGTCATCACTACCTCTTTTCACCCCATTAAAGGGAGTTATAGAAATGCCACCACTTAGTCTGACCTAACCCACCTGCCATACATCACCCATGGGGGGTCAGGGATCAGCCCAACACAACTACTTGAGACTGAACACAGACTAGCTGTTTGCCACATACCCCAAGGCAAAGTGTAGAGGGGGCTTCTTGGAGGTATGTAAATGTCTCATGAACTCCCTTCTCCAGTGCCCCTTTGGTCATGCTGACTGTGAGCAGGTTCACTTTTCCTTCTCCCAAGTAGTGAAACACTTTGTGCAGCTTATACTACTTTGTGATGATGGTAAAGTAGCTTTCTCTACCACCCCAAAGCTGACCTTGTGTGTTTGTTCTACTGACCATTGCTGAAATGCCTTGTGTCCATTGCAGCCCAAGATGACACCTCAAGAGAAGCTGAAGCTGCGCATGCAGAAGGCCCTCAACAAGCAATGTGAGCATGCACACATGGTCAACCCCTTTACTTCACATAATCATACCACTACAAGATTTCACAGTCTTACATTGTCTCAGCTGTGTAAATGGAAAAACAGCTATGTCATTTGTGTGTAGCAGTCTCAGTGGAACTGACTTACAAAGATATGTACTGATAAGTAAAATATCATAGCAATATGTAATACAGGGCCATCAACAAACACTGACCCAAGCCTATGCACCCAGGATTATTTCCACAGACACCACTGTCCTGCCTTAACTTGTTCACTTTAAAGTGGCATGTCTGTAAACAGTACAATTGAATGGAAATTCTCTGGAAGTTTGTTGGAGCAGATCAGAGCTAAAGGCCAGCAGGTGCAAGTGTAGTGCTTCTTGCAGACCCTCAACCCCTCTGTATTTGTGCCCACAGCCAAGGCGGATAAGAAGGCTGCCCAGGAGAAGATCCAGCAGCAGGAGCACAAGAGACAGGTGCGTGACTTTGGCTGACATCACTAGTCATCCCCTTCTCTGTCGCTCTCTTTCTCTCTCACAAACACACAGAAAACAAACAGGAGAGCTGTTGACAGGTTTTAAGTCCCAGTCTGCCAGCTCCACTCCCTGGCTGTAGTTGTCCCAATAGAGATGATGCAGACTGCTTTCTCCTGCAGTTGATTGTTCACTGCCCTGTAGTGCCTGCTGTTTTCATTTCTCTTGTATTTTTCTGCAGGAGCGGGAGGGAGAGTTGAGAGCAATGGCACGGAAAATTCGCATGAAGTAAGTGTGTGCTTCTGTGTTTTATGACAAACCCGAAGGATGCTGGTGAGAGTCTCAAATTGGGTACGAATGTAGTTATTTTCCACTACATGTATTTATGCATGTGTACATAGATTGCACCAGTAAGATAAATAGCTCTGTAAATGCATACAGTTAATTGTGAAATAAAAGTTTTTAGTATATATTGAATCTGAAACAGTTTGTTATGATAGTAGATGTGCTATGAACCTGCAGATGTTGGAAAAATTATCTGTAGGCTGAAGTGGTGATGTTGCCTCGTTCTGACCAGACTTTTATGTTCCAGGGAACGGGAGAGGCGGGAGAAAGAGAGAGATGAGTGGGAGAGGCAATATGGAAGGCAAAGCCACTCCCCCTCTCCAAACTACAAATACAGTGAGTACAGCAACGATCCTTTTTTTTATTTTTTTTTATTTTAAAGCAACTGGCTGGAGTGGTAAGATGTGTATTATGTTTTGCAGCAGAGTGAACTGATAACAAAATAACTTGATACTTTCTGTCTGTAGACCGGGAATATGGCTCATCCAGAAGGTATGTGAAGACTTGAGCGTGAAAAAACCGCAAGTCTGTCCGAAGACCTTGTGCAACACACACACACACACACACACACACACACACACACACACACACACACACACACACACACACACACACACACACACACACACACACGAGTTGTTAGGGAAAAGACTCTTGGGGCTGTAGGACAGCAAAGCAATGGGGAACAACCTAAAGGTGGAGCTGTATTTCCCTGGAAGGAAAGGCTGACTGACTTGCTCAGCACCCTTATAACTCATACACCTGGGCCTGCCCATACAGGAGCTGGCAGGATTTAAGTGATTCTTTGCTCTTTACGTAACAATATACAGTGTTTGAACAGTACGTAACATATATTGGCGCAAGTTTACTGTTGTACATACCACTGTGTTTTTGGGGATAATGAACCCATCCTCATGCATTTACTGGTAATTTTATACAAAAGCTTACTTATCTTTGGCATAGCAATCAATGACTGCTCCCTGCTAATGCAAATAGTCATACATGCAAATGCTATGAGATTCAGGAGACCTTAAAATGTATTGCACTTGTACAAATTTGATAATGTATTATTTCATGTAATGTAGTACATTCTATGTTGACTGTGTAGGGAAGGACATTTCACCTTCATTCACTCCCATATCGTTGCAGGGCCAAAGCATAGGGACTCGCATACATTTGTAACCTGAAAGGTTGCCAAGTACAAATCCTAAAAGGGGTTCAGCTACACTTATCCTTGAGCAAAGAATTTTATTTATTTATTTTACTGTATCGGTAAAAGTTGTGCGAGTAACTCTAGATGTAAATTTGATACCTAAATGAAATTTTTAAGTGCTTAGCTAATACAGTGCTACCTAGGAAATGCAAATTTGTAAAATACATACCGAGGACCATTTTTTTGAGAATGTATTTCACAGGTCAGTCTTTCAAAGTGTTTCTTTAATTTCATCTTTGTTTCCAGGAGATCTCGTTCCCGTTCTCGGAGTCCATACTACAGATACTAAAACCCTGTCAGTGCTTTCCTCTTTGCCACAGCATAGTCTGTCCTCGTCTTCGTAATCCCCACGGTGCCGTACTACTCCCTAAGGCGTCCTTCAGCAGAGGAGGTCACGCGCTCATAGTCAGCTACAGATCAGACACCGGCTTTTGAGGCAGAGAGGGCGAGAGGCACTCGGAGAACCACGTACATGAGCACTGTCTTCCATGAGATGATCAGAAAGGATCTTCGTCTGCTTTCTGTACCGAAATCTCTTCAAAACAGTACTGTACACAACAGTATAACTTTGATTATAGTCATATCAGTAATGCATCACTAGGATAGAGCCCAGATCATTGCAGCACACTAATGGATAGGGTGGACCTTAAAATTTCCTGAAAGATTCCCTCAAATTATTAGCTTTTCCAGTGTTGTGTGCCAGACTGATGAAGAATGAACACTGCTACGACAAAGAAATGGACATGTAAATACTTTCTAAATGTTCCAAGGCAGCGTCTAACTTGAAGTTCTTAAATATGATTTTTTTTTTTTTTTTTTTTTTGTATGGAAACTGCGTTTCCCACACACACTCTTGCTGTATATAATGCCATTACTGTTGCTTTTGACAGGAAAATTGAAATATTTTTGTGTTATTGTTTGAATAACACTGTACTGAGCTGTTCCAAATAAAAGGCATACCAGTCTTTTGTTTTCACCTAATTTTTTGTGGGGGATAATGCTTAAGTTTACAAATGGCTGTAACACCACAACAAACTTTCTGAGAACCTGATGATTAATATATTGCAAAAATGCATTCACTACACCAGCTGAGAAATTATTTTTACTCCTGTAATTTAGGGTAGTGTAGGACTCATGACAAGACTTTGTAGGACAAGGTGAGGTGTGTACCTCACCTGACACTCCTCATGCTGCAGTTCTCAGTCCTGGTGACCTGCTTGGCACTCTGGTTTTTTCTTAACTTGCCTTGTATGCAAATACCCTTGACAGTTCTTAGAATGAATCAGAAGATTCAGTTCAGGACAAATTCACATTATGAACATAACCACAACTGCTTAACTGGTCTTTGACTAACTTATTCACATGAGCTGTTTGCATGATTTATTCAGTAACAGCTGCGCTCCAACACAAACCTGTGCCACATGGAGGGGGTACTCTCAGCATCAGGTCAGAGCTGCTTCCCTCTTCTAAACAGTAGCAGTAAAGTAAAAGGAAAAAATGAGGCTTACACACCATCTTAAGGTATTTGGATTTGTCCTTGCATTTGGCACAGAAAACTTGTTTCATCATTCAAAAGTAAAGAAGCAGGAGATAATCTCTGGCACCATCCCAGTCCAGTGGCAGGATAAACAAGAGCAGCAAAGTAATGCTTGGGGAAGTGTCTTTCTCACGGGGAAACCTAATGGGACAACAGTGCTATTTGTAGAGTGGTCATCTGGCTTCTCTTAAAAATAAGAGGATGCTTGGGGCAATGTGTGACCGGACAGCAGTAATGTTTGTGGCTTCAGCCCTGCTTGTGAGTGGGTCTCCCTCTTTAGTAATGCGTACTCCATTTGTACATGTTTTTCCTAAGAAAATTCCGCGCAGAACACGGAGTTTTGCTGGGGTAACTCTTGCCCCGGTGTAACACTGCATCCAACACCACAGGGTGATAAAGTAAGAAGAGGTCGTGATCTTTACAGTCATATCTGCAACGCGATCCAGCGCTCACATTTTCAAGAGAACATGTAACACAGATTATCGATATGGTCATTTCATTTAATCAGTTTGAATCTAAGGAAGGATTTTTATTTAAAATACCATTAACGCTCCGTCACGGATTCCTGTGACGGTTCAGTGTATTGCGTGTACCACTGGCAATGAGTAAATACGAACCAACATAAAAACCGTTGACAATCTCCACAACACGGGATTTACACTACTGATGTGCTTAAAGTTTATTGGCGCCAGGTGGCGCTAACTTTTATTATTATTATTATTATTATTGTTATTATTATTGTTATTATTATTTCAATGTAGTCTAAAATGCCCCTCAAATCAAACAAGCCCAAATTTAAAAAAAAAAAAAAACTTTACACGATTTCTTGCAGTTTGTCAACAAAATGCGTCAATGTTAAAAGCGTCACATTACCTCCGTGTAAACAGTTGGTCAAATGAATTCAGACTTATTACACGAATATGAGTATAACTTTAGAGAAGTGACAGTGACAGCGACTGAAAGCAGCGCGACTGTTGCTTTCGGAATCAGCGGCCCAGCGGAACACCTGTGTCGTGCGTCCTCAATAGCCGAAGCCACTTCCTCCCGAGCCACATCCTTCAGCCGGCGCGTCGCGGGGTGCCAGGGCAGCGCGCCGCCAGAAAGCGCGGAGAGAACCCTGCGCTGCACTTCGGTTCGGTTCGGTCCGCCCCGAACAAGGCGCGCTCCCGCCGCACACGACCCGGGCGCTTGTGGCCGGCTCCCTCCCGCTGCCCACCGACCGCTGGGCAAGCCTGCCGTGCGGAGCGCGTTTACTTTTGGAAGCGGCGCGGGGACTGAGGGACGAGGGCGCTGGGGGCGGGGTCGGGGTCGGAGAAGCACCAACCGGGCGGCGCCTGGCGCGCCAGTTGCCCCAGCCCTCTCTCCTCGCGCTGCGGGGCTCGTGGCTTGAACTTGAGCACAGCGCGAGCGCGAGCGAGGACCGCAGCACGGCGTCGGCAGCGTGGAGAGCGGGACGCCCCCCCCTCTCCCCCCCTTTCGAACACATTAAACGTCCATAAAATCGGCTGGAGCGCCAGGCGGGGGACTCGAGGCGGGAAGAGCGCAGCGCCGGTGGCCAACAGGATGTCCCGACGCAAGCTGGGCAGTCGACCGCAGCACCTGAGCGCGATCCAAGGTAGGGACTGGGGTTGGGGTTGGTGTTGAGGGGGGGTGAGCACAGTGCGCCTGTCAGCGGCCAGTACGGTGGGCGAAAGTAGAGCCCCCCCCCCACACACACACACACACACACTATACCATCACCTGGACGCTTACCTGCTAGACCACACTGGTTAATTAAATCACTTTGACCAGGTTCAGACGTGCTTTGTGCGCGCACGTTGACATTGAAACGCAGTCTGACACACACGCACACTCTGAAGAAATAATGTTTTACCCTGACAGCTGTCTTCACGCTTCACTCCGTTGTCAGTTTTCTACTCTTTTCACCGGGCGGGGAATTCTAAACCAGATGTTGTGATACTGTTCAGTCCAGGCACGCTACTTCCTTATTGCATCGTGCCGGTAACTCGGATTCGGCTCCTTTTTCTTTTATTTTTTCTTTGTCCTTTCGCTCTTTCGCTCCGGTCTTTCGCGGGCGGCTGATAAAAACGTGCATTTTTCCATTTTTGACGAAACGCGAGCGATTCCTCGGAATGTGTCGGCGACCGCGTGCTCCAGACACCCCGCGCGTGCCACACACGGAGACCTGAGTTTGGGGGGGGGGGGTGTTGAGCGCGAGCTTAACCTTAAAGTTTCTCGTTTCTTTTTCCCAATTGTTATCGCGTTATAACTTAGCTCGGCTTTCAGGTGTGCGCGCCCTGTTCGGGCGTTTTATTTGCGGGCTGCTAATAAAAAGGGCCGCTGGAAGAAAAACCTCTCGTTTCCTCAAATCACAACTGCGTGAGGCGCGGGCGCCGAGTTCTCGGGCTCCTCCGGCTGTGCGCTCCCTTCCCTGACCGCAAAGCCGGGCCTCGACCGCGCCTTGCTCGGCCGTGCTGCACAAACACACTGAGCTCGATACAAACAGGAAAGGTGACATTTTTGAATAACCACTTGTGAAATTTTTCCTCTTCGGTACTGTCTGTACCTGTTTCAGCGCGGGCGGCTCTGCCGGGGCAGGTGTATCCAGCTCTGCGCTGCAGCAGTAGTTCACCGGCACTGGACCGTGACCCCACGCACACACAGCTCACAGGGTCAACTGGCAAAGAAAAAGAACATTTAAATGTCCTCTGTCACAAGAGCGCTGCTCCTGCTTCCCGGTGGCACCTCGGTACTGTCCTGCCCCTCCTTACATCAGTGGCAGCTGGGGACAGAACTCCTATTTACTGTCTATGATTTCTTAATCCGAGTCAGAAAATGGTAAGCAAATCCCAGTTATGAAGCTTTAGTCACCTTTGCCTCCTTGAGTATTTAAAGTGTATCTGGAGTGTTCAAGATTTAATCTGAAAGCACCGTGCACAGCGGCTTATAAACTCTGCTCAAATCTGTGGTGCTTTGTCTGCATTTTTAAATAACATGTCAGTGTTGGTGATCTGCTGCAGATGTTTCCAACCGTTACTGGAAACCACGAACCACTGTTGTAAGCGACCATTTACGTGACTGGACGTTACTGTGTAGTTCCTGCTGGAAAACACTCATTGCGTGACATCCCTGCTGTCGCGATACCCAGAGATTCGCGCCTGAATAATGAACCATAACTGGGAAGGAGGGTTTGGAGCACAGCACACTTCTGTCTAGTCGAGCTTTGGAGCTTTGCGAGAGGAAGTGGTCAGTGTTTGCTGACCAGACAGGCTGTTGACAAAAGAGTGGGGAGGGCAGTGTTACACAGATTAAAGGAGACACAGGGTGGTTACACATTGAGGATTTGTAGCTTTTTTTTTTTACTTCCAGTAACTGAAAGTGTCAATTTCAAACCATATCACTGTTCCTTTCTTGACATTTTGAATTCCCCGGCTGTTGGCTAAGATGAGGAAAGTTATCATCCGTCAAAGTGTTTTTAAGTTCAGCTTGTTTCCCTCGTACGATTTGTGGATACAGCAGTTCACCAAACAGAGAAAGCATTTCATGATCTTATCTTTCTGCGCTTGCAGATGCCCCTGAGCCTAACGTCATCACCAGCTCGTTGCTGCTGGAGAGGGCATCGCAGCAAGAAGTCGGGGGTCGTGACCTCCTTACTTGCGGGCAGTGTGGCCAGGCCTTCCCACTTGCCCATATCCTGACCTTCATCCAGCACAAGCAGGGGGGCTGTGGCCCAGGGAGGGTCTGCCAGAGTCAGACTGGACTCCAGAGCCACACCCCTCCCTCCCCAGCCAGTCGCATGCTACGCCGTGGCCCCCCGGCAGCCGGCTCGAGGATCGAGCCGGCTTACGTGGAACTGAAAAGATCCTCGGACCATGTCCAGAGGGAGGAGCTTGACGTGAAAGCCGAACCAGGCATAACAGGTGAGCGATGACCCTTTAATTAATGTTTTTTTGATCCCCTTCCTTTAACAAATTTCCACCAGTCCGACTCATTAGCTCTGCGTTGCTGTGACGGCGACGCCTGTGCAAGTTAAAGACGCCGGTGCTAATTGTGTGGAAAAGATAGGCAGTGGAGAGGAGTGGCATGGCCCTGAGGGGGATCCCGCCGCACCCCAGCACCTGAGCTCGCCCTTGTCTCCTTGACTCAGTCTCTCAGGTGAAGTGTCCAGGTAAACAGTGTACGCAGGCCACCGCGCTCAACCCAGAGGTCCCCCCCGGTTGCCTCAGCCTTGGTCTCCAGCCTTTATGATGGTTTTCATAAGCACTAACCTTTAAAACAGTGGAACATGAACTTTATCTGTGATTGGTTTCAGTCGCACAGATTTAAAAATGAAAGAGGTTTGTAGGCTGCAGAAATATATTTTTGTCTTAATGCAAACCCTTTTCGTCGCTTATTTGGGTCCTAGTAAAACCCATAATAGGGTGGTTAAAATGCTTATGCTTCCCAGGCCAGTTTTGACCTAGACGTTCACAGCCGTGCCAAGCACTTTGGAACTATGCAGAACCGCGCAGCATTCGGGCAGCAAGGGACAGTACCGCAGTAAAATGGTAGGCTACTGTGTCATTTTTCACCGTCTCTGTCGGCTGGGTGTGCAGGTGTGAGCACATTGCTGTGGCTCTGAAGGAAACGGTTTCTCACAGCCCCTGGCCTCTACTGGCTGACTGAAAACACTTTTTGGGGGGGTGGGGGCAGTGTTGTGCCATAAGAAAAACAAGCCTGCAGTTGTCTGAATATTGCTGTTCTTATAAAATGTGCATAGTTTACACACGACAGACATACTGTACGCACACAGATTAACTTGGATCACTATTTCTACATGTTGCCTGTTTACATGCTGTACATGCACACTGCTGTGCACTCATGCACACATGCATATACAGACTCACACACAACAGCATACACACACGGTCACACTTCCTTCCTTTGTGTAACGTTCCCCAAGCCCCACTGAAGCACAACTGCACGCCGTCACGCCCTCTGCTTCTGTCAGTCCACAGCCTTCCACCTCTGTTTCCGTCCCTCCCTGCCCCTGTTTTCATTTCCGTCACCCAGCTTGCAAACTCGTGCGGTCTGGGCCCTGCGCACTCTGTGCCCTGAATCTAAGATGAAACTCCTGACCATACAAACATCCAGAAGCGAGAAAATAATCTACGTGCTCAATGCTTTTATTTGTTTAATAATTTTTATTTTTTTTTTTATTTTTTTTTTGGGGAGGCAGAAAGAATCTGTTCTTTCAGTCTGATTTAAGTAAAGATAATGTGACCATCTCATGGATAAGGGGGTAAGACTACGTGTATGTGTGTGAGTTTTAGAAATGACTGTGAGGGGCGGCGATGCCTGACTGAAAATGTTAAAAGTGAAAGAAACAGTCAACGTGAAAAACGAATCATCACACAAGTGTCCTGTCTGACAGACGGTTAGAAAGACCACGTTTGAAGGGACAGTCTTCACCCGGGCTCCCATCTGTGCATCTCTCCTGGGCCCATCTCCCTGTCCTGTGCGTTTTCATTCTTTTCACCATCATTGTTTCAGTGCTTTCTGACCCCCCCCCCATAATTTTTCCATCTCCCCTTCTTCTCCATCATCCCTTTCTTTTCTCCTCCCTCTTGCTGGCTGCCCCATTCCCAGGGGACAGGAGATTCTGCCTGCTGCTCATTAGCGCTCACAGCCAATCTGCATTTTTAATTAGCGGTTATTGCCGCTGCTTAATATTCAAGTGCATCCCCAGGCCAAATGGGAATCCTTACAAAAAAAGTGTGTGTGTGGGGTGGGTGGGGGCCGAAAGAAGGAGAGAAAGAAAAACCAGCTGGGTATTGTATTTCACCCCAGGACACAGACACAAAGCCCCCCTCCACCCCCAAGGGTGAGAGAGGTGGTTTTCGAGGGGTGGGAGTTTCTGTTGCGATTATTGGAGGAGGGGGGAGGGCATATTTAGCAGTGTTTCTGAAACCTGCTAAGCATTTTGATTTTTTTTTTTTTTTCTCCTTTCGCTTTTCCTTTGTCTTCCCTCATCCTTCCTGATATCTCAGAGAGGAGCAGCGAGGACATTTTATTTCACTCCAGGCAGAGTGGAAGACTCTCCTCTTTTTAATCTTTTTTTCTCCTCCCCCCTCCTCCCCAATAAAACACAGAAGGATTTTGACTTCAAGAAACATAAAAGAGGCTTATGCCGTTCTGGCTTTGAACCTTCAGGGAAAAAAAAGAAAAGAAATGTTTTCTCTCAATTTTATAAATTCTTCTTTCCCCCTTTTTTTTAACATTTTCGATTTATGCGGAAAGAGCTCATTTGTCAAGGGGGCTGACTCAGGCCTGATTTGCATAAAGCCTTCGTTTTCCCCGTTCCGCTAATTAGCAATTTGCAGCTTTAATTGGCGAGCGGCTCTCGAAAAAGAGACAAAGCGAACGACGTTTAAAAATATCTCCAGATGTACTTGAATATCCGTCCAGTCTTTGGTTTTCTTCTCCCTCCCTTCATCCACCTACAACCTGGCCCCTTTCTGAGCCCTTAAACGCAGAGGCACCTCAGCGCCCACTTAGCCCAGGTGTTTGACAGTTTCACAAAGTTCTTGTGAAAGCAACTACATGGTGACAAATTTTTTAATTACAAATAAATAATGTACCGAGAATGACTCTTCCCCTTTAGCGGCCTTTTTTTTTCTCGTAATTGCAGTTATAAGGGGATCTTGCCGAATTTCAGATGTTGAAATGTTACATTCTGCATCTTAAATTTTCCAGGATAGCTGCAGTAACACCCCAGTGAGAATGCAGTCATCTGGAGTGTGCTTTGCTCATGAACTTGTGTGCTTTTTTCATGTCCAGCAGATGAGGAGCCTTCCAGCTTCACCTGCCAGGTGTGTGAGGGTATGCTACCCAGCGCCTGGGCCCTCCTGCAACATGCACAGCATAGCCATGGTTTCAGCATCTACCAGGAGGATGGCAGCGATTGGCAGCCATCTATCCAGCCAGCCACGCTGGGCCCCCACCACCTGGGCTCCACCCTCACAACTGCATTCTCTCCTGCTTCCGTGCGCCTATCCAGGTCGCGCCTCCCAGTCAGAACAGGGGCAGCGCAATCCCCGTCTGCCAACCATGAACTGCAGGCACTCAACTTCTCGGTACGTCTGCGGGAGCTGGCCGAGGTCAACGCTGGTGGCGTGGTTCTTTCTCCTTCCCCGTCTCCACCTGCTGCCTCACCATTCCCACACGCCGCTCCCCACCAGACTCTTTTTGCCTGTGAGCTATGCGGTCAGCAGTTCCAGTCGCTACGCAGCCTGTCGGCACATCGCCGCACCCATGCGAGCGAGAGGCCTTACCGCTGTGGCCTGTGTGAGCAGGCCTTTGCCCAAAGCGGTGAGCTGGCACGCCACATGAGGAGTCATCGTCAAGGAAACACCTGGTCAGCACACGAGGGAGATGATGGGGCTGGGGAGGAAAGGGAGCTGAGGCTGAAGGGTCAAGAGGCACCGACTGACACCCCTGTCAGTGGGGAAAGGGAGACTCCTGAACTCAGCCATTTGAAACACGCAAAGGGTGCCGGGTGTTCGGAAGCTGTTAGAGTCCCAGGCCGGACCGGCCTGCTCAGTTTATTCCAACCACAGACTGAGGCTGTGGATGGTGAAGGTGAGGGTCCCGGGGAGCACCTGGAGGCCTCTCCCTGTGGTAGCAGTCCATCTGATGGCTCTCTGGAAAGTGGCGAGACAGGTGGCAGCGGGGAGAGTGGCATCGCTAGTGGTGATTGCACTCCCAAACGCCAAGAGAGAGATGAGAGACCCAGAGAGTGGGAGAGCGAATGGCGCGCTGCCCCAGCCACCATGGTGCAGGAGTGGCAACAGGAGAGCGAGCAAATGCGAGGCACTGTTGGAACAGGTGGACGCAAGAAACGGGAAGAGGCCTGCGAATACTGTGGCAAGCGTTTCCGCAACAGCAGCAACCTGACAGTGCATCGGCGCAGCCACACGGGTGAACGGCCCTATCACTGCGGCCTCTGCAGCTACGCGTGTGCCCAGAGCAGCAAGCTGACACGCCACATGAAGACGCATGGGGCCCGGGGCACAAGAGCCCCTTTCTTTTGTCAGCTCTGCAGCGTGCCATTCACTGTCTACGCAACTCTGGAGAAACACCTCAAGAAGGTGCACGGCCTCAGCCACGCCGATATCGGCACCCATGGGCCCAACAGCAAGCATGACAGTGACGCCGCCTTGGAAGCCAGCATCTCCGCCTGTTCCGAAATGAGCCTGATCTCAGATGACTATGCCGAGGCCAACAGCGACCCCGACCTCCGCAGCGAACAGAATGCTACCTCAGCCACCACAGACGTCATCATGGAGCGTAGCACAGCTTCTGTGTAAATTGCACTCTTGCATCCAGCAAATACACAAAAAATACAATAAAATGTTTTACACTGGCAAGACCGTTCTTATCAGTCCCGGCAGAAATAAAAAAGACCACCAGTGGACACTTGACTCAGCTTGTGGCCATTCAGAGCTTCCCCCTAAAATGCAAAACACCTAATTTGTGGGCAGTCTACTTTGCTGCGGTACCCAGCATGCACAGCTGCCACTGGACTGGTGATACTAATAACATTTTTCTTGATGACAATCTTGACACCAGAGCCCAGTTGCCCCGCCGTCTTTTATCAGCGAGATGCTACCCTACATGCAAAGTGCCACATAAAGACCACCACAGTCAATGCCCAGTCCTGTTCTGATGCCCTCCCAAGTATGTTGGATGGATCTTCTTCAGCAATGAAGGGTGGGGGCAAAAGGAGCTGCTCTGGTTGGAGCATGGGTGACCCACAATGAACTCACAAGTAACGTTTGTTTCCTTTGGAAAAAGCAGAAAGTGACAAGTCCTTTCCAAAGACAAGCCAAGGCCTTTGCTCTTCCACTCAGATGAATCAGGGACATGCAGCATCTCTGGAACATGGTTGTGGACCTTGGGTTCTTCTACCCTCAGTCAGTGGAACTGTGCTTCTGGGACAGAAAGGAAGAAAAGTTCCAAAAGTCTGTGTGTAGCATTTCACAGCCAGGCAGCTGTGAGTTTACAAACACAGAGAACTCGGAAAGGTTGTGGGACACACTCTTACGTTGGTGTATTGTGCTGTTTCTTTTTTGTTCTGCTCGTCTCCTATTGCCTTCCTATGCATTGAGAAATTGCTGTTTTGTACTGTCCTTTGAAACAAAACGGGTGTATTTTGTACTTTGTAAGGCTTTTAGGTGTGTGTGTATGTACTGCTTTGAGCCCTTATGCATGTTTTGCTGCCAGAAATCTTTATTAATATTATATTTTTTCCTAAAGTATGAATTTGTACTCATACGGGCACTTGGGGACAGTTAGAAACTGAACAAAGTGCTGAACTGCTGTGAAAATAGGGGCTTCTCTTATCCACTCATTAGGAAAAGATGGAAGCTTGCTGAAAGCACAGGCTAAGCACTTCTCTGTGTCTGTCCAATGCTGTGTGTATGTAGGGATTTTTTTATACATTTTGTTTTGACTTTCCTCGCAAATAAATATAATTAATGTTTGTATTCTGATGGCAGGGAAACATTTTTATGATCCCATATTTGGGGTGGAATTTTGCAAGTGTGTGCATGTGAAAGGCTATGCGATTACTAAAAAAAAAAAAAAAAAAAAAAAAAACATTATTCAGGGACCAGCGTGTTGTAAATTTCATACACATGGGAAGAGTCATCCTAGTTGTTGTTCTCGTCCCTGTTGTTCCTCATGGGTCTTTCTACTGTGCACCTCCTGTCCGTCTCTCAGCAGCTGCTTTGCTGCCTTTTTTTCCACCTCTGTATGCAGGGCAGGGGCTTCGGGCCATTTTCCATTGTAAACTGGCTCTATATTGTTAAGGTTCTAAACATGACCAGGATCATTAAAAAAAAAAAAAAAAAAACGAACAAAGGGAAATCTGCTGCGTTTTTGTTGCATGGTGCAGGACAGCGAGTTGAGGCGAGCCACAACTTGTTTGGACGTTCGTTCAGATAACAGGGCCATTGACGACTCGTGTTTACTCGTGGGCTGTAATTATCTTTCAGATGATAAATATTTAATGTCACTTCCACTGTCAAAGGAATTCTGCCCAAACGCCGAGGTCCTTCTGATCATTTCCAATTCCCCAGAACGGCGTGAACCGTGACACTCGCCCATTCCTTTGCTCCGAAGGCCTCCGCACATCCGCGCACGCAGGAGGAAGCAAGGTGCCTTGGGTGTGACACGTAGAAGTTGAAGGTGAGAGCAAAGTGTGTTTGTGTGCATGTCTGTCTCCATGCGGGATGGTGGGGGGGTTGGCTGGTAATGGTGTTAATTGCTGACTCCGTGGTTGGAGCACATAAACCCGTGTGCCAGCATCTCAGGACCAGGCCCCTCCCTCTCTAATGAGTTTGAAGCTCTATGATCTCGATAGCTCGTCAACAGCAGGCTTGTTTAATGAGCTTTCAACAGGGTGGGGGTGCGGGAGGACCATATGTAACCTCCATGGTGAATGCCACCCGTCGCCACCCCCTCCTCCTGCGACACCATCCCTCATTGCTGTTGTGCCAGAGAAAGAAATTGAGATATTTCTTAACCAGATTTTTACAAGCAAACTACGCAATGAGCAATTCTATCCCAGATAAATTCATCCCTCAGAGATTTTGGCACCCAAGGAGCTGCTTCTGTTTGCCTCCAAGCCAAGACAAAAAGCAATGGCTTTTGGTTGCTGTGGGCCCGAGTTATATAATGTAATATGATATAGAATATAATTGCCTCCAGCAGGTGGGTGAGTTCCCAGGTATCCTTTGTCTTGCTGTAGCTCTGTAGCTCCACACCTTCACAGCAGTTTCCAGACCAGCGGCATTCGTGGCGGGCCAATCACAGATTTGCACTTTATCAGACACTGGCCCTTCTGGACTCGGTGACATCAGCTGACCACGCCGTGCCCCAAGTGCAGCTGCATGTGGACTTTGAGATTTAATAGCCATATCGCAGCAGAACAGAGGTCTTTTGTTCATCTAGAATGAGACGAAAAGATAGCAAGTGTCCCATCTCTCGAGAGTACGCTTTTGTAGACATGGCTGCTGTCAAGGTCACGGAAGGCCTTTGCGCTCCTCCGAAGGAATACGGCAAAGTAGGAAATGGCCTTGCAGGGCTGTCAGTGAACAAGTCTCATCAAAAGTGCACTACATGGTGACAGATTGCAGTTTATTTAAAAATAGTACCATCAGTAGACCACCTTTCCTTTAAAAAAAAAAAAAAAAAAACAATTTTGAAGCACATTTCTCGCTTACTTAGACTTCTGCATGAAATCTGAACCCTAGAATTACCACTCTATCCTGTTCTTGTACGTCACTCGATAGACCAGATTCCTGAAGGGCAGCAAACACTTGTTTTACATAGAATATAATCATAAGAAATAATGAGGTCAGGCAGTGCTGAATTTCCAGCTTATATAATGCTGTAACACCTCAGTGCTAAATTCAAGCAATGCCTTGGATGAGCTGAACTGCAACAGGAAACAGAAGCGGTTTTCATTAGTATCTCGTGTTATTTGAAAAATTATGTGGTTTCTCCATTCGATGAGAGTGCCGCTCGGGGCCTTCAAAACAGCACTAAAAGGCTGCTGTTATCACTGTCATCTTATTGTGCCCCAGTGACAGGATGGCAGCCAGCGAGACCCACCGCTGCACACATTTCTGAAATATTTCGTAACGCTTAAGGCTCAACGGTCAAATGCCGTAAAATGGAACTTGGTGCTTAAGGGCAGCTCAGATGGCTGTCACGGCAGATCGCTGTGCTGCCTGCAAGAACGCAATGGGAGGACCTGCTTTGTGCAGCTGTGGGTGGACCTGTCTGTGGCTTTCTCTTTCCCGCTCTCTCTCTCACTCTCTTGTTAAGCAGACAGCAAAACCCAGCACCCTGGCCTCCCTCCAAGGTGGCAGCACACAACCACCACCTGACTGGCAGGTGATAATTGGAGCAGGACTGAAAAGCAAAGGGAGAACTTTCTTACAGGGAGAGGAGTGAACAAGAAAGGAAGTGGAGGAAACAGTGAATATCTTATTCACCAAATTCACTGATACTTTGGTTTTTCTCTAGTTGCATTAACTTTATAATCCCCCAACTGGATATTTTTAAGGTAAGTTCCCATTTCAAGGGTACAACAGGATACCTCAAGAAACTGGAAACCCCATGTCCTTACCCAACATGCCACCTGCTGCTGAATAAACAAGTTAAACATAAGTGTGTGCTTACGTTAGATCTTCTGTGGTATACTGTCACACAAAACTGCCACCCAAGTGTCTTCAACACACTGGGCTGCACCTTGTTCTCCAAGCGCATGCGTGCGCGTGCGCACACACACACACACACACAGGTCAAGGCTTTTAGCTATGGGGGAACTGGAAAAACTGGCCTCTTTAATGACCCCCTTTAGACCAGAGCCAACCAAAGGGGTCATGTATCTTCAAAGCAGAGCTCTCCTACCTTGTGTTTGCAATAACACCCAAACTTCACACTTCAGCATGCAAGCACCCAGGTGAAAAGAAAGCGAGAAATACAGTACTCGGAATGCGATCACGCTGGCCTTCAGCCAAATTAAAAAAAGTACGCTTTCTTGAAAATAACTTAAGTGCGTTAAAAAACAGGAGGCAGTGGATGGTTTCCAGCTTTCATAGACAAACCAGCTTGAACTGAAAGAGAAAGAACCGAGGCGAAGCACAAGAGATGCAGATGGGACAGCGGAAGGGTCGGACCCCCTTCGTCGGTCGCGCCGCGCTAATTAAGCGCTGATTGGCGGGCCCCGTCTCGCGCCGAGGGTCGCGGGGTCAAAGGGTGGAAGGGGCTGGGGTGGCGGGACGTCTCGAGCTCCTGCTCTCGCGAGCCAGCGAAAGCCCGACTGACGCACCGCGCGCACGAAAACGTTGTCTTTGTGGGAAACTGCGGGCGCTCGACAGGGCCGTCCCGCACCGCATCATTTCGGCTCGGCTCTCCGCGTCGTTTTGTTTGTCGAACATTCGCCCGTGTAAAATGGGACACACGCTGAAATGGCCTTCAGGTGGCTCCGTTTTACCGGTTAAACTCAGAATTTCACTCGATGGCGCTGAGCAGAAGTATCGTCGCCTGGTCCTACTTCAGCTTACTAAAAGCGGAGAGGCATTTCACTTTTTTTTTTGCTTTATATTTATGGGCATCTTCCCAGGGAAAAAAAAATGCCTTCACCAACTTTGTATAGGGATAGCGTTGCGCGTCTGTCTCATAAGTTTTATGACTAAGTGAGGGGGAAGAAAATACACAAGTTCTGTTTGAATTTTCGTTTAAAAATGTATAAAGTCTTTGATGCTCACGAGCTAGCTGCGGGCGGGCGGTAATTAATTTACTCTCCATTCAGAAGTGAGACGGCGAGATGAGGACAGGCTGCCCCCTAACGGCCCGTCTTCGGAAAGAACTCTGCCCGTCCGTGAGTATTAAAACTCCTCGTCCCTTCATTCCTTTGCCCACGTTATTTCTTCCATTGAAGCCCTGAGATCTTGAGCACTTGATCACGGGTACAGTTGTGCAACAGCTGGATCCCCGTCGTACCGATCAGACCACAAAATAAGGACGGTCTTGCCTACGTTCTTCGCACACATCAAAAGTTTACGGCAATTTACGGCTTGCAGAGCCGTGATATCAGCGAGATCTCGAATGCCCCAGTCCCTTAGTTCTGTTTTTGCGTGCCACTGCTTTTGTTTTTCCAAGCGTACATCACCAGGCAAAAATGCTGATGCGCAATAATAAAGGAGGTCGATTAAATTGGATTATCGTGAGCCCCGTTGGGCTGCCTTGCGCCGGAGGGTCTCTGCATTCCTCCGTGGGATGGTTCCATTTACTGTGCTCAGCCACCTCTCCGCGGGGGAGCTCGAGGTGTGTGCACTATAGTACAGCACGGTACTTAAGGAGACCTTCCACTCTGCGCCGAAGATCTTGCAGCAGCCCGCCCCCGCTCCACATCGCTTTTTCCGGGTTCTGATCTGAGCCGCATCCTCGGGTACCTTTAAATCATGGCTCTCGAGCCCGTGTCCACTGTGAACCCGGTCAAGTTCAAGAACCAGGACTACGAGTCTCTGCGGGATGCGTGCGTCAAGTCGGGCTCTCTGTTCAAGGATCCGCTTTTCCCGGCGGACCAGAGCTCCATCGGCATGGCCGCAGATCCCGACCCCAAGAATGCCATCCGGTGGCTGCGACCCAAGGTACCCGTTCTGCCTGCCCGCTTGCTTATTTATTTATTTTTATTTATTTATTTATTTATTTATTTGGACCCCAGGTTATCGTGAGTAATAAACACACAGCTCCAGTGTCTGCTGAAAACGCAAGACTAAAACACTAGATTCCTTTAATTCCTCTATTTTTATATATTTTGGGCACTGTTATAAATCATGTATATACAACAGTCCTTACAGAATGTCACTGTAACTCTACCCCTGTATTTGAACTCGTTATTCTTACCCGTTACAAGATGTATAAATGTCAAAAGTGAATGGCAAGAGAGTGTGGGGTTAGTAGGATAACGCAGCACTTTTATGGTTGGTTCAGAGAAATAGTTATTTTTCATTTATGGTGTGAAACCTGTAGCTTAGAGCAGACTAGAAACAAAGGACAAAGATACTTTCTTGAATGTCCTGCATTAAAACTTGTAGAGAGATAGGGGTGATGAGGAGATGCTGTTATTTATAGCAGGCATCTGGATTCACTTTAGATGTGTCATGGAAAGATAATGTGAAGATTCTGAGAATATAGACAGATCTGTGTGTTTGGGGTCTTGGCCTTAGGCTATTTTGTTTAAAAATAGCCAGGCTTGTTCTGTCTTAATGGTAAAAACCCCAGTTGTGTATTAATCCACAATACAGTGTGATGTTTGTTGTCGAGAAATGTTATGAGTTTTCTAATTTTTGCTCGGGTGCAGGACATCAGCAAAGATGCTGTGTTCATCGAGGGCACCACAGGGACTACAGACATTTGCCAAGGCCAGCTGGGTGAGTCTGACTTTCATGCCTGGACCTGCTTGACTTGCTGGACTTGCTTGACTGTGATAGAGCCATAGGACACCGCCTGTGCTAACCTGATAAACCAACTTCTCCTAAGTGATGAAGGAATCAATAAAGAGTTTCCCTGACCATATTCCTAGCTGTCACTGAAATAGTGGTTTCATCTGAGATCCCAGCATCCTCTTGAAGGTTTTGATCATTGTTCTGATGCTCTGATCCAGGATTCCAAGAGCTGTCTGCTATCAAATTCATAGATCTCAAATACATGATCTTACAAACATATCTGGCTATAAATTTTTCATAACTACCTTTACCACATATGTACACTAATCACTTAATGTTGTATTTCCATGGGCTATTTGTTGGTTTAAAAAGCAGTTTGTATACTTTCCATGCTCACAAGTTTGTATGTTTTCATCTGGTGCTCTGTACAGGAACATGTGTTAGAAATAAGTAGCAGAATGAACAAACCCCCTACTGAGAGCTGGAGTCAGAGCTGGCAGCAGCAAGCCCTGCAGCCCAAAGCACTCTGGGAGATCAGAGTGCGTACATGTAGACATGGAAGACAAATAAATACCCATTAGCTATTGATAATCTATCAAGAATGGCTGCTCAGAGGTGGAATAACTTGTCGTACAAAATTTACGCACTGCCTGAAAATGAAAATACTTGCCAACAGTGCAAAGTTGAGTACACATACTTTCACATAATTTTGAGCATTGTATCATTATATGAATATAATAGTATATATAACTAAGAATGTAAAAGTACATAGTGTGCAGATGTACAGTATGTTACGAAATGAACTAAATTGATCGGACTACTGCAACAGATGTTAACGGTTAGTGGGGAATGTGTCCGTGTGAGAGTCAGCCATTGTTGTGCAATCGCAGACCATTTACTGTGTTTTCTGCAGGCAGATGTTGCCAACTCTGTTTGTCTGTTTCTGTTTAGTTTTATCTATTGCTGCTCAGTCCTGCCCTTTATCTGTTTACTGCAGGTGACTGCTGGCTGTTGGCTGCCCTGTCTAGTTTAACCTTGCACCCCACCCTCTTCGCCAAAGTAGTCCCAACTGACCAAAGTTTGACTGAGTCCTATGCTGGTATTTTCCACTTCAGGGTAATGGCACACAGTGGTTAACACATGGTCACATCATCCCTTCAAAATGCATTTTGGCATAGATTATGTCCGTTTTTGTCTGTCTTTATACTATTTATTGTCTTGTATTTTGATTCCGAGTGTTCTGCCAATGTCATTTTAGATATTTCACAACAACTTAGTCTTGTAATGGTTTTAATTAAGAAAGTGGAGCATACATAGATGTCATTTTAATTACAATGAATAGAACATAGTTTAATAGGAATATTATTATAAACAAATTTGCTAATGAGATGTTTAAAAAGTTTCCATGGCTCCTGCTGTGGTTCAGCTCACTAAATAACTGTTTGTGTCTAAACAAATATGATTGTTTGACCTAGTCCTCTAATGTGTAACCTTTCTGGCCTGATCTGACTGAATCTCCAGGCAAGGGGGTTGTACAGAAAGAGAAACAGATATGTGAATTTGACCATGAGATGAGCAGGGAACAAGGATAGTAATTGTTTTCAGGGAGAGACATGACTGAACAATGCTGGATGAGAATCACACTGATGGTCAAGAGCAGTAGAGGTACTGTGTAAATAACCCTCCTAGATGTCTGGAATTCTGCTAATACTAACGCTAATAATAAAATGTGCATCTAAATTAGCATCCAACCCCTTGGGTCTCTAGTACCCATTCTAGCCTCTACATTCTCACTTCCTGTTTCCACCAGCTCTATCAGACTCATCTCTCACTCCATGGGTATTGAAAAAAAATCCCTGAAAGGCTGGAAGAAGTTTGTTTTATATGTTGTACGAAGGGTGGGGGGACTACACTTTTATGAAATTCACAAAACATGGTTGCTTTATTTAAAAAAAAAAAAAAAAAAAAAAAAGTATATTCACAATAGTTCAGAAACATGGTTTTCAGTTTTGCTTTGTCAGTTTTTTTTTTTAAACGTTGGAAAAGTCATTTGGTAATTTTATTCTGTGTCAGAACAGCCCAACCAACATTTATCTACAGTATTTATATGTGCTTTATTGGCACTTAACTATACTGTATTATTTTTAATTGCATTTGGTTTTTATGGTAACACTTAAACCACAAAATTGAATAACATGGAGTTTGTTAAATCAATTTAATATTAACATACTTCTTACTGCAACTGAAAGAAAACACTGAAATAATAAAAAACATTGTTTGAGTAACACTGAACAAGGCAGTCATAGAGTTCTTGAATTACTTTTTTTTTTTTTTTTTTTCTTTCTTCTTTCTTCCCTCTCCCCCAAGCATGCATCTTTATTTTTTCACTTGGTGTTGTAAAGTTATGGAAGCCTGGAGGCCACAGCCTGTAGGTGATACCTTTAGGGTTGGTGGCAGCATTAGAGATCAACATTTCACTCACTAAATGTTTTCTGCAGAGCAGAGGTCTACAAAGTCCTTTTTCCTGTTTAATGACTTGTGTGGTGATGTTGAAAATATGTGTGGCGTGACCTTACATGAAAGCAGCCTGTGTGTTTAGGATTCGAGCTGAAAAGGAGATGAGTGAGTTTGGTGTCTGGTGGGACGAAGGAGGAGTTCTGATCTCCGTCCGGGCAGGCAACTCCCGCCCTGGGGCATAAACCCTACTGCTGGCCCCCACAGGTGGACCGGTCGAGGCCTGCCTACATCCACTAACAACCTATGTTATCGGAGACTATGTGTAGTGCAGAAATGTGCACACAAACGTGAGAGCTGGAAACACGTATTTGCATGGACCGCAAACAGCCAGAGTACTAACGCTTACTGACATTCACGCTCTTGGGAATGACAGAAAATGCCCTTTTCCTGGTTTATCACTTCAGCTAAGTGTGATGATACAGCACACGCATCATACCACTGTCTTTGATCAATTTATCAGTTTAAAACCAGGACCTCACCTACTTTATATTACGACCAGTTCAGTTTATGATCGCCAAGCTTGAAGCAAGCACCTTGCCTGTGAAACTTTTTCTTGCTGTCTCTTTCCCACAGTTCTGGCAGTATGGAGATTGGGTGGAGGTTGTAATCGATGACCTGCTTCCTGTGCGCAGTGGCCGCCTCCTCTTCAGCCACTCTCGGACCCTGAATGAGTTCTGGAGCGCCCTGGTGGAGAAGGCCTATGCCAAGTACGTGCACGTGTGTGTATGTGTTTGTGTGTGTGCGCGCAAATACATGACTGTACTGCTCTCTGAATATAGGTGTGTGTTTCTCACAGATTTGGAAAACATGCTCAAACAGTGTGATTTAGAATAAGAACTGAAGGTGTATGTACAGTATTGGTACCCATAATGTTCCCTGTGAATGCACTCCAGGGTCAGCATTTCTACTTGTGTCTGCCCACCCCCATTAGGATGACTGGGTCCTACAGCAGCCTAAAGGGAGGCAACATTTCCGAAGGAATGGAGGACTTCACTGGAGGCATTGCACGAACGCTGGATATTTCTTCCCGGAAACCCCGAGGATTGTGGAAGGTCCTCACCGCCTCTCTGGCTCGCGGAACTCTGCTAAGCTGCTTCATACAGGTATATACACATGCACACCTTTCCATTGTCCTACTCCACACACAAATCTTAACCTATTTTACCAGTTCTCAGGTCAACATTGTTTTATCTCCAAACATACACACACACTCCCTGATACTGATCTATGCATATTCACACATCTGTCCAGGCTCACAGTTGCTCAAGATGCTGAACTGTAATGGAATAACTCCTGTTTAACTGTTCTTCATGTAAGTGTCATCTTTCCATTTTGGTTGCCCTCCTTTTCCTCAGGCGGCGAATGTGCGTGAGATTGGGACAGTGAGCCCACAGGGTCTGGTCAAGGGCCATGCTTACGCCATCACAGACACTGACAAGGTGACTGCCATCATGCTGACTCACACTCTGACAGCTGACTCTGCTACAGACATAGATGTAGATGCTACTGGAAGGACACCCTGAATCTGCATTATACTGCTCACTAAATAACTATGGATAAGTATGTTAAGTGAGTTTGTTTGTGTGTCTGCTTGCAGGTGAATAAGAAGTCTGGTGAGGTGTTTCTCTTGAAGCTGAGGAACCCTTGGGGGTTTGTGGAGTACTGTGGGCCCTGGAGTGACAAGTGAGAGACCATTCTTGTGTTGGAATCCCATAGACTTGCCCATGTGCTGTGTTCATTCTTGTTCTATGTGCGTCTATCTTAGGACACTGTATGGAGCACCTGGACTGTGTGTTTAAAAGTGTAGTATTAGAATAGTATTTATAGCTTCAGAGTGTGTGTTTGTGTTTGTATGTGTGTACAGGTGTAAGAACTGGAATGAAGTGGATATTGCTGAAAAGAAGCGGCTTGAGCTCATCACAGCAGAGGATGGAGAGTTCTGGTAACTTACAGTATATTCTGTCTCACATACTTTTGCTTCACACACATATTCACCTTTTACTATACGTGAACATAAAAAGACACTCATGCAGTCTGTAGTCATGATCACCTTGTTTACAAAAGGGTCAGGAAATGATGATCAGCTTTCCTTGTATTTTTAGCTCCTTCTGGGAAAGTAAAATGGTTTGTGACAAATTGCTCATGCGGATGTCATTTATTAAATAAAACTTGACTCACTGAGAGTATGAACACTTGTTCGAAACCTATTCAAGCATACATACATGGTTCATACACACACAGAGATATAATACATGTGCCCAAAGCTTGGAACTGAGGCTTACAGATCTTCAACCCATCTCTGCACAGGATCAGTGTGGAGGACTTCAGCACTTTCTTCCATACAGTAGAACTGTGTAGCGTGAATCCAGACTCCCTTGCTGAGGATGAGGAGGAACAAGTGCACTCCCCTTCTGCCTGGACCATCTCCTTATACCAGGGCTCATGGGTGCCAGGCTGCACGGCAGGGGGTAGCATCAAATTTCCCCGTAAGTGGACAGCTGTAGGCAGCATGTGGTTGGATTTACTACTGTTTTTAATTATCATCTTCAATTTCCCTGCATTTTTCCTTTTCACATGCATTATTATTAATGAGTTTTATCAATGAGCTACAAGAGTAGATTTGGGGTGTCTTGCACCAGAGTCTAATCAAAATAGTATCTCTCCTCATCTTTCCTTTCCAGGCTCATTCTGGAAAAACCCACAATTTACACTCATCCTCTCAGAGCTGGATGACTATGAGGATGAAGATGACCCCAGCGATAATGGTGATGACGCAGACGAAAACATGGTGACTCTAGCTCCTGCCGTCAAGCCTACGAATGAAGCAGCCGCAAAGCCAAAAGGGAAAGTGATGAAGTGCACCCTGGTAGCTGAGGTGCTACAGAAGTACAGGAGACAGAAGGACAAGACCAACTTCCTCCAAGTTGCCTTCCACATTTACAGGGTTAGTGAACAAATGTAGAGGGATGAGCAGCAGACCCCCAAACAGCAGAGAGCAAATTTCTCTTGTATTGGAATTATTTAATTCTTTCTAATTTCTATATTTCAATTTATTTTTCCTCCCATTTATCAGGGAGTAGCAGGGTGTTTTTAAATTTTTGTGTTAATGTTCACTATTATATGTTCATTTGTTCTTGAAATCTACCCACACTAGATCAGTTTTGTGTGTGTGTGTGTGTGTGTGTGTGTGTGTGTCAAAGTTGCATTGATAATCAGTTTTTAACATGACTGCTGCTTTGGTTTCTTTTCCATTCAGATTCCTCCTGAGGTGAGTACAGTCGTCACCGTGTCTGCTGTATTGGGCATCCTTGTAATATTATACAAATGCATGGCTTATGTTAATTTTTAACTGATCAGTTATTTTATTGAGTCTTGTTAATGATGAGTCTATACTGCTTCCTTCCTACCTATCCACCTCATCTCCCCTCATGCACCTTTGTCCTTCATCCTTTGTCTCCACATCCACTTTGTCACCCCCCCCCCCCCTTCACGTAGCTTGCAAGTGACTCCAAACCCCTGGACCAGAAGTTCTTCTCCTCCAGGCTCCCTGTGGCTACTTCAGGGAAATACAAGGCCCTGCGTGGAGTTGGCCGGAAGGTCCGTCTTGACCCTGGCAGCTATGTGGTTGTGGTCTCTACTTACCGGCCTAACCAGCAGGGAGACTTCTTCCTACGGCTTTTCGCCAAGAGTGGGAATACACTGGGGTACGAGCAAGGGAGTGAGCGATTCAGGCTCAGTACCATGGGGAAAGGGGGTGGTATGACTAAGGAGGGGGAGGTGGGATGACTGAGGGTGAGTTTCCCACTTTCCTTTTCTCTGACTGCTCTGTTCATCTTGCAGAGACCCTGACATTACATGCACCTCCGGCGTCCGCACGGTCAGTCTGATTCGTTCTGATTCTCATCCAAAGTACTTTACCTCTTGCCAATGCAGTATGGAGAATTACTACTTTGTATTCCTATCAATATTAAGTGAAGTGTAAGAAAGTGTCCCCTCTCTTTGGTGTTAGTACAGGCGACATAATAGGTGTGCACACACTCATACTGTGTGTGTGTCTGTGTCTGTATTTCTGCACTTTGCAGGTGCAGTCAATTCCTGCCGCACCTGAAGATTATGCAAGAGTTCAGCAGCTGTTTGAAAAAGAGGCAGGAACGGTATGGCTGAGTCAAATTCAGCCTGAACTCCTCTGCTTTCTCCCATAAATCCTCAATTTTTTCCTCCTGCCTAAAATATTCACATTGTTTTATGCTTGTGGCAGGATGAACGGCTGGACGCACTTGAGCTGATGAATTTGCTGAACGCAGGTAAGAGAGCAGACGCTGAACCGGACCACTGCCGGTGTCCTGTATGATTGCTGCATTCAGTACCACAAATGGCCACAAGGTGGCCCAACAGCACCCAGTTCTCCCTGTGTGAACCACTGTTCTAGGAAAGAAAGGATGGGGCCAAGAAATGTGTGACGTAGTTGGAGGCTTATTTTTGTGTAAGCAGTTTGGACAAAAATATTACAAGAACAGCATGTTGACTTATTCACAGACATTGTCATGAATGAATAATGATGATCGTGATTGTAGTGGTGGCGGAGTACGCATTTTCAAAATCGCTTTTGTTTTAGCACCTACTTTTTTCTTAGTATTAATAATGGAGTAATTTATATTTGCATTTTTAAGACAAATAAAACTTTAATCAGTTGTAAGTGCAGTAGATGTAGCTTCTGGAGGAGCACACAGGTAATGGCTAGTGTCTTCCACACACACATGCTCTCAAAGTCCCTCTCATACTCCTTCACACTCCCAGTACTGGAAAAGGAATACCAGCTTCCCTTGGAAACCTGTCGACAACTCATCTTTGCAGAGGACGTATCCTTTGATGACTATGCCCTGCCAGCTCCCAGTGTTCCCATCATGTCCCTGTTTGTTCAACCTTGGAAATATTTTGCTCCCTGACCCTCTAATTCCAGACCGGAGGGAGGAGCAGACTGACGCTTCCACAGACGGTGAAGCTCCTGTCAACTTTGCGCAATCTGCAGGTATGTATACGCAAGACATGGGTTGTACTGACCACCTGGGCTGCTCAGCGCTCTACTGGCTTAAATTGCCTTGTTCATGAAAGAAGCAGTCAACGAAAAATAATCTCATCTGATTTCACACTCTGTAAGGGAAGGTTGTAGAATTGGACAAGTTTTCAATTCAGTTCAGTACAGGGGTGTACGGTAGGGGTTAATTGCTAGATAAATGTAGAAGGTTTGGGGGATGGGTGAGCGATTATCTATCTTGATTAAATGATATGAGAGTGGATCCATTCACTGTTTGGGGTACAGACTGGCCAGAGTCTCATGATAAGCATCTCAAAAATACGTAGTAGACACCTACATGATTTAATAAGACAAACTTAATATAAAAAATATAAACAAATATATCTGTAATAACAGCTGGAGGTAGAAGACTACACACACACACACACTCTCACACGATGTATACACTTGAGCCCCCACTATGTCTTCAACAAACAGTACGTCAGTGGTTTTGTTGTGGTTTTCATAGACTACGTGTGGTCTAAGTTTCTCTCCATTTTTATAATGGTAATCTGAAGCCTTTAAATTAGATGCTCCTATTCTACTGAAAATTATTTTCTTTTCCTGTGACGTAAAAATTTTGTGATATGTCATTACATTTAAGCACGCATTAACTGACTGAATCTCCGCTTCATGGGTGTTGTAATATTTCAGCAGAGTAGTTCATTACATTCATTCTGCATTTTCTTTACTTATCTAGTTTCAGAAATTTGTTGGTTGCAGAGCACACAACAGGATGAGGAATGTAGCACATACATTGTATGGCCAAAAGTATGTGGACACCTGAGCATCACATCCATCTGTGCCAGCTGAACATCCCATTCCAAACCCATGGGCATTAATATGGAGTTGTTCCCCCTTTGCTGCTGTAACAGCTTTCACTCTTCTGGGAAGGCTTAACAACAGATGTTAGAGTAAAACTGTGGGAATTTGTGCCTATTCAGCCCCAAAAGCATCAGTGAGGTCGGGGCAAGAAGACCTGGCTTGTGGTTGGTGTCCCAGTTCATCCAAAAGGTGTTCAATGGGGTCAGGGCTCTGTGCAGCCACTCAAGTTCTTCTACACCAGGCAGGGCAAACCATGTGTTTATGGAGCTCGCTTTGTGCATGGGAGGAGCACAGTCATGCTGCAGCAGGAAAGGAGCTTCTTCTCTAAACAGGGGCTACAAAGCTGGAAGCACACAACTGTCTAGAATGTGTTTGTATGCTGTATGAATGCAGCTGAAACAGCTCAGCTCAGTCATTAGAAGGGGGCTCCACATACTTTTGGCCATGCAACATATTTTCGTAGACCCAAATATATTTAGCTTTAAGTTAATTTAACCTATATTAAATGAAATTACATTCTTGAAAATGACACATTTGATGTTTAGCTGATTCCTTTTAACAGTTTTGATACAGGATTTTGACCTATTTATACAGCTGGATATTTTTCTGTATATCATTTTGGGATATGTTCCGTTCTGACTGATAGTACACTAAAAGTAAGGAGCAGCAACCTTTAGGCTATTAATGCATATTAACTGCCCTGTCATCTGTTGTCAAATCACTTCATTTTCCATCCTTCTCCTAGTCCATCTTCATCAAATATGATGAGGACTCATCTGGAACAATGAGCCCCTTTGACCTGAGTCTTGCTCTGCAAGCTGCTGGTATGTATTTCCACTCCCTCACATAGCTCACTAGGATTGCCACTGGAACCTGTGTCCACCATCTGACATAGCTCATTGACAACCCTGCAGCTCACTGTCCTTCACTTTTAACAAAAGCTTATCTCACACGGTCATAATGAACTATGTTGTAATGTCCTTGTCTGAAACCTTCCCTCTTTTCTGGCATTCCCGTCACCCTGTTTTCTGTGCATCCTGTGTCTTGGCCACGGCTTCAGGTCTGCAGTGTGACAAGGCAGTTCTCCAGCTGCTCTGGGAACGGGTCGGTGCCGGTCTGCTCCAGCTGCCCTTCCATGGCTTTGTCTCCTGCGTTTCCAAACTGCGCGTACTCTTTGGTAGGTATCCTTACCCCATTGGTGCGTGTTCACAGGACCTGCATTTTCATTGGGCTTCGCTGTGAAGCTCCTACTAGATCTATACCCACGTGCAGCTTTAAGGCGGAGCTTCATGTGCCTTTCTGCAAAGTTAATGCCACTGCCCTGCATGTAGTCGATGCGACTCTGACCTTGTCATCGAGCTGGCACCACAGCAGACACCACTCTGCTGTCCCACGCACCACAGCCATGGCCACGTTGGTGCACTCAGCCCCCGGTAAAGGGCAGCACCGTGTCGCGATGCACTCTACCTTGTTAATTGTGCTAGCCCCTGCTGTCGTGTGCGGTCTTCTTTTCTAGCCCTGTATGAGTCAGAAACCAGCCAGGAGGTGAAGAAACGTGGCATCAATGCAGTAAGTCCACCCCCCCTTTCTCACTTCCGCCCATTCCTCACCTGTCCACTGCTCCCACCTTTAATACCCTTTCGGTCTCTTTTCTGTTTCATACAAGCTACTCTAGTACCTTTACAATGGTTGTATTAATATCTATAGTATACAGGAAATTTGGGGGAAACAATTCCTAGAGTTATCTAAATCTTTTATTCATAAAACCGGTGTTTGTTATATTCTGTAGTTCTTTGAATTATTTAAAATTCAGTTACCTAAAATACTTGTTTTACATTTCTCTTCTGTTTCATACTTCTTGACAGTGGCTGCTGAAACTGTTGGTGGTGTGAGAGGAAGGGACCATGACAGAGATGCCAGGGTTTCAGCCACAGTTGCTGTGCTTCACTTGACTCCCTACTGCTTGCCAGTCCCCAGACAGCTCTCTCTGCAGACAACCCACTGTGCCCAGAGCGTTTCAGATACTGCCAATAACCATACCGTTCATCCTCTCACAGTAAATGGGAATATTGTGCTGGTGCCTCAAATCAACGTATCACTATCTTCTCTTCATATGCAGCAAATTAGTTCCTTTAGGTGAGGCTGGAAAATATAGATTTTGCTCCTGTGTTATTCTTCCTTCTAGTATTGGATCATTTAGTGTAATATTTTACTCGCATCTCACACACAAGCCACTTATCTTACACCATTATCTTTTGAAAATAAATAAGCTGCTTTGTAAACAGTGGCTGGGATCAATTCTTGTCTCTTCGGAGCACCATCTTAAGAGCAAACCAGATACTACCACCTGCAGACCCACTCTATGCCTCACACACTTGTACACATACATATGCGCACAAACACACGCACAGATGCAGTGCCACCATGAGAGAGTGAGAGTGACAGCGGGTATTAAAAGCACTGCACGCAACGTCTCTATTCTTGTCATGCTGACGCCACGTACAGCGTCACGACGCTGCCGCCCCCTCCTCCGCGATGTTCCTCTTCCCTACCGCCCTCCCTCTTTCACACTCTAGTAACTGTCTCAATCTCACACTTCCACTCTTCCTCCCTCTCCCTCCCTCTCTTGCACAGATGCATACACATATGCTCTTGTTCCTGCTCCTATTTATAGGCCTGTTTCCTCATACAACTTCCTCCCCATCGTTAGGCAACTGTAAGTGGGTTGCCAACGGCAACATCCCAACCACCTCAGGACAGACGGAGAGGGAGAAGGAGGCAGAGTGATGCTGGCGCAGGGACAGATGTGTATGTTGCGCATGTGCATGCAATTCTTTCCGTCTGATTTTCTTGCCTTTCCTTCATTCTTTCTCTCTTCCAGTACAGTCAGCCGCCCCCTTCGTGCATTTTGCTGATGCGGGACTTGGCCAAAGTATGCAAAAGCAGGATTAAAATTCTCCTGAGACAAAACAGAGATGCAGTTAGTTTAGAGTATAAGGTCTCCACTTGTCCCTTGAGGAAGACTAACTGGCCTCAGAGACACATTTCTCCAGTCCAAATTTTACTCATCATGGGCTGATAGATTTAATGGAAAACCAGAGAATGGTATAACAAAGTTGATCTTTTTGGGTCACCCGCTGCTTCCTTTCACTGAGATGCCTGGGGTTCCCCCATGCCAAAAAGGAGAAGCATAAAGGGACACACATGTGCAGCCAAGGGTACCCCAGCCAGCTTGTCTAATGTGTTGCTGTGAACATCTTGCAGCTACAGACATGCAGTATTTGACCAGAATTCTGTTCTTCATGAGCAGAGCAGCACCACTGATGTTCTCCCTCTGTGCTCCTGAGCACAGCTAGCTGGCAGTGGAGATTTTACACTGCCCACTGTGCTGGTCACAGAAGTAAGTCAGCACTTCAGCACCTCTTACTGTTTGGACTGTATTTCTGCTCATTTGCCTGGCAGTTCCACAATCAATTGCTTGTATAATACAGACAGAATAACCTGATAATACCTGAATCATTTTAAAAGTACAAAGGAAATTCCCAATATAAGGCGCTGAAACCAACAATCAAATACACAACTATTCAATGTTCTTTATTAACCATTCCCTCTTTCTGTCCAGTTCTCTAGCTGCTCCTTTCGTCTTTGAATTCTCTGTCTCCGTTCTTCTTCCATGCTGCCTCTTCCTCTTGGTCCCCCTTCCCCTCTCCTGCCACTGCAGGGTTATGATGGTCTGGCTCCCTCTGTGTCTGTACTTAGCCCAGCTGATATTTCTGTACTGTAGTAGCGTGGGTGAGCACAGGAATAGCGCTGGAGTTGTAGCGCATAATGTGGGGGTGGACCAAGGGGGGAGGGATGCGAAAGTCACGCAGTCATGGCGATGGCGGGATACGTAAAGAGCCTGCCAAGATGTAAATTTAGTCCTGGCTCACAAACAGTGTTGATAAACGCAATACTAGCAAGGTATCGTCAGAGGATGTATTTAAAGGTGGCCTGATACTGGATCACTGCTGCTGAACGTATGCACAGAATTGCTAATCGAGGAACCACCCACAAGTTATAAAACTACACTTCAGTGGAGATGGGACGTAAAAGTCAATATTAAATGTGTTTGTGTCACTCATCAGTTGTTTGGGGGCCAGGGCAGATGGTGGTTCTGGGGTTACTTTGTAATCTGTTACGTGTTGTGTAAGTTGCACCTGTAAACGCGGTGCCGCTGGTTACTTCAGATGACAAATTCTCTTCAGAGGGTTTTTTTTTGTCTTCACACCTCTGTTGAAACAAAAATCCCTCAGGCCTGCAACACACATCCCTTCATGTATTCAGTATATGAAATGTGTTCATGTATTTTTTGCAGACACTACACATTTATGCAAGGGCTACTTCAAATGGCCTTGTTTATCTGTTCATTCCATATATCATACATTAAACTTCTGCAGTAGGCTGACATCTTGTTTGCTGTGTACCCTGCCCCACACCATGTGCTTCCAGGATAGACTCTGGGTCAACATGACTCTGCACTGGACAAGTGATTATAAAGAATTACTGAATTAAGCAATATCTTAATCGAAACAGGATTATTTTAATAAGTTGGGCCAAATTCCAAGCTTGTATGTTCATAACCTGCTGGACACTGAGTTTCGCATCTATGATAAAAAATTTAAAAAAATCCAGAAAATGACCACATGGGCACAAGAGTGATTCGCCTTACAGTTTCAGGGCTTGCAGGTTCAAGTAAGGCCACTACTTTGTCTGTGTGGAGATCAACTCTTCTCCCTGGGTTTGTGCAGCTTTTCTTCCGCTCACTACTTTTCCCCTCAGGTGTCCTCCAAACACATGCTTCTCCAGCAACTGCCCTTAGTCTGTGACTGACTTGAGTGAATCCTGCTGTACAAACTACTCCCAGGGGAGGCTTTGGATCACTGTTACTCTGGCTGGATTGGCAGCTGCTGGCAACAAGTAGGTGAAAAAAACATTTGGCCGGTATGCAGGAATTCTATCCGCTTAACACTGCAAAAGTTTTGTTGGCCAGTGGCACCTGAGCTTTTTATTATCACAGCCAATCTCCCCTGGTATCAATCTGAGCTCAGGTGTAAGTGCCTGTCAGCCACGTACTACACACATCGTTCTGACTATTACAGGGATCTACATAGCTGAAAGAGTACTGAAGAGGAGATTTACTCAAGTACATTTTTCACACACGCAGCAGAAAGTACTTTCCAGGGATTTAAGCCACTAACCTACAGAATGAGACAAATTCCTTCACTGCTGATCCCTCTGCTGTTCACTTTAATAACTGCTTTATCTATGCCCCCCCACCCCTGCCTGCCCTTGCTGTTCTGACAACATTCCGCTGGTTTTGAAAGCACCCCCAAGCGCTCGGATCAGACGCCAATATGTACGCATTTCGTGGTGCGCCAACAGAGCACCCGCACTTTGAAGTGGAAAATAGGGGGCTTGTGGGTGGGGGGCGGGGTGAGGGTGAGCAAGGGATGGCAGTGAGGACGATTTGTGGGGGATGGGGGGAGGGGGGGACAACACTCATCTTACCTGACGTGTGCGCTGACATATCAGTCCACTTCTCCCACCCGCTCCCCTTTGCCTCCTCCTTTCCAGCTTCTTAATCCATCAGAATATAGCACTTTGTACAGATATTGCATAACAGACAGCAAGAGAGATGGAGAGAACGGGCACTGGTAAAGGAGGGAGGGAGGGTGGGGGTTGGGCATCAATTGAGTTTCTTTAGCCCACTCCTCCTCTCTCTGTCTCTCCCTCTCTCTCCTCAAGCTGTGCTTCCCTGTTTGGCCACAGGCCAGCTGAAAGTAGGATACATCTGACGTTCTTGAGGTTGCTACTGTCTGAGTCACAGCGCGGTGCAGAATACTAACCATCCATTCAAACCCACCGATGAGCATGGCAGCGCTTGGGAGGATATGCGCATCTACATGCGACAACATCATAATCCATTCTTATACGTCCAATAATGCTCAGAATGACTTGGTAAATGATAATAAGATTAGCAGTGATAACATACAGCATGGCCCAGAAATTCTCAGCTGCTCAAATCTGTGCAGTGGAGCCCTGGTTAGTCGTGTTTGCTTGAAACACTGATTTTCCCTTGAACATTTTTCTCAACAGGGCAGCGGGTAGAGAAACAGTCAGAACAGCTACCTTGTGCTCAGAGAACAGGTTTAGATCCCACCTCCTGCTGTAGTGTGCCTGTTCAAAGTCCTCAACCTGAATTAAAAGGGTAAAAAAATGCACATGTATAAGTGGGTAAATCATTCAAGTAACTTAACATCAAGTTGCTTTGTAAGTGTCTGGTAAAAATGAATAAATGTACACATTCAGTCACTGCATATAAACCATTTCTAAAATTCTAAAATAATTTAGTCAAACTATAAATGCCAACATTAAAAACTGATAAATACACACAATAGTCCGTCCATTGTTTTTGACCAGGATCATCTTCACTGGTGTCATACCAGGGAGAAAGAAGCCTTATTGGTGATGGAGGTGGTGGTGGTGGAGGTGTATACAGTACCCGCACACACAAACCTTACTCAGTATACCTAAACATGGGGGAAAAAACAGCTAAAAAAAATCATGCTAAACCCATGAAAAGGTAACTGACTGATCTTGGGCTATAAGGTGCATCTTAAATGCTGGTTGCAAAAGCAGTAAAAAAAAATAAAAAGTCCTCAGACGTCAAAGATTTCCCTGACACAAAAACTTCATTCTGTGGCGCTATCAGTTCAGGAATGACAGTTTGGAAATATGGATTACAATACAGACCTCCAGTACCAATGTAGTTTCCATCTCAACTTTAGTTTATTTTTGATATAAAGATTAATGTTCCCTACTGCTGCAGTTCACCATCAAAAAGGCTAACAATAACAGTAAAAATCACAACATTACAGCATGGCTCATATTTGCCAAGGCAGTAGTGCCCAACCAAAACTGGTGATGCTAAAGACACTGATCCGGCAAACTGGAAGTCCTGGTATTTTTCTTTAGTCACCACACAGACATCATCACTACCCCCCTTTTTTGAGAAATCCAGACACGGGCAGCAGGAGAAGAACAGAAAGGGAAAAGGAGCAATGACCTCATGGCTCTCCCCGCCAGGCCAGATGTTTCCAGCCAAGACAGCACGCCTCCCCAGCCAGACGTTGCGCGACAGCAGGGGGCAGGAAGGACTTACCAGGGTATGATGAAGAACACATACCTGTTTTCCAACCAGAAACAGACATTCCCTAAGCTCATTGTTTGTATTCACAACAGGACTATTGTCAAACAGGTCTACATTGAATGGCACAATCGAAACAACAAGGTTTAGATGGACTAAAAAAATTTTGTTGAGAAGTACGTCTTGCACGCAGAAAAAAAAAACATTGAAGTTTCTCTATGCTCGTATATTTTACAGTAGTTATTTTCTGAAGGAAAAGTAATTCATAACAGAGTGAAGTCAGCCCTTTAGCGGCAGAAATGAGGTTTGAAGGTCATACAGAGAGCAGGGAGAGGGAAACACGAGCTGGGTCATTATTACTTTCCTTTCCTACAACATTACTTTTATTAAGTTACACATTCACTCGTACTTTCCTTGGCACAAAACGGCAGACTTTTGTCTTGCCAGCAAAGCTGTGCTGCTATTACACTCTGGCAAAAGGGGGTGAAACAGGGACAGTGGGGCCATGCTTTTGTCAGGGTGTCAGCCTCAAGCATGTCTGTAGGTGGCGCTAGGAACGGGCAGATCAAAGGTGTGGCTCTTTCCTGAGGGGTGCCATAAGATGCTTCCTGCAACTGAAGGTACCTGAAAGAGAAATACAGGCCGTGCCCTTGAAGGGGGCGCGAGAGAGCCACTGAGACAGGAAACGTGCAGAGGAGCAACACAGTTACACAACGCCGTCCGGGTGCTCAGCCAGAGGAGTGTCAGCAGCTCTGTGCTTCACTGGGACGGGACTCGTTGCCTAGTTACAAATATTTGGGCAGGAAAACTAGGCCAACCAGTGTTTTGGGTGGGGGCCACTCACGTGATCCGGGTGAGACTTTGCTGACTGGTGCTTCTCACGCTGTGCTAAGAAAAAGGCACAAAGCACAGTAGCTTCACTGCCAGCATAGTCCTTGCGTGCTCCTCATGTATGCCATACTAAACATTAAGACCTTCTCTACAACACTCAAATGCTCCAACATGCTCTGTGTGTGTGTGTGTGTGTGTGTGTGCGTGCGTGTGTGTGTGCGTGTGTGTGCATCCACACTATCAGCCCTCAAACCACAGTACATATTTACTAAAGAAATGCAAACATTATTATGTAACCATCCACAAAGAGATGCAAACAAATGGTCCAACCCAACCCTTTGCAGGCTTACTGCAAAAAAAGATAAACCTGTCGAGCACACGGTATATAGACAAAGACACACAGCGTACCACAAAGATGGCACAGTGTCAGAACTAGACTGGAACACACACACACTTGGCTGATTTGCCTAAAGCCCCTCACAGCAGCAGCGGCTACCACAAGAACACGACCATGAGTGAGAGCGGAAAGTCATGTGCCTTCCTGTGCCTGTACTTGCGAGGTGGAACAAGAGTGACTGCGTAAATAGCGCATGTTTACTCCAGACACTATTGGCTTTGTTTACTGCACACCTTTTCCAGGGCAACATTAGCTTTACATATTCAGGAATTATTAATAATTCAGTCACAAGGCCCCAGATGGTGGATTCCAACAACCTTCCTCGAAGTGAGCAGCTACAAGGCCTCAGTAACATAGCAGTTTAAGAAAAAATTATGTACATTTCTGCAATATGGAATTTTGAAATGCTTTTGTTTATACTTCTTATATGGTTTAAAGGACAAGTGCTGAAGGCTGCCACCCTGCCCATAATTTGCGTATAATATAGAGTGAAGACTGTTAATGCAGAGAAATACAAGTGTATAAAAATGATACATCGCATATCCTTCTATGTGGGTAGTGAGCACAAACAGTAGCAAAGGCAAACTGCAAACATTGATTCAGAGGATGACACAAAGTGAGGGGTGCTATTGCTTAGGGTGGTGGCGGAGTCCTCAGTGTGGGGACACCACAGAGCAGGACCTGCCAGCCAGCTATGGAGGTCGCAGCATTTGTGCCGGACGTCAAAGGGTAAAAAGTCAGTATTTAGGAGCAGGTCAGGGCTTCTGGTGTTGGCGAGAAACTGGCAGTTGATGGTTGACGTTTTGACTCAGCTTAGGTTTCTAAATCATTATCAGAGACATCTTCGAGGCCAAATGTTGTGTAGTTGTCAGAGGTTTCTAAGCAAGTAATCTTGATGGAGCTTACACTGCTTTGAAAAGAGGGGATGGCACAATCTTGTTAAAGGAAGACAGCAAAGTATGTGTAATATAAATGGCCATTCAAAAGGCTGGAGGACAAGGTGTGTTCCCACTGAAACGGGTTCCAAGGGTGTGGTAGGGAATCCCTTGCTTAGGAACTATAATATGCTGAGTATCAATAGCAGTCAGAGGAGGAAGGCTCTGAGCGTTCTAACTGAAACTGTGTGAAGCTATCTATATGGCCATGGATCACAAAGGTGTGTTGAGGGCTCAAGGTAGCACTACCTGGTTGGGCTGCTTGAGCAACAGCGATGATGTGTTCAGGCCCATCAAAAGATGCGTAATATAAAAAAACACCAAACTCGCCATCCTGCTGCTAGCCCATATGCTAAACTCCAGGAACACAGCTAGCAGTTCCAGCTGAGAGCGGCCACTGGACCGTGGGATTCCTAAACCGGGCCGATCGCCGCAGCAGGCAGGATTCTGCAGAGAGGGCTGCCGTTTGCTGGCAAGCTCTGGCACACAGTAGCACCACCGACTGTTATTGTCAATAACCCTCCTGCCCTCCAACGCTGCATATGCTCAATTGGATGACATGGATATGACATGGATTTTTTTAAAGAATTTATAGTAGCATATTGGATATTTATACATATTTATATTTATTTACAGTATATTCCATTTATTTAACATGTTTATCGCTACAGTTCCTGTTATGTGTGTCTCCCTGCTATTTTGTGTCCTTGTTGCATAGTTGTAACATAAGCGATTTCCTTTGGGATAATAAAGTTTTTCTGATTCTGATCTGTGTGCCTTGCCAGTGCTTTTCATTATTATTATTATTATTATTATTATTATTAGCAATTTATTTGGGTGTCTATAATGCAACCAGCTTTCGAAATGTGTCTGTAGCTTTTCACTAACGTCTCTGACGTGGCATTACAGAGTGTGTTTACGTGAATTTGAAACTTGTAACTTTTAACTCATGTGAAGATGATAAACCTAGCACACAAAGAGCAACACTGAAAGCAAACGCTTGTATGTTTGGAATGTGCAACGTGCCAGTTACCGCACAATGCCAACCGATGCGAAATACGTGTAAAATTCTTGAGCGCGGCTGAAGTTCCAAGTCAGTGCGTCGCAAACGCTGCCGGATGTTACATTTTTGCGCACGATGTTGCGAAATAACTTGCAGTTGTACAATTATTAGGTGTAAGGCGTCCGGTTAGCTTGTAGCTACACACTGCGGACCGCCACTACGCCTGTCACTCAAATTTCCTTAGTCCCGCCCCGCGCCCGTTACTACGGAAACTGGTTGCCGAGCGACAACAACAAAAAAAGACCCGGCTCGAGCGTCTTAACGTCATGCGTTTTGTAACGCCGTCTCCAAGGCGACACAACGTTGTGTACACATGCAGTCTCGTCGTGGTGGAGAGGGCTGGAATAAGATCACATGGTGCCGATTGAGGAAGCGGTTCGAATGCGCCCCGGTGCTCTAGTAAATGTCATTTTAACCGCCGAATCTTTAGCAAAATCCCAAAATTATACCCGTTTCACAGTCGCCGCGGAATCCGAAAAGCCCGCAAAGTGCCATTTGCCCGGACACATGCGGCGACTGTGGTGGTGCACTTAAGATAGCAAAACCAACTTATTACCAGCCTGCGTACTGCGAAGCCCAGCAATTTGGGTGGCTTGTCGCTATCCGGGGGGATCATCTTGTTTACGGTGTCAGCATACTGCGGTTTCGGAGGAATTTTTTTGCACTTAAGTCTCGGTCTTGAACTGGAGTAAGAAGCGAGCACCAAAGTTGCAAAAGAGCTTTGTGGATTTAAGACAACAAGAGGGATAATGTCGAAGCCCGGAAGCCGTGGAACTGACTAACCTGGGTTCATCCAGGGTTATAAGGCCTCTGTTAAAATCCTATAAAATGTCACACACGTGTGTTTGTTGCATGGTCCCGACTCTGGCGGCTGCCTGGGTAGGAGAGCCGGTTGTGACCGTGCCGTGCCCGGGTGGACCTTCTCGCAAGCGGTGTGACGCGCTGTGCCCCGGGTTCGCCTGGTCTACCGGCACAAGGCGGTTGGCTGGTTTGTTATGATCTCACTCGTGGATCTTTCACGAACCTCGACTGTCCGATTACTCATCTCGATTGAACACGGACACAGGACTGAACGTTCCTCGTCGGTGACGTTGCTGGGCTGAGTAATTGTTGTTACCCTCTTCTCCCGCTCCTTACGCTTTTACACGCGCGTATACGCTCTGCCCGCCCAGTGACATTTTGCGGCATTTCAATCATTTTTGCCTTTTTTTCAGCAGTTGTCTATCTGTAGCCCCCTTTCCACCTCCCACTTGCCATATTCTGTTATCCCCGAACACTAGATTCACGTTATGAAGTGCTTCGTGAATCACAATCTGTCGGCTGGAGTTCGGAAGCGGGTGGTGTTGCGGTGACAGCATCGGTGGCGACTGTTTCCGTCACTACAGCCCACTGTCCGTGCGGGAACGCTCGGCTTGAGGCTGTGTTTACCGCTCACTTTTCTTGTAAAGCATCCAGATCACAATAAAGAAGCCCCGGGTTATGTTTGTAGGAAGAAAAAAAGACATCTGTGAGAATATTTATGTGATCACATACAATGAAAATGTATTGCTTACGTAAATACTCCACATTAATGTTAACAAAATGACATGCAAATCTGCACATCTTTAGAAAGCATCCAAAGCATGTTGCTTACAAAATGATCATTTACATTTTTTGAAATCGACTTCATTGGCAGTGGTGTCTTGTAGTGCGATTCAGCGCCCAGCAGTATATTGGTGATTTGAGTTACAGATGGATTCGGTGAACTGTTTAGGAAAATGTGACAGTCTGTACCGTTTTCATTTTTACCAAGCGGTTTATAAACAGGATACTTCCCAGCACGTACTTTGATAGTCTTTTACATTTTAAACGAAGGCAGAAGAATCCAAAACAAACTGACTCAGTGATAATGTATTCAGAAGGAATATTGCACCTTCAGGCCAAGACCTGTACACACAAAGGTGCAAGGACAACACGTAGAAGAAACCGGGTTCCCGTTCAACAAAACGCGACTGCTTTGTTCCAGATTTACCCAGCAGAGAGCTTTAGAACCGATCGGTTCTCTGGGTGTAACAGCGCATGCGGCAGAATTCACGAAGTCCAAGTCCACACGTGCTCTGACTGAAGAAGGTGTGTCTGTGGGTTAATGGGCTTGTTTGCCTTAGGCATGTTCTAGTTTGTATACCAACGTTAATATGAAAAGTAAGCATGCAAATATCCAGGTTTACAGATAAAAGACAATGTCTTACACATTAATTGTATTCAGGATGTGTTTTTTCCTCTAAATCTGCAAGAACTTACTTATCTTAAAAGTTTGGTGCAGCTGATGGCCCAAGTTTCTCTTATAGTACTCAAGGAAAGTGTTTATCCTGGATATCTCCAATAAACCGATACACAGTTTTCTAAATAAGGAAAAACTGTACATCACTTTGAACAAAAGGGTCAGTTGCAGTATAGTCATAAAATATAAATATATAAGTATAATAACAAAATAAATGAGGCTTAATTTCTCATTGCATCTCACACTCCATTCGTATAATTTATGGAACTTAAAGATGTCTGATACAGAGACACTGGGATATTCACTGTACTAAATGCTTTCATGTTTCATGCTTGTGCAGAACTGTACCTTGTCCCGTAAACTCCACTGAGTATAAGAAGTGATTCAAATCGTCAGTATCAACAACAACAACAACAATAAAAATAATAATAATAGCATTAATTGCCAATATAACCCCAAACTATTCCGAGCTATTATGCTAAATATAAATTTATGCTAAACGCAAATTACTTAGAGCTAAATAGTGCGTTTCCAAATTGTACGGTTTGCATTCACACTACGTTTACAGCCACAGAAAGTCATCCGTGTTGGATTTCAACCCACGGAGGCGAGCGGTAACGTGTACGTACAGCCGTTTCCGAAAACCTTTGCGTGCCCTTAACAGAAAACAAACATCGAAGTTCGTTATAAGTGCACAAATAAAACACTGTCGTTTCTTTCATTTTCCTTTCAAAAGTGGGAAATCTCTCGTTACCTTGATAGTAAAAGTTTCTATTATTAACCGCCCACGAGCCGTGTACCATTTCTGTGGGAGAGGGAATCCCTAAACGTCATCGCCTTGGATACCAAACAAAAATATAGCCTTATATGGGCATGTACGTCATCGGAACACCGAGGGCGGAACTAGGACTCCTACAATTCTTCGTGTTCAGCTCTGTTCATTCATAAAGACGAGAAGCCGTTAGAGTGGACGGTTCTACAGATACACGGGATTATTATCTGGACTTATAAACATCATTATACTTTTTTAATTACGTCTGACCAAAGAAAAACCACCCTAGCGGACCTCGTTTATCGCACGCCCAGGAATTTACTCAAGAAACAGCTCGCGGAAACTTGAAGGAATTTATTTAACACAAACCTGGATTGCCTTTTTAATGCAACTATTTTGGAGGGGAACAGAGAGCATCTCGTCAGAGTTTAGTAAGGAAAGAAGCGGAGGTAAGTTGTTCTCGTATTATTTTTGCGCTGTTTGAGAAGTTAGTTCGGACGTAAAGCAGTGCATGCAGTTATCGAGAAAACACCATCCAGCACGTTTTGGAATGTTTACCTTCTTTGTCCTGATGTTGTTTCTGTTCGAGTATTGCACGTATGCATTCAATGCTTCACTCGTGTAACGATTTTATGGACTGCGGTACTTACTAGACTTGACGTGGGTTGTCTATCACAAGTTATTTAGCTGTTTGGGTCCGCGAACGTTAAGCACACGGATCAAAACCATCTGACACGATGTGTTGTATATACGAACACAGGTAACATCGCGCTGCTTCCGGGAACTGCAGGAGTCTCGGCGTCACTCGGCTCCCCAGGGGAGATGTTCCAAGGGTTCCCCGGCGACCTCGATTCCGGCTCCCGTGGTAGTTCTTCTCCCTCCATTGAGTCCCAGTACCTGTCCTCCGTGGACTCCTTCGGGAGCCCACCGACCACCAGTGCACAAGTAAGTTGTCTCCTCCTTGCCATTTCGGCTGCCGTAGCCCCACAAGTTTAATAGTATGTCACCGTTTTTCCATTAAATAGTGGGTTTTAAATAAGGGTTATACTTGTACACGTGCACGGAATCTATTGATCCGGAAGGAAAAGCATTGAAGCACAAATCGTGGTTTTCAAACTGGAAGTTTGAAACGACGGGGCACACATATCGTACTGTACATCTAGCAGATGTGCAAATCAAGAAGGGTGTAAGTAAGCCCGATTTGCAGTTGCAGATCCGCGAAACGAAAGGAAACGCTCGAGAGAACGCCGCCGTTTAAAATCGCCAACGCCATTCGCATGCGTGACATCGGCGGCGGATCACACGCGATGTATTTTCTCATGCATTCACGTTCTGCCCGCTGTAACGTTCGGGCGCGGCGCATTCCCTCGCTCCACATAATGACGGAATTTCTCAAAAAAAAGACATATTTTGGTCAAAGGTGACCTAACGGCACCGCACAAAGTCTTCTTTCCGTCCCACCCTCCCTTCGCCATCCCTGGAAATGAAACGGTTTACTGTCCGTCCTGCGGAGGCTGAGGAGGCAGCCTGCGAGCGCCACGGGTTTCCAGCGCGCTACGCAACGGATGACAGCGCTTCGGAACTCTCCGACTGACGTCGCGCACGCACGCGCGCTTGGCTCCGCCCTCTCCGACTTCTCTCGCCTCTCCGGCGCTCCGCGAGCCTCGCTGTGACGTACGCGCGTTCTATTTTGGAGTGTTACGTCGCGTTGCTACGGGGAACCCGAGGGGGGGAGGGGAGGTGCATTTGAGACTTTTGATTGGCTGCGCTAGAGTCTGCGAAGCGGCGTCGTCTTCCTTCTTACGGTCCACAGCAAGGCTGGTCAATAAAGTGCTAACTTTTTATAGCGCGGCCCACTTCTTCTGGGGGGGATTGAGCCTCGGAGGATCGGGAGCAGTAAACAGCATTTAGGCTGTAACGCAGATGCGTGCTATTTTAGTCCTTTTCTGCGGAGTTTGTCTCGCTAACTCGCCGCTGCGCCAGGAACCCCCCCTCCCCTCCATGATTCCCAAGTTTGACAAAGATAAAAAAGGCAAAGATACACCTTTGTAATTCATAATACTTGAATAAAGAAACACTTTTCACAACGATTTGCATAGTCCTTAATAAAAAAAACATTTTAATCGGCATGTTCTTGTGCTTGTAAGATCTGAGATAATCTGTGCAGTTATTTGTAGTTTTTTTTCATACATGACAAAATGTTGCCATTAGCTACCATGTACTGACTTCACAGAACCTGGGGGGGGTCTTCATTTTCAGTATTAAATGTGTCTGTACTTGGTGTGGACAAAAGATTTTGACCGATGAAGGTACAAGGAAGATGGCGCAACTGAATAATGGTTCCTTCACATAGGGGTCGTACATGGCTGTTATGTGTCCTGTGTACCATAAAATGTTTAGGCACAAATGTATTTCAGACTTGTTCGCTAACATCGACATTTGTGCTTGTCTGTGTCTGTGTGCCAAGGAGTGCGTGTCTGCTGCAGGCGGGGCAGGAGCAGGTAGCGGGAGCTGTGGGGGCGGGGTTGGTGTGGAGATGCCCGGCTCCTTCGTGCCCACAGTGACGGCCATCACCACAAGCCAGGATCTGCAGTGGATGGTGCAGCCTACCCTCATCTCGTCGGTGGCGCCAGGCCAGAGCACCAGTACCACCATGCCTCAGCCGGCTCCACTTGACCCATATGACCTACCAGGCCCTAGCTATTCCTCGGGCCCTGGATTCCCAACATCTGGCACAGATACACCTGGGCCCGCTCGCCCATCTCGAACCCGCAGCAGGCGAACACGCGATGAGACTGTGAGTTTGCATTGTTTGCGTTGTTTGCTGTGCTGCACGCATGCTGCTATAAACCTTGTAGGTCCTTGCTAGCCAAACTAAGTTTCTCTGGCAGATTTACTGAGTTGTGTTTGCCACAAGTGTGTGCTGTACATACGAGCACGGCGCTTACAATCTGCTGATCTCTCATCATGTATCCCTGTTTTACCTGCCTCTCTCTAAGTCTTCTGCAAGCATGCGGTGGAGGGTCAGAGTAACTTGTTAAACTGGGTACACCTGTGAGTGGAAAGGGTTCTCATCGTCTGTCCCATCTAACGCTAGCTGACCCCAGAGGAAGAGGAAAAGAGACGCGTTCGGCGTGAGAGAAACAAGCTGGCCGCCGCCAAATGCCGAAACAGACGCCGCGAGCTCACCGACAGGCTACAGTCGGTGAGCTCCTCTCTGCTTATTGTCAAAGCGATGATGATAATAATTATGCATGTTATAGACTAATTTCATTTCGGGAACGAAAAAATAGGCTTTATGATAATGCGTGGGTGTCAGTAATAATTACTTGGAGGAAAATAAAGCATTGATGATTATGAGAGGGAGATTATTAGAAAGGAGGACTATTATTAGGGTGTTTGTCACATGGTTGTTTTTTAATCATCCCCCTCCTACCTCACTTTTCTCCGCTTACCAACATTCTGCCTGCAGGAGACAGACATACTGGAGGAGGAGAAGGCAGAGCTTGAGGCGGAGATCTCGGAGCTGCAGAAGGAGAAGGAGCGTCTTGAGTTTGTTCTGGTTGCCCATCAGCCAGGCTGCAAAATCCCCTACCATGAGGAGCAGGTGCCCTCGCAGCTGCCGCAGCCCACACAGCCTCAGCAGCCGGCTGTGTCCGTCGTGGGCCTGACTGTGAAGGAGGACGCTTTCTACCTGCCTCCCGCCTACACTCCCCACCCCTCCGCACAGCCACCGCAACCAGTGCAGCCAGCGCAGCCGCAGCCGGGGATGATGCAGGAGGTAGCTTTTTCTAGTTCTTTCTATGCGCAGAATGAGCCGGCGCTGGGTGGCCCGTGCCTGGTGGCCAATGGTAGTGGTCATGACATCGGCAGCTGCAACCCCTCATACACATCTTCATTTGTGTTCACCTACCCAGAGGGAGCCTGCGGGGTCAGCGCAAACCAGCGGAACAGCAGCAGTGATCAGTCCTCTGATTCCCTGAACTCCCCCTCCCTGCTTGCGCTTTGAGAGCCAGATGCACACACATGCAGACACCCAGCACACATGCGCAGACATGGTAGACCCACAGAGCACGTGCTCACAGCAGCATAAGAGCACGTCTATACAAAGGCTCATTCCTAGAATACACACAGAGCTATTAATATAAGAACATGCTTACACACTGATCTGCTACAATAGTACCTATATAGGAGGTTTGGCTCCCTGTCGGCCTTCAGGGTCAAAACAAATTAGGAAATAATCGTGGAAACAAGTTAGCTCATTGTCAAATCCGAAATGCCTCAGTGCTTGTATGGCCTTTGTGTCTCCATTGAACTGCCCATATAATCTAGCGTAAATAGCTCACGCTTTATTCACATTTAGACAAAACTTCTGAAAAATCATTTATTTGCTGAACAGACAACCTTACCCAATAAAGGTCCCTCCTTAACCAGTTTGACCACAGGCTCCTAACCACTATACAACTAGATGCCCTAATACAGCAGTACAGCCTTGTATAGAAAGATGTGGCAAAATTCACCACCGCACACATTTTCCTGTTACATTCCGCATTAGGTGCACAAGCGCTAACCTGCAGTCACCCTATCCCATTCTTCCCCTTTTCTGACTCCTTCCCTGCTGGGCTAGCTGTTTAAGGTGGCTTTCATTAGTTCTGTCTTTCTCTGCCTCTCAATGCTGACTGTACAGAATGTGTTTTGTTTAAGTGGGAATAGGAAAAGGACGTTTTTTTGCTCCAACCAGACTTCTCCATCCACCTACCATCAGAACCCACTGTGTTGCATCTTCAAATTCAATGGGACATGGAATGGGGTCCTCCTGACCCCCCCACCCTTACTCCCTCTTCTCCCTTCCATCTTCGCCATCTGTGTTTCTTCTGTCTCCCCTTTCCTGTCTTTCTGTATTTCTCCGTCTCTGAAGTCCTCAGCCCCTGAGAGCCCCCCGGCCCCTTCCACCTCCTGGGACCTCGACTGAGAGAAGCTACACCCAAGCCACATCCCTGCCATGCTCCATGCCTACTCTCAGGCCTCGCACTGACCCAGAAGAGCTGTGACGAGCTTCACAAATCCAAAAATTTCAGTAAGCAGCAAGACAGAAATGAAGTCAGCTGTGAAGTCAATGCAAGAGGGAGACAACCTTTTCTTGAAAGCCCTTCAAAGGGCTCACTGGATTTATGACAAAAGACAAAACACAAAGCAATTTGCAAGTCCAAATGTTACCTGCTACACGAAAGGAGATTGTCAGTCAGGAGCAAACAGGGTGAGGAGGTGCTCGAGATGGACGAAAGAGCAACGGAGGAGGCATAACACTGTCAATAGTTTCAATGAGATGAAGAAGATGAGGGTGAGGTCAGAGTATCTACGCTTCTGGAGCCTAACCGCCTGGAAATGCCTGACGAACAAGCACAAAGGAGGAAAAACGTACGGCTGCCATCTTTAAACTATGTTTTGAGTAGCACCTTGGAAAACACCACAGACCTGCTTCTCAACCCCAGCTCCATGGTCACTGTTGCCACCATTTTCTGGTTATTGTGTCATCCATTGTCCTTCACTTTCAGTTTTTTGCAGCGTATTTTTTTTTTGCTGTTGTTTCGTAATTGTTTTTTTTTTGTGCCTTTAAATTCGTATTTACTTTTGTGGAAAACATGCCAAAATTTTGCTTATTCAGTGGTAATAAGTAAAGCTGAGGGATGAACAGCATTTACTGTATATCACCCTTGTGCTTGTTTTATATGAATTTGTATTGTTAACTGTATTTCCAATTGATGTGAGTCAGCTGGGGAGTTTGGAAAATACTGCCATAGTTGGAGCTTTCTGTTAAGTGTTTTAAAAAGGAACTTACAAAGACTTTGGATTCTAAAAGCCTCTCAATGTTTAGGGAAGTGGCCTCAGTGTTTCCTGAATGCCTTCCTCAAGTGAGCCGCCCTGTCGTGGGTAAAAGCACTAACTGAGATCACAGGCTTTGATTGTCGGGTCTCTCTAGGCCGCGCATCCCATTTCTTTTTTTTTTTTTTTTTTTTGGGAGGCTAACAAGGAGGAGAAAGAGGGGAGACACAGCTGGAGAGAGGAGGTTGGAGAAGAAAGGGATAAAAGTGTATTTTTGTGTACGTACTTTGCATTTTCTTGTGAATTTGTGTTTTCTGAGTTTTTGAGTGGAGGGAAAATAATCAACTTTGCCCTGTACTCTTGCCTGAACTGATGCTGCCGAACAAATGGATGAATGAGATGTGATGCTTGTTGGTGTTTGTGATTATATTATATATTACTGTTATCGTTACTATTATTTTATTGATATTATATGTTTGGCAACTTCAGAGGCACGTCTTGCACTTTGAACCTTTTTTATGTGTTGAAGCAAATACTTAAATATGCATATATATACATGAACGTGTATATATAAGTATATATACAATGATTGTAAGGTCTGAATGTTTGAAATAAGATTAACTTAATGTTTTCTCCATGAAGGGGGGTGAGAATTGATCTTGGTTTATTCAGATTTATTACAAATATTTTTCTAAAACAAGGACAGGTGAATGAACAACAATCCCCCATTTTTCCACAAATATGAAAAGCTTTTCACTGCCTGAGGCTCTGCTTTGTGTTTAAATGTGTAATGTTTCAGAAATATTATATAAATATATATATATGCTAAAAATGTATGCACTTGTCAAAACAATACGAAGGTGGTCACTTGTTTCTTGCACGGTGTGATCGCAGTTTAATCCCAGTTTCAGAACTGATAGACTCATCAGTACATGAGTGTTGCTGCCTCTGTCAATTTCCACCTGGAGGGTAATGCACATCTACCACAAAACAACAAAATAAACATCAATTGGATGCTTAAAACCTGCCAAAGTCCACTCAAAAATGAACAATTGCACAGTATTCAACCCGATCGCCGGTTTATTTATTAAAACCAAAAACCCATCAAATTGTTCCTGTTCTGTTTGCTGTTTTGTTTGATGTGCTTTGCTCATTACAAAAAAAGATTTCATTTACCAATTAAGGGGAACATTGTGCTTTTTACTATGGCAGTTTTTCAGTTGTACCAAATCTTCAGTAAAGGCAGCTATATGTGGTTCAATTTCCTATTTTCTGGGTCAATCCACCATTTTTTCCAGACTAGTCCCATATTAAACTTGCAGGAGGAACCTGCAGGCTGGCTGAGAAGGACACAGGCTCAAAAAGCCCTGAAGTACCCCACCCAGTTGTTCTCTGCAGTCTTTGGTGGCCTAGTGGATACTTGGTGGACAGCAGACCTCCAGACTAACTGGCCTCAGAAGAGTAGGCCATGCCGTGGACCACCTCCAAGGCACCCATGTTTGGGTTCTTTTGACTCTTCTACCTTTTGATAATGTATGGAGATAAACAGTCCTCAACACAAAGACATCCTTTCATGTAAAATCATATACGGTCATTGGCAACACTCAGATGAAGTTATTACATTTTTAGCACTAGCTAAAACAATACAGAAGTTCTAACATTTGAAGATTTATATGCTTTCTTGCTGCGAAAATAAAAAAAACATTAACCATGAGGCTATTGTGACCTGGCTTTCTCACCTCTGGTCTGTGAAACAACTGGTGGAGTTGAGCTGGACCTATACTGTATCTGTGATCTCATCTTTAGGCCCAGCTGTCTACTAAAAAGAGTGCAATTTCTTGGATGTAGACATGTACTCATTTGAAAAGCTTAGTTGTTGAGTTCTGTGCATTTCAAATGCTGGAAATAACAGCAGGACCAGTCTGTGAACAGTTTTTATCATGTTCATTATATTTCAGTCAACAAATCTCAATACATGTTTTTTTTTTTAATTTAATTTTTTTTTTTTATTTAATTTTTTATAAATGACTTGGTAATAGGCAGCTGAAAGTAAATATTCATTACTGACAGACTGCCAGGATGGTTGTGGGTGTTGTAGGTTACAAAATGTACAGTAACTTTTGTGCCAGTGCTCTATATGGCCTTTTTGTTTATTGGGGTTGAAGGGTGCCAGCCAACTGGTCACAGTTCATGCTGATGCAAATGGGCAAGGTCAGTGTGTGGGCGCTATTTCTTTGTTTTTCAACAAGGGGGAGTTATATTGTCATTCTATCTTTGATAGTCCAGGAAAATGGGTAGGGGTTGCTCCAATGGAGCAATGAGAACTATGGTTTAGATATTATCTGGATTGGCTTTTTGTCTGAACCTCTGACACTCAGCAATGCGATCTTTCTAGCTCTAGTGTATCCTATCTCTTTCAGCGAGTTCAACCCAATTTTGTTCCAGGACTTGTAGACCAGTGTGCTGAAACCCTTCACAATGTCCTGTTCTCAAAGATGTAAGCTGAAGGAACTGTATATCCCAGTCCTGCCACAGAGCTGTGGATTAGGACTGGGAGACTCCTCCAAGGTACTACTGTGAGTCAGGAAGGAGATTAGTTGCATTAGGTGCTAACTGAAAGGTGCTCGCTTTCAGCTCTTGGGGCTGTTTGGTTGTTATGGCAATTTTGTTCCCTGCTAAGCCAAACCCGTTTTTATAAACGGGAAAGTGTATGTCATTCGCACTGACAAAAAACCTTGCCCCTCCTAGGATTTAAACCAACCCTCCCTTAGTCTAGAGACCTAACCACTACTCCAATGTTGCAGAGTTTCGCTGTTTAGCAAGATGTAGGTGCTCTTGGTGCATTTGTATTTGGAATCATGCACAGTTACATGTTGGGGATGAGAAGATATGTAAATGTGTGTGTAAATGTGTATATAATCATATATAGATATATATTTATATATTTGTAGATCAATATTATTTTCAATATTCTATCATTCTGATGTGTGATAAAAAGGGTGTAGTTCCATGAAATACAACCCCTCCCATTCACACCTGTAAAAAAGTGACGGCTGTCCCACTGTGGGAGAAACGCAACAATCTCCAGCCAAACTTTAAAATCAGAGGTTTTTTTCACTCTGCTGTGTTGTCCGGTCACTTGCAGCTAGATTGATCTTACAGGCTGTAAGGTATACTGTAGGTCCTAAGTCCTGGTCTGAACATACGACATTACTTATGGGTTTCTCTGTTTTATTCCTGAGCAGTTAACAACCCTGGTAACTGGAAAACAGTTTAATGAGATCAGTTAGCACAGTTGAATTGTGTGCTTTGTTCAGGTGATTAAAAAGCTGCACACAACACATGACTCCAGAACAAGAATTGGCAACCTGGCGTGAAGTGTAAAAATACTGTGAGATAGTATGGTCTTCAAAATGGGGCAGAACACTTGCATTGCAGTGTGTGAATGGGGTTGGTGGACTGCAATATCAATGTGATCGACAGATGCTTTACGACTCTGTCACTTCTTCAAAATTGTGGACCAGTTTCCCAAAAAATGAAAAGAGGAGTGTCAAAGGTTTCAGATTATCATGATTTACAGGTTGTCAAATGCACTTTATTACTTCATAACAGGGGACCTATTTGCTGAGAAAAAAACAAATGCAATATTTTTGTCCTCTGGGAATAACATGTAGCTCAAGATCTGAAGAGTCATCACTTGATTTTTTAATGTATATTCAGTGTGAAATTGTTTTTAATCACGTGCTTTGCAACCCCTAAAGTGAAATGTTACCATGCAATACCTTTGTATTTAATCTGTGCACCATGTTGTGAAACACTGTTAGACTGAAGGTTTCTTAAACAGGGAGTTGTATGGAGGTAGGTGTTCATTGAGGCACCACTGTTGTATCACTAACAATACTGTGAAATCCCTGTAGTGGCCCTTTGAGACATCCATGGCTATGAATGGTTAGTTCCTCAATGATACCTACCCCTCCTCATTTTCATTTCACTGAGAGCCTGTTCTGGGAGTGGTTGATGTAAATATTGTTTTAACCCCTTTTAAATATGTTTGCTACATGCGTGTGAGCAGTCGCACTCTAATTGTTAAAAATGAGTGGTGTATATGTGTGCAGGTGACACTTTCAGCAACTTGGATTAAAATGAACAGAGTTAGAAGTAAATTTTGGAAAATTTACAGAACTTTGGAAATCGACTCAAAAGAGTATTTTCGGAAAGACTGTCATCAGGCACCACTGGTAAAAGACTGCTTCAACTAGACAGCTGAAGCTGGCACTTAACTACAATGTGTGTCTGTTTTTCTGAGCTGTATTATTCTTGATTAAATTGTATTGCATTGTAATCTTACAATATCTGATTTTTTTTTTAATTTTACTGTTCAAAGCATGGGGAGAGTTCAGTGGCACAGAGGGAGCTCTTTTCTTTGCTTCTAAACTGGTTTGTAATAACCAAAATGACCCCTGAACTCTGACCCATACCCTTTTTTTAGTATAACAGTATTCCTGACATTGATAATGCGATTTATGTAACTGCCTTTTCTCTAGAAATATCTCATGCTTTCCTGTTTTCTCGTTAAGCAGACAAGGAGCCTCTTGTTTTAAACAATACTGTGAAAGCTGAGAGTGCTCCTCCTTTCTCAATCTATTAATGTGTCTATCACCTTTTTGTGTAAAGGAAACATCAAAATAAATAGCACTTACTGATGTTACTTTAGTCAACAGTTTCTCTTGCTTCACTTTTTTGATGTCTGTGTTGTAGCAGTCATGGGTCTAACTTCTGCCCATCCAGGTATTTTGAAAAGCTGTGCCCCTAAAAAAAAAGGTCTTTTTTAAAAATTGGCCTGTTAGCGCCCCCTAGTGGCGGTCAGTAACTATAACAGCCTTATCATACAATAATAAACACTTTGACGTCACTAAAAATACAGCACTGCTGTACAGTCCAAACCAACAGACTGCAGTGCAATTTGCAAACAATATTTTTATGTCATATTTCCTGACCATAAAGTACATACAGTACATTAGCATAACGTTACACACATTGCCTGCAGTCAGAGAACCTGGATCTGTACAGTGTATGACATGGGCAATGCTCTTAACTTGGTTATTTTGATAAATATCTGAGGTAAATTATCAAAATGTCTCCATCCCTCACACCCCGTGTGGTCGGAATAGATATCATTTAGTCATTTGTTACAAATACTGTTTTGTTAAACATGTCGCGGTTATCAACCTCACACCCAAGTACATTGAGCGTTGGCATTTCAGTTCGTTTGAGGTGACAGTTTTTGTTAGCGAGTCCATTGTTCGTCCCATGTCTTAATCTCCCTCACAAAAGCAGTTTGGCAAACAGTGATTTCATGGTGCAAAGTTGCTCTGCCTGTGAGGAATGAATGTACAGCATATATATAGACACAGGTAGGATTGTCATCTCCAAGTTTCCCAGGGGTTAGGGTTAGTTATGCCGGTGTACGATTCACTCCACCGTGGCCAGAAGAAGAAGGGTCTTCAGGTTCACGGTGGGTAGTGCTGTATCCTGAAAAAGACAGGGGCGTTGCTACAAGTTCCCCATTTGCCATTTCTGCTCCAGTACCACTGACCGCGGTACTCGGGCTGAACTGTTCCGATAAAAACTCCGAGCTGTATAAATGGGTAAATGGTGAGCAATTGGGAAGTTCGGGTTTCATCGGCCGTTCGGGGACGTTCGGGTTTCTTCGGTGCACGAACAAAGCCGAGCGCAAACCGGACACTCCGTCACGAGGCGGCCGCGCGGTGCCGCTTTCCGGCAAACATGGCGTCAGTGACCACGGGTAAGAAAGAGGGCGGTCGTGCGTGTTCGTCAACCATCGCTGTGAATATTTAACAATTCAGAACTGGGGGGTTTTAGGTTTGTAGCGCTGTAAACACATAAACTGTCCACGAGTGTCGATTTTGCGATATAAAAGCGATCCTGTTTTTCTGAGCTCAAAACGCCCTGGTCCAGTTTAGCTGTGATTCGCGGAATGAATTAACGATGTACGGACCTACAGTATTAAATAATTAACATATAAGCTAAATCGGAGTACATCTACTAGTCTCCGAGTAGAGTTCTTTTGTAAGCATGTGACCATCGTGACTAAGCTTTTTCATTTTAGTCACGATAAGCGCTTCCAGGCGCTTGTAGCTAACTAGTTAGTGTATAGCTAGTTGGAATCTGTGACTGCGTTTTGGAACCGGGTGTTCCTTACCTACTCACAATCCTGAAAGAATGGCTCCTCTTATAAACTAAGTTATCGATGAACGACAGGGGCTGAACTTGCGGTCTTGTAAATTGAATTTTCTGTGCTGTAATAGCGTTATTACCTGTAGACCTCTGCTGTCCGGGAGACTAAAGGAAGCAGTCTGGATCATGGCGCTTGTATCTCACAATATTCCGTAACGCCGAACAACACTACCAGTAACTTTTAAGCAGTGTTGTTCTATATTGCATAGTTTGTCAATAAGGCTGTTTGTCATTACGGTGAGCAAAGGGAATGAGGATTGCTGTGCTTCCCGCTCCCAGTACTATGGTGTCTTGTGCAGAGCTGACTTGTACTGACTTGTGCTGTGCTATGCTGTGCTATGCTCTGCCGCCTTGTCTCATGCTGTGCCGCCTTGTCTCATGCTGTGCCGTCTCATGCTATACTGTGCTGTCTTATCTCATGCTGTGCTGGCTCCTGCTGTGCACCGCTATTTTGTGCTTTGCTCTACTATACCGTCTCACGCTGAGCTGTGGAAGACTGTCTCGAACCCAAGACCTCAACACTCTAAAAATAAAACCCAGCTGGTGTCCCTGCAGCATGTGGTGTCCTCAGTCAGACATACCATCTCCTCAGTCATTGCTGTTATTTTTGCATCGCCATTTGGCTCGCAGTGCTTTAAGTCGTGTGAAGAAAACTCCCCCAGGTATTACTCTGCATTAATAAGGTCTAAGAGATGCATGAGGCACCCAGATTCCAGTAAATCACACTTTGAAATGGTCAGCATATCACTTTATTTATGCCTTAAAAGTTAAACAAATTCTTCAAAACACAAAGTGTACTGCTGTCTGGCAAGTCTAAGGTTCTTCTTAAAATTCCGGAAATTTATAGAGTTGTAAAATTTTATCAGCTCTGTCTTAAGACTGCACTGTATCACAGGCTAATCCTGGTATGTCAGATTAGTCAGTAAAGCATCACAGTAGATACAGATAGATATTTATACTTTTTTTTTGTTCTTGGTGAATATGCATGTTTTATTAATGTAATTCTTTATATCAAGTTTAAATTTTTACGCTAATGTGTGCAGATTTTGTGTCCCGTATGATTTGTTGTATGTAAAAAAGATATTAATGATTAAGATAATAACTGATTAATTCATGAATTAATATTTCAGATGTTTTTAAGTGTTACATTTTTATAATTCCATTTTTGCTCCTTCTTTTCACCCCTAGCCACCTCAGAGTGGATCCAATTCTTCAAGGATGCTGGCATCCCTCCGGGTCTGGCCGTAAACTACGCTCTGTCCTTTGTAGACAACAGGTGATTAATACTTTTGGTCAGAGGCTGAATAATTCAGACCCAACAGCTCATATCGCTTTTTATTCATTCATTTGTTCATTATTGATTTTTCTTTCTTTCTTTCTTTTTTTTTTGGTCCATTGCAGGGTCAGTGTTCAACTTGGATAGTGCAGTTAGAGTGAATGTGTGTAACTGCCCTGCAGACAGAATACATTGCTTGGACAAAGTAATATATTCTGTCTGCAGGGCAGTTACACACATTCACTAAAATTAAATTAATTTTAATCAATAAATTATATACACTATGGGTAGTTTATTCACCAGTTCATCTGAAACACGTGTTTTTTGACTGTAGGAGGAAATCAGTGCACCTGTAGGAAATAAACAGTGAAAACGGGGATATTATGCAAACTCTCCACAGACTGAGATGAAGTCCAAACCATAACTAAGGAGCTAAGGAGCTACACCAGTGCTACCCACTGTGCCCCAGAGGCATGTCTTATTTAATATAACCCATTTGTACATGCAGGCTGTGATATTGCTCCTTAACATTGTTTTCCCCTGAAAAACATTGGATAAACCTTAATGCACAACTGATCTGCTGTCAAAAGGCAGTTCAGTAAAACTCCCAAAAAAGGCTCTTAATACAAAATAAAAGCATAGGAGATATATGACAGTGATAGTTTCTGAAGACGTAGTACTGTAGTCCCTGTTATATAAATAATAGCATCTGAATAATTTTTTGAATGTCCAATTGGAGGATTGAAATTCCTGTATGCAGCCTATCCTTGATTTTTCTGACTATGTGGGGGAGGAGGTGTCCAGAAAATTGAAAGTGTAATTTAAGTGTAATTCTTTTCACTGTGATGCTGTATGCTACACTGTGTACTACAGTAACACTTCAGTAAGTTAACGTAATGTTCCTAATTGAATGAAATCAAAGTACTGTAATTGAAGTATAGATACAATACAGTGAGTTAAATACCAAAATCAGTGAATAAGGCACCAATACAACTCAGTCAGAATGCGGTTACAGGGAGACTAGGGGGCACTGCACCATCTTTCTGAATCTGACAGGGGAGACTGTCGGATGGCTCTTTTTTGGGACATGGTATCAGCATTGTTTTAAACAATAATTTATAAAGTTTTTTTTTAATCCAAAAAGGTTAAATATTTATATGTTCTCTCTACTCTGCTTGTACGCTACTTAAAATAGTCTTTTTTTTAATATTTATGATTTTTTTTTCTTTTTTCTGGAATATTTTTATAACGTGAAATCCAAACTCCATAAAATTGAACTCTAAGTTGAGGATGGAGTGTACATTAAACCTTCTACTTGTGTATGTGTTAGGGACTGAATATCTTTCTTAGTCATACTCATGTCATATCCAAACAATTTGTAAAATAGGTGTGGTAATGATTTATAGGGATATTAATTCTGCTAACCCTTTTTTAAATTCATGCCTAAGGAAGGTAAACTTTCCCATTTTGTCTTCTTGTTCAACTTTAATCATGCTTTCATTTCCTTAATCCTTACTACAGCCGTCAGTCCTTTTCATATGTACAGTATGCATTGGGTTCATATTCATATCAAACATGTAGTGCTAACAAAAGGACTCGCACTATAAAGGGGATCCCACTACCTACCTAACCTTCCCCCTAAGCCCCGTTTTACCTTATACTAACTCTCAATCACCATGGCAACCCCACAGTCAACACACAGCAAGCTTATCTAGCCATTATGCAATGGCTTGTATCTCCCTAATAACAATGCTAACACAAAGCCAAACATGGCATAGCGAAGTGATGGTGCAGTATCTCATCGGGATTGTCAAGTGAGCGCCTTCCTTTGTTGGTGTTTCATCGAGTTAGGCCCACAACACCTCCGGAAGGCTCAACCACAGCTCAGGCATCCCAGAACCGCTCCCTTCCACCACCGCGTGCACCACTGCGCTACCCAGCAACACAACGCAACACATGCTGTTCACCTTAGCACCCCCTCTAACAACACGCTCACTGCCCATTCTGCTACTTGCGAGGAAAAAATTCCTTTCCTACCTTCTTTCTCACTTAATCCACGTTTCGCATTAACCACACAAACACCACACTAACACCACCGCCTGCTTGCTGCTAGCCGCTACTGTTTAACCCAGTCCTATCAGCTCAAGGCTTCGTCGCCCGACTTCTGTCCAAACTGGTCCTTTTCCTCCATATCCAAAGACTTCTTCACTGCCTGCCGCAAGCCCTGTCCTCTGATTCTGAGTTTGCGAAACAGCACTGTTGTTGACCGGGCTATAAAGCCTTGATACCCCACTTCTACTGGCCTTGCTCTCGCGCTCCCACCCCTCCACCTCTGCCACCAGCTCACCATACCTGAGTTTCTTCCTCTCGTGTGTCTTCAAATTGATCCTCCCACAGGACCGTCAGTTCTATAAAATACACTACCCGCTGGCTTACTGACCACAGTACCACATCAGGTCTCAAGTTTGTACTAACTATTTCCTGGGGCACAACTAATTTTCCTCCCAGGTTGACCTGCATTTCCCAGTCTCTTAATTCCCCTTGACTGACCTGTCTTTTTTCTATCTAAGCATTCCCTAGTCCCCTCCCCTTCCCTAACAAACTGAACCACTGAACTTCCAGCCTCACGTCCTGACCTTACTTGCACTCTCCACCTCTCAAGGGCCGCAGCCAGGAATGTCAACACCTGATTGTGCCTCCACATATATCTACCCAGTGACAAGCTAACCTCACAACCTGCTAATACAAGCTTTACTGTCCCAACCTCCAAACACAGAGAACAGGCTGGGCCCTCAACAACCCACTGCTTCAGGTTCTGTGGCGATGGCAGTACATCATAAACAGCTCCTAGCAGAAACCTTATCCGATTTTCATCCATGCTCCACAGCTCCCTCCAACTCAGGCTCCCCTTCTCAACTCCCTCCCAATTCACTCACTTTCCCTGCTTCCCTTGTGAGACTGACCTAACGCATCTCTCCATTTCTTCCCAGTGACACACCTGCTCTACGACCAACCTCCTTCTTTGTACAGGGCTTGCCTTACTCCACATCAGGTCTCCTATCCGCAATCCTAGTCCTCCTCTTTCTTGTTGGACCCTCCCAACCACATCTATCTGCCTCAAATCTGCTTTGGCTTCATTTACTGCCAGCCTTGTGTCCCACTTTTTACCTATCACTACCCTGGGTACCAGCCCTCTTATAACCGCATCCTTACTAACTGACAGCTGCAACTCTAACTGCACCTTTGTGCACTTAAACTCCTCTGTGAAGCTTGATAGCGCCAATTGCAGAATTCCCTTTCCATACAGAGCCACAATGCTTAAACACTGAGGAACTGCCAGCCACTTTCAATATAAGAGCTGATCAGCCTCTCCAGTTTCTCTACCTTTGTGACTGATGCCTCATACATTGTTAGTGGCCACATCACCCTTGGGAATAGGCCAAACTGTAAGCACCACAGCTTCAGTTTTCCTGGCAGCCCCGGTTTCTGTATTTTCTCTAAGCCATCTACTGTACTTTTCCTAAGCTCCTCCACCTGATCCACATCAGTTAACTCCCTGGTATACCACCTTCCTAAACTCTTCACTGGCTTTTCCAACACTGGTGGGATCTCTTCAGTATTCACCAAAAAACTAACCTTCTTTACCTTCCCCTTAACCAGTGAGATGTTACAGGACTTTGCTGGCTTAATCTTTAAACTAGTCCATTTCAAATTACCATCTAACTTCCCTAACAGTCGTCTCATAGAAGCTACTGTTGTGGTCACCAGCGTCATATCATCCATATAAATACCATAGCATAAAAATGTGGAATACTAATTTCAGGAATGTTCTAGAGAGAAGAGGAATGAAGGTCAGTAGGACTAAGACAGAATACATGTGCATAAATGAGAGGGAAGACAGAGGAATGGTGAGGATGCAGGGAGTACAGATGGCAAAGGTGGATGAATTTAAATACTTGGGATCAACAGTTCAAAGTAATGGGGAGTGTGGAAGAGAAGTGAAGAAGAGAGTGCAGGCAGGGTGGAGTGGGTGGAGAAGAGTGTCAGGAGTGATTTGTGACAGAAGGGTACCAGCAAGAGTGAAAGGGAAGGTCTACAAGATGGTAGTGAGACCAGCTATGCTATATGAGTTGGAGATGGTGGCATTGACCAAAAGACAGGAGGCAGAGCTGGAGGTGGCAGAGTTAAAGATGTTAACATTTGCATTGGGTGTGACGAGGATGGACAGGATTAGGAATGAGTATATTAGAGGGTCAGCACAGGTTGGATGGTTTGGAGACAGTCAGAGAGATGAGATTGTCTTGCTTTGCACATGTGCAGAGGAGAGATGCTGGATATATTGGGAGAAGGATGCTAAGGATGGAGCTGCCAGGCAAGAAGAAAAGATGTGGTGAAGGAGGCCATGCAGGTGGTGGGTGTGACGGAGAAAGATGCAGAGGATAGGAAGAAATGGAAACAGTTGATCCGCTGTGGCGACCCCTAAAGGGAGCAGCCTAAAGATAAAGAAGAAGACTAATTTTAGGAATGCCAAATAGTAACAGCAGGAATAGTGAACGCTTGGGTGGGAATGCTGTTAAACACGATTTTATAGTGACAGGGTTAAACCTACAACTGCTTGGTGCAGGAAAATAGGTGTATGATCTGGACTGTTGGTATTTTTTGTAAATTCAAAACTTGCTGTATTTATCTTTCCTCACATTTAATTGGTGTGTTAAAGTAAATCTAACAATAGAGCAGTATCTATTTTGAAGTGATATGTCTCACATAAAATAAGTCAATGAGCAATGGCATGCAAACACAAAATCTTATGGATAGATTAAAAATCTTAATATTGCCTTTTGTTCTTGGAGAATGTTAATGCTAATTTGTTATGAGTATATGTGTTGCTCTATAGATATTATTCCTCCCTTTTAGGATCCAGAAGACCATGCTCATGGACCTCAGTAAGGAGATCATGATGGACCTGGGCATCACCGTCATTGGCGATATCATTGCCATCCTCAAGCACGCCAAGCATGTCTACAGACAGGTGAGGGGTCGGTACAAATTGAAACAATGCATTGTCTGAGTGCGTGGCTCCACTAGGAAGTCCAAAGAACTACAGCTACTTTGCCTATGACCTGTGCCTATGAGCTGTGTGCGGCCTCATACACCTCCATATCACGACTATACTGTAGACTTGCAGAAAGAAACATTAGGCCACGCACCATGGATAGAACACAACTTCAGTTTCAAAAAGTTCAAACCATATTATAATGTAAATTTCTCTGCATTGTCAAAGGGATGTTTAGAATAAATAAGAAATCATTGCTGGTTTGACCATTAATTATCAAGTCAAGTCAAGGTTTATTTGTCATGGGTGAACAACACAGCATAGCAGTGTTGTCACCATGAAAAGTTTTGTTTCTGGGCATCCTCAGTAATATAATATGAACATAAATATGTAAAAGTATATAAAAAAAAAAAAGGTACAGGATGGTTAAATAAATACTACAATCGGGAAAAGGAAAACAAATAAATAATAATAAATAAAGAAAGTAAATAAATAAGAATAGGTATGAGGATATACATGGGGGAGGGGGAGAGAAGACACAGCAACCAAACCTATAACACCAACAACACACCACTGGTTATCTTACACAATGGCGGGGGGGGCAGGCATACAGACAGCAGACAGACCCCGATCGACTGTTCCCACTGCCTAGGGAGGGGTCAGTGGTTTAGCAGTCTTACGGTGTGGGGGGAAAAAACTGTCCTGGAATCTTTTTGTCCTTGTCCGAACACTTCTAAAGCATCTTCCGGATGGGAGCAAGGAGAATAGTTTGTGGCTGGGGTGACTGCTGTCCCTCTTGATGTTATATGCCTTATTTTTGCAGCGCTGAGTGTGGAGGTCCTGCAGGGCTGGCAGATCAGTCTTGGTAATGGTCTGTGCTGTCTTGACCACTCTTTGCAGAGCTTTACGGTCTGATGCACTGCAGCTGCCATACCAGGCTGTGAAACAGCCAGTCAGGATACTTTCAATGGTAGATCTGTAGAAATTGACAAGTATTCTGTTGTCCATGCCAAACCTCCTCAGCCGACGGAGGAAGAAGAGGCGTTGTGTTGCCGCCTAGATGACGACGCTGGCGTGCCGTGACCAGGACAGGTCCTCAGTGTTGTTAACTCCGAGGAACCTGAAGCTGTTCACTCTCTCCACTGGGGCGCCGGCTATAGAGATGGGCCATTCCCCTGCTGTCTCCTGAAGTCCACGATCAGCTCCTTTGTTTTGCTGACGTTGAGATGGAAGTCATTGTCCTGACACCATAAGGTCAGGGTTCTCACCTCCTCTATAGGCCTGTTCATCGTTGTCGGTGATCAGGCCGATGACCGTGGTGTCGTCAGCAAACTTGACTATGATGTTGGAGCTGAGCAAGGCGAAGCAGTCGTGCGTGAACAGGGAGTACAGCAGGGGGCTAAGCACGCAGCCCTGGGGGGTCCCCGTGCTGAGAGTCAGCGCTGAGGAGATGGTGTTCCCCAATCTCACCACCTGGGGTCTGCCCATCAGGAAGTCCATGACCCAACCGCACAGAGTTTGGTTAAGTCCTACGTTCCTGAGCATGGCGACCAGCTTAGAGGGCACGATGGTGTTGAATGCTGAGCTGTAATCAATAAAGAGCATTCGCACATATGTGTTCCTCTGTTCCAGGTGGGAGAGAGCCTTGTGGAGGGTGAAGGCGATTGCGTCGTCCGTAGACCTGTTGGGTTTGTAGGCGAACTGAAGCGGGTCCAGTGTGTCCGGCAGAGAGGCAACTGTGTGACCTGACTAACCGCTCAAAGCACTTCATGATGACGGGCGTAAGTGCGACAGGGCGGTAGTCATTTAGGCAGAGGACTCGGGGTTTCTTGGGTACAGGAACAATGATGGTTGACTTGAAACATGTGGGGACAATGGACTGCAGCAGGGAAAGGTTGAAGATGTCGGTGAACACACCCGCCAGCTGGTCCGCACAAGCCTTAAGAACCCTACCAGGGATGTTATCTGGTTCAGGAGTTTTGTGTATGTTTATCCTTTTAAAGGATTTACATACGTCTGCCCTAGACACCTGCAGTGTGCAAGCATCCTGGTTCAGGTCCAAAGCCAGGCGTGGGTGATTCTTCTCAAACCATGCGTAGAAGGTGTTCAGCTCCTCAGTGAGGGGAGCAGACGCTTCTACAACACTGCTGCCTTTCCCTTTATAGTCCATGATTGTTCTAAGCCCTCTCCACATGTTTCTGATGTTGGAGCCCTGGTAGAGAGACTCCACTTTGTCCCTGTACTGCCTCTTAGTGGATTTTATCACTCTTCTGAGGTCGTAACGAGGGCGCCTGTAGCCCTCCAAATCACCGGAGTTAAAGGCTGACATCCGTGCTTTAAGTAAAGCCCGGATTTCGCCGTTCACGCACGGTTTTTGGTTGGGGAAAGTCCGTACAGTGACTCTAGGAATGACATCGTCGATACATTTCGCGATGAAACCCGTAACTGTTTCGGCGAGTTCCTCCACCCGGTTTTCCGCTGCCTCCCGGAACATCAGCCAGTTCATTTCGCTAAAGCAATGACGTAGAGCCTTGTCGGATTCGTCCGTCCAGCGCTAGATGGTCCTCGTCACCGGTTTCTTCTGCTTAAGCCTCTGCCTATAGGCGGGCAGTAGCAGGATGGAGGCGTGGTCTGACTTGCCGAAGGCAGGATGGGGGAGGGCCTTATATCCACCCCGGAACGGAGTGTAAACATGATCCAGCGTGTTTCCACCACGTTTCGGGAAGCTGATGTGCTGGTGAAATCTCGGCATGGCTTTGCTCAGATTGGCACTGTTGAAATTGCCAGCCACAATCACAGCAGCCTCCGGGCGTAAAGCCTCCGACCGCTCAACAACACTATACAGTTCGTTGATCGCCCCTGCGGTGTTGGCTTGTGGTGGAATATACACGGCTGTTAAAATGACCAATGTAAATTCCCGGGGCAGGTAGTAGGGTTGGCATCTGATCGTGAGGTGCTCGAGATTTGGGGAACATCCAGAGGAGATATTCTCCACATCCGAACACCACAAGTTGTTCACAATGAAGCAGACACCTCCCCCTCTCACCTTCCCCGACTCAGTTGTCCTGTCCTGCCAGTATATTGTGAGACCCTGGGGTGTAATGGTGCAGTCCGGAATTGAGGGGTCCAGCCAAGTCTCCGTGAAAACCAGCACATTGCAGTCCTTGATGTCCCGGTGGAAGGCCAGCCTGCTTCTCAGTTCATCTAGCTTGTTGTTCAGTGACTGAGCATTCGCTAGAAGAATACTGGGAAGAGGTGGGTGGTTTGCACGTTGTCTCAGCTTGACCAGAACGCCAGCTATTTTCCCTCACTTCCTCCTCCGGCGCCATTTGCCAGATATGCCAGGTAGGCTGAACAAAGAGCAGTCCAGCGAGGTCGCCGTGTCCACTGAACTTCGCTCGCCTGTGAAAAGTGACCTCGTTGCGTTCCCGATGTCGATCAGAGTCTGTCTGTCATAGGTGATGATGGCGTTTGTAAATGTAACGTTATTATGTCGAGTTAGTGCCAATAAAATAACAGAGATAAAGAGTAAGAGGAGCCTGGAAGACGGCAGCCATCCTTGTCGGCGCCATCTTGGGAATCTTATAACTAGAGAACAATAATTTCAAATGAGAGATGACTGTTGCAGAATCAGTGTATGGAGTGAATGATAGGCTTAGAGCCTCCTGTCGTGTCCTCAGGACATGTGTAAGATGGCAACAGAGGCGATCACGTCAGGACAGACCAGCGTTCAGGCAGAGCTGCGGCGTGCCGCCAATACCCGTGAGTGTTTTCCCTGTTATATTTTAATGCTTGCAGACATCTGCTCCTTTTCCTTTATTTACACATCTTGTGTGAGTACCCATCCTTCTCATGAATTTTTCCACACCCCCTCCCATCCTTGCCAGCCGCCACACGTATGATTGCCAACTCTCTAAGTCGGGAGTCCCCCCCAAGCACACCCGTTCGCCGCCCGGACAACCGCCTCTCCGTCACTGTATCCAACAAGCAGGCCAGCAAAAGCACCAAAGCCGGTAGGCTGAACGAGCAGACCTTTTTCTGCCCGTCTTTTTTTCCCGCCTGTGCGTCTCTAGCACCCCCCCCATTGCTCCCTCTTTTCTTGTGGGTGGATCTCCTTTCATTCCTGTATAGGTGCTCTCACACTCTTCTGGGCAAACTGTGAAAATCCTGCCTCATCTTTTTGCAAAACCACCTTAGCACAGTATTTTTTTCACCACCTCCTCTTTATCACTATCTCCTGCTCTCTCTCTCTATCATTTTCCCCCTCCCTCTGACTTGCCCATCTCGCTGGCTCTCTCTCTTCCCCCCAGTGCTGAGTCGGCCGGCGGATGAAGGCAGCAGCAGCCTGCCAGTGAAGCGGCGACGTGTGACGGCAGAGATGGAGGGGAAGTACATCATTAACATGCCCAAGGGCACAACCGCACGCACCCGCCGGATCCTTGAGCAGCAGGCCAAAAGGGGTACTGGGATTCCTCCTCAACACTCATCATGGCAGTCTCCCAAGCTCACAGATTTTGTCTTGGTTTACACCAGCTGTACTGCTGCAGTCAGTAGAAGACCTTGAATTAAACCTTGTTGTACTTAATGTACCATCCTTCCGGTCTTGTTTTGCTTTTCTCCTGAGTATGTGTGTCTTGTTAACATACAGTATCACATGTTGATTTGTTGTTTGAAACCAATATGTCAGTGTTACACCAAAGCTGTTTTAAATGAAACAGATGTGGATTATGGTCAAGCAGTTGAGTTGTGCTATCAGGCCTCACTACTGGTACTGGACCGATGACCTGTCCACGAACAAAAAAAACACACACAGGGAGTCGAATGCCTTTCAGATCTCTGATGGTAGTAAGAATGACAGACCATGAATAAGTTGGCTGCGCTGCTTAGATTTAAAAACTGAGATCCACAACAAATTGTAAACTGATTGGGGGGGGGGAGTCATAAGATTTAAATAGTAATTAACAGTTCTTTACTGAGATTCAAAATGGATTATGAGCCATGTCCTTGCACCATAAATGGTTGCATGTGGTTTTTTTCCCCCCATTGTGTAAAAAGTTATTTTTGTCAGTGCCATATCTTGTGGCTTCTCTCTGTCATATCACGTAAAACATTTTCCTGAAATGTTAAAACCTGCTTATTTAACTCTTTTTCAATTATTTGAATTTGGACTAAGTGTGAATTTCCTGTGCCTTTTTTGTTTCTCTTTGCTTTTATAGTGAAGGCACTGAAACGCACTTCAGTGTTTGAAAGGCTGGGAGCCGAGTCCAAAGCTGACACCACAACTGGGAGCAAGGTGAGGCCTCCAGAACAAAGTGCTGGTCTGGGATTTAACATCTTGTTTATGTGTCTGTGTGTGCATTAACATCTGTTTTATTGCCTGTTCTCTTCCTTCCTGCTCTTCTTAGCCCACTGGAGTGTTTAGCCGGTTGGGTGGAGAAGAGGTGGATGATGATGAGGGGGGAATAAAGAGGGTGAAAGGAGAGAAGGAGCCAGGTGTCGGAGCTGAGGATGAGAGTGATGGAGAGGGCTCGGTCTTGCAGTATGCTGGTGTCTTAAAGCGACCCCCACCATCCCTTAAACGGACTGCCACTCCTGCCTGTGCTACCTCGGCCTCTTCTTCCTCTGGCCAGCTACCAGCTAAACTTATTCCCAAAAAGGCTCCCATTACTCTGCGTCGCCTCGGCACCAAATCTATGTCTGCCGCTTCCCCATCAGCCTCCTGCCCCTCTTCCAATGGCCCATCATCTATGAACGCCCTGATCCCTAAACGTAGCATCCTGAAGAGACTAGGCAAGGTGCCCCCTTTGCACACCTCAGGTGCCTCTTTGGCCACTCCTCCTCAGCCTCCTGACACCCAGGACAGTCGAGTGACTAGCAGCAGAACCAAGGCTGGGGCTGGCTTCATGTTGGCCAGCTCCAAGGTGAGCAGCAGCACAGGAGCTGTGGACTGCCAGGGTGCCCAGATGGACCACACAGGAACAGTCAGTGTCTTCAAGAGACTGGGGACCAAGAGAACCTAAAGCATGTCCTAAAAGCCCACCAATATTTGTCACCTTCCACCTTTGACCTCACTGCATTGGAAAACCCTCATACTCTCCTTTTCCCATTTACCTACTGACTCACTCCCGTAAACCTTTTTACACATCAGCTTGAAAATGTACAGTTTTATTGTGGTGTTTTTTTTTTTATTTTTTTTAATAAGTTTGTGTTGTGTGGTGTCAAACACAAGTCATAGTACATTGTTTGGTTAATTCCTCTATATTTCAGTGTTGCATATGTAATTGGTTGTCATGTATTTACCCACATACACTAACATGATCATAGCGGTACAGAAACAAAGGAAGTCAGGGTCACTATTCAGGCCAGAATGACACTGGTATGAAAACTAGTATTACAAGGAGATTTTATCACTGGCTCATCGTACAGGAGCTCTTCCAACTTCAGGGTTGAATCGTCCAGACCAATGTTTTGTTTTTATTTACTCTGCATTTGAAGTACTTGTCTCTTCCTAGCTGCCAGTCATGAGAAAGCTGCTACATCTTTTGCTAAATGGGTGGTTTTATCGATTATATTGAATTTAATAAAGGGAAAATGTAGAAATGTAGACCTTAATTGGCAACAGTACTGGTTGGCTTGTAACATGGAACAAAATGATGTTCCAACATGCAGTTTTCACTTCTGTGGCCAACTCCTTGCCAACATCTGATTAAAGTTCAGTGGAGTCACTGACTGCCAGGCTTTGCTATGGGTTGATGGTGGATTTTGCATAAAGTATGCTGCTTTTAATGGTATTTTAAAAAAAAAAGGAATGAAACATTTTGACTTTACAGCGCTGTACAGATTTTAAACTTCACAAGAATGAGAAAATGTCCACATTTTTAAAAGATGTAATAGAACAGATTTCTTTGTCATGCAGTAATATTGAGGTAAAACAAAGCATAAAAGAGACTAACTGGTGTTCTTTCACTCTGTTTTTGGCTTTAAAGTGCACAATGGATAATTGTGGCCATAAGATTTTGAAGGAGGCAGCATTTGAAATTAATACAGTGTCTTGCAAAAGTATTCAAACCTATTGAGAGTTATGAACATTGTGTGGAATACAAACTATACTTAAGCATATTTTCCCAATCAGTATTTTTGTGATGAATTCATGCTTCTAACACTACATTTTCAGAGATCAATTAAGATATTTTAAAGAAAAGGACAACTGAAATATGCTGTCTGCATAAGTATTCACACCCTTCACCTATTGCTCCTATGAAAGCTTTAAGCCATTTAGGGGTAAGTATGCACCAGCTTTTTACACTGTTCAGGAGTTATTTTTCCTCATTCATATCGGCAAATCTGAAGCACGTTGTTCAGGTTGGCCGGATGATGATTGTGGACTGCAATAAAATTTAGGTCAGGACGTTTGACTTTTTGGAAAAATATGTACTGTAGCTAATTGCTGTGAATGTGACAGAAGAAAAACTCTTGGTCTTCTTCTGCAACAAGCTTGCACGGGGGGTCCTTTGACACCCCACAGGTTGCTTTATGGAAAATCAGGCAGGCATTCAAATGTCAGTCCACACAAGCATTTTCTTTTTTCTTGGCCCAGTCAGGTGTCAGTAAGTATGTTCCTTTAAACCAGCTGTATGTGTTGCTCCTCCAGTGATGAGTGCTCTAATGCTACCACCTGTTGCTGAGCCAATTTTGCGAGATTCATGCGCGCAGGGGTTCTGAATTCTCATTCCTAGGAGGGTGTGTGCACGTGAGCGTCTGTGTCACTCGATGCTTTCTGACAAACAAAGCATCTCTGTCATTTGGAACGGGGAGGCATTTATCATTCATCCACAAAACAACTTGCCACTGGTATGTGCAAAATGAAATAAAAGGCTACAGCATTAAAATGAATACAAACCAACTCACTGAGAATATCATAGTGCACACCAGGTTGACAAAGCTGGAATTTTGTGCTGAGTGACTATAGAAGGACAATATCTTGAGTTTTACCAATTTGCATAGAATATTATTAATTCTGTTATCCTATATTTGAAAATAATTTACATTTGTTTTTTTTTTGCATTCATAGCTGGTGAAAAAATGAATCTGCATCCTTTTCAGAGGCAGTATCCTGATAGTAAACTACCTTCCCCATCATCTGTGCTCTAATTTGGAAATGGGTTGATTGGAGGAAAACTGATGTTAAAAGCAAAGACTCTAAGAACAGTGACTTTGATGTTGCCATGGTTTCCCCTACAGCCAGGCTGCCATTACTTCTCTGAGTAGCTTTATGTATAAAGCAACCAATCAGCAGAAAGCTTAAGTGCCTGATCTCAGCAGTGATAACCCCCAGCTTCACATTCCAAATTCTTTAGCCCTCAGGCCTCCTGCACACTGGAGTGCTGCAGTAAACTCGGACATAAATATAGTACGGTACAGAATAGGAGATTTGCAGGGTTGTTGCTTCGCAGACAAATTGGGTTTGGGTTGCAAAAAAGCCCAGGGCTCTGCTATGAGCAGCTGCTGTACTGTTCCCTGCTGCTGTCAGCACAAAAATGTGTTTGTTTATATGCTTTTCTTTTGCTTATATGCAAAAGGCCATAAAATAAATATTATAGGTACCAGTCTAATACTATTGCAATAAACACAGTCTAAAGCATGTCAGTTGAAATTCTGGGAGTTCAGCTTGAGCATCTTTGAAGAAGGTAGTAAATCTGACCTGCTCCAGGATGATAAACAGCTCTGAAATGGGTATAAATACAGTTAATTCTAATAAAATGATCAACTATGAATTGAAATTACACACTGTAGTAATACTGTACTGTTGATGCTATCCCCTCATTCCTCAGCTTTTGGTTCCGATAACTGTACATTCTCCACACCCAGCATGTTTTCTCCTGCAGGGGTTGTCATTCCTGTGCTCCTTTTCGGTGGATTTCCTTCAGTGAAACCTTTAAAATAATTACATTTCAGTGGCCTCTTACACATCCTGAGCTGGATTTTTAACGCTCACGCACTATGTGCAAATCTAACAAGACTAAACATATCAGTATATTTATTTTAATATAAAACACGCACATACTTCATGTTCCTAACCCGTAACGAGGCAAATACATTTATTATGCTATTGATCAAAATTTATTTTAGCAGCGTTTCAAAATGTGGCTCAAACAAAAGTTTGAGTCTCTGTTTAGCAAAGTACAGGAACTGTACTTTGGTGATTACAGATCAATAGGAGAGTTGGAAAAGGCATCCTGGATAAAAGTGGTTCTAGCTGGGTTATTGGTCCAAGTTGGAATACAGGTCCTTAAACACAGTTCTCACTGGTCAGGGGTCCAGAATGAGGCTGCGGGTCCTGCCCCCACACCCCACCACAGGTAAGTTTTCACCATCTTTACTGCCCCACTTTCCATGCTAAACCGATAAACACTATTTTTCTGTTTCCTGTGTATTTATTGTATTGCAGTAAGTGTGTATCATACATTTATTATGACGTTTGTTGGATATTGTTTAGCCATTACAAGGGATGAAAACGGGTTTATTTGTGCGTCGTCTTGATCTTTAAGTTTTAAGTAAACGCAACTCTATATAATTTACAACATTGTATAAAACGTATACCGCTCTAACGACATTAAGAGCAATAAAACAGAAATTCGCAAGACACGAAAATCTCAGGGTTTTTCTCGACATTTAAAATACACTGTACGATTCTAAAGCGTGCCCTATTTTAGCATTCTTCTAATATTCTTTATACTGTCAGTTCGAATCCCTCTGGGGGAAAGTTTAGTAATAAAGGAAGCGGTTAATTTGAGCGACCCAACGGTAAAAGTATCTCACAGGCTGTCAGAACCTCGACTGAATTTATTCAGTCTACATTGCCACAACCATAGTAGTCAGAGGTTCTTTCACGTATTATTCAACATTTGGGGCATTTTCTTTTTTGCCTCTTTTTTTTTTTTTTTTTTTTAAAGTGCGCGCACAGATTCGCGAATTTCGCGAGCGTCAAGGAAACCGCGCCGGCGACACAGCAGCGCGGCACGACTCCGCCGTTCCCACAATGCAGCGCGCGCGCGCGAGCCCGGGTTGGCTGTCCGTGGTGCTGAAGCTGCGCGTGCCGGCGGCTCGAGCTCAGAAGGGGTGGGGGGGTGGGGGTGCACGATCGGGGCGGTCGTCCTTGCCACAGCATCGCTGCTCCGCGCGAGGGAGTCGGCCAGTTTTCGGGAGCAAATACACACGAAGCGGAGTTCCGAGCACCTCCGCGGCACAAATCGTTTTTGTTTGCGTGCGCCGCCGTGTTCCGTGCGGCGGTCCGTTTCTGTCGCCGAACGCGTCCAACCGTCGCGCCTCGCATCCTTTATGCACAGCACGCTCGTGCCGGAGCAGCATGGCGTTGTGCTGTCGCGCGCACTGAGGGACATGGACGCCAAGCAGCACTCGATCAAGAGCCTCAAGAGCTACCCGGAGACGGGCGGCCGGAGCCTGGCGGCAGCAGCGGCGGGCGGGGACGGCGGCGGCGGTGGAGGAGGAGGAGGAGGTGGCGTGGGCTGCCGTAGCGGCGCCGCAGAGCTCGAGATGGAGGCAAAGATACAGAAGGCGGTGGACTTTAAGCTGGAGGGCCACCGGTGCTACAAGGAGAAGAAATTCCGGGAGGCGATCGGGAAGTACCACCGGGCTCTGCTGCAGCTGAAGGGCGTGCACGTCGCCGAGGGCACCACGGGCTCCGAGGTGAACCTCCTGAACCAAGCGGCGGCCAAGCTCACCGAGGAGCAGCAGCGAGCCGTGGAGAGCACGGAGATCGAGTGCTACGACAGCCTCACCGGTGAGTGGCCCCTCTGCCGGCGGGCCCCGCGCTGTCGGACCCGTGGGCTTCCCCCGCTGCCATTGTTCCCGCAACGGAACGGTATGCCGTCTAGCGGGGAACCGTGCAGGCCGCCAGTGCGCTCCTGTGCCCCGTTAACCGTGACTCGCAATGAGAAGCGGGACAATAAGAGGCGTCCGCGCGGAGCCCAGAGCTGTTTACTACGCTGCCAAAATGCTGCTGCTTTGCCTGCTGTCATGGATCATTAGACCCGGACCCAGCCCGGGTTAGGGTGCAGCGATTTTCTGTGTTCTGTCTTCTTAGCATCCGTTAATGCCCTGCGATGAGAGCTTGGTTAATCTGCACTTTTATTTCTTCATTTTTAATTATCCTCTGCCGGCTTTTTCTTTGTCTCAGGTTCCCTTGTGCTCGCTCTCTTCCTGTTTGTGGCTGTGTCCTTCTCCGTGACATTTTCTCTTCTAACGGGAAACGAATTCTATAGCCCTCAGCTCAGTCCGCTGACAAGGTTACCTGCAGCTGAGGTGATCTCCCACTTTAGCAGCTGTTGATGGGACTGAAACACCCCCCCCCCCCACACACACACACACACCCAGCCCGAGGGCTGCATCTCACCAGCACACAATGTTATTGTAAGACACACCGATGGCAGCACAGCGCTTCCGTATCGCAGAGATTGTGACAGAATCGCTGGTCATGGTCCGCTCCACACAGATACACTAGGTTCTGCACCGAAGTGTTTATTGGAAGCTGAAAAGGCACAAAGAGATGGTTCTGCACAAAAAGAAGCATCACCTGACAGGGGGTCTCCAAAGGTTTCCCAACAGCGGCAGCTGCCTGACCACCTATGGTCACCTGTCATGTCGCAGATGCGAGAGAACTGCCCTTCGATTGGGTGCTCAGCGCAAGGCAGAGGAGCGAGGAGGCTTACAGGCCCCAGGCTGCATCGCAGTCACACAGTGTGCCCTGTGTCGTGCTGGGCTTGTGGTCATCTGATTTTTTTTTTTTTACTTTTTGGGGGGGGGTGTAGGGAGGGTGGCAGAGGAGGGGATATTCAGCTGACAGTTTGAACAGTTTTTAGTTCCATGGAAGCCCAATGAGGTGTGAAGGAGAAAAGAGTGTTTTGCGCCAGTGCCACCAGTGCAGTGTTCCTGCTCCATTGTTTCGGTCTCTTCCATTTTGCTCCTACCCTTAGAATTATGTCCTTCTGAGCATAAAACTGCCTTATTACAGTGATATGGCAACTCTAGAAGAACCTCTTTTGATGGACGCCAAGTCAAACCAGGCAGGGAGAGAGCTGTCGAAAGGGTCAACAGGGATGAAGTGAATGGCATCTACTCGCCGTGTTTCCGTTTGTCTCAGCAGTAAGAAATGACCACTTAGGCAGGGAAAGATGCGGCCGAGTGACAGATAGAATCCTGCGTGGCCTGTCATGCCCACAGTGGCAGCGTTGTATATGCGTGATTGTGTGTGTCTCTGTGAAAGCCTTCACAAGGTCCGGTCCTCGTGATGTGATTTTTGTCCCTGCACTGGCCACTGTTTTTCAAATTACATAAACAACCGGAGATGATAAATAGTTTTCTCCAAATTTATTGATCGTGGGCCCATTGAGGTGCAGTAATTGTATTGTGACAGAGACGGAGGGACAGAAGAAGCAGAAGAATACAAGTGTTTAGTGGAGACACAACAAAATAAAAAAGAGAGAAAGTGGGAAAGAGAAAGAGTGGCAAATTGCTGATTCTTCGCATGAATCTGCCTGGGAGAAAATGTTTTGTGGTGAGATTAAATAGGTAATGATGAAGAGAAAAGGAGGAAGAAAAGAAGGAAATTACAGAAGTCCGACTGACTTTGTCCGAGTGCAGCGTAACAACAGGATGATTGTCAATTTGTTATGAAAAAGGACCAAAGAAGATAGTCTTGGTAATCTCCTTTTTTCTCCTTTCATGAGACCTTTACCACTTCCCTGACATGAGCTGTGTTATATTTATAAGGGGATTAATATGTTGTTTGCTGTGTTTTATTTTGGAGGCCTGGGGTCACAGAGGAGACTTCCACAAATGTATATTACACCGCTCCACTAGGGTGTGAATAAGTCAAAAAAGAGTAAACTCCCAAAGTCCTGCGGTCCCTTAACAAATTGCTTTTCACCCCTTTCTTTTATGCTCTTATTTACATTAAACCAATGCACACACAGTCTGACAATAAGCTTTGCAGACCATTCAGTGCATCTGATTTGCCAAGTAGGTTTCTCAGAAGTAACACCATATACATGTCATTTATGAATACATCCTGACCGAAAACAGCGAACAAAATAAAAAAAAAAAACCTTGGAAATCTGCTCCAACAGCATGGCTAATTTGCCAATAATAATGACAATGATGATTATGAAATGTGTTACTCATAAATGTTTGCTGAAATGCACCTTGAGCCTCATATGTTGCATATCATCACTCATTTGTCCAGAAAGTAAAATGCACAAATAAATGCCCCGAGGCAAACGCATGAAATGTGGCTCATTCTGCTTCTACAATAGAGATGGCAGAGCTGCCTTTTTCACAATTTGTCTGAGAACACTGTGATTCTGTGGGCTACTGAGTTACTTTCACGCAGCCAAAAGCAAATGAAGTTAACACATCTATAAACACATACATTTATACTTCCATCCCGCCATTTTGTAGTCTGCCTGCCAATTCCACCTGCAGTTTGACATGGGCATACTTCACCTTCCTTTCCCCAGCAACAGAGTTGTTATAAGATGTCAGTTACATTTTAATATGATCTCAGTTGGTAGTTATTGTCACCAGAATTAATGCTGATTTGTGAAGGTTTTACATTCACTCTCCTGGGTTTATAAGCAGCACCATGTGAACTTATCGTGAACCTCGCAGCCCCTCACATGAAAGGAAAACCCCAAAGTCCTTCTTTTCTCATCTGTTGCCAGAAATGCCCCACGTCAGGGAGCTGACAGAGCTTGGGCTGCAATGGAGGGGAAGGAAGAGGAGGAGGAGAAGAAGAAGGGGGGCAGGGTGCTCAAACTGAGTGTTTGTGAGTGCCAGGTTTGCAGATGGCACGGCCTTGGCATGGCTTTCTGCTCGGCACCGGACCCATCGTAATGTACTGTACCGTGCCTCCCATTCACAGTCCTGTTACTGGCCCCTGCCCCATTCACTGATCTGTGTGAGCAGAGAGAGGGTGGCACGGTGTGAGCAGAAACAGGAGAACGACGGTAAAGAAAAGCCCAGATTTTACCCTCTAGCTTCTTTGTGAAGGGACAATATGGTGTGTTGTTTTTGTTTTAATTGCATCTATTTCCGCTGTGATTTTTTTTTTCATTGCACGTAGGAGGATAGGAGATAAACTGCAAAGCTACCCGTGTATCAAAGCTCTGGGAGGGCAGAAGTGCTCTTGTCGTTGTGGTGAATAAAGCCCAGGTGGCTGTGAGAGGGAGTGGGAAGGGGAGAGGGGGAGTGGCAAGGCTTCTGTTTGGCTTCAGTTAAACGTCACAACATAGCACTCGGAGGCAGAAACAGATGCCCCCAAAAATGGCATGATAAACATACACACAGTGCAATGGAGAGAGAGCGAGAATGAGGAAGGGGGAGGCAGATAGTGAGGGAATGGAGAAAGCAGAACCCCAGTTTCTTTCCCTGAGCCCACGGGTCTGCCTTCGATACAGAAGTGTCCTTGTTGTTAAAACTGTACACCTCATAGGGTTGCAAGCTAGGGGTGAGAAAACACTGTACTTGTGTGTTAGTACTGTACTCTGTGCCTGTGATGTGCTAGAGAGAGTACGCTGAAATACTATATTTACTTTACACTTCCCGCTTCAATGCCTTTTTTTAAACTTTTCAGTCAATGGGTCTGATGAATGACTAACAGTTTTCTTATACAGTTCTCAAATTAAAATGAAGTCTTTCTCCAGGTTGTGTAATTGTGGGAGAGAAGCGTCGTGCTTAACAGTCAGTACTCATACACTCTGCCGTGAATGACACGCACAGTCAAATGCTGTGGCTCGCAGGTTTATAAGTCATGGGAATCACTGTTTTTGATGTTCCTCCACTTTTTACACATTACAAAAATAGATATATTTGTTAAGATGCGTACATATCTGTATTTCTTCATCAGTTCTGTGTTTTGCCAAAATGAAATAAATAGAAAAAACACAATTTTGTACCATAGATTGATGCTTGAACAGGTGAGTCGTATTTATTTATCTGATGCTTCTCAAAATCACCTTACACTGTGAAGCTGTTTGCAAAGATTTAGACATTTGTACAGCTGAGTAATTTTTACTGTAGCAAATCATAACCGGCTTCTGGATCAAGTGTGTGGCAGAAAGCGATGGGATTCAGTCCTGGGTCTCCTGAGTATAAGGCGACAGCTCAAACTACGTCTCGTCCTGCTGTTCACAATAGCTTACCTGTAATGTCCCCATTAGTAATAATTTAATGATCTCAGCAGTACATGATGAACTTGTAGCCTAATACTAGTAAAGCATTACTTAGCCATTTGAAGAATGTAACCTCTTGCATGTGGAAAAACTGTCAGTGTGCAATTTGTGGAATTACAGCCAGTTTGCAGGTGAGTAGAGTGGTGTGCTGCATTCAGGAGCTTCATAGAGATTATTGTGGTGCACAGCAGCTTTATGTCATGCTGCCGTTTTAATATATATTGAATGCAGTGGCAACTCATTTATTTTTTCAGTGATAATAAAAACAGTCACAGGCCACAGCCGGTGCTGTGTCCTCGCTGCGCAATGCGGCTGCATGTTACATGGTTGCTTCCACTAGGGTGTGGTGAGTCTGGACAACAAGCCGTACCTCTAAGTGAGCCCAGTGTTTCCCTGGAGATACACCCTGGTCCTCAAGCTTCACAGCCCTCATGGAGCACACAACGCAGTTTACAAAACAACAGGTAATCTGAGGACAAGAGGCCTTGGGTCTTGCCCAGAAGCACTAGCATTAATCCATACTTAGTAGCCGTGGTGATAATGACAACACGCTGTTGACTTATTATAAAGCAGGTATCCTTCAAAAAGTTTATGATCCACATCTCTGTGGATCCATGCATCCTGTAAATTCTCATGTGATACAGCAGTGATGGTGAACTCTGCCCTTTCCCTCAATGCAGACAGGAAAATAATTGAAATTTCAATATTAACACCAAGGCCAAGTGTCAAGACCACATCCTCATGAAAAATAAAGGCATTGACTAGAGAGCTGACTCATGTTTGTGTTCAGAGCACCAGCGAGGTTTACAGGAAAGAGAAATCATCAATATTTGATGCACGTTACGACAAAATACAGATGCGGATGGCTTCCCACACCCTTGACAATTTGACAGGATAACTGCTTGTCTGCATTTCCCTCTTTTGTTTTTTTGCGCTGTACTTCTTATTTTGAGCAAGTTTTTGTGGATGTAGTTTCCAGGACAGCAGCACAGGCAGCACGTGGTGTAAATGAGAGAAGGAGTTTAAAAACATGCAGTGGAGGGAAATGTTTTGCTAGGTGTGTGTGTGTGTGTGTGTGTGTGTGTGTGTGTGTGTGTGTGTGTGTGAGTGTGTGTGTGATGTGCAGCAGTCCTCAGGCACCAATTAAAGCCGCACTGTGCAGACACCTGTTCCACAACTCGTTCGTCAACCCCATGGTTGTACTGATGACGCTGGAGAAGGAGGGGACAGCAAAGCATGTATGAACCCCCAGAGGCATAAACCAACAAGCTTACATGTACGTCAAGTCCATGGAGACCCATCCCCTGGGAGGGTGAAGTAGGGGTTGGGTGAGTCACAGAAACAATGACGATTGGGCCCCACTCTCTGGTCTTACAGTAGGACGGTGTGTTCTGGGACAGATAGAGAGCGAAGTGGAGTGGAAATAGGCCATTTCCAGTGATACTGCTGTACAGCACTCTTCCAAGGGACTTTTTCCCTATGATTGAAGCTAATATAAGCATCAGGCAATGCTGGAGTAGTTGGCCATTAATCTGAAGTCGAGGCTTATCATTCTAGAACAGCCAAGAAGAACAAATGAGTGAAGGAAGCAGCCAGTAAGAGGAGGAAACAGAGGACAAGGCAAGGAAGCACGTAATAAATTTCCTGCTAGAACAAAAAGAGGAATGTATATGACAGAACACACAAATAAAAAGAACAAAGAAATGGAGATGGTGTTTGAAGGGGTCAACTGTTTGTGTCTACAGAGCTCAGTGGCCTTTGGGACTTACTTTGTGTGACAGGTCAATTTACTACAGGATGTAATCCATTCATTACTGCTCCATGTGGCATTTTGGCACATCAGACCAAGACGGCATGAGAAACCTGCCCAATATTAGGATGTGTGTTGGGAACGGGGAAACGTGCAGAAAAGTATGAAGAATGCAGGGGGAAAATGTAAATTGTCAACAGCTATTTGGTTGTACTGGGGATGCGATAGAGTTTGTTTGCATCTGTGTATTTGTATTCAAATGAATGACAGTTCCTAAGTACAATGAATTGCCTAAAGTTTGTGAAAAGACTTGGATTTTAGAGCGTTGCCGGTAGATATCTTGGAGCAGTAATCCCCAAAGTTGACATCAAAATGCTGAAAGGCTGTCAAGGGTGATATGGTTTTGTGGAAGAAACAGTTAAAGAGGAAAGTAAGGGGCAGTTTGCATCAAGGTGGTTGAAGACAGTTGGGGTCGGCTTGGAGTTTGAGAGAAGATGTCAGCAAAACTGATGGGTGTTTGCAGTTCCCATTAAGTTCCCACAGAAGTAATTACCACAAGATGGACAGGAGGGTAATGACTGCCTGCAAAGACCGGCCCTAAATTAGCAACATCTCAAATTCCCGACTTCTGAAAGAGAGAAAATTTGTTTCTCAGATCAGGCCTTGGAAGAATAACATCAGGCACAGGGTGAGGGACCCATCACAGTTAGCCACAGTGAGTTTCCCTATTTGTGTTTATTTGCTGTATCAGTCCTTCTCTCTGATCATTTTTAGCTCCCCATGTATGACTTTCCATTAGAGATGAAAGGTTTCTGAACATTTTTATTTCCTTATTTGGCACCTTAAGCAAATATTATGACACCGCCCCACCACAAGCAGACGCACACATTGAATTCTGCGGTCCTATTGCCATAACTCAGGACAACAAAGCATTTTATCCGAGTCTGTATTTTCCTGGACACTGCAGCTTGCATCACATCTGGCCTCTGCATTCCTCTCGCGCAAAGTGAAAAGTTCACAAGTGCAGAGCTGAAAGAGTCCAGCCCGGTGCCCCTAACACATTAGCAGCTCATGCTGCATGCGGTTGTCATTACTCCATTAATTGACTTGAGATTTCCATTTGCTCTTTCCTGGCACACATGGGCATACCCATTAGCTCCCTTTTCTCCCCCTCTCTAAGGGGTCTGAAAGATCATGCAGCGCTGTGTGTGTGTGTTTAGGGAAGATGCCCAGCATGGACCCACAACCTCACTCCTATTTGCAAGTTTCACTTGGAGTGCTGCATGGCTCTATTTCAGGCCCATTCCATACTGCGTTTGCCAGGGTTCAAGCCTCCTCTCACTTTACCGCTGGAGTGGGAATTTCCTTTTCCACACAAGTGTCATGGACCTTGTTCTGTGCTGTTGCATTACACACATAAGCCGACAGTATGTCAATGTCCCTCTTCCTCTCTGGCACCACCTCATGCCATCCTTGGCATGCCCTCCTGTGCTACTCAGCAACTGTTCTTGCATAACCTCATCTCCCCAGCTTTGCGCTGATGCCTTGTTGTTTCTCTGTCTGCTGTGAGCCGCTGTGCCTGGCAACAAGCACAGCATAAGTGAGACAGACGGTTTAGGAGTCGCTCAAAGAGAGTTGGAATGACCATTAAGCCATTAGAGGGAGAAACTGGATCTACTGAAAGCTTTCCAGGGGTCCAGTGGGAAGGAACAAAAGGGTGAGATGGAAAAGAAGGTCGGGATATAAGTGGACATGGATACTTATTCTTATTGACACTCCGATGGGTTGACGAATGGTTGTATAATTTGGGAATCTGTCTTTTCAGCACTCTTTAAAGCCACATAGAAACCTGTTTGCAAACATGTGCCTGTGTGCACCACTGTAGTGTGTAGCATCTCACATCACTGTATGGATCTACTGTAAAAAAATCCCACATACCACAGAGTCATTCCCATAGAAGTTGTAACACTTAGCTGTATCTGTTGATTTCTGTTTTGTCTCAGATAAGTTTCTTTTTCAAGATGTCTTTTTCTGCAGAGGAAACAGGCCCAAAATTCTGCACTTTTGTGTCTGGAAGGCCTCTGTGTTTACATATCGTGTCTATGAAGAAAGAGGATTACACACCGAATCAAAATTCAGCTTCACGCACCGCACCGACTTTGGAGTGTAATACATTTGGATGTTTGACACAGCTGGTGGGCATCACAGGCAAGGTCATTAAAACATGAGAAAGCTTTGCTTTGTCTCTTTTTTGTGATGCTGACTTAAGTACATTCACGCATTCCTAAATGGTGGCATTTGGTGGCAGGAACTTACACAGCAGCAGTGTATATACCTACTGACTTTGCTCCATGCTCTCTATTTGACAAATTGTGTCCTTTGCACATAACTTTTGTTCTGTCTTCCTTCATTTCTCCTCTCATAGCATTTATTTGCATTAACTAAATCCCTCCACTGGCTTTGCCTTTGATGAAATCAGATCTAAAAGTGCAGCGCCATGGCCAGCCCCTTCAGCTGCCCTCCCCCTTGTTTCTGCGCAGGAGGCTATGAGCTGTGGGGAGGTGACAGGCGCTGATACACAAATGTCTCCTTGCATAATGCCAGTGGACCCCCTCCCCCATTTCTGAGCTCATTGACCCTACTGCCCCCCCTTCCCCCATGCCCACCCCTGCCGGTCTCTTACTCCTGAGTCATGCCTGCTCCCAGTTAATAGTTCCTGACAGCACTGTCTGTGTATTAGGGCATGTTCTTGAGGGGCCAAGAGAGAGGCTCAAGAAACATGCCAGGGTGGAATGAGCAGGTTGAGGTGTGCCAAGGTACACCATTATTATTATTATTATTATTATTATTATTATTATTATTATTATTATTATTATCAACAGCAGCAGCAGTATAACACTCAGTATCGATTTTCCATTGTACCTATTTTTAGAATCCCCACCTGAGTTTCTAACCTGCAGTTTCCAGGCACAGATGTCACTTAAACCACAGTGTAAAACCATTAGCTTCTATTTCCCTGTTAACAAAAACAAAAGTTCCAAGAGCTGTTGTGGCAAGAGCTGCAGCATCCAGTATAACCCTAGATTATCAACCTTGTAATAATTTTCAAAGTGGTGTAAAATGAAGGGACAAAGGCTAGATATTTACGGCAACCTGCTGTCCGTTACTGTTTGGCTTCTGGAGCAGTTTATTAGGAAATGACCAAACAGGCACCCAATTCAGACCACTTTAAAGCTGTCTTCAGGATCTATGTCTGCTGGTCACCCACAGGACTCGAGTAGCTTTTCCAGGTCTGAGGAGTTCTGGTTTATCCCTAAAACATCATTCAGACCCTTTATTAAATCCTGACTTTGTCTGTCATCTGTCATTTAACAAGCAAAACTCACAGCAAATGTCCAATTAGTCGGCGATGCCTACAAATTGAAGATGTCTGGAGACCTGACCAGCACAGGGGTCAGCAGACCAAGAGCATTTCGAGGCTCCAGGCGTACTTATGGAAACCAGTTGCTTTTTAGAACAATCTACACTCAGTTGCATTCTGTTTGTGTCAGTTCAGCTTTTAGTGCCACTCCTTGGCTTGAAATGTCAGTTTGTTGGTTAATGTTTATTTTTGGATTCATCCTTGTGTTGTGTTTTAGAAGACAAGGACATGCACATTCAGACAAAATGCAACCCTGACTGAGAGGGGCTGCAGTCTGATAATAAACCAGACAATTTAGAATGTGGCACTGTGCTGATCTGTACTATAATTCTCTCCTTAGAGAAATAGAAACCCTACCACTTGACCGCAGCACCAGTCAGACACTGAAGGGCCACAGTCAGAAGCCTTTCATGTCTTCTTGTTTTTTTTTTTGACCGGTGATGCTCAGATAATCTCTGTAGAATGCAGCCGGCTAGTGACATTTAGCCAGGCACATTCACATTAAGTAAAAAGGAGGGCATTCATACAACAACCTCAGATTTTTTTAATGGTAGGCAGGCACATTAAGTGCAGAAATATTCAGTGATGATTAAAATAAAGGTAGTTGGAATAATATCAATAAACTCAGAGATGCATTGTTTCTTGGCATTCCAAATGCATTGTTTTCTGTTTCACTTTTGGAATGTGCCATACATTTTAAATCTTATACACTGAAAAGGTGCCTGTAAAAATGACTTAACTAAGATTATTTTTAAGAAGTAATGAATATGCAACAGTTTAGCTGGAGTTGAATCCTAATCTGTGTAAATAGCTCACCGCACCTTTAAAGTTTTTTCCTGTTTAATCTTACCTGGTTACTTTTATAAAATGTCCTAATCCAATTTGCAGCCCTGCTAATGCTTTCTTTGCAGTCTGTTTTCTAGGGTGGCTTTAATCTGTTGTGTCATGTTTAAATGACACATTCTAAATGATTTTGCCTTTATTTTTGACTCCCAGGGTCCATACCTTATGGTGTTGTTCCACCAGACATCTGACCGTCCTACTTTACACTGAGGCCTATGAGGCCTGGAGATGCAGACAGGGTGGCACTGAGGGCCACATGACTGCTGTAAATTTCCAACTGAGCTATACTTGCACTCCCTCTGCTGTAACTCTTTCCTCCTGTTTACCTGTTTAACTCTTTCCTCTTCTCCTATGCACAACTACTCCGTCCTCATATCTAAGAGCTGCAGTGGTTTTCAGCCCCCTATTTATTTTCCACAGTATGTTTTGGGGGTTAATAAAGGCCTCCTCGCTTCCTCTATTCCAGCTTGTCTCCTTCAGTCAGAGCTGGTGAACTACGAGCGAGTCAAGGAGTACTGCTTGAAGGTGCTGAGCCACCAACAAGACCACTTCAAGGCCATGTACCGCGCCGGCATCGCCTACTACCACCTGGGCGACTACGATTGTGCCCTGCGCTACCTGCATGATGCCAAAAGCCGTGAGCCTACAGGTAGGATGCCGCAACACCCATGGTTCATTTTGGGTTGCCTGGGAGAGGCGCACTGGGAAGGGATGAGTCAGCATGTAGCAAAAGCGATGTCTTCTTATGTTGTGCAAAAGAAGAGGATGATGCAGGGAGCGAGTCTCTGTGTATGACTCCGACTCTACCTGTAAAGTGTGTGTTCCGTTACAGTAGACACATAACAACAGAGCTGGCAGTGAGGTGTTGACAGTGATTGTATGGATGATCTGCTGTAACCCCCGCCACCTCTCTCTCTTTCTCTCTCTTTCTCCCTTGCTCCCAGACACTAATGTGTTGAGGTATATCCAGCTGACAGAGATGAAAATGAACAAGAGCGGCCAGCGGGAGCGAGAGAGCAGCAAAGAAGCTCTGGGCTAATTCCCCTGCCCTACCCTTCCTCCTGCCTTGCCTCCTCCCCACTCCTTCCCCCACCCTGACTGTTACCCACCTATCCCTCTTTCCAGTAAACACCTGTTTCCTAAATGCCCAGGGACCAGGGCATCGCCCAGTGGTGGGCACAAGCAGTGCATCGACTTCCCTCGCCATCACCTCCGACCATGCAGACAGACAGACAGACAGACAGACAGACAGACACACACACACACACACACACACACACACACACACACACACACACATACTCCCATCCCTTTGCTTTGGAACTATTGCTCAGGCTCAGACTGATTAAAGGAGCAACCCAACAAAACAAGAGAAAAAAGAAAACTGAAAAGGAAATAGTATAATAATACTAACAACACTGATCACAGGAGTAATAAATTCAAAGTGCAAAGCACTACAAAAGATGGGGTAAAAAAGAGAAACATGTTATGTATGTAAATTTCCTTTGTTTTTTATTTGAGGAGAGAAGTGAGGCCCAGGGTTCATAGAGGAGACTGAGGTGCCTGTCTGTGACTCCATCAGCTGTGATGAATTTGGGAGAGAAGGATGTGACACCGACTGAAAAAGGCTGTGGTCCTTTTTTAGGCCAGACGATAGAGAACACAGCACTGTGCCGAACCGCACTATAATTCACATTAAATCCACACCTGCTCAGAGAAATGGTGCCCGCCCCACCCCTCCCACCTCAGGCTGTACCACCATTCGAGCGAGGGGGGGTGAAGGTCCTTTCCTTGACGTAGCCTCTCGTCTTTTTTGATACTGAAAAGAAGCCGGTCTAGTTTTGTTTTCATTTTGATATCTGATTTTTTTTTTTAACTTGCTTGTCCAAGTGGGACTGTTTGACCTCAAGGGCTAATTCAGTGTTTGTAGTTTCTTTGTTGATATCTGATCTGAGTCAGTGTTCTGGATGACACTAGCATTGTGATTCAGACCATTTTCTTAACTAAGCAAATATGTGTACCTTTTTTATGTTATGCTTAAAAAAAAAAAAAAAAAAAAAAAAAGGCAAACCATGTGAATTGTGTCCCCGCGCTGTTAACAAGTTTGTGTTTTGAGCCCGCCACCCATCCTTGAAATACATGAAACAGGCAGACTGCTGAACACCACTGACCCCCCCCATCGCCTGCTGAGAAACCCAAGGAAAGCGTTTACAGCCATTAATGTTACGGAGGAGACGCTCTCTTTAATGCATCTCCTGCTTCTCTCTGCCTCTCCCCGTAACCATGCAAACCGAATTGTCCTGGAATGGTCAACAGCCATAGGGTACAAATGTGTTTTCTGTGCAGAAAATATTGTTATTAACATTTGAGACTGTTCTTTCATTTGCCTGTCGGAAATGTGTACAGTATGTTCGAACAACTACAAATTAACTCAATTTTGCCATTTGAGATTCTTTATTCTTTATTTGTATATTTTAAATGTAAGCTGTCTGTCTCAAAAAGGATGAACTATTAGTGAACGTATACTAATGCTATGACGGGAACTGTATTTAGACTGATGAGAAATTTAATAGTTTTCAGGTTCATGGGAGTTTATCTTAGTAAAGCTATAGATCTAGTCATTAGCTAAGTCTGAACTCTGGTCCGTGTGCTCTGTGGTAGCACCAGGTTCTGCTGGGGGTGGGACAATGGCAGCAGTCCCCCCACCATGTCTCAGTAGTGGTCTTACCATCAGTTAAGTTCCCCTTTATTCCAACTGCAGACCACCTCATCCTGCCAGACTCTGTGAAAATGAAAGAAAATGCCGTACATAGTGTACATCACTTTAGGTCCTTCCATACTCTACAGCACCCATGAAGATGGACCTGCTTCCGGTCGGCCAGACTCTTGCTAAAAACTGACCTGCATGGCAACAAATGGTGAGCGCAATTGCTGAGCCTCGAACCGCACCCCATCCTTGTCTCATGTGCTAACAAACTCCTAAATGGGTCAGGGAGCTGAGCCGCTGAAACAACATCTCCTGAGAGGGCTTGTTTGGGGGGAAAGGGGTGGGGGGTTGTGGCAGGTATCTTAAACGTACAAGTCTGGAGTATCTCCGCTGTAGTGAGTGGTCTCCCTTCGATGACTTCCTGTCCTAGGACCTCATGCATCTTAACTGTTCATTTTGACCTGTAATGTTACTCTGCCTCTGATTGGGATGAATAAATATGCAACTGAAAAAATAAATGGATCACCCTGTTTCCCAGTGACCTAATACTGGGACTCTAAATATATCAGTCTGACAGGCACAAAGGGTACAACACAGAGTACAAAAGGTGTGGGAGATCCACTGTAACTGCGAAGGCCCGGTGTCCTGTGCGTTTGTTTTATTCTCAAATAGTGGGACTCTGCTGCCACAGCATTGCAGAGACTTACATTTGTAGACCGTTTCTGTGTTTTCTCTCTTTCTCACTCTCTTGTTCTCTGGCCTGGGAGAGAGTGGTACTGAGACTGTCATTTGGAGATCTGTTTTTGCCTCCATCTTAACTCTGCGAGGCCCCCCCCCCGCCCACATACACTCCCACTCAGCTCCACATCCTTGTCCCAGTGCTATGTGCCACGTCATTCCTTGTAGAGGGTTGTCTGGCTGAAAACAGGGAGCTCTCATCATCCTCCTCCTTCTCCTCCTCCTCCTCCTTCCCCTCGCAGCGGCGGTTCACTTCCGGGCAGAAGCAACAACAAAAGCACAACTCGAGAAATGTAGACATGTAAATCGCTGTGTGTTTTGCTTTGATGTCACTTTCAGTACATGTTTGTTGAATGTCCAAGTGGGGTTTTTGTGGTTTTAAAACTGTTGTTAAAAAAATGTTTGTGAGAAAAAAAGCTTTATTTAATTGGACTGATTTATTTATCAGATGGTGCGGGAAGAGGGGGTTGTGTAAAGGTCTCGAATATTATGGCCAGGACTTTGCCAGTTTATATCTTGTGAATCTTAAATGTATGGTTGACACGGCAATGAAACCACATCTCTGGCCTGTGAGATGCCATCAGGAAGAAGGAGGATGCAAGGTGAACCCTCTCACCTGGGGATGGGAGGCAGGAGGGGGCAGAGCTTCAGCTCCACCTGTGGGATAATGGATCTCAGATCACAGTTTCATCTTTCAGATGAACGGCAGACTGGCATCATCTGGATAGAGAAACGTTTTTCAAAAGACCCTGAAACAGAACAATGAGAAGACACGCAAATAAAAATAAAAAAAAACTGGTTACATTTGAATGCGAGCCCAGGAATGCGCTATGGATTGGCATTTGAAGAATATGAAATAAAGTTGAAAAAATAAATAAATGAAAATGCAGGTGTTTTGTCTGCTTTGTGGTGAGGTTTGTGTGACTGTAACATCGTTGGTTTTCTTGTGCTCTTTATTTTTTGCATCTAGCACACAAACACTGCAGAACTGACACTAGAGGCAAGTGCTGCCGGAATTGCATTGCACACCACCCCGAACACAAATGAAATACAATCGTTTGTCTCTGCTGAACTGTACACTGAGAGGCCTTTATTGCAGCTCTGAATCACTAACAGTGAAAGTGTGGAGTGGAAAACATGATCCCAAAATAAACCTTGTCCTGTCTGATGTAAAGGTTTTCTAAATTTCCTGACTGATATCTCCTTTCAGATGATTTGTTCAGGTCTCCTATCACTTCCTAAGCAGCATCTCTTCCTCTGGCCTGCGCACCCCTCCCCACCCCCTCCTGATCTCCCCTGTCCCCATGTCCCATATTTCCATGTAACCGCACTCTGGTTTGCCTTTCCTGATACTGCAGCACTGTTATTTTCCTCTCCATTTGCTCCCCTAGCACTCCCTCCCCACCTCTCCCTAACAGTCTTTGCTCTCCAAAGGTAATAATCTGTGTGTCACTTCCGACTGCCCAGCTTAACGTTTCCAACTGGGAAAAGGAGAAGAAAGTAAAGGCGTAGGTTGGGGGGGCAGAGCAAGCGAGGAGTTAGTATGGCGGAAACATGAGGAAGGAAGGAGCTCAGAAGCCACTAAAGGACCACACTGATCGCACTTCAGTTCATATACTGGTGAGAACAAAGGATGAAGGCGGTGTTGCCTGTCAGTGTGTCCTGCTTTTCATGGCTGTGTGTGAGTGGAGTGTGAGAGCAGGTTGCTCTCATTGTCTATCTGTGAGTAACTGGTGTGTAGGCAAGTGCATAATTAAGGTTCATTCTAGGTCTGTTGCTCTGGCTTTTGCTTGCGTGTTCCTGTGTGTCTGTGTTTGTGTTTGTGTGTGTGTGGGTGTGTGTACACATGCGCTGCACCTTCAGGCTTCTAAAGCCTAGTGGCCACACCTGGTTACACACAAACCCCTTTTGCATAACAGGTGGACGAACCCTTTCTCTGCACTTCTGTGCACTCTGGAGATGTTCAGGAGCCGAGAAGCGAAGGTCCACCAGATATGTGGACGACCAAATCTTTTGATTACATTCCGGTGGCCCTCACCTCTCATTCCAGCCCTCCCTCATCGCCGTTCCTCTCTTTCTTGTTGCTTTTAATAGCATTGCCATGGAAGTGAAGTGGCGTTGCTAGGTAACTGGCTGGCGTCTGGAAGAGGGTTTGAGTGGCGACTAAAGCTCCAGATCGAACAGTGAAGCTGAAAAAGAGCGTGTGTGTGTGTGTGTGTGTGTGTGTGTGTGTGTGTGTGTGAGAATTCCAGTGTGGGAGTCTTTGTACCACATGTGTCTCTGTTTTGATGGAGCGTGTATGTCTGTGTGTGAGTCCATGTAACTGCGTTTTTGCTCAAGTGAGAAAATCTTGCACAGATGCACTTTTTTGCATACATTCATTTTTTTGTAGATGCATGTTTTGGTATAAAATTTCTGTCCCAGCATGCATATAAGTGCTTGAAATGGGCTGATGGTAGTTGTACGCAGTTCCAGCACTTCTACATGTTGTTCTTTATGGTACCGGGACTTTTTGCTGCCTTCTGCTACTGGAGAACCAGATTTCCTAGCTGACCTTCTCTCCCACCAGTTGAATGTTCTAGCACACAGTGAGTCATAATAGTCTCTATACAGTAGCTACATTTTATTACCCAGGGTGCACTAAGCTATGCTGCAGATCAGCTCACATGCTGCTTTCCTAATTCATTCATTCAAAATATGTCTTCTTTATTAAAGAAATATATATTGCAAGCATGAGCAATGTCTTCTAGTACCTTCTATTCACTGTAGAAATTCAGAATTTAACACTTTGTTGTTTGCTGACACCGGTCAATACACAGAACAACATGCCAGGTAAGGGGAGAACCTGCCCTTATTTTTTTCCACTTGAAACACTGATACATGTGTATGTGTGTAAATTATGCATTTTTCATTGTATCTATGTACATAGGTGTGATTTCATGTTATGTCAGTGACTTTGGACAAGCCCTGCTCTTCTCTTACTAATCTTTGTAATATGCACCCTATAATAGTTTATTTTATTCTCATCTAGTCCTGTGCTGTTCATAATTCCTTCCCATTGGATTAAAGGTCCTTTTATTCCACAGAGGCAGCATGGGCTGTTTCGCACATATCTTTGTCAAAGCTCTCATAATCTACAGTTTAACTCACACACACACACACACACACACACACACCATAGTCACACTGCAGGCACACACACACAAACCATACTGTAGTCTTTCAAGATTATTTTATAAAAGAAAACTATTCTGAGTGTAAGGCTCGTGTCCAGCTACACGGTGGTCGTGCATTACGTCCTACCACTCCGGCACTAGTTGTGGTGATCTGGAGGCTCTATGAGGGAGCAGATTGGCACAAGGCGGGGTGCACCCAGGGTGAGATGCCATCTTGTCACACGTGTGCTCACCTACAGTCACCTTGGCTCAAGGCACAAGGAGGGCAAGCCGGAACATCCCCAAGGAGGACACGGGCACGATCTGCAGACTCTGGACATACACAGCCCACAACCCTAGAGCGGTGAAGCTGCACTGATCATCCAGCCATCACTTCAACACTGGTAAACAACATTTAAATTTAATTTAACCTTAAATGTTTGATATTGAAACAACCGGAAGTTACGGTTTCGGCTGATTTGGCGGCATCTAGTGGACATTTAAAGTTACTAAACCATTTCGCCCGGTAACAGAATCCTTTTGTAAATAAAGCTACAGTTGTTCACACTTAATTCCAATAGACTGATCTTAATAGGAAAGACCTTTACATTCTGTACATTTGCCTCACAAACATACCTGGGCCTGGGTGTCTCTTTAGAATTTTTTCCACCCATCCATTATTGATAACTGCTTGTTCAAAGCGGGGTCATAGTGTGCGGTAGCTTTTCCAGAAGCAAAGGGCACGAAACGGGCCTTGATATGACGCTGCTACATTGCAGCATAAAATATCATTTTCAAACTACATCACAGTTAAAACTTGATTAAAATTACTGCCATTCATCCCATAAGCACACCCAGTGTTCGCCTACTTCATACATTTATTTTTCTTGTATTATGAATAAAAGCTTAATAAAAGAGATACCCTTCAAATTATATATGGGTTAAGTTATACGTAAATCCCAACTATAACTGTGCTAAATAAATGCAGTTCATAAGACCTTCAGTTTTGTGTTTGTTTAACTTTGAGCTACATTAAAATTAACACTAATGTAGATTTATCCATCCATCCATTATCCTTACTGGCTGTATCCTGGTTAGGGTTATGGTGGTCAGGAATCTATTGCAGAGTCACTGGCAGTGGACTACAAGACTACACCCTGAACAGGACACCAGTCCATCACAGGTAATTTAGAATTACCTACAGTAAAAAGACTTATTTGATGCTGACTGATTCATAGCATAAAAATTTGCAGGATTCTTGATCCTGCTATCGATCACCGACACCCCCCCAGGAGCACATGACCCAGGCTGCAGGCATTAAGGATGCTGGCTGAATAATGGCCCCACAATCCCGTTCCGATTTTATTCTTCCAGCTGCATTGTACTGCCAACTAATGGCCGGTTACAGGAAGCTGCAGAAAGCTTTCAATTCATATGAGAGAACTGTTAGAAAAGAGAATGGTGAAGAAAATAAATATGAACACAAACTAGCTAGAAAATATAGGTATCTTCAAAAATATGTAATTCGACATTTGCAGCATGAGGAGCCGGCGTACGCACTACCCAATCCCTCAAAGTCTCTGCAAGCAATTTAAATGAGCCAACATGCATCAGTGGTCCATGGTCCTTTATTCACACATCCATGAGTAGGCCGATCATTCATTTAATAATCAGATTGCTACACTGACTTCATTTAGCCTCCAGCTTCTGTGGAATGGATCAAACACTCAATGAAGGAACATCAGTCAACTTCCCAACAAAGGTACTGGCTTGTTTTGTTGGTTCATTTGAATCGTATATACAAATATACACAGAGAATCCCTGGGGAGAGGTTAATAGTAACAATAATTAATAATCTTTTTTAATAATAACAATAATTATAATAAATATTCTGGATGTTCTCAATCACTCGGGGAAACGGCAAAGGGCTCAGTCAATTAGATCCTGCTACCAAAAGTCACCTCATTCAAATAATAACAATACAATATCTGCAAAAAAAAAAAAAAAAATTAAAAAACACCAATTTAAGAAAAAATGTACATTATATGTCTGCTACTTCATGATGTGTTGTTTTAGAAAAATGCCAGTTCAACTCAACAATATAGCTGGTAACGCATAATAAATAGCGGCCTTTCTGCTGCCGAAGGCAGTGGGGTAGGACACACGGCCCCTGTGCGTGACAGCGGGAATCCAAGTGGTGCCCTTCCTGTGCCTGTTTGCCACAGGACAACGGCAAGTCCTTCTGTTTGTTTAGCTTTGTTCGTCCAACTCTCTCCCTCTCTCCTCCTTTCTGCTGGCTAACTAACCCAGGCAGCACAGAGGGGGCACCTTGGGCAAGCGTCAGCTGGTACCACGCTCTCACAAGGAAGCCTGGTAATTGGTGCCAAACAGGTAGTACATGTTGCATTCAGGGATGGGTCTGTGTCACCTTTCTGCTCCCCTCCCTCTTCCGCCATTTGCCATGGGAGGGCCGGAACTCCATCCTGGTGTGCCGGTCTATGTTTCAAAGTGCAATTTGAAAGTTGGGTCTGACTGCTGGCTCCATGGCTGCAATGAGGGTGAATGTAGATGCGCTTCTCCGGCCCTCCTCTGTGCCCATGTGCGTCACACATTTTGGAGACCACTCAGCACCAGGTTACATCATCATTAATACACCTAAGGCATTTGCACACTGCGTCTGCGGTAATGTTGTCTATTTCTGTTGCTCTGACGTCAGTATCTGCAGGCAGTCAGAAAAAATCTGCAAACACAGGACCTCTGTTTCCCATTAACAACAATAATTCTCATCAGTTTGAGATTCCAATTATTAATAATATGATTTACCGCCAGTGTGCAAAGGCCAAAGTATGGTCTTCTGCATAGAACTTACAATTCAAACCCAAACTGAACAGACTTCGTACAAGCAACTATGCGGTTTATCTTTGAAAAATGTAAAAATCCATTAGCTTTTTCTGTTTAAATTCATTCTCAGAGTGACAGAAAAAGTAATGCTTGCAGGCCGTTCCTTCAGAGAAGCTAATGACATGGAATTTTGGACTGTTTAGCACGATGGCTGGTTGGTGAATGGATCGAGATGAGGACAGCTTACACAGGAGCAATGGCGGGGGGGGGGGTGGGGTTTGGGGAGGGAGGTAGAAAGTGAATGTTGGGTCTGTGGGGTTTGGGGAGGGAGGTAGAAAGTGAATGTTGGGTCTGTGGGGTTTGGGGAGGGAGGTAGAAAGTGAATGTTGGGTCTGTGGGGTTTTGGGAGGGTTAAAGACAGGATGGTGGGGGATAGGTTTTTAGGGAAAGAAGGAAAAGGACTGTGCGCTAGGAGAAGTGATGGCTGCAGAGCGTAGCGGGGACGTGCTGCCCACAAAGGGGCACAGTGCTGTCCTGGCTCTGGCCCTCCATGTCCATGTCTAGTAGGGTGGGTCGAGCACCACCAGCACTACTGTCCCCCGAACCCAGCGGGCTGTCACAGCTGCTGCCAGGCGATGAGCTGAGTGTGCGCGACAGGGACGACAGCTTCCTGGGGTCCATGCGGGGTCGTGCTGGCGTGGGACGTGGACGGGGTGCAAACTCTAAGGTCTTGGGCCTTTCTAGAGTCCCCGTGCCACCCGAGGTGTCATGGTCCAGAGGAGGGGGCGGAGGCGCCTTGCGTCGAGGTGCAACCGGGAAGAGGGTGGACGGGTCAGGAAGCCGGGGAATCTCCAGGGCTTCTCGAGAACCTGAAGGAAAATGGCCCGTGGTGTTTAGAGCTAGAATATAATGCTAATATTAACTTTCAGTTCTTCCAAATTTGAAGATTCAAATGATCCATGACTCAAAAGTCAAACTGTCACTGACAAACGTTTCATACAAGCTCGTACACACTGATAAACACATGTTATAATTTTTGTAAAGGTGGTTAAACCGTGGGTTTCATTAATTAACTATGTGTTTCTCATGGGTCCAGATCCACTCACTGGAGTAGGGAAAGGGGTGATACTCTGAGTTTCAGTCACCTGTGCTCTGCATGACAGGGTTGATAGTGACAGCAGGGGGCAGCGGTGTGCTGCCATCAGAAGGTGTGCGGTGGTGGCCAAGGGTTTGTGCCCGTGGGCGAATGGCCCCATCAGAAGGGGTGCGCCGGTGTCCCCGGGTGACAGCCAAGACTGCTGACACATGCGTAGGCGTCAAGGACTGGTTGGGTTCACGTTTGAAGCTTTCGGCCCGCAGGTCCAGCAGGGGGTTAAGGGTGGGGGCCAGGGCTGTGAAGGATGGCCTGGATGGCGTCTGGACGACCTCGTCAGGGTCCGAGGGCAGCAGCGACTTGGTGGAGTTGCAGTCAGACAGCGAGGACAGTGAGAGCAGCGTGACAGAGGGTGAGGGGTCCAGGCTGGGCAGCACGGAGTCATGAGGCCGCCCGTGCGACAGCGAGAGGGAGAGGGTGCGACTGGGCGGCGAAGTGCTGCGCCGCAAGCGTCCGGCCCGTTGAAACAGTCCCTCCTTCTTCCTGCGCTGCTCTTCTCTTAGTTCTTGTTCATCCTGGTTCAGCTGGGTGGGGTAACAAAACAGTGCAACAGACAGGTAGGGCAATGTATTTTCACACAGAATCACACACACAGTCACCACTTGCTTACTTCCTGCTCACATCTGTCTTAACCTCCCATGTAATTTCATTGTAAACATGCCATGTTATTGACAGGTCCTCCCAGCTTGCAGCCCCCCATCTCACACACACACAAACACACACACACACACACACACACACACACACACACACACCTGTACCTGCATCTTGCCCAGTTGCAACAGGTCGTGACCCAAGCCCACAGAAGCGAGCAGAGAGGCGCAGCCCAGCAGCACCAGGTCACTCTTCTTGCGCTGGCTGCATCGCCGGGACAGGTCTGGTGGCCCTGGCGAGGGACCCACTCCTGTCCACGAGGTCCCTCCATCCTCCACGCTCTCATTGCTGTCAGCCTCCAGGGATGTTTGGGACACAACGGAATCCTGGGACTCACAGTGCTCCTCTAGCGGTGGAAGAAGAGGCAAAATGGAAGGACTAAGAAGCTCTGCTTTTGGTTCACATACTTACAAATCCAACTTAATCTGTGTGAGGTTTGCATAAATACACTGTATGGCCAAAAGTATTTGGATCCCCCTCATTTTTAATGATTGAGTTGAGCTCTTTCAGCCGCACCGATAGAACATACAAACACATTCTAGACAGTTGTGTGCTTCCGGATTTGTGGGCACAGTTCGAGGAAGAAGAAGCTCCTTTCCTGCTCCAGTATGGCTGTGCACCCCCCTGTGCATAAAGCAAGTTCCATAAACACATGGTTTGCCCAGATTGGTGTGGAAGAACTTGAGTGGCCTGCAGGGAGCCCTGACCTCAACCCAACTCAATACCTTTGAGATTAACTTCTCGCCCAACATCGGTGCCCAAACTAACTGATGCTTTTGTGGCTGAATGGGCACAAATTCCCACAGCCGTGTTCTGTGGGATCTGGTGATCTGGTGGAAAGCTTTCCCAGAAGATGGAGGCTGTCATAGCACCAAAGGGGGAACAACTCCGTATCAGTGCCCATGGGGTTGGAACGGGACGTTCAACAAGCACATATGGGTGTGATGGTCAGGTGTCCAGATATTTTTGGCCATACTGTGTACATCTGTGTTCTTATGGGTTTCCTCTAGGTGCTCGAAGATGTTTCAGTTAGTCAATGAGTGGTGAATATAAACTGTCCTTAGAAATGTGTGTTTATGCCAAAGAGAGGGTGTATCTATGAGTGGCCTGTGATGGACTAGTGTCCTCATGCCATATGGCTCTGGGGCTCTGGGTGAGGGTGCAGACCACCATATCCATACCTTGGACAAACCATGACAGATTATGGATCAATAAGGTCCCATAAGGTAACATGTAGGTAATGGATTTTCAAGCCAAATGCAGGTGGGGAATCACTCATTGAGCTAATATAATTAATATTTTAAATGTAACCACTTTAGTAGTTACATATGGTTTAAATGAAGGCTGAAAGCCTGTACACTGCATTGTTTGTGCTTTTTCTTTTGTGTACATAAGTTTTAAAGCTGAACTCCTGGTCTTTAGGTTCGTACTGAACATGTAAGTACACACAAACAAACGCACGCAGCAAAAAAAACCAAAAACATGGGTGCGTGGAGCCACTTGCACAGCAACAGTGCAAACCAGCAGGACACGGCAGCAGGTGGACAGGCGGCTGAGTAGACAAACCAGTACTGCAGGTGGAAATGTGACGACTCACCCATTTCATTGAGGCTGGAAAAGGCAGCGCACATGGGTGTGTGTTTGGGTGACTTTCCCAGGTTGGGGGCACTGGAGGACCACTGTTTGCAGCCTTCACCCAGAGACTTCAGCCTGCAGCACAGACAGGCAGGGTGAATGGCAGCACCCACAGCCCAACCCAGAGTCTGACCCCATCCTTTGCATCAGAAGCAGGATCTACAGTTTGTGTTTCGGTTTGGCATGGCTGTTCTCTGAGTGCTGTGAGAACAGATAAAGCTTCCTGATTTAAATATCAGTTCCCCGTTGCTGGTTTCATCCATCGCACAGTGACTTTGAATGTGAACATAGGGGATAAAAAAGGAAATGCTGGAGCAGATGAATTGTAACACCACATACGGATCCTTCTATATTGCAGAGGGCATATAAGCGTGAGGGAAACATGATAGCAGTGAGGGTTGAGCTGGGACCTCACAGCTCTCAGGCCATAAGTTAAAATACAGCTCAGTCTGCGCAGATTTTGCATGTTTCTTTCATGGTAGTGGGGGCTTCCTGCTGGTGTTCTGATTTCCTTTCACAGTTCAAACAAAACAGGTGGACTGGAGCTTCGAAACTGCCATTGGTGTGTGTATATATTAGTGATCAAGTATATGGTTGTCCTGTCATGTTCAGGGTGCACCCTGCTTCAAGTCTTACGCTTCTAGGACAAGCTCTCCACTAATGTGACCCTGCACTGGGATTTCCAATTATATATGGATGGATGGATAAATGTATGCATGCAGTGGATGTCAGACATCTGCACCGCGTGACTGGTATGAAGAGACATGATGCCAATTAAAGGGCTTCATGATAGCTGACACGAGAACGTGCTGGTAGCACTCAGTTTACTGCACATCTCACCTCTCTACTGGGTTGCCAAAGGGAACTGACTGGGAGGAATGTCGCTGTGTGAAGCTGCTGGAGTGTAATGACAGCCATCTCTGCTGGAGGTAGGTTTCTAATATGTCACGAGCAGCTGAATTAATGATGTGAGCCTGGTTAAAAGGAGAACCCTTGATGAAGGGCAACAGCAGGTAGGCAGGTAGTCAGACAGCATGATACGACGGCATCAAGCACGGCTGCAAGGTAAACCAGGACATCAAAGGAAGACCGTGCCCAGCTGTCGATGTGGGCTGTCGGAACGCAGCTCTACAGTGGAAGATGCGTCTAGAAATTGGTGTAGAATTTATTATTACTACACTTGTAGAGCTCCACAAGAAGACACAGAAGACCACCAGTTCAAATCCTAGTCTTGTTTCGACCTATGCCTCTTCTGCATCCTACACTGCCTGATCATCCAGCCAAGGAAATTGGTGACATTGTGAGGTGTTTGGGATAAAAGCACAGGGTTGACACTCGCAACATCAGGAGAACCTGCTAGAGCAGGATGTCTTTAAATCATGGCTGCAGTCAAACTTTTTTAATTCCACATACTAATGCCACTGGAGTGGCCAGAGCTGGGAAAGCCCCAAACTGTCAAAATGAGGATTAAGCACCATGACACTATGAGTCGAATGTCAGTAATGGGCATTTCAAGGTGTGGGGATGCTTTGGGCAGTTTGCTAGCTCCTGGGACAGTTTTGTTAAAAGCCTGCAGCAGTTCTTAAATGTAGATGGAGGACACTTTTCCGGAACAGCCTGCAGCAGGACCACCCTGAGCAACAACATCACATAGCACCACGATGTCACTGAGAACCTGCAGGACCACAACTGACCGCTTCTCCTCTGCCTATAGCCAAACCTTAGCAGGGCCTTAAAGTATGTCCTCCTGGCCTACATGACAGCATCTCTGGTTCCCTCTGTGGTGGGATGACACTCTACTGGTTTTCTCATTTGTAACCACGCCTGCACGCTGACCAACATGTTTATGGTTGCTAAGCATAAAAAAAAGGAACTTGTTTCCCAATTCAGGTTTGCCGTTAGATTTGCTTAGTGTGCTGTGTTTAATCTGTGTGTGTTTTAAGTCCCAGGCAACAGCGCAGTCCGCCGAGGTTACAAGTTTGCGTGCATGTCTGTATTTACCTGTCCTCTCCACCCAGCCGCTCCCGCTGGTGGGTGGAGCTGGGGCCCCAGGTGCGTCCTTTCTTCTTATTGGCCGTCAGCTCCTCCTTCTTGCATACAGCACTGCGGCCCCAGGTCTTGCTCCCATCTATTGGCGTCACTGAATGACACACACCACACACACATCATCTACACATTAGACCAGAGCTGCAGACACATCCACAATGCATTTCTTCGCCTCTCTCCTTTCAGCCTACTTTCCATTCCTGCATCTCCTTGTACCCATTTTTGGTTGTGTTCAGATTCCCTGAGGGATTTAAAAACTGCTGTGTTATTGGATCTTGGCTCTGTTCTGCCGCATTAGCTGTGTGATTCAGCAAATTTTCCAGCTACAGTAGGGGCTCCTTAACCTGTGGGGGGCATCTCCACAGTGGAGCTGCAAAGGGGGATACAGGGAAGGTGTGAGGTTCCTCCCAGGAAATTTACTGCAGGTATGGCTTTACTGGTTTGTTGTGAACACAGAGTGCACTTTCATGTGGTGTGTAAGGGTAAAAAGGTTAAGAATACCTGCCCAACAGTGTCAGTCCCCGCCCTCTCCTCATTCCCACACACAGACTTACAGCGTATGGCTCTCAGGCGAGGAATGACCCCAGGGCTAGCAGGAGGGGTCGTGTTCTCGCACCCCTGGGTCTTCCTCTTGTCAATGCTGGGTGAGGCCTGTACCGTGATCTTGTGTTCAAACCCTGCAGGAGACATGGAGGAGACTTTATGAAGTCCGAGGACGCAACCCCCGACAGTCACAAGTCTGCATTGGAGATGCATGAGCTGCAGGTGTAGTTCAGTCTTCACTCACCAGAGGGCAGACTGATGCGGTTGCCATCACGGCCCAGCTTGAGCAGGCGGCTCTTTTTGAAGTGACCCTTGCGCTTCTTGACACGTGGCTTCTCCTGGTACATCTGGTGGATGATGATGTTCAGCTCGCGCTCCACAATGTCAATCTCCCGTTCAGCCAGCTCCTGTTCCCGCCGCCGTAGCTGCTCCTCCTGTTCCCGCTGCTCCTCCGCCGCACGTGCCAGCTCCTCCTCCCAGGACCGCAGCTCCTGAAGGGCAGAGATGAACCAGAGAAAGAGAAATTTTAGACAAGGGTTTGAAATGGGTGAAATGAACAAAATTGTGGTCCTATTTAATTAACTTTTGCCTAATGCCATTCCCAATGGGCTATTGTACAACACTTAAAGAACAATGTGAAAAGCACAGACAGACACGGTAACTTCTGGTGAGATAAACAAAAACAACAAACACACCTCTAAACTTGCACACTTCCTCCAAAAAACAAATAAAGAAATATTGTTGCAATAATATGGGAACCAGGTAGCACAATGGTTAAGAACATGGATTTGTAACTTAAAGGTTAGCTGGAGGGTACTGGTGTAGGACCCATAAACATGGTAATTAACCTGAGCTGCAGCATAATAATAATAATAATAATAATAATAATAATAATAATTTTACTAAGAAGAAGAAGACAAAATCATTCCTGCACGGGACCTCAGCGGATGCAGTTTTGGATACTTTCATGTGACTCTCAGCATCCTCAGGGACTAGTGTCCCCACCAGCTAGCCACTGCTCACTGCCCACCAACCTTCTCCTTTGCCCGCAGCTCATCAAACATCTGCTGGATCTCCAGACGCCAGTCCTCCTGTAGAGAATGGAAGGACTCCAGGGGCATCTGGAACATGGCCGACTGCTCGATGGCCAGCAGCTGGGACAAGATGGTCCCGAAGGACGGCCGGCTGTGCGGGTTGGGCTTCCAGCACTCTGAGAGGGAGGGTCATTGGAGTGAGGAGCCAGAGGTGGAGGAGACCGATGAGGAGAGGCAGCATAGGGAGACACATGGTGAGAGGTCTTCAAAGGACAGACATGTTGAGAAAGTTAACATTTTCTCAAAGACAGGATCCGGGTGCTAATGTGGGAACTCCTAAAATAGCACACAGTGAGGTTGTCTGTTTGCTGAACACTGATCTGGGTGACTGAGGTTCACAACTGGCCAAAATGTTTCAGAAAATACGACACTCAACCCTTCATTATACAGATAAATGACAGCATTTAATCACTTGCTTTAATTTTATTTACATTAATGTCAACTTTTTTTAAGATTATCGACTGAAAGAGTATAACATAATTCTTAAATGTGGGTTTCATGCCAGATGAAATGTAAGTATAATTGTGCTTGCATATTGATCTCTGGATGTTTTCTTTTACAGTAATAAATTGTCGCCTATTGGTTAGAAATGACTTAAAGTGAAAATGAATATTAGCTTTCTTTACATTTACTTTTTCCACAAACATTAACTTCTTCAACCATACATGTTGCTTAGCTAGTACCTTTGTTGAAGCCTGATACAATATATGACCCATTTATAGATTTTTTTGTATTATTTCAGGACGGTTACTACAGTAAGAATGTGGCTTACAGGTCTGTACATATGTGTGTGCACATACTGTATATGTCGTTCCTATTTCTCATTGTTTAATTTGTTAAATGCTGAATATATTAAAACATGTACAGACATGGTAAGCAACATGACAAAATATAAATTAAGCAGATAGATATTGAATATTAGCGACATAAAGACAAAATAGGAAGATTCAAAAATAAGAACGAGCAGGGAAGTTGAAACTTGATGCCGATCAACAGAATATTGTTCACAAAGCAGACATCAAAAGGCCCGACACAAACCCGGATTCAAAAGTGTGAAGGAAAGAGTCACCTGCCTTGATTTTGTTCAAGTTTAGGACAGAAAGTTAATGTTTTTTCTGCTGCCTTATGAGCAGCTCATCAGCTCTGACTTTGCAAGTAGCTCCTTCGACCCCTAGGGGGCCAGTGGGAGCCTCTTAGCCTTAGATGACACTACAGGTCCCATCAGCCCCCTGTGAGCGCTGGACAGGGTTCAAACTGGCCAAGAAAAATTTGTCAGTGCTGTACTGACACATTCGGTTCAGCATTATTTGAATTGTGCAATTTATTCAATGTACAGCTTGACACAATCTCATCAGCACTGCAGATGCAGCAAAAGCAAACATAAAGGGGTTTGCCGAGACAGAGAATGAGAATCTGTGATTTAGTTCATATGTTTGTTCACTGCAGTTGACAATTTTCCCCATCAGTGTAGCTAGATATTTTACAGAAGCATGTCAGGTTATTTTAGTTACTCAAGGGTTCTACAGCAGAGCCCTTTAAAGAAACTGTGCTGCTAAGCGACACATATGTGTCTTACGATTACTGTACCTGTTGGTGAGATAATGGAAAAACATACAGTCTATGGTGATACATTATTCCATCGTAAACCAGAGACAGATGTTCTTACCCTCCAGCAGCCGAGCAAAGGGCTCGGGGCACGTGGAGGGGATGGGAAGGGTCAGCTTATTCATGGCAACACCGTAGGCCACTGCAAGGGCATCAATCTCACGGTATGGGACCTCGCCTGTCAGTAGCTCCCATAACAGCACCCCAAAGCTAAGCAAGAGAACAGGGGATTAGAATATGCCACAGGTCCCAAATGGACCCCAAACAAACCACAAATGGACCCAAAATGGAAACAAATATGCACCCCAAAGTGGGTTGCAACATACCAGCTGAAAAAGTAATAATAAATTGAAAGCAGAGAACACAAGTGCCAGACTAGTGCACAGCTATGAAGTTACTGATACTGAACAAGAGCGGATGGTTTGAACACTAAGTAAAACTCTCCCAATAAAATTACGGTTCTTCACAATTCTTTGTTTGCATCATCTGTCCCAAACGCTCTGTCTCCTACCTCCAGATGTCGCTGCTTTTGGAAAAAAGGGAAAGTTTGATGACCTCGGGAGCCATCCAAGCATAGGTGCCTGCTGCGCTCATCTTGGTAGTGCAATGCCACTCTCGTGCTAGCCCAAAATCAGTGATCTTCAGGGTCTTCCCAAACAGGTCATCCCGGTCCAGCTGCTCCAGGATCAGAACTGTGGGCGTGGGAGTTGGGAAGGAGGGCAGAAAGAGTAACACAGGCAGGTCAGTGTCAATTTCCTATGAATGGTGCAATGAAATCAACAAGCACAGCTCCGCATATCAGTTTTCCTCCAGGTCAACACCTTTAAGCAGAGTCTTCCTGAATTATCAGACCTGACCTGACCCAAAAGGACATTGAACAACAGTAGAGGCAGTTTAGTGGCAGCCCAAGTTTTTTACGGTCACTTTTGTGGGATTAGGGTTAAAGCCAGAGTCATTAAAGGGAAATAAGGATGGACAAAGCATGGAAGGAATACAATCAAGAGAATGTACAGTTACAAAAAGCTTTTGGTTTCTTCTAAAATCACCTTGAAAGTTTACAGCTGAATTGACTGTGAACTCGGCCTTACTGCATACACTCATCGCTGCACTCGCTCTTCAGATAATGATCTCAGCAACCCCCGGGTGTGGAATCAGCGTGGGGAACTCTGAACTCAACCAGCAGACACACCTTTCTTCGTACAGTATCACAGCCTGTGAGATCTGTAGCCACAAGAGTCCACGTTCTGTTACGTTTCGGTCAACTACCACTTGCAGAGGGGTCACAAAACACACTTTCCCTCTTCAACAAGAACCTCTTTCTGGAAGGCAAGTGTGCAAAGTACAACACCTCTAGCTGTGTCCAAAGCAGCGAAGTGCTGTTGCTTCCCTTATTCTCATGTTGGCACTCAGGGTCAGTAAACTATTAAGTCTTAAAATTTGTATTTCTGTAGTGAATAAAAGATGATATCTCTGATGTTCACAATATAGATTTTTTTTAGAAAAAGGGCACAAACGTCAAACAAATGGTAGGAAAGCAGCGTGAGCAGATTTACAGTGTAACTTGCTGCACTCTGGGTAATGAAATGTAGCTATGAGGGCTATTATGAATAACGGCCATTTACTAGAGCAGTATTTTTTGGGAGAGCAGCTCAGCCTGAGATTCTGGTTGTCCAGAAGCAGGAAAGAGCACTGGGACGTTATGAGAAGTGCCAGTAAGGAAGAAAAAGTCCAGATTTTCCAAAGAGCAAAATGCAGATGTGCCGGTACTACGACCCACTGAGTAATGACCCACTTCAAGCACTACCCTAAGTCATCATTTTTATTACTTATCTCAATCCACTTTAGTCACAAAATACTGTAATGACAACTTAGATTTATTATAAAGACACTTTGAATGGTTTTTTTTTTTTTTTTTTTTAACCAGACTGGAATCCCTCGCAGGTTTGGCCACTAACTCAAACAAAATGGAATGTGAGCAGTATTTTGACTTTTTAGGGCCATTAAAATAACTGGTCCTTCACATATTAACAAAACATTTATCGTCCACAAAAGAAGAAATCACGAGTAATGCAAACACCTTTTCCCATGGACTTCCAATCCAGGGAATGCCACAGAGTAAATAAGCAGCAACTCTCGCGTATTCAAGGTCCGAGGGCAAAACCTCTGAAGCAAGTGACCCGAGCTCAGCACTTCTCAGGCCTGCTGCGCACTTCCTCCTGCATTTCCGCATACGGACAGATTATGGAAATGTCTGGAGTGTCAATAGGGCTGGGCAGCTGTGGGGGGGTAGTATTTGGCCTTATCTCCAGGCGTATGCAAACAGAGGCGGAGAGTCAACAACCTGGCCTTTGTTTGATCAGGAACACGAGCGCACGGTCAAACCTGCTTCACATGACACAGGTGTGCTGAGCAGCAAAGCCTCTCCGGAGCTCAGGTTAACCTGGTAACTTCACTCGGCTTTATTACACCTTTATTTATGTCACTTTCATCCAAGGCGACTGACAATTACCGCAGGGAAGCTACAGCAGTGTGGAGTGCGGGACACAGGGACTTGACCTCAGTGCAACTTAAAGTCATGCATTGTTTTGACAACTTGACTACAAATATGGCCCTAAAAATGCCTAAACACTTCATATAGGCTATAAACATGACACGGAATAGTAAGAAGGTCCTTAAGCCTTTATGACTGCGGGAAATAAGCAGTGCAAAGGGACTGGGAAAAATACAAATACCTGGTATCAAACTTATTTTCAGTTATTTTTAGCTTATTTTTACCTCTTATTTTAAGGCGCTGATATTTCAGTCACTAGATGAGTGTGCTGTTCCTGAGTAAATAATAAGAGGAACAAAGAAATATTTATAAAAGTGCTTTTATTAATATTTTTATAGCAACAAGGTTAGCGCTCGCCCTTAGTTTCTCGAGAGACTGCTTAAAGTAGACATCAAAAATATCAGTAAAACAAATCTTGGCTAAAAATGTCTTTTCAGCACAGTCCTGTTCATGGAAGTCTGATATGTGAGCAAACTGAATTTCTTTAAACACAACTACAAAAATCAAAAATAGCCATTAAATATGAGAGGTACACTGAATAAAAATAATTACAGTACATTTCACTATGGTAGTTAGAGAACTGTTAACATTACTGAGGACAGTCGGATTTCTACAGCATACACACCTAAAATCGGCACAGTCGAGAGGGATCATTTACAATGAGTCGGCGCCGTTTTCACGAGCTATTCTGCTTTTTTGCCGCCACGTGTGGACGCCCGGTGCCTGTGTAGTGTTGCCAGGTGCTGCTCTGGCATCGGGGCCGTGCCACACGGTCGCTCAACTTTCAAACTTGGCTCCGTCTTGAGTTACAGCCTGTGGCAGTATAGCAGCGTGCCATGCTTCGGTGCCTTTTTGATGGTGCCGCTCGGCTACTTTGGGGGTGGGGAAGTGTGTAGCTCATAGCATGGGCTGGAGTGGGCTGTGTCTGGGAGTGTATGCATGCGTGTTTGCCTGTCTATATCTGCTGAAGTCTCCCCCGAAAGAAGAAGAGAAAAAAGAGAAAACGGGACAAATGCAGACAATAATAAGCCCCCCAGCACACAGGCTGTGCCCCACCCCCCACCAATTTCTATTTCAATGCTTCTGTCACAGAGAGGGACAGCTGTCTCCCCGGGGCTCTCTACATGCCTGTATGCCACAGAGACCGAGGAGTGGATAAAGTATGTAAATCTGAGAAGAAGTACGTCTGTCCGAGGAAATATGTGTCTGTTGCCTCAGGAATCTGGAACCCTTTTTCCATTCATCCATTTGCATTTTAATGCTTTTCTTCCCTCCACTTTAGTCACAGCTAATTATCAAATTTTTAATGCCTCGCATCGAAGTACCCACTCCATCCCCAGGAAGGGTGAATGCAGGTACACATCTCATCGGACCTGCATACTCGCATCCACCTGCCTCTACTGACTCTACCGACCGCAGGCATCATCATATGGTGCAACAACACGCCTGCATGACAGCGCTTCTGTGTTCAGGTCCACATGCACCCAATGCTGTAATCTGGGCAGAATAATCCGAATAATTCTGACTGTGCTGCGATCGGCAAGAATGCGAGAAGCCGACGCAGCCAACAGAACGTGGGTTGGTTTGCGTTCCTTAGACCTCCTCACTCACCACAGATGTGGCGCATTGCAAACTCTCAGTTGCCTCGCCATTTGTACATTTACATGCATTTCAGCCCCAGGTGGATCACGATAAGATGCGGCCCTGCCATGTGGACTGACGCCGGGGTTACGAACACACTGGGGAGCACTAGTCTAGGCTACAAATAGTAGCCCCTGTGAGTCTATGCCCAACCAAAACAAAACGTGACTGCAATGTTGCCAGAACACTGTAGCCCAGGTGCCTTGACACAGTGATCTCACGGCAACATCTTCAGAAGGTGAGAATTACCTTGCGTGGCTTACAGTTACAGCTCGCATTTCACCCGCTTGCTGCCCACAGCTACGTTTTTATTGGAGCCATCCAAATAAGGTGTGTATTGTCTCACTTTGGAGCCATCGAAATTCCTCAGTGAGGGCGAGGTACACCTCTCAGTCCGACATAGTAACAGCTCATATTCTGAAATGCGGCCAGTTTTCCAGTTCCAAACACATCTTGGCTAACAAGGTTTAAAAGCTTCCGTGGAGAGATGTGTAGGGAGTTGAGCTTTGATTGTGTTTCCCTCCTCACCCCACCCTGCAGATACATAGGGACATCCTTATATGTAGAACAGCTACATTTCCTGTCGACTCAGGTGGTCCACATCAGGCCCTCCCTGCCCCACACATTCCTCAACATACCACAGTCAAACAGACCCATTGTTTACTACCATCTCTGGTGCAGACCTTCTCCATCCTGGTTCCTTGTATTTTATTATTATCTGTTAAGGCCCTATTGCAGTGCTGCCATGCGGACATTCTGCCCTGGCCAGCAGAGCCGATCACGTGACAGTGTTGTTACTGGAGCAGTCCAAGCAGAGCATCTTGCTTGAGGGGGGCTCTACACCACTCAGCCTTCTTGCTCCCAGCCTGGATCTTGAGATGTCCACTACTGTTGTTTGGGGGTTCTCAATATTCAGATGCATATTTTGTCTGCCATTAAGATACTTTCTGTTATGAGAATACAGGAGGAAAAATGACCAGTTACCACACACCACCCCATGCATTACTGATGCCAAGAATACCTCCCCCCATATTACTACAGTATTTAGTCTAGCCAAGACTTTTCTCCAAACAGACTACAATGTCAGGCTTACTAACCTATTGACAAGTATTCACCCATTTATTCAACTATAAAGAGTTTACTGTGTAAATTTAGGAACTACAGCAGGACCAGGGATTTGAACCTGGGTCCTCCTACATAGAGTAGGCAGATCTCATTCAAACTAAACGTTGACAACGTTTCAGAGTGCCGGACAGTCCCTTTCAGTAGAGCAGAGGTCACAGTACGGATGGATCAAAATGGAAGCTCTACGAAAAGGTTATTGTGAGACGCAAAGTATAGATGACAAGTGTGGCTGCGAGGCACAGGGCAAAAGCGGCAAACAGAGCAGGCTGTGTTTACACCAGGGTGGGGAGTCAGGCAGCAGCGTGTGTATGTTGAACACCATTGGGTATTGACTGGTGTTATGCTGGGGCTTCTCCATCCTTATAGCCACACTTGTGGTGTCACTGGTCAAAACACCTGCATTGCCACTCTGTTCTCAAATGGACCCCTTGACATTAGAAGCCTCCACTCTTATTAACCTCATACTAAGGATGTGTCCAAGCTCAGAAAGAAGAAAGCTGAAACAGTGAAGAAAACTGAGAATGGAGGAATGATGTAAAGGTGGCTTTAATGTATGAGAGAAAACAAAAAGGGGCAGGAACAGACAAGAAGAGAAGCAGACATGAGCAAGGAGAGGTCTATGGGAAAAGGGGTGCTGGCATGCGAAATTAGAAGAATAAAGTGAGGCAGAAAGATTGTGATGATGGATGAAAAGGAAGGTATCGGGAGGACTGGGAGATGACAAGAGACAAATTGTGCTGTGGCTTAGCATGCTGGGAGCACGGCCCTGCTGACCACTCTTCCATCATCCCCCATCCCTATTCCCTGTAACCTCAGTTAATATCCCCCCCAAAGGAACCTCTGACCAAAGATGGAGTTCAGTTCAATCCATCTAGTACTCCACTGTCCCCATGGGTAATTCACCTTATCAACTCCAAGGCCTCTCCCTCCTCCATCAGGAATGAGTCACTTTGGCTAAGCGTTGGGATTTAAAATAATCACAATCAATATGGGACACAGATCTGAGCCTGCCTGCTCAGTCGCCCCACACATGACACAAATACTCTCTCTTGGCTGTCTGTCCCTGAACATATGTGCATAAGTGACCTGGCAGATGAAACATCCCCTAAAAATTTCAGCTGGAACATAGGTGGGTCATGGGTCTATTCACTGCCGCTGAACAGATAGCGCCTCTTCCCAAATCCTAAAGCCTAAATAGTGAAACAGATTTTCCGTACTTGTCATTTTGAGATGTAGATAATTCCAAAATATTCACATCATTTTCTGTTCTCTTCTCTTCAGAATGCAATAGAGGAACAGGAATCATACTGAGAAATTTTCCTGAACTGCCTGTTCATCCTACTGATTGCCCTCCAAGATGGAACCTCTGTGGGTGCATTTATGCATTCCTGTTACCGGTAGCTATAGGGCTAGTGAGATCTTATATACAGATTGTGATAAAGGAGAAGAGAAGCCTGGTTCAAGCTATACTGTTTGCTGTGCATGGAACCTATGACATACCGAGTTGTAATAGTACAGCATTGCCAAGGCCCGTGGCTCCAGCACCTGTCATGTATCCTTCCAGTATCACAATATTAGCTTGTGTCTAATCCTCCAGTCCCTGGCCTCCAGCTCAGATCTGAGGTCTAGCACGTTGCTCAGGTTTAATACTCATGTTGACCTACAATGTCAGCTACACGTGTCCATTGGAGTGTACATGTCCATACCCATAGACTCCTGAGCTCCATCCCAGAAGAACACACTGCGCTGCAACCTATAGAGATTTGATCACAACAGCCCAGAACACAGAAAGCCCAGGCTGTTGTGATCAAATCTCTAGAGGTTGCAGTCTGGCTCATAACTGCATTTTTAGCCAATGATTGTCAACCATGTCAACTTTACACATGGAATCAATCTTTGCAGCCTTCCCCTCCGACAAGCTGGGGACACCCGGTACAAGGAGAGGCCTAACCACTCGCCCTTCTTCTGCCCCCACCTCATTGCCCCCATCTCACCCGTGCCCGCCAGTGCCCAGCTGCTGTCCAACAACAATGCCCCTCTTGCAGGAGGTGCAGTGTGGGGCGCACAGTGGAGGGGGGGAGGTCTATGCTACGCACTAGGCGAGCGTGCAGGGCTTCCCGGTGTCACTCTGCACACCATCATACTGCTATTCGCCAGCCTGTATCACTCTGCTCCTGCACAGCAACATGCACTGTGGGTGCATGTGAGGTTTTATGCACGTGAATGAAAAAGAGTGCGACTGCAGAAATGTCAGAGGCTGTGGGCTGTGTGGTGTGAATTTCGAGCCCGAGTCTGTCTTTATTTGTGAGGTCAGCATAGTGTTCTGTAGGTCTGCACCATCTTTTTGCCTGTACCCTGGAACATCTAATACCTGGGCTTTTTAAAGTGTTATCAACAGCCATAGAAAGGAAAATCTTACGTGTGGAAGCTGTTAGCCTCATCTCTTTCGATATCTGTGTCTTTGTGTGTGTGTGCACACTCCTTCTGCCATTGAACATTAATTCTCAGAATATGTGGACTAGGAGAGAAACTGAATTCAGCACATTTATCTTTGCTCCAATTCATCTCCTATTACAGTTAATCAATTACTTAACAAAACTAGAAAACATTAACTAAACACAAACTAGACAAGACTCAGTGTTCTGTTCCCACGGGGACGACAAAAAAAAAAAAAAAAAAAAACCCAGCATATTTTCGTTCTTTACTTTCCTCTGGTCTGTGTCCCCACCCACTTCAATGCTTCTCCCAAACTTGGTCAGGGTTGGTCATTCCCCTGCCCATCCTGCTTTTTTTCTGTCCACAGTTCAAGGTCTGAAATGTGTAAACCTCATTTTGCACACCGCCACCCAGCCCCCCTCTCCTCCAATTGACACCCGCCAGTGTCTGGCCATCCCAGTCTCGAGACTGTTATAAAGGAGACATTGTTCATGCACTGCTGCCTTCCTATCTGACTTGTGTCTCCCTGTGCTCTACCTGCCACTGGAGAGCATCTGCTGACCCCTTGGGCCTTGGGTACAACTTTCACTCAACTGAATAAAGCCCAGTGAATCCCAGTTTCAGCTTTGCTGCCTTATACTTCAGTCTTTACTAAACAGACACAGTGAGGATGGCTTAACTTGGGCAACATGGTCATCAAGACCAGTCACATAACCTGAAGGTTTCAGGATGTTTCCTAATGCAGAAAAATATTCAGCAAAATATCTCATTGTACCAATAAACAAAAATTCACAATATTTTTGGTAAAGCTTTATAAGACACACCCACACACACACACACACACACACACACACACACACACACACACACACACACACACACATTTAGTCACTGCCTTACCTACAATAAATCAAGCTTTAGCTCTTTCATGCAGGATGTGGGTGTCTACAGAAGAGTTCAGCCCCTAAACGCAACATGGCGCTAGTGAGAACATTGAAACTACATCACTTCAACGCACAATACTGCTGGAGTCAGAAATGACGCAAAGGAACTCAAATACCAATGGCATTCAAAATCATTCAAAGCACTGTAGGCGAGAAGGCGGGACAAAGGCTGTGGCTACCTCGATCTCTACCTTGCACTTTGATTTTGCTTACCTGACCAACTGCAGTGTCACACTGGGGGTGGCAGGTGACAAATTCTAAGGAGAACACCTATGCATAGTCAGGCACTACAGGCTCAGAGTCTGCGTACAAGCATGAATAAGTTAGTGCTAGTTAACCTTGAAATAATTAATACTTTAACCCACAGTGAATTATTAGCTAATATTTTTAGGCAATGTAATATATTAAAGGTTAAAAGTAAAGGGTTCTTCCACAAGTGGGGAAATTCCAGGTTAGCACCTTGCTCACAGGCAGAATAGTAAAACCCTTCTGACAATTGACCCAGTAACTTTCCTTATTCACCAAGTTGCCCTGGATCCAGGAAAAAGTAAAGTAAAAAAGGAGAAAAGTGTACCTCTGGGATTTCCAGGTATTCATTTTGGTCTCTCTGGACAAGCCTGCTGGCAAAGATGAAGACAGCAAATCCTCTTCTGCATTTCAAATTCTACTTTCATTTAAGGCCTAAATAAAGATTACTACACAGTAATGTCAGTGGCCTGTCAAATTTTATTTGGATGTAGCTAATGGCTCCAAGAATAAATTTCTATCCAGCACCTTCTGCAGGAGATGTTTAGGCCAAAGGAGTCTGAAGCCATCTCACGAACATTATATTTTGGTGATCCATGAGATGGGGACAGGTGAGATTATGCTGAAGGAGAATTGAACACTTGACACTGATCTCAGTTCAGCAGATGTGGAGGGGATGTGGCCCAGCCTCCTCCAGTCACAACCATCACCATAAGGCCTACTACTGTAGTCCCTCCAAACACTGTGCCTCAAGACCTCGAAGCCAATAATCTCCAGCTCATTCCATAGCTTTGTGCTGCTGTAACATGGGATGCTCCAGCAGATATCTCAGAACATAAGTATAAGGACTAATTTTTAAAAAGTATGATGTTTACATTTTCCATACAAACCATTAGTGTTAAAAAAATTGTAGCACATAGGTTAAGGACAGCAGGATGGATTTTGGTTAAAGAAATTAGTCTTATTTAAAGTTTGTCAGGCCCAGGAAGAGGATATCTGTAGTACTCTTGAATAAACATCTAACCGGAAGTTCTCCAGTGAAATATATGGTGTACAAAATATGCAGAACTGTGCTTTTCTTTGGAAAAAATGTTCCCCGAGAACAATATTTCACATTTCTGAATCTTGGAGACTCCATAAAGACGGCAGGCAAATGTGTTAAACTGCCTCACCAAACACTGAGCAGCTCCTCTTTAAAGACAAACGGATCTTTAGTAATGGCAGATTCAGACTCCAGCCTGCACTCACTTTCTTCTGCTGTGTTCACAGGTAATGGTCTGGGACACAGCAGGTTCCTGCCATCGTGTAAGTCGATGATTCCCAGGGGACAAAGATGGGGTGAGGGTGATGGGTGACACAGCGCTTGGCAAGTTTCCCAGCGGTGCTGGGAAGGTGGGGGTGGGTGGTAATTGGGATGGGACAGTGGGTGGAAGGTGGGGGAAGAGACTGCTGGGTCTGAGTGCTGTCTCAGGGCCGCTGTGCTGCACTCTGAAAAGGACACCTGAGAACGAAGCACCTGAACAATAAGCCAAAGCGTAACTTTACACTCCAAAGGACTGTCTTTTTTGTCATTCCTCTCCATGCATGGCACTGTGGAGTGGGGCTGCCATGGCACCTAAAATCACACAGAGTCGCAGACTGACTATAAAATCTACTGCCCAGTCAGGAGCTTTTCTTTATCACATAAAGGAGTGTGGATGGTTGGAAAATGGCTTCTTTTTTCATCCAAATTGAATCCTGTTTGTGCAGTTGACATTTCAGAAGATGTGAACAGTTACATGACTCAACAGCCCTGCACTTTAGCAACCACCAAGACTCTGCATTTGCTATCTTAACACAAATAAATAATAAGCCAATACATCTCAGTTCCTGGCAAGATGCAAAGGGTCAAAATGATTTCTTCTGAGTGAGGGACCTTGAAAGTGTTGCAAAAAACATGGAAAGTGTGGATTAATAAGAAGAGAGAGGGAAAATTTGCACTGTTGGCTTATGAATGGCAGACATCTTTGAAGGTCTTTTTCAAAAGGCATCCTTTCTACTAACCCCCCTCAGACACACGTTTAATTCAGCCCTCTGCTGCCACATCTTTAGCCAGCAGAAAGAGCCAAAAATAGCTTGTAACTAAAGGAGACAGGAGAACGTAGTGTGTGGAATCACAGTAAAATATGCAGCAATTACTTCAGTTTCACATGAATAAGGTTTGGGCTACAAAACCTGTGTTTGGCTGAATCAAACATGCATTCTCTTTTAGTGCAAAACACTCAAGCAGTCTATTAGATATGAACTCTCTATAAGATCTGTGTACAGTCATGTAAGTGAAGTGTAGGCTATTAAATGTACTTCTGCATAGTAACTGAACACTACAAGACCTCACAAGTGGGAGGGCTCACAGAGAACACAACAGTAAAGTGACTTCACTGTTCATATCACCACAGGAGATCTGCAGGGAAAGAGCAGAAAAAACTGCACTCACTATTGCTGGACTTGAGGTCTCTGTGGATGATGGGGACTATGGCTTGGTTGTGCAGGTAGTTCATTCCCGTGGCGATCTGCACAGCCCAGTTCACTAGTACCCTGGGTGGCACCTTCTTCCCAGCCAGTGCACGGTTGAGGGCGCCACCCCGGGCATACTCCATCACCAGGCAGAGGTTGGGCTCTCGAAGGCAGACACCACGCAGCGCAATGATGTTGGGGTGCCGCAGCATCCAGAAGAGTCGGGCCTCCTGGCGCACACGTTCTGCCGTGGCATTGATGTCCTCATCTGGGTCCTGGCGGGCCGCTTTCACAGCGACCTCCTCGCCACGCCACACGCCCTTGTACACCTTCCCAAAACCACCGGCACCGATCACCTCCTCCAGGTGGAGCTCAGCAAAGTCTATCTCCAGCGGGCTCTCCCCACCCACCACAAGGCTGCCCGACAGCTGGGGGTAACTGGCATCACGCCGTGTCACATAGTTGCTGGGGAAAATGCCAACTTTGTCCTGAATCTTGCCAGTCCACCAGCCCTCATCCCCTGACACCTTGGAGTCCTTGGACAGCACCTCCAGGAGGTCCCCACGGCGCAGTGTCAGCTCCTCATCAGTGGTGGCCTCATAGTCAAACACTGCTGTCCAGAAGGGGTTTCCACCATCTGCACCAGCCTGGTGGTGGAAGTGTGAGTCGGGGGAGCCAGAGGAGGACACGGTGGAGGAGTCCCAGCTGCTGCCATTCTCGGCTGTACCAGTACAGGCGGGCCGGACATCTGTTTGGGGGCCAGAGGAGAAGACGGCGGTGACGGAGGAGGAAGATTCCTGGGGTAGGCAACCGCCGCAGGTGCTGCACGGCAAGGGGGCAGCCCCTGCGGTCATTCTTGCATACGGGTCCATGGTAGCCTGTGCGTCACCGATGTGGGTTCAACGGCTCGCGGAGATCGTGTGTCAACGAAGGCACAAAATCCATGTAGAGGCCATCGACTGAATCCAGCCTTCCTTAATGAGGGGCGAGAAATCAATAGAGAATTCTGCTGTTGCACTGTCCCATAACTGTCAGCGCGGCTGCGATAGTGGCTGCTATCACTGTTGCACCCTATATCTTCTCTCATTTATTATGACTGGCTGTTGCCTAGGGTGCGGTTTGGTCAGGAAAAGCGCTTACTGTAAATCCAGAACTGTCCAGGAGGCAGCGCGCAGAGAAACCCCATGCTCCCATTGTGCTTAGTTTAGAAAAGCTGATGCCAAGCTGCCCCCCAGGCAACTCGAGTAACATACAACTGCATTATTCGTAAGCGAGGCATGGTCCAGTAGAGGCACTCGGGGCGCCGTTACGCCGGGTGGCGGACGGTCGGACGGTCAGTCTGTTGGACGAAGGGCCCCTCAAACACCAAGCGCAAAGCTCCTTGCTCTTTCCTGCAGCACAACAATTTCAATACTTTTATTTATTCCATACCATAATGCACCATCAGTGACAGACGCAGACACAACTTTGCATCGTGGTTTTGTTCCTTTTGCAACTGCTCTCATGAATAATTCATCCAGAAAGCAGCACTTAATCCAGTCTCATTGTCCCGCTACTTGGGAATGCGTACCAGGCGGTCGTAATCGCGGGAGGTGGCCCATACGGACGGGACGAGGCCGCCGACTCGATCAGTTCGTAACTGAACTTCACAGGCATCAGTTGTATTAATTTCCTTAACTGCAAACCCGTGAGAGCAGAGTTTGTGTGTCACTTACTCCCAGGAGGACACAGAACGTCCCTGACCGTCATAGGCAGTTTGCTTTGGAGGTGACAGGCTGTCCGTCAGCCGTCAAACCCCCGATCGCGCCCGATAGCGGCCAGCAGGCGGACAGAGCCCCCGCGGCGAGCCCTACTGCCCCTCTTTGTCACCGGCTCTGCGAAATCCCGCACACCGCCCAACGCATAAGCCACTTTAAATCCCATAAATAGCGGTTAGGAAACGCACTCTCCCATTTTAAAACGGGGACTTACGAGCAGGACATCATCTGGTGACATAATTTGAGATTACTCGTCCCAAGAGTTAACGCGCCGATTTATATTTGGTCATTTGTGACAGTCTAAGAAATAGTACGATTGTTCTATGTCATAAAGGTTTTGACTAAGAAGCGAGAAAGAGCTGAGTCAATGACTCGGACCGGAGGACGTTCGCCCGTTCCAGAACGGAACAAATGAAGCCAAGTGTGAAGCGTGTGTATCCTGGGTTTAGACTGGGATAAATGTAGGCAAGTGTAGCCACGGAGCACTCGGCGGAACCTCTCACAATGCTGTGTTTTCCTTTCTTTTCAACACTGCGGTCATAACGCCTCAGTTATCACCGCAACCAGATGCGGCCAAACGGTGCCATCGTGCCACCGCAGATCCCCGCAATTGTTTGCGTTGCTTCTTTCCTTTTCATACGCAGTTATTGGCAGCGGTGAACGGCGCTCTCCATCCATTCATTTTAAGTGGAGTTTTAAGCCTACCGAGAAGCTGCCGGCTCTACTGCACAAGCGCAAACATCTCCGTACGCACGCAGGGTTCACGTAACCAGTGAACGTAACTAGAGAACGCAATGATTTCTTACTGCCGTTAATAACGGTGCATATCGTGGTTGTGCCGAGCCAAAATCGTTCAGATCCACAACGAAAGCAAACGGTGAGATCCTTCTCGGTCGCGTGTTTCCTTTGGCTACCGAGAAGTCCATGCAAGAATAATCCACCATCTTCAACAATAATTCAGAGAATAAATGCCAGACTAAATCCAAAAAAAAAAAAAACAAACTTACAATGCAGACGCGATACCTTCCGCCAGGCAACATTCCGATTTCGTAAGCGGTGAAAAATAAAATATTCTTTGCATCTTTATTTCTTCATGACACACATAGTTAGCTGCGTGTCTTAGATCCATCTCAAATCCTCGTCGCATGGGCGTGTGAATGTGTCCGTCTCTGTCTTTCCGTCTTCTTTTTGGAATATCACTGCAGCAGTTCCATGAAATAAATAAACGAGAACTATTCCTTTAAGTTTTGACTCCCAGGGGCCATTCGTTTGGTCATTTGTCCATCATTTATCAACGCCTTTCCCCCAAAGAGATCCCATTCAGTGGACCGAGCTGTCATCGGCTGCGGCTGACTTTGTATCCAAATACACCAGCTGGACAGGGGGTGGGAAGACCAGAGGATCGCTGGGAAATGCAGTTCCTACTTTGTCGAGGAAGCCGTCATATTGTTTGTAGGCTACTTCACTATCCAGTAGTAAACGGGCAGTGATGACAAGGATCATCCTGCATGTATAAATAAGAGAGCAGAAGCGGCGGCAACAATAAGAAATGGCAGCGGTGCTAAGACGAAATAATAATTTTTGAGCCAAGCGACACACTGTGAATTATTAAAAGTAAACAGTCGCTGCACCTGCCACATTCTGTTTCAGTCGGAAATCTATGTCACATCCTGCTTTTCCTCTTCCGGATGTCACCTGTCACGTTTTATAGAGTCATTTTGCAGCTATTAAAATATCAGAGGCGTATTTCATTTTTCGGCTTTTGTTTAAGACACGGATGGTAATCGGTGAGAACTGTTAGGCTTAACTGTGAATCGATCTTTGTTTATATCGATACCCTCCGCGCATACGAACTTAACGAAACAGGTGAGTGTGCGATTAACTGATCGTCCTTAACGTGTCGCAGTGGTGCAGAAACAGTAAAGCCGACTGAAATGCTTGTTTCTGACGAAACAAGGTCTCCGATTGGTTAAATGCTCCTGTTAGCAGCTGCTGATTGGCTAGCTGTGTTACGACGAAAGGGAAAGCTAAAGAGAGTAACTTAGAACATGAATAACGCACACAGAATAAATTGCTACACAAAATACACCAAGTTTTTAACATTGTTTTATACTATATATGAAACAGCATTAGTTCAGGAAATAATGTAGCTTCTCATGTTGTGAATAGTTGTACATTTCACAAACATTTTTTCTTGTCTATTTTAAGATGTTTTCTTCACTTATGTATTGTCAAAAATTGTTTGTTGCGAAGTAAGCAACAGGATGGGGAATGCAGCACATACGCTGTATGGCCAAAAGTATGTTGACACCCAAGCATCACACCTATATGTGCTGGTTGAACATCCCATTCAAACCCGTGGGCATTAAGATGGAGTTGTTCCTCCTTTGCTGTTATAACAGCCTCCACTCTTGTGGGAAGGGTTTCCTCCAGATTCTGGAGCTCGACTGTAGGAATTTGTGCCCGTTCAGCCACAAGAGCATGAGTGAGGTTGGGCACTGATGTTGGGCAAGAAGGCCTGGCCTGCAGTCTGCGTTCCAGTTCAGGAACAGGAAAGGAGCTTCCCCAAACTGTGGTCTCGAGGCTGGAAGCACACAATTGTCTAGAATGTGTTTGTATGCTGTATGGGTGCGGCTCAAACAGCTCAGCTCAGTCATTAGAAGGGGGCTCCGCATACTTCTGGCCATGCAGTGTACTTATGGGATGGATTGATCAACAGCTGAAACTGAACTAAAATTTGTGATGCCATCCTATTTTCATTTCAGTCATTTGAAGTTCATGCAAATATTCACTCACTAAGACTAGCAGCTTGTCCAAGTCACTTTTGCAGTGGTCTCAAGTACTATATTAAAATGGAAAGACTTGCAAAACATTTGGCTTACTTATAGTTACCGTACATCTGAGAGTTATAAAGTAAATATGTTGAGGGGCACCTAAATGATTAAGTTTAAATTTGTTGGAACCTAGTGATGAAAGTTATTTTTGTCTAAGATTTCTTATCCCAATTTTGTCCATAGGCTATGGAGCCAGTGTGTACTGAATTAAGGCTCAGCACTGTGGTTTAACAGCACATTTGTCTCCCTCTTAATGCTTTGGTCGGCTTCAATCTCTGTATTCACCTTTGGCTACTGCCTGGTCTGCCAGCCTTGCTTCAGCTTGCTGCATCATCATTTTTGGTGAAATTTCAGCAAATCATTGATGAGCTGAAGAGGCAGAGAGCAATTTGTGTAGGATCTGAGGGATTGGTTTTCCTCTGACAGTTTGAGCTACACATTCTACCCCCTTTGGCTAAGGATAAGTTGTGAAGGTTGACTAAAGGAGAGAAGGCAGTGAAGCAAGATGCAAAGGTCCGCTGAAGCTGTAAAAGTGGGCCTAGTAGAAGCAGAAGCTGTGAAGAAGGTAAAGCAGTTTTTGCAGACTTTTTGACCAACTAGATCCCAGCTCACATTTGGTAGCCTCCAGTTTGAGGTTTGTAGCAGGCAGGAGCCACTGGCCAAGGCTAACAGATAGAACCACAGTTGCTGAGCTGAATGTCACTGTGACTGATATAACATGGCTTGGCTCTTCTGTACACCTTGCTGAGAGTGGAGTTTCCCTCCTTTGTGTCTGTGATGTGTCTCTTGCCCTGCAAGCAACAGTGAACATGTTTTGTACTGGAGGAGCAGTAACAGGCACCAGTGTTTCCTGGGATGTCAACACAGGATCGCAGTCCAAGGGTCACCTCAAGGCCACTCAAAAGAGCCATGTCAGACCTCGAGACCAGACTAAATAATTGCACAGGGAAAGCAGAAACATTAATAATCCAAAGTGTTTTACACCGGCTGTTTCCTTTTTACTACACATAAAGAGGCAAAAAAAATCGTAATATCACTTTCCTGCATCAAATTTATTCCTTTTTTGTCAGTAAAAGAGTAATGTTTTTTTTGTCTATGTCCCTTTTAAAATGTACAATCCCTGAAAAAATTCCTCCAGTAGCCAATAGTGCTGTTACAGCTCATGATTCTTCACTGTGCGAAAACTGATGATGCTAAATTAGGGCAGAAAATGAGCATTTGCAGTCTCTTCAACAAATACTGCAGTATGTGAATGCCTCTTTTTCAGCTTGCGATATCGCCTTTCAAGACATGCTGACACGCTTGGATTAGGCACCAAAAGACAGACGACAGTGGGAAACTGCTGGTGCAGGAATGTTAGTCACAGAATTAGTCCCCGATCCATCTGTCAGTCAGTCTGTCCAGCAGACACTCATCAAATTTGAAGCAGTCAAAGATTTATAGCATCACTGCAGTTTTACTATTTTGTTCATTATGTGTTTCTTTGCTGATCGCTTTGCGTATGAAATGTTTCACTTATTTTTGGAAAACAAGAAGACCTCTGGCTGCACTTTCCAACCTCAGAGAGAATCATAGGCTCCCCACCGCTCATGGGCGGACACTGTGCTAGCTCACCGCCAGTAGCCACGCTTAGCCCAGGCCACTCTCAGCTTCTACAATGTGCTTGTGGTATCACTGAAAAGCTGATGGGGGTTCCCTTGAAAGTCCAAAAATTCCTTTGCTAGTACAGTTTTAGCACTTTATGTCATGATCACTAAGGCTGTAAAGTAAACTTGCCTGACACTCAGTCTCCAAAATGCCTTAGTAGCCGTCCCAAGGGAGAAAGTGGGACCATCACTTCAGCACCCAGATTGCAATCGGGTGGTTGCATGATAATTCAGATGCCTTGATGAGTGCTGAGAATTATGTTGCCTGTCAATAACTCCACAGAATTCATGTGGACTTAGTTCCTGGCAGGAGATCACTACAAGCACCAGTAAAAACACACTTGCTTGGTGCAAAGACCAGGAAGCCTAGCTTGAAACCACTATAAACAAGTAAGCAGTGATAGAGGATCCCTTTCAGAGCATTACATACTCATTTGGGAAGGAACAATATCACTGCTGAAAGTGGCAGCTTATGAGCTAAACTTTATCTACATTACTGAGCACTTCAACCCCTCATCTGGTACTCAGACAAGGTGGACTCCAGCATGCCTGAGGTCAGAAGAGGACGAGGGTTGACGCAGATGTAGTGAAGCTGCATATGTGGAGTTGCACGGTCCACTCCTTTTCATCATCATCTTCATCCTCCCTTCCACCACACTGTCACAGTGACAGAAAGTATAAATGCTATTATAATGTAATAATACTTGTAATAACTAAGTAAGAAATCATATTTCTATGTGTGCCTAGTACCTGCTACATCTTATAACAATATTTCTATTGTAGAACACTCTAACAGCAGCACACAAAACAGGAAGGTAAAACTACTTAAGTAAGAGTGAAACAATCCTTTGTGAATTTGACCCCATACCTTTGGTAATAAAACATAAGATCAGCAAGAACAAGGTCCAAAGTCTCACTTCAACACTTGGTAAGACACACACACACCATCATTGGCAGTGTCTGTCCTATTAATCTTCAGCCCACATGGGTTAATGAGAAAATGCTGATCCTGCAGTTTGTCTTCACTTCTGGAAGACTTGAGCTGACCCTTTGATGAACCACAAAGCCTGAAAAAAAGGTTTTCTTCTCATTGTAATGGAAATATTATTCAAAAGTTTTTGGAAACCCAGTTTCTGTTATTTGTACCTAATCAGCAGTTACTGTCTAAAGCAGGGGAGAGGCTACAATAACACAGACTTCAAACCACAAGTCCAAAAAAAGAGACCTGCATTTGTGGAAGCCTCAAGTTAACCAACTTACCGCGATTTATTACTGTAAAATGGCCAACGGGTAAAATGCCGTTTCAATAAAAAGATGGCTAAATGCAAAAACAGTATCTTGCTCTTCCTGTAATTTCTATCATGCCTAGACAGAAAGAATATTATAACACATTTATGATTGGAGTCAAGTAACAAATCAGTTGTCAATTTCAATAATTATTTTAACTATGCTGCTCTCTCTTTCACACAATACGCTTGTTTTAGATTAATTGACTGCCATTTTAATGATGTGCCAGATATACTCACCGGCCACTTCATTAGGCACATCTGTTTAGTAGGGTCCTCTCTTGACTCCAGCGCATTATGAATTCAGCAACAAGATGATAGACTTGTTTCAACAGGGGTCTCTATCCATGGTGGCTGGTCAGCTGTAGTGTTTGCAGACGTTCATCCTGTTAACATCACATTCCAGCTCATTCCACATATGCTCTATCGGCTAGAGAGGTGGGTCAGTACAAGCTGCTGTAGTGCAGTATGCGGGACGGTAGCATGCCACAAGGTTAACTTTCTGAAAAGCTGGAACCTGCTTGACCTGCACAAATGATCAAGCCAAGTTGTCACATAGACCGCGGGTTTGGGTTATTTTAATGTGCTTTCAAACAGTAACTGGACCTCTAGACCATGTCTGTCTGATTTATATCCTGAGACGCAGTTACGTGTACCTAATAAAGTGGCCGTATGAAATGAGCCAGCGGAAAAAATGCATTGTAGGTAACGGAAACATTAATGCGGCAATGTGTCACAGCGAGGAAGACATGTTGGGCACGAGCTCCCTTACGTAATGCAATAAAACAACTCATACGATCGTGCGATATAATAACGAAAGACTATTAAAACTGTATTCATAGACGTATAAATTGATATTTAGCATTCTATATTTATATTTATACTGCTTGTAATATTATTTGTCAACGAAAGATGGAGGCAAATTATAGCAGATTGCAAGGCATCACCACAAGAGGACGCCATTCAGTAACGCTGCGCTGTGCCAGGTAACGTTCGCTGCAACAATTCTGCTGCTCTGCATTATATAGAAATAAACACAGCTGAATTCCTTTCACTTGCAATTTTCGATACTAACAAATATTTAATAGTATCATCACAGGAGGGAGGTATAAACCAATATTCGGTTACGACTGAAAAATCTGCAGTTCTGCTACTTTCTGCCACATATACATCAGGTAAAAATACGTAAATACCTTAGAAACATGTCCCCTCCTTATACAATCACCAAACTTTATCTGGAAATGCAATTTATTAACTGAAATAATGTCAAATAATTAAATATATTCAAATTATTACCTACAGAGGGCGCAGCGCACCAATGTTTGATGATTGAAGGTTTACTGAAATGCTGCTGCACTACATTTAGGGCAAAGCACACCTCAACATTGTTGGAGGTTTTTATTTAATGACCATGTTTAGATTTTAAATTTGGGGAGCATCACGGTGACGGTAATGATTTGGAGACAATGGCACAACCTTAAGAAAGCGCACCCAGCCCCCCATTCCCGCACGTCTACGCAAACGTGCGTCTTTACTGTACCCAGCATTCTGACTGACAAGAGCCCTCTATCGGGGGGAATTGGGATTGCAATAAGCACGTTGGCGCAGGCGCAGTGGACGCCGAGTTCGCGTCTACCCGCCTGTGTGTGTGAGTGTACGCGCGCGCGCGTGTGTGAGAGCGTGAGAGCGGGGCGCCGCGGTTTCGGTTGGCTGGGAGAGAAGTCGCCCGCAGCCGTTGTACGGAGCGGAGCTCCGCGAATGTCTCAAAACGGTACAACGGCTCTTGTTCGGACTTGCGCTGTTTCTAAACGGGATTTAAGTTTCGCTTAAGTGTGAGGACCACTCGAAGGTAAGAGACGTGCATTTCAGCGCTTTCTTCCAACAACTGTATACTCAGCTGCGTCTCCGAGGTGGTGGGAAGGTGGCTAGCTAGCTGCGCGAGTTAACTAACGAGCTTACTGATCGTTTTCTGGGTTGCTGCCTTTAGGCAGAATTTCCTTCTGTGCGCTACTTGTTTTCCTACACGGAAAGAGAAAGCCCTCGTTTGTCGTTTGGTTACTTCTACAAACGAACTTTGTTTGTATTGTATTAGTTTTCACTGTAGATATACTATAAACTATAAAGTACACCTACTTCTTCCCGATTCCGTCGTTACCTCAGTACGCAGGCGCAGTAGTCACCCGTGTACGTGGTTTTGTAGTTTTTATTGAATAGTTCTTACCTTAATGTGCATGACCGCATATAAGCAGGTGAACTACAAGTCCAATGCAGCGTTGCGCGAACGTCCCTCGTGCTATATGAGATACACTGGCAGCTGGTATAGGGAATAAGGAGTGTTGAATTTTTTATGAGGAGTGGCACTTGAAGTGTTTTCAGCCCAAAATCAGCTTAAAAGACAAGCGTGACAAAAGTTGAAAAGAAGTGGGGCGCACGGTAGGTCGTGTTGGCGGTTTGGTGTTTCTCACTTTGCTTATTATCCACTTGCATCATTTGTTGAATTAGAAATACATTTTCATTTTTGTAATGTAAATGCATTGTTGGTGAACATTCTGTGAGTGCTGCCTTTGCTTTAAACTTATTTTTATCCGTTCTTTGTTTAATTAAATTATTGTTATGATCTGATTCTCAAATATGTTTATAATGACACAACAAAGAAAAAGGCAATAGGAAGGTTGAATGGTTGTGACTGAAACCTGAAATTTGAAGTGCAAGTGAAGAGGAGTCGGAACATGGCAGGATGAGCTGCTCTGTTTGTATTAGATGTGCAAATGATGTGGTGCTGATGTTACTGAATTTCCAAGTTTTGCACAGTTTCTATATATAATATAAACTCTATGGTAGCTGCTATGAGACCATTATAATGGTTTCTTACCAGTATCAGGAACCTAAAGCTTTAAAATCATGCTCTTACTGAGAATAGGTGCTGTATCTTCCACAACACTGGTAATGTTACAGAGGTTATAGCTTCAGTTCACTGTTCATAATCAGCAGGCAAACTGTACACTATACATAACTATAACTATAACTATACTATAACTGTAACTATACATTTAAGCACTCTACATACCACACTTCCTGTGAGAAAGTACTTTGGATAAAGTGAATGAGAATGCCAAGGTTACACTGGGGGCTTCTCACTTGGAAAACCAAAATGACGTTCATCTAATGGAATTTGTGTGTTGTCACTGGTCTCACCGGTTTGTGCACTAGGAAGCTAAGTGAAAGCTTACAAAGACCCTGGTGTATTGCAGCAACCAGGATGTGTAGTGGAGAAGATTCCATTTTGGGAATTGGAGATTAGGTTTATGTGTTGTGTAGGAACCAACATGGGAATGCATGTTATACAGTTTGTTGCTTATTGTTGCAAGTGAAAACTGAAATTTATTTGAAGGTCAGCCATCTCAATTTTAACCTTGTTTTTCACTGAAACATTTGCTGATTTGTTACGTACGTGTTTAAATATTTGTACATTTTTAGATCATATAGTACATAGGCAGGCAAGTCTCCTGAGATCCCGTTAAAGTTTGCCAAACCTGAATTTTTGCCATTAGAAATCAAGCTATTGGTACTTTTTAGAAATGTGCTGTGCATCATTCCACACCTTTCTCTGAGATTTGTTTCATTCTAGTTCTTGTTGCCATTAAATCCTAGTAATTTGAAGGAATTTCCTTTTAGGTTTGCAGCACAGTGATTCAGCCCTTGTATAAACATGAAATATTCAGCAGAACTGAGTCAAGGGAAGGCAGACACAGAAGTTGACATTCACTGGACATGACTGTACTGATACCACATCTAGTGTGTCAGTGTGGTGGAATATATTTCTTCAGTACCACATGTCAGCAACTTCTTATGCCATAGAAACTGTTTGATTTTCCACTTATTTTTGGGATTTGGTCTTTTGAAAGCTTTTAAAACTTGCATAGTATAGAATGCTGTAGGGGAAATTCTTTGATATACAGGTATCCCCTAGATATGAGTCTTTGGCTTATGAATTTTAGCTTATACAAGTGTCCTGTGTCAATGAAAAAATGACTGAACACAAAAACATTATAAATAGTTCATAATACCCTTTTTTGAATTGTGACCAAATATGAGGCTTATTTTTCATCTTTATCAGTAACAACAGCAATTCACTCTAATGATAATTGTCTTCAACTTGACATTTCACCTTATCAGCCGATTTCCAGACATGCTTTTTACACTCGTAAGTAGGGGGATCGATGTACTTCCATAAGGTGTACAAACTTATAAGGTAATCCTGAAATGGACAGCGTATAAGAAAAGAAATATTAATACTGGAAAGTATTTGTAATTTACTCTTAAAACTTTCTGCTAAACTGATGTGAAATTACCTTTTGTGTAGCGTGTATGCTACTGGGAGTTTTGTCAGCACTACCAGGTTTTACATTGATAAACTTGTGATTTTTTAATTTTTTAATTTATTTATTTTTTTACAGCTGAGTAAACCATTGTTTCCCTCGCTAGGGATTTACAACTTCATACAGAATCTGGCACATTGCAATGCATACTATAAAACTGGCATTTTAATTATGTGAACTGGAAGACTAACAGTGTTGCAGTTTGAAATTAAAATCGCATGTTTATGAATTGTGGATGAGTACCATTGTTGCCCTGTTTCCAGTCTACTGGAGTGGTCAAAAACCGACTCTTTGGTATACAGTAAAAATCAAAATAATTTATTGATTATGATATTGTGAATGCATATTTTTCTGCTAAAATATTGCATATTTCTGAATGTTTTGGTGATGATTGTTGTATCTTGTAATCTTTTGTGTCTATTATTGTATATTATATGCATACATTTTTATTGTCCTTCAGTGATCTAAATTGTGAGATTATTGTGCACAGTGTTATGTTACAAGTTGCAAAAATGTAATAACTTGTAAGTGTAGCATAATATAGCACTTCTTGTTGGATAAAGCTTGTCTTTTTCAGGGGATATGAATTGTAGCTGAGCTATTGTATTAATATTTAATACTTCAGAAAATGTGTTTAAAAACAGTATGGTAGTGACAGTGCACACATTTTCCAAGATTACATTATTTTTAAGAAGACAAGTATATGTTAAGTGTTGTTGTATGTTGCTTGTATTTTAACTTGAAAAATGTCCAGTGACAAAATCTGCCAGTCAGCGTAGGTGTTATGAAGAGGAGGCTGTGAGTGGTAACTGGACCTCTGACTCTGTCTGAGCTTTCAGGCATTAGCTGCTGAAGTTGTGACAGTGTCATAGTGATGGTTGGTGGTACTGCTTTACCTGCAGGTGTGTTTGTGCAAATGTATTTGTGTTTTGAGTAAGTCAGGGTGGTATGGTAGACATGGGAAGAAGAAGGTTTCCTAGTCCTTGGAGCCTAACTACTGCCTTTCTGATTGGGTGTATTTGGCCCTAGTAAATAAGGCCTGTTGGTCTTAGCAGGAGGATAAACACAGATGTCAAGTGGGCCGCGACTCCTGCTGGCTGCAAGCTGGGTCTCTGCAGGCTTCTCTGCAAGGAAGAAGCAAGCGGAATTGCTTTCAGGCCATCAGTTGATGGTCAGAAGCAGGGTTATGTTGAAACATCCAGGGTCCAGGGCAGCGGGTTTTATTGAGCCGGATTCATAATTAACAAAGTTGCAGTAATGGACAAAGTGCATAAGTAGTAAAAGAGCGGTGCAATTGGTAATGTTTTTGAATGCAGGTTTGTGCCCAGTTTGGTTGATTTATGTCTCCGATCAAGGATCCGTACTATTGTACTAAGTTGAATGAAATGTACTTCACCTTCATTTCCAGTCCATGTCCTGCTGTTAATGGGTAAAACTGGGATCAAATTATTTGATTGCACAGGACAACAAAAAGTTTTTTTTTTTTTTTTGTGAAAACCTTGAATTGCAAAGGAAAAAAAACTTTTGTACCTAAAAATATACAGGATGCTTATGCAGCAACAGTCTCCAGTGAAGGAGTCACATATGGTTGTGTTTGCTTGACTGCAATCCGCTACTCTGAAGAGCTCATGGACCTGCTGTGTTGTATTCATTCCTTTCTTACAATGCCTCAAATTGGAAACTCTTCTCTTTCCTTTTTATGTCCCATCTAGGCTTCAAATAACTGTATGTTTAGGAAAATTAAGAAATACTGTGGTTTATTTGGTTTAATCCATTCACTCTGCTCAGATGAACAGATTTATATATAAAGAGGCACAGAAATCTGAATTCATAATGCTTTGAATGTAATGCTCTTAAACAGACATTTTTTGCACTTCAATTACATATTTCAGGCTAGATGCATTTCTTCTTAAAACAGTTGACTGATTCATCTTCCTCCAGTTCAGTGGTAGCTCATAATTGCTCATTTGTGGACAACATTGTCTCATGATCATTAAAGAGGGAAGAGAATTTTGTTCCCTACAGTTTTCTCTGCTATTGTGCTGGTGATGCCACAGTGTGAGATGTAGTGCTGAGAGGCGGTGGTTTACAGTGAGGTGGTGTGGGTAGGGTCAGTATAAAGTTGGGGGTAAGAAAGTTTGGAGGGTCACACAACGGGCTGTGAATCACTACTGATCCATGTGACTCTTGGTTAGCGCTGGAGTGTTTTAGCAAGTGGCATGTGAGCAGGTGTCAAGCACTCTTCTGGCTGGTGCTGCAGTGGAAGGCCAATTTTATGTCATATAGTAGAAATAATGTCCCGAAATGCACAGTACTGCACATGCATGAGTAAAAGTGGAACAGTGTTCTCTGAATCTCCTTCTGTAGGCCTTCTACTGAAATGTGTAGTATATCTGTTTGTCATACAAGGAGAGAAACGCATATGCAACTGCACACCAACACCTACATCCAATTACTGTTCCTCCCTAACAGTCACCTTATTGTCAACAAGCACCCAGTTGTCATGGCTTCCATTTGCCTGTACCCTAGTAGTCACCTGGTTGCCATAGTTACTGTAAAGAAGCATCTAGTTGCCATGGCTCCTAATTGTGTATTAAACTTCATAGTATTTCATAGTGAGCAGGAGTTGACTGATACAGAGAAATAGAGCAATGAGACACCCAAGGTCTGAAATTTGAATCTCTATAAACTTTTCGCCCTTTTATTTTGTAATTTAGTTTCCCAGACCATGTTCCAGTTTTTCTTGCAGATAAACCCTGCATTAGAGTTCACCAAGCTTCAGTCCAAGCATATTCCTCTGAGAACAATCAGGGAAGTATCAGTTCTGTTATTCAGCTTCATAGGTTGACTGGTTTCCTTTGTAAACTCTTACTTGCATTTAACACAATATCACGGGGCAATGGCGATTGTAATGGTTAAGCCTGCTAAGAACTCCCCAAGTTTGAATACCACTCCTACTGTAGTACCTTTGAGCAAGGTACCTGCCCTATATTGCTTCAGGAAAAAATATTCTACTGTATTATTTTATAAGTAACTTATTACTACTTTGGAGAAAAATGTCAATTAAATGATTAAATGGCCAAAAATGGGTTATTTTCAAATGTGCCTTAAAACAAATGTTTTGTATTGCATTTAGGCTGGTATGCCATTCAAAATTTTTATTAAAGGGGATCATTTACATGCTGCTTTGTTTATAGGGTCCCCAGTAGCATTTTGCAGTCCTTCTTTCAACCTCATCCCCAAGCAGCTGTTGTCGTTCTCAATTTTCTGCTTGCATGTGTGTTCAGCACTTCAGTACGTGCGTGTTGACTAAAGTGCTGTTTTGTTTCAGCAAATGGGTTTGTTGGAAAAATATAAGCAAAGCATGTGACTTTGGAGAAGAGCATCACAATGCTATGCAAATGAATGTCTGAGCCATGTGTCATGTTGCCTGGTCTGCCCCAATGCCCCTCTTGCACATAAAGCACTTTTCTTACTGCAGAAGAGCCAGTTGTGAGTGGGTCTTGATGTTCCCTCCTTCCTCTAGGAGGACTCCTGTGCATGTGGAGGTACTGCAGTTTCCTTTTCATGCAGGTTTAGCAAATACAGTTGAAGATGATATCAACATCTTATGTCACAAACCTAGTTTTTACATGTCATATTTTATCCTTAATTTAATCATGCAGATATGCCATAAATGTTGCTAAGCCAGTTTTATTGCATGTGAGGTCATGTGTTTGTCCTCTTCTGAATCGGATTGTCTGGAATGATCACGCGGGGGTGGTGGTTGTTGATTAGTACAGGTAATGCACTTGTCTGTGTGGGACCAGAGGCACACACCTCAGAAAGTGGTGCTTTTCTTTGCTCTGCATGTTTCATGAAGCTGCACTGTGATTGCATAGTGGCATTAGAGTGTCCTGTAATGAGGAACAACAGCCATGTCCTCTTGCTGTCAAGAAGTCCACTGAAGAAAGCAAACCGAGAAGCTGGATTCTACCCCCTTTTTGTTTGTTTGACTTGCACAGTGGTCTTTTATCTTGGTGGGAAAGAGATGGGGAGATAGGACAAGCCTGAAGATGAAGGCAGAAGAGAGGTAGTAAGAGCAGGAAAAAAAGGGGGAGCAGTTGCATCAAAGGTATTAAAATGGTGGAGAAGGCCCATGTCTACTGATTTCATCCCCTGCCTGCCCTCCCCCTTCCACCCTTACAGAGAACCGCCCTTTTCTAAAATGCCCCTTCTGAAGTGACAGCTTTTGCTGCAAGGCCATGTCCCAGCTGCTGCTAGAGGTGGAGTGAAGAAGCCAAGATCTCAAGGGGCCACATCAAGCATGTGTGTGTACAGGAAATGTGTGGACCCTGCTCTCCCTGCTCCCAGGGAATGGCGGGTGTGTCCATGTGGCACAGCTGGGCCATCAGTGCAGTGAAAGTGTCCATCGCAGCCCCTTGGGGTCTGGGTGGTGATAAGAGCAGCATCGCTGGAAGTTGGAATCGTGAGGCTAAACACTTGCATACAGACGCACACTCATACTGTAACTTCTCCCAGGGGTCCAGACCACACTGAGCTATTTCCCATGCTTCAATTCAGACAGGAATGCTGGCTCATTCCACAGGAGGCGTGCATACATGCACACACATATATACACACACAGTGTAATAAGTGCATGCACATGCCGAGAACTCTTCTCTCTAACTTTATATCACCACTCAATTTTTCAGCTCATAAACCAGGAGTACTTGCTTGCTCACATGCTCTTGGTGCAGGTGAGAAGGACCAAGCTGCAACCTTTGCGTTCATTCCCCATCATTATCAAATGGGACACAAACACGACTCAGTGGAAAGTCACCTTGTGGAGAAATGGTTTCGCAGCGGAGAGTGCTGTTCGGTTAGCCAATTGTGTATTTCTCTGTGTTATGACATACCAGTTAAGTGGAATTGTGTGTAGAGTAAATATGTTCAGTCATTATGTTTCTTAACTGCAAATGAGAACCATTTAAAAGGTTTCTTTGTATCAGGTGTTCACACCCTGTGGAACTGGCTTGCTCAATTCCTTCCTAAAGGTGGCAGTTTTCTTCTGCCCTTTCCTCTTATTTGCCAGCTTGCATTTTCAAGGGGATTTGGACCTTGTTGAAAAGAATAGTTACTGAAAGTCAGTATTACATTTTATGCAACTTAATGTATACAGCATATAGCCTTCTGAAGACTTGGAGTAAATGTTTTCCAGTGCATGTAGGTCTGCATTTTGTAAACTCTCTTGGATGCTGTTTTAAGGAGCAATGTTCTTGCAAAAACACTGTACAAGGTCACTTTTTTCTTCTCAAGTTATGACTATGAACCTGACCTTTAAATGTAATCTAGGAAACTGCTTGGTGCCAGGAAAAAAGACCCCAACATCAACTTGAGAACAGCTAATGCAGTGCATGCTGGGAATGCAGACTTACCTATTCTTCATTAGCTGGATGCTCAAAGCTCAAAGGAACAGTGGGAACTGCATGTTTAGTACACTGGCCACTTTCTCAATAAATATACTGTATTTCCAAAGTCTAACAATGTTCAGAGTCAAATACATTAACAATGCCTGAATTTAACATTTTAATCAGACTCCTTTCCTGGGCTATAGTTCTTGTGAAAAATGTATCCATGTTTGGAAAAGCAAAGTTAATATATTACAATTTTTGCCTGTATTAACTGGCAATTATTACATCAGTATTAGTAATACTGAACTTAAAAAAAAAAAAACTTTTTATGCAGTAAGTTGTTTGTTTTGCATTACAGATTTATAGCATTTGTATCCCTCTTTTTTGTAATGCTTTGATGTGGATAACATACTTCATAAAATGTAAGAAATACAAAACTACAAAATATTATAAACAGAATCCATTGTTTGCTGTGTTGGCATTTAGCTTTTCGCCAAGCCATCAGATGGCAGTACTATCGAACAAAGTTTTTAAAGTAATTTACAGTGATTTACACTTGTATAGTAATTCAAATCAAAGATTTTCTGACATAAAATGATTAACCTAAATCTTGTTGGCTACACATTTTTATGGAATGGCTGCTTTTGGCCACGAACTAAAGGGATGCCCACCACTGCGCAACTGTTTCTGAAGTACATGATTTTATCCAAAATCTCTGGGGGGGGGGCAGGTGTTTTGTGATCTTGCATTTTTAATGTAACCACGACTATACGTCATCCACGTTTCCAACACTCTGATCTTATTACTACTTTAGATTCAGTGTGTTGCACTTTGAGAAATTTACACATCTCGACCTGGCCAGTGGCAAGATTGGCTTTGCAAGAATGTTACCCCTCCACTCTGAAAGCAGCCCAGAGGCTACAAGTGATGAGGGATACAAGGAAAGCCCTTAGGGTATCACTTGGTCCAGGGGGGGCAGCATTTGCCAAAAGGGATAGGAGCAGAACTGCTTCCTCGTAAAATAAATACATAAATACAGCACCCTGGGGCTGGGGAACAAGCCTAGATGTGTCTTACACTTCGATTTATTTGACCCCCTCAGCCATAACAAAAGACTACTTTGATGAGCTTGTTGTGTCATAAAGGGGAGGGGGTTTGGAGTTGAAGGGGTGTTCTGCAGAGATTAGCAAGGGTGTACTTTAACCCACTTAACACACACACTGCTGGGAGCCACGCCAAACTGTGATATTTGTAATCCTTAGCCCGGTTTTTCTTGCTTACCAACTGGTTATTTCTTAATCCCTGTACTCTGAATGGTGTTTGTGTGTGTGTATTGGCTGGCAAATTTGTGTGTATCCCCCTCCTGTGGATTAAAAGGGTCCCAGTGAGACCTGGTGCAGTTTGAAGTGACCATTTGTATTGTGAGTTGTTACTGCCACTGAACAAAGTGTCTCATTCACTGAGCACCAGCGAGCAGCACACAGGGCACCATTCAGCTCTTTCTGGCCAGGGTGCAACATCACAGCCCTCAGGGTGATATTTTTATCTGCTTCTTCTTATTTTTAATGCTGACGTATCTTAGCTTGCATACTGCTGTTCACCGTCTCTGTTTTCCAATGCAAAGCACTGTTGACTGCATTGACTTCATTTTTTAAAAATCTTACTTCCTCCCAGCAATCAGAACACAGCAGTAGCCAGAAGTAATTAACTAACAGCACTAATTGAGCTCCTCTCCTGCTGCTTTGAGGTTGGTGGAGGCATAATTTTGATGGGTTTGAGACAACTCTACACTGTGCATCCTACTCACAGGGCCAGCTACACAAATGGAAATGGCAAGAAAGAGCTGTAGGTCTGTGCACTTGCCTATTAATACGATGGTCCAACAGCGAAATAGAGCTTTTCCACAAGAGAGTTCATCTGTACGATGTTTGTTCCACGTTTTTTGCTGTAGAGTCCGTCAGTAATCTGTGAATGTTGTGGGAGTTGTAGTTGAGAGGTGGGACTGGAGACACCTACGGCATCCCTCTGCAGAAGGAGCGAGGGTGGGAGAGGAGGGAATTTTGAGTTACGTAGGTTATTCAACCTGCATGCTAATGGCTCTGCTGAGCTTCTGCTGCCTTCAGCAGTGCCACAAAGGTCATTTTTGAATCTGAACTGGTGAGGAAGGAAATGCCGCACTTGGAAAGCTGGAAATAGAGAAACATAGATATGCAGCCTGATGGATGGAAGGAGGGAGAAAGAAGAGGGAGGGTTTGCGATGTCCTGTCTGCTGCTCCAGGTGGGCGTGGTGCAGCAGACAGCTGGCACAGGTCCTGGGAGTGCAGAGAGGGTCTGCCGGTCCAGAATGTCCACCATCTGGGCTCAACACACTATCGTAGGTCTGCTGGTCCTGGTGATGACTGGCTGCACAGGGAGCAAAGGGCTATTCTGGTGTTGGGCAGAATAGCAATTATTGTTGCTTTTCCCTGCTGCCTTCAGTGGACCCTGGTTGTTACTCTTAAGTGGTAGCTGCAGTTTTGCTATAACAGTTTTGCTTTTGGTATTCAGTAGTCCACAGAAGTGTAGCACAGCGTACAGAGGTTCGATTTGCTTTGAGGCCAAAAGCGTCTGACTTTTGGCCCGAGAACAGACAGAACTGGGTTCATGATTGTGCGTGGATGTTTGTGGGTGAGCCTACTTGAGCATGCATCACTATTTAGGAGGGTCAGCCTCCCTTTGGCTTGACATGAGTTGTATTACTCAGCCCCACAGTGCCTTTATGAAATGGAAAAACTGTTCTCAATTTCTTCTTGGGTTTGACAAAAAACACCCAGACCCCAATTAAATCAGGCATTACACTTTGTGTTGAGTAGGTAGGTCAGGCCTCCCATGTGTCAGACCCTTTTTCTACTACTCCTTGTTGTGCTCATCAGTCACATGGGCTTGTTTTAACATGATAGCAGAAATGACAGCAAACAGGCTCCCCAGGGAGAGGCCACCCACTGGGGTAGAAACTGGGGATCACAGGCAAGCAACCCCAAGTCTTCCCATCTGTCTTTGTCACCCTCCCTGTTAGGATGAGGGGTAGGCGGTGACGGGTGCAAGAGGGGGAGACAGAAGCCTGGCTCAATGTGTGTAACACATGTGCCGAATTAACAGTGCTATGAACAGTCTAGTAAACAGACTAAGAGCCAAGGTACCACAAGGCGGAAGGACATGCCACCCCAGCCCGCTGCTGCTGTTTGCTTCTCTACTAGTTTCCATGTCTGCTGTATGTTGTATCTCGATGGTAGGGATCATAAGCATGACTCATTAGTTATCACTGTAGGGATTATATGAAGTTTTTTTTTTTTGTTTTTTTTTTTAAAATTTCCTCCTGGATCTGCAGGTTGATACTTGTTCACTTGTGTCTGTTCTGCTAGCATTGCCCCAGAGCTAGTCATTAAGGAGTTAATTGCTGTGGATTGACCTGCTGCAAATTACATACTGAAGCATGTGTATATATACTTTCATGTTTTGGTTTTTGGAGCATTTGTGCTTCTGTATCTTGTGTTCATGCTCATGTGTTTCACAGTGGGGGTGGAGTACTCCCCTCATGCTGCTGGAGGGAAGGCTCCAGGACGTCTCCTGTAAGCTTTGTTGCTTTCAGCTGTGTCACAGTGCAACCCCCATCACCTACTGTTCCATGAATAATACAACAGGAACCCTATCCATAGAAGACAATACATGAAAGAATTTGACTCATTCATCCCAATAACTGATTACCTTCCCTCTGTTGTGGGCATGAGTGAACCTGTAGGCAAAGCTCACAGCACCTTTTCATCCCCAGAGCTGCTTTTTTTCTTCTCTGCCAAGGAAATAAGTGCTAATGGATGTAGCATGGGTTTTCTGTGCTGTAATGTGCCACAGACTTTTGGACTGAGGAGTGTGTCAGATGTATAGGTAGCTAATGGTCTCGAATATGTAAGGTGGTTCATGGGATTGATGGGAAATTAATGTTAAACTCCTGCAGCCCAGTGTCCAGCTCCTAGGAAGGTTAAGCCTGCAGTTTCTAATGTAAGCCTTCCACATAACACATTTAGAGAAATAGGGTGCTAGGTGGGCTGGAACGCAGGTAAATTAATGACTAAACTCTATATAACTGCATAGCTGAGTCATAAAGATACACAGATAAGTGAAGTACATCTAGGCTGTGCTAATTTATTCTGTGGTCTTACCAGTAGAGACTCAAAACAAATTCCTCACATTGCTTGGTTGGCTCTTTTATGCTGAGATCTGGAAATGGGGACAGTAGTTTTCTGGGGTCTCTGGCTCACACAGTATCCCACTCATTCTGTGGCCAGAGCCCCTCTCCACCCATTACTCTTCTTTCGACTTGTCAATTCAAGTGAATGTGTGGCTGTGACTGAATCTTTGCTGATCCCAAAACCAGACAGTCTTGACTGCAGCAGAGAACCCCCTAGAACGGATGTTGTGCTTTTCATTGGTTGTCTAGCACATTTCCCTCCTTTCCACCTCTTGTCCATCGAGTTGTGGGAATGAAAGTGAATGAGGGGAGTTGACAAAGTAAGAGACAGCAGGAAGCAACCGCATTCAATGCTGTCTGCAGGGCAGTGGGGGCAGTGTGTTTTTAATTTCCTCCCCACTATGACCCTCATTGCGGAGCTGCTGATAGCCAGGGTCATATGAGGACGGGGGCACGGTCCACAGTCCGTCCCGTGCCCCTTCTACTTTGCCTCCCAACAACCAGCTGTCTGTGCAACACTAAATATTCACTGTGCCCATCTGCTGTGCTTCAGGTGTGGGTATTCTTCCATGTTCCTGGAGGCCCCACACCCAGTATCCAGAAACCACCATTACAACTTTGATCTTGTTGCATACTGTGGAAACATATCAGTAGAGGTACACAGACATGCCTGTCCCTCTCTGTCCTTCCCACCATACATATAAACCGATGAATCTAAACATTCAGTACAATTCTGCTGATCTCCTGTGGTGTTTTTACTCTGACCTTGGGGTCAGTAAACTTTTATATGTGTTTGTCATCATAATAAATTTATGTATCATTGCAGCTCTGTTCATGCCATTTTATTTTTTTAAATGGATGTTTAAAAAGTTTTTTGGGCTCTAATAGACTGCTTTTTAGTCACTAGAGTAAAATACAGCACAGAAGCTCACTGGAAGTGGCAGAACGCTCACCAAGTTCTGTATTTTTAGCAGTTCTGTATGGATGCTTTTAGTATTTTTTAATGTACTCGTTCGCTTGCAGAGAATCTTGAGAATACAAGTGCAAACAGCTGAATAATAATTTTGGAAGCATCTGCTGCATAAATAGTCAGTGCAAACTGGCTGTCGACATGTCAGATTTAAACTGCACTCTTCCTCTATCCCTCCATCCCTCTCAATTCTGCTCAAGATGTAATTTGAGATAATGCAGAAACAATCAACCTCTTCTTCCAAAGTTGTGAAAAGCAGGGCAGGATGGAAAGGAAGCATGACCCATTGGGCTTTTTGAGTGGTGTTAAAGAGAGGAAGGATCCTCCTGACTCTTCTAATGACCCATTTCCCAGGTGCTGTAGCTACTCACACACCTGCTCTTAGGCAGCCTGGTCCCACCTACTTCCCTGTTTTTTTTTTTTTTACCCGCCCTTGCCTCAGGACAACAAAGTCCACAGCAAATGGACAGTTGGTATGCCATATGTTATGTTCTACTTGTAAGTTTCTGAACTTTGTCTTTACACTTTCAAGAAGAGGTGAACATGAAGTTGGATGGTCTGCTGCTGACTGAGGCTGTTTTAGTGCAAAGCCTCGCACATTGTCAAATCCACTGCATTCAAATAAATCCCCTTTTCTGAACAGGAACTCTCCCCCCCCATTCAGCACGTTACCTTACTAGACTTAAGAAGAGGACATGGTGAGTTATGGAACAGAAGCGTCTTCAGACATTATGGGATGTTACCCAAATTGTAACAAAAATGGATTCCATTTTTGGTTCAATCTGGCATTTGTAGAAATTCTGCTACTTTTCAAAAGGTAGGCTGTCCTGGTAATTGAATTTCTATGGCCATATGGACTTTTAAGACAGAAGAGGCCAGATCTTCAGTGTAGTGCACAGCTTCACACCACTTGTACTGACCAGCTCTTCCCCCCCGCTTCAGCAAGAAGCATGAGCAGCGCATAATGAAATAATGACCTTATTCCCATTATCCCCGCCGGTGTTGTTTTCTCACTGGCAGGCGGTTTTATCTATGACACATGACCACTGGAGGCCAGGCTGAAAGGTCTGACCCACAATGGGGTGCTCAGATGAAGGGAAGGCGATCCGTGGGAGTATTTGTGAGCAGGGCTCCTATGTGTGGGACCCTGTGTAGGCTGACTGGCAGCCCTCACAGGCTCACGTCCCCCTCAATGGCTGCATTGAAGGGAGAGAAAGGATGGGACAGGACTCTGGGGGGAAAAAGAAGGAAAACTGTGTCGGAGACAGCCCTTGTCTGACAACACTGTACTGTATTGCATGCACCCCCTCCCCCAAACTCAGGTTCCCTGCCAACACCAGCTCCTTTTGCCCTGGCTAATGGCAATTCTGCAAGAGGAACAGAATCTGTGCCATCAGGAGTGTGTCTCTGTTGTTATGTTCTGTGAATGCCTTTCGTCATGAACACACATATATGTATTTGTGTCTATTTGTAGCTATATCTGTTGCGTATCTTGGTACTTTCTATATTTTATCTTAAGAGCTTTGGAGTAACCTAATTAGAAATGTGCTAGCATCAAAGTACAGCCTGCGTAGCGTCTAAAGTTATAGACTTGTATTCAAAGCACCTGGACTGAAATGTCACTGTTGCTGTAGTACCCTTGATTTTTAGATACTTGAATTATTACACTGAATTACATTGGAAAAAATTACTTGGCTGAATAAAGGAGAAAATAATTCTCTTAAAACTGTAAGTTTCTTGGGAAGAATGTGTCATATTAACAAATAATATTAATTGCATTAACCATCTGTTAAACATATCTCTTCCACAATGCAGTTGTTTTGGTTCAAAGTCTGTCTTGCAGGCATAGGGAATGAAGGACTATACACCTTGAATGGGACACCAGTCTGTTGTAAGGCATAATAATAATAATAATAATAATAATGGGCTAAATTAGCATGAATTGTGTAAGCAAATGTCTGATCACAATGCAGTGTTAAGTTACATTTCCTCAAAAGCAGACTGTCTTCCCTTTGCTTCCTGCAAACACTGTTGCCCCCAGTGATCAGTGGGGGGAGTCCTCCACATTGCACACATTCTGTTTTTTATCTTCTGCTCCATTGTTTCATCTCTGAGTTGTCTTACATAGGAAAGGTAACACAGAGGTGTGTGGAAAGATTCCTCCTGGTCAAAGCTCCTGTTAAGCCAGTGGAATACTGAATTTTTATTATTTTTTGGTTGCTTAATGCTGAGTTTTTAATGTGCAATTCTGTTAGTGTGCAGAGCAGGGCATAGTAGATTTCTGGCTCGGGGGTTCCAAGGCAGGGGCCACATTGCCACTTTCAGTTTTCACGTTCTGGGGACTCTGGAGAATTCAGCTTCCAGAGCGTCCCTCGTGGTGTTGTTCCTTCTGACCTCACTGCGTTAACTGTAGACCCCCAGGAGATTCTTGACAGACAACCTACTTTCAACTTTGAGGCATGATTTCACCCACCTGTAATCACTGTAGGACCACCTCTTCTCCATTGTGTTGTGAACCTGTTATTACTTTAAAGTCCTTAGGTACCTCCTCAATAGAGCTGTGAACAGCCCTCTGCAGCGTGTGTAATAACCGCACAGCATGCATGTGTGTACAACACCAATGGTTGGTATAGAACAGAACAATGTGGCACTAAAGGTGCAAAAGGTTGATTTACCTCCTGAATGTGCGAATTGCTAGATTTCAGTTGTCGCTCAACCATTGTGTGGCACCTGTGTTGTTAAGGCAGCACACGTGTGGATCTGCTGCAGTGCTCCTGTGTGCTCTCTGCTGCTCCAGTGCCCTTCAGTTGTCTGCACTGCAGGATGCTGTAGGCAGGGGGTAGCTCAGTTTATTAACAGTCCAGTGTAGATGGTGGTTGCAGGCGCAATGAGGGCAGTGCCGAAGTGTAAGTATGCACTTGCTGTCAGCATAATGCAGGGGTGGAACGGCTCATTTCCCCACAAAGGAGTTTGAAGGCATTTTCTTGCAGATGCCATAACTGACATTGTACAATTGTAAAGCAGCACTTTTTAACCCTGTGAGGGGTAGGTGAGAGCCAGTGAGGTTTCTGTAATCCCACCCCCCAGGGCCAATCATGTACACGCCTCTGTGTGGAGGGTGTTCCTATGGCTATGGGATGGAGGGCCTCATTGGCATGCGGCACAGCGGGACCATTTCTGAGCAGCCCGCAGATCATGGTAGTGGAAAGCTGCGGTTGGCACATTGATGCAGGAGTGCTGCAGTGGAGAGACGTGGGTGAGTGCACGGGAGTGGCCAAGGGCTGGCGGAAGGCTGGGGCAACTTTTTAACACCACCACTACCCGCCACATGTACAGTTTTGATTACACAAAGACAGTGTGTGGCATTGTAGGGGTGTTATGCACTTAACAGTGGCCAAACACTGAGAACAGCACAAAAAAGAGAGCCTGCATGCCGTATTGCTCCAGTAATTTTATTGTGCAACCGCCATCATTTGTTGCTGAGATGGATCTTTTTTTGGTTTTGCTTGCACGCTACCTGTGTGATTCTCTCCGTATGTACATTCAAATGCCACAGATAAGACAGGTAAAATCCTCAGGTTCTTACAGGACTCATTTCTATTCTTCAGCAAGTGTCCAATGCTGGACACCAGCCTTAGCTTCACTTTGCTCTGGGACTGGGGTCCCCTACCAAACTGGTTACACAATAGCAGCTGAGCAGACTGGGGGCCTCCAGGCCTCTACAGTACCTCTGTAAGAATACTGTAGGCTTGCAGTTAGAGGCAAGAAAAGAAAGGAGGCTCAGATGTAGGATTTCAAACTCCTCTCTTCTGCTTCCTTTTGCATCTTTCCTTTACCTCATCTCTGTTTCTCTCGTTCTCTCACACATATCCTCTTTTTGCCTGGTCTTTGAACAGAGGGTGTGAAGCTTCCTCTTCCGAGGAAAAGGGAGTGGGTGTTCACAGTTTTCAAGAGGGTTTGGAATAGTGTGGGATAGCTTTTTTTTTTTTTTTTTTTTTTTTTTTTAATAAAATAAGATGTGCAGAAGTCTCTCCAGTTTTCCATGATGTTTGAATATCTTCCATGTTAACATCTACTAAATATGTGTTTGTGCATGCCATTGGCATCTCTTGACATGGGAGAGGGCTGTCACTGGTGTAACAGGAGGCAAGTTTCAAACAAGCATTACCCCCAACACAGTGGGTAGGACCTCTGGGTACACATGTTTCCATAACAAGGAGCCCTGTCAAATGCAGATGAACTGTCTCCCCACCACAGAGGCAGAGGGCTGGGGGATGAAAGCATGAAACAGCCCGTAGGTTTTAAATATGAATGGCAAGTTTGGGACAGCATGGTGCACGCGTGCTGCACTATTGGGGGCAACTCCACACTCCCCATGTGGGCAGGCAGGCCATAGCACATCATATGGGGAATTCCTCATCAGTGTTACAAGGCATTTAAAGAGACAGTATTTATTGTGCTTCACAGTTTAATAAAGTGGTACTTGATGTATATGACATTAAGTTCAGTTTCAGCAATGTTGTTTTTCAAACAAGAAAAATATTATAGCAGATGGGGCTTTATTCACAAATAGCTGCATTAGAATTATGGAATCATTTTCTAATATTTCCTTTTAAAGGCCTTAGATACTCATCTACATGTTTCGTGCAGGTGTTCAGATCATGTTTAATCTTCACTGTGGTGTTATTTGGTATTTGCTGTTGAATTGTGCAAAGACTTCTTTGTGTTTGCTGAAATATTGTCTATTTTGAAGCAGTAAGGAGAGCTAGATGAGGAGAGATAAACTCTGCATGGAAAATAGACAACCTCATACATTCATGCCATGAGCTTGCACATGCGTGCACTCTCGATCTCTTTCTCTCTCCCTCACAGAGCCCTGGGTTTGACTCCTCTCTCCTTGATCACCATCTTGTCTGGCAAGCCCATGAACCACAACTAATGACTCCCATGCTAAATGTACTACTAAATATATACAGCAGAGGTTCTTGCAAGAGTGTGGCACGCTCTCTCCCATTAAAACTGATGCACAGAGAATGCAGTCATCTTATGTAACAGCACTGTAGCCTGCATGTGTGCCCGCTTGATTTGTGAATGTAAAGGCTAATTTATAAGATCCTATTTGCTGTGGATGAAGGCAGCTCATTTTTGCTTTGTCCTCAGACCTTGGTGCTATTGCCTAAAGTCCTAAAGGTCTGTCCACATGATCAGAAATGCAGGGAGGCTTTTCTCTTCCAATTTGATTTCCTGCAGTGGACCTATAAGCTGTAAATCCGCCCTGATTGTGCAGGCTGGAGACTTTACCCCTGACCAATGGAGGGCTGTTTATGAGTTGCCAGGCTGACCCCTGCCTGCAAATCTAAATCGTGTCCCCATGCCAGCAAAAGTGTATCAGTGCGGAAGTTGTCACTGCAAAATGTGCACACAGACCCAAATGACTAAGGAGTAAGTTGTTTGTGAGAAGCTGATGAATAGTGAGGAACTGGAGCTGAATTGAGTAATATTGATTTACACTATTGTTTTGTTCCCAAACCCCAAGGGGTTTTGTAACATGTCCATTGATGGGGTGGGGGAGAAGATTTTTTTTTTTTTTTTTTTTTTTTTGGTCTGCAAGGATGTTTAATCCCAAAGAGAAGGTTTTTAGGATGGCAACGTTATGCTCACCATGATGTCTGAGGCAATTACTACCTTCCTTGTGAAGGATGGTGCATTAATATTGTTTGTCTAATGCAGTGTTTTCTGTGTTGTAAGTGAAGTCATGTATTCCTATTTTATTTTATTCTGTGGCGGAGGCCAGAGTTGGCTATGTGGTGTGTACATTGCTTTGAATCAACGGGTCCTTTGTATTCGTAATGTGTTAGAAGGTTAGGAGGTGAGATCAGCTGTTGTCAGTTTGATGTTTGTTAGTTGAGACCCAAGCCATTTGTGTGGAGAAACTGAGCGGTTTAAAAGCTGGAGCAAGGGTCTCTACACATGTAAGCACGCGCATACAGTTTCCCTCTCAGGCACTCATACTACCATGACCGACACTACCATTCTCTCAAACTAACACTTACATTTACACACTCATATTACAGCGCACACCCCCAGGATGAGTGTAATCACAGTGATGTTATGGGATTAAAAGTCTTGCTGTGCACTGCCATGTTCTCTGGCTGAGAGAGCTGCTGCTCCAACGTCTTTATCTTCCTGTCCTTCAGGCTGTGGACTTCAGGCCCGAGACAACCTCCCTGGTTCCCACCTGCGTGGCCACGGGCATACACCCCCGCAGTCAAGGATCAGAAAAGGTAGTTAGTGCATCTGGGTGTGCAGATGATGATTGCAATGTTTGGCTGCAGGACCAGTGGTGCCCATCACCAACCCTCCCACTCACCAAAGCATTCCCTAGCTCTCCGGCACCAAGCAGTTTGGATTTAAGGATCTTCACTGTAGGGAATTAAACTCCTCAGCTTCCAGAGTTTGAAAGTAGTCTGCTGTGTAAATCTGGGGATTGTCTGCTAATCAAAGTCCTCATCGGCTCTTATTTTCCCTCTGGGCGTGTGCACATGTGCCTTCCTGCATCTGCTTGAGTGTGTATTTATTTGTCTGCAGAGGTTCACTTCTTTGTGTAGTTGTCATACACTTACTAAAATATGAATGTTTAAGTTGCATTTGTCACTCTTGAGGAGTTTGAGTATGATGGTATGTCACTTGGCATATATTTTTTTCATCAGTTGTTCACTCCACCCTGGAACACCTTTGACAAAGATGCCCATGAACTGAATCCACATCTTCCCTTAACACCCAGTGAGCTCAAGCATAGTCCAGAGCCAATGCGGGTTCATACAGCCTTCTCAGACAGCTGGGCCATAACACGGGGCGATGGAGCGTGATCAAGCACCTCTATTGTGGGGGTGTTTTTGAGTGTATTTGTCACATACAAAGGGAAAAGGCCCCTCATCTTCATGCCTGAACTGTGCAACTAACTACAACTAGTGTGTATCTATATACACACACACACACACACACACACACACACACACACACACACACACACACTCAAAACACAGTATCACAAATACGATCTCTCATATATATATATATATATGTACAAATTACCACTGGTTGTAAGTATGTATTTTGCATGAGTATGTTTGTGTGATCATAAAGGCATGTATGAATGGAGAGTTATTGTTTTAGCATCACTCATTTTCAGTACTCCATAATCAACAAACATCCATCCTGTCACACACCTTTACAGGAGACCACAAAGTACTCATTGTTGAGATGAGCACACACATATGTAACAGTGCAAACACAAGCAGACACCTGCACTACGTGTTATATTGCCCATATACCTGAGCAGTGCATGTGAGTTTGGTGATATGTGGACCATTTGCTTATGGGTGTGACATTTTTCCGGTAGCAGGTGTGTCTGACTGAGAAACTGGAGTTTTGCATGATCTTATGTATAGGACAGCATGCAGAGTTGTGGTTATGGGCATAAACTCATAGCTCAGAAGTTAGTTGTTTGAGTCTAAGAAATATTGCCTGCTTTTGAGTGTTTAGCTTGGGGCTATACCAATGTGTAACGTCGTTTTGAATTTTGTTCATTCAGATGCACAACCGACCAATTGTGCCAGACTGGAGCTAAGCACTTGTAAATTTGCTTCTAAAGTTACTCTTGTGACACCAAGCTTTTGTGCCCCACCCCCAGTAAGGCTCCTAGCCATACCTCTCAGCCTTTCTTAAATGGTCAAACAATAAGTGTGCACTAAGCAGGGTGTGGTCCTAACTAGGTGATGTAATTGGTTGCTTGACTACACAACCAAGAGCTGGCAGACCTGATCTGAGGTGGATGCTACCAATAACAGAAGGTAGTAATAATGAGATCTGCAAGGTACCTGCCAGTGATCTGTGAGCCGTCTCCATCCCCCACTTCCTGTCTCGTTGCTAGACCTGTGAGTTTGTACTTTGGCCACTTGGGCTGACATCACAACAAACTATGTTGAGGAGTAAGAATCCCAGCATACTTGTCAACATGGCAAATGATCAGTCTCCTCCTTAAATGAAAACTCTTTGTAAAACATGTGTTGTAAACAGAAAGATGTTAGTGAAAATCCCAATAAGGAAGTCATAATTTAAGACGTATGTAACCTGAATTGTTTCAGTGAAGCATCCAAACATGTAAACAGGTAAAAATAATAGTATTTTATTTACTATATATACTAAAATAATAATACTAATAATAATAAAATACTTAAGGCTACACAAAGAAGGTGGTAAGATGGGGTCCTGTGAACGTGGCAGTGTTTTGTTGTCTTCCTCCAGTTTTTACTCTCCGATCTGTGAACATGGCTTTTCTCCTCCATCTCCCTTTCTGTTTGATGTCTACTTTGTGTCAGGCCCTCAGAGCATGGGGCTTTATTTGGTGCTTCAGAAACTTTGATTTCCTCTGAACAGGGCTCTACAACTGACTCTGACCCGCCATGCTTGTCACAGTGCATTCTCCGAGACTCCTGTGATGGCCAAGTGCTGCTGGGCTAATGCCATTTGCTTTCCTCCCCCCAACCTGACATCAGCTGCCACATATCCTTGTCACCCTGTTGTCAGTGTTATCATTAATCTGTCGTCTTCATAGTTTCTGCAAAAGTGCCATATCACTAGCTGTAGCCTTTAAAAATCATTAAAAAGTTTAATTCCTAACTTTAGTGGTGAGATTGTCTTTAATATATCCTTGTCCAGACATATAATTTCTCCAATTGCTTTGCTTTGTCGTTGTACCATCTATGTGATGATTAAGTAAACATAATTACACTACTAATGTCTATTTGTGGTATGCTGGATTAGGTTGTAGGGACTCAAAAAGGGTTTTTCTGCTTAAATAAAAACTAAGTATAACACACAGAAATGCCTTCACAATCCCTATTAATTTCTAGGTGAGTAATTAAAAGGAATTAAAAAGCCTCCTTCCTCTGTAGCGGCTGCTCGCTGCCTGGAGGCCCTGGCATCTTCAGCAGCCTTGTAAACACCCTGCATACTACCACCCACCCCCAGTCCGCCTCCACCAAGCGACAGGGAGAGCGATAGCGAGAAAGACTCCTTTCTTCCTCCACACAGCTGTTCTCAGATCTCACATGAAGGTGCGATAACGTATCTCACAGGACATTTAAGGAAGTTCTTTGTGGATGAACTTGACTGGGCTGTGACAAACATCCATTTCACCACCACTATGAACTGACACAATCTAGCATCTCACAAATCAATTTTGCTCATGTGGGGACAGTAGCTGTTGTGTGAACTCCTTTTTCAAGCTTTTATGTTAATTATAATTACCATTAAAGAAAAGGGTGATCCTTCCAAAGAGGAATGAAGAGGAGGGGGAAAAGTCATTCTGTGTTTGTCACAGAACTTGTTTAAAAACTTCCAGTTCCATGTCATGTCAGAACAAAGCAGTTATCAATATAGGAAATGACAGTCAAGTTAGTCCTGCTGTTTAGGGAACATCAGCTTCAGGGCAAAATGTGTAAAACCACAAGTTGAAACATGATCTGAATTTCCCTCCCAGTGTCTCAGAAAAATAAAACTATATCAAGGTGTTTTTATAGTGCAGATTATGAAAGGGAATTATTCCTGATGGAAATGGATTGTGTACATATTTTAAAACAAAATATAACCAACATGCCAGAAAGGACGTATTTCAGGGTGTTCTAATGTAATGAAAATTAAAAATTGTATTTAAGTATATATTCTTCAGTAAAAGTTTTTCACACAAAGTGTAGTTTGTAGTTTGACCTTGCTTGAAGTATGCTGGGGGAACAAAAAAGCATAGCAGGTGATGCTGAGAATGTGGTTTCAGAGAGAGGTTCAAATCTAGTACAGTATGTTGGTTTACATATGCCTCTACTGTTTCTGTGGGTTCCTGCCTGCAGTCCAAATACATGTTCTTTAGTGAATTGGTGACTGCAAATTTCATGTTTAGGACTGAATGCAGATTGGGGGAGAGGCTAAAACAGAACATGCATGGGCTTCTTTACATGATGTTGCAGATGATGCAAGGTGTGAAAAACCTTGACCAACTGGCAAAAGGACTGCTGTGTGGGGGTATCATGCTCTACTCAGAGTAGTGGTTCCCAACATTCTACAGAGGTTCATCATTTCTGTGCTATGAGATGTGCTGGGCAGCACTTGTATGTGGTGTGCATGGCACATACCTCTCCTTGCTTTCTGAGTACTGCTGTCTCACATCTGTCTGAAATGCCCCACCAGGAGCTTGTAGAGCCACAAAAGGGAGAGGCAGAGAATTGCTGATATTTGTGTGCAGAGAAGCTGCTACAAGAAGGTTTTGAGAAAGTAGGTCACACTATACTTTAAGAGCATGTTTGTCCTGCTAGGGACTTTACGAGAGTGAGTGAACAAAGCTGTAATGAGGGCCTGCTTTGTGCTGTTTGTCCACACGGTTCTGCCAAGAGGAAGCTATGTCTCCACTCCTAACTCCTTGCTTACCTCCCCCCATTTACTTCTCCTATTCCCCAGGACCCTTCCTCTTTATGACTCTCCCCTTCCTGAGTTTCTCTATGTGCTCCATGTTTGTTTTGCAAACCTCGTTCCAATGGCGTTCTGCTGGAGACAGGGATTGAAGGAAGGAGTAGGAGGAGACCAGGGGGAGAGCAGTTAAACCCAGTGTCTCCCCTGGGCTTTTCTGTGAAGCTCCACTGTTGAAAAGTTTCTCCCTCTGTGTCTTCTGAAAAAGGGAGGTAATGAAAGAGCAGAAATTGTTCCAAAAAGTGTACAGCTGAAGAGTTCTATTGCCACAAGAGCATTGTGTTACAGCCCAAGGCAGACCCCCAAGACACTGTTCAAGGCTTGCTTCCTCAGTAGCTCACTAGCTAATCCTCATATGTGAACCCAGAGGAAGGCAAGATGGTTGGACTGGACGTGGGTGTGGCCATCGACCACATTCCAGGCCCTGCTGTCCTGTGCCAGAATGCTGGCTGGCTGGCTCAAAGGAAGAGAAAAAACCTGAGTCACTAAGACTGATATGCTACTATAAACCACCATATCTGGAGGTGACAAGCTAACCTAGCACCCCATTCTAGACTACTGTCCTGTTCCCTGCCATCCAATGGTGTCCATGAATGCATCCTTATGCAAGATCAGGGCAAACCTTAGGCTGTCTGCATGTTCTGATTTAAGGCTAGTTTTACCACACAATAGCATTAGAAGAGAAATTGTAAAAGTTGTGATTTGTTCTTTTAACTGTTCGGTCAGTACTTTTCTGTAAAGTGATAATATCTCGCTCCAGTAAGAAGCAAGTCTTGGGAGAAAAGTATGTACATATGAAATACACGGCTAATGACAATAATAACTGGCTGGCAAAGTTCCTGAAGATTATCCTGAAAGGGAGGACTCTTTTGCTCTGGAATCAAAGTAAAGACACATTCCTTTTTTACTTTAGTTTGTGTCTGTGGTTGTCAGTAATTGGATGTTTATTTGAATGATGATAGCTGGAGAGTCAACGATGTGGGCTCAGTCACACTCTGGTGTTCCAGTTGGTTGAACTGTGTTGTAATGAACAGAAGTAGCATATTGGGGACAGTGCTGAAACACTGCATTACTGTTCTCACAGTGTGTTTGTGTGTGTCTCTCTCTCTCCCCTCTAGGATCCAGCTGACAGCACAGTGTGTTATAGGACAGGCATTCTGACGGGCACAGAAACCAGGGGCGGCCGTGGCCCTGACCCCCCCCAGAGATGTGTGTGGCAGGCCGTGGGGGTGACAGTGCACACGTGGGGCCCCTCCTGCTCTCCACTTTCTCCTGCTTCCCCAGTCCCCATCACACCCCAGGATGCCAGCACCCTCCCCCGCTGCTTCCCCCCAGGCCGTAAACTCCAACCAGGGACCATGAGCCTATATAGAGACCGACCGCTGCACTGCGCCACCGAGCTGCTGGAGGTGGAGGGGGGCCCTGCCAGCTTCAGCTCTCACCCACCCCCTTTGCAAAATACCCTCATCCAACAGCCCCCATTGTCCCACCTCTCTGCTTTCCAACTCCCCAACGGTCACATCCCCATCGAGCTGCAAGCCCCCTCCCGAGTGTCTGTTCCCAAAATGGGGGTACGAGCGCGCATTGCTGAGTGGCCCCCACGACGGGAGCACTCACGGGAGTCACTGCTGGAGAACGGACAGAGCGAGCAGTTGCAGCCGCCACTGACACGTGGAGTTATGGCCCGACTGCCTCGCCGGCGATCCAAAGAAATGGAGTTCCGGGATGGCCTGGGTGGTAGTTCACCCTCCACATTCCGCGCCTTTGCACCCCTGCGGCAGCGCTCCAGTAGTGAGGTGACACTAAGTGAACAAGATGAGGCGGAAGCAGAAGCACGGGCAGGGTTATTTCGTGAGTATGGCAGCACGTCCTCTATTGATGTGCAGGGCATCCCTGAGCAAAGCTTCTTTGACATGCTGAGCAAATTCCATCAGGAGCGTCCTGACCAACGAAGTGCTGCTCCTGCCCGTCTGGGAGAACTGCTGCGGGCTGAGGGGACACCTGAGGCAGCTTCCTCTCCAGCTTCATCCACACCTCAGCCCCTTGCCTCCACGCCACGCCCAGATGATGGAACTCTTGGTCGGGCAGAGAATAGAGTGAGGAAGAAGAGTGGTGGCACAGAGTCCTCCTTGGGAACGTCATCACTCTTCCGCAAGCTGCGCAGCTCAAGCCGTGGCGAGGTAGAGGCTGGGCGGGTGGAGCCAGAGGACAGCCGACCACTAGAGCAGAGCAAGTCCTGGCAGTGCCCAAAGAGTTTTGCACACTATGATGTGCAGAGCATTTTGTTTGACTTACACGCTGCGGCCACCCAGCGCACCTTCGTTGCCCAACGCCGAAACACAGCCACGGGGGCCTCAGCTGCCTCAACAGTCTCGTTAGCTATCTCAAGGGCCATGGCACTGGGCGGGATGGAACCTGGCTTCTCCAGCACAGAGGACCTGCTCTGCCGGGAGCAAAACTCTGTGCAGGGCTTTGACTCGGGCGACTGCGTCAACGGTGGTCAACTCTTGCTCAGCTGCCCACACTTTGTCAATGAAACGGGTGGCTACAGTGAGCGCAATGTCAGCTTTCTGAGCTCAGCAGGTGGCCACAGTGAAGGCAGTGGCTGTGTAGAGCCCAGCCTGAGCTTGCACTGTAGCAATGCCAGCTTGTCAGTGATGGAGGTACCAAAAGAGCAGCAGCTAACCCGTCTGGAAAGGCTTAAACACTACAGCATCGAACTGGTGGACCAGGGAGCACGCTACTACCGAGACTACTTCCACAGCCGAGGTAAAAGCAGCATATCCGCTCTACTTCATACTCGAGTCTCGCACCCAAGCATTTGACTCAGTTCTTTATGCAGAGTGATTCAGTGTGGTGAGGGGGAAAAATGTATCTTGCTGCTGATACCAGATGATTTACTCCTCCAAATGTTCTTGGCTCTGACCCAGATAGAAGCTGCTGTAAGCAACCCTTTCCGCCTCCTCACAGGACTCCAGTATCATTTCAGAACTCTTAGAAAGTTAAGCTACTGCTGTGAGGTGTACAAGTATGAAGTATGCTGGCATAAAGTAGAGTGCCCTGTACATAAGATACATGCTATCAGGACTACATAGGTTTCTGCACTTTTGTTAAGAATATAGAATACTCTTGTTTTTTTTTTGTTTTTTTTTTTTTGACTCATACCAAACTGCCCAGCATTCCAGTGTCACACATTTGTTTCACACATGAATCGGTGAACACTGTCTGATTTCTCATGTCACTTCCCTTTGGCACAGATGGTGCACAGTTTCACTTTTTTTGATGAAATATCTCTCCCATTCCTCTGATACAGAACACTCAAACTACTTTGGGACAGATGACAAACTGGGTCCAGTTGCAGTGAGCATTCGAAGGGAGAAGCTGGATGACACCAAGGACCTCAAGGACCAGTATCAATACCGCATTATCTTGCGTACCTGCGAGGTATTTAGGAGGGGACATGCTCTGACAGCTTTTGTCTGTGTGTGTGTCATGTTGTTTTTGGTCATTCCAACACTGCCACTGCTGAGGCCCTGCTACCCTGCTCCCCTCCCTTTCCCTTACTGATGGAAATTTCCACCTGGCTAAGTGATGCTCATGCAGACCAATCGAAACACATGTATGGTCCTACACAGGTTCTTCCATGAATGAAGGTTCCAGAAAGCCTTTTGTCTCAGGTTGCCTGTGTCCAGGAAGTGTAAGAAAGAGCTGCAGGTAGAGGAGTGTGAGGCAGATTTTCATCTGCGCTTCAGCTTATTTAGCATATATTTTGCTGGTAGAAGTCACTGACCATATTTGTATGCTGTACGAGTAACTTTAGAAGTAGCAACAATAGTGACCCTTTGGTGTAAAGTGGTGCTAATCATGCTGAAGAACCATTTGAACTAATACTAGTAGACCACACTAGCCACTCTGCTGGTAGGCCATGTGGTGCCTCATAAATTTCAGGTTTCTGATCCATTTACTTCACAAATGCCTGCTCAGATCCTGAGTTGCGGCAGCTTGTAGGAAGTAGTACTTTCGAAAGCCACTAGTACAATAAAATGAGACGTCAGCCACTATACTTGTGTTTGAATTATTTGTCTTCATACCATTGCATTTTCTGTGAATCTGTCTAGTGTGTTTATACTCAGTGCAAAGTTGCTGAGAACTACTTTCTGCTTTAGCTCCTGCTGTGTTGATTTTAGGATTACATGGCTGCCTGGCTGCATCTCCTCAGCAGGGCTGGCACAATAGCCCACTCCACTGCTTATTTATACAGTGGTCATACTTCTCCAAGCTCATCAGGCTGATTTTCTCACGAACATATAGTGGGAACATAACCCACCCACTCTGTGAAGTTGTACCTAATGCCTAGCAGTACAACCCCAGTCCCCCATAACCTCTGAAGCAAGTTCACCCACAGGAATTTGCTTCAGCCATGTTATGTGACCCTTTCACAGCATGTTGAAAGGATTCAAATGGTCGGTAATGGAACAGGAACAGGGGCAACTGTCAGATGGTGGCACTGCATTATTAAGATCTGCAAGCTGCTTTTTTGTACTTACCCTTAGCTGGTGACACTACGAGGGTCCATCTTGGAGGATGGAGTGCCCACGACAGCACGTCACGGCACAGTGCGAGGCCTGCCACTGAAGGAGGTGCTGGAGTTTGTGGTCCCTGAGTTAAATGTTTCCTGTCTGCGCCTGGCCCTCAGTACGCCTAAGGTCACAGAGCAGCTGCTAAAGCTGGACGAGCAGGGGGTGAGCATCATCCGACAGTGCACCGTCTATGAGAGTAACGGATCCATCCATACAGGCATATAATACGCTAATGCACCATTCTGGGGCTGCTTTCATGCTGAGACAAAGGGTTGGGTATGGATGACCTGCTGTTTTTGGGTTAAATCTCCATTAAGTAAAGTTACACCGTTTCTAATGAAAAACAACAGTAAATGTTGAGGTACAGAAGCAGTAATTGTCCATTAGAAGGTTGCTGATGTCAGACTGCTGCATGGGAATTGTTTTCCCCTGTAGCTCTACTGATGCCCTTCATGTTCATGATCATTCCATCTGTCTTTATTGCAGCTCAGCCAGAAGCACAAGGTGGGCATCCTACTGTGCCGAGCAGGTCAGAGCACAGAGGAGGAAATGTATAACAATGAGGAGGCTACACCTGCTTTTCAAGCCTTCTTGGATCTTTTGGGAGACCAGGTGTGCCTGCGGGGCTTCACCAAATACGCTGCACAGCTGGACACTAAAAGTAAGAAACCCTTGTTGGTTTGCCGCACCCTTTTTGTTGGTTTAGAACACCCAGTGAGTATATGCAGGGTCATTTGTATGCCAGTGATTGTGTTAAAATATTTAGTATGGCTCCAGTGATAAATTGACATGGAGCAGATGCTCTGAAGGCTGTGTGTGCTTTCTGCATTTGCTCTTGGTATGGAAGATTAACTGTGTGTGTGTCTATCTTTTTCTCTGCAGCGGACTCCACTGGGACACACTCCCTCTATACCACCTACCAGGACTATGAGATCATGTTCCACGTCTCCACTATGCTGCCCTACATGCCCAACAACCCCCAACAGGTGTGAAACACGCATACACACCTGCCCAAACAGGTTGCATATATACAGAAACACTGAAATGTAGAGGTCAACTTGAGGAGAGCACAATTAACAGGAACACACACAACCGTTGGCATGCTGTGGATGTGTTAGAAAACCTAACAATGTTCATTGTTGAAATGTGTGTTAGGTCATAAATTAACACCAAAGATAGTCTTTCTGCTTTGAGATGTGAGCCTTTCTGTCCCTCAGTTCAGAAACTGCTTTTGTCTCATCATTCAGTATTGGCCTTTTCTTCCTCTTTCACTTTCCTTGTTTTCTTTGCCTTTATGCCATGATCAAAGCAGGGTGTGGCCTGCTATGTATTTTTCACTACATTCCCTGTGCTGTAAATAACACTACCACCCTCCACTTTCCTTCAGGCAGTGTGTGAATGGTGTGTTTGTAACATAAGTATATTGATTTGTCCATTTTCCATTTGATGGTGTATATGTCAGTGTGTGTTGTAGAGGCATATTATGAACAGTTTTTGCTGAATAATAAAAAAATTCTTGCAAAAAGGCTCTCAGGAATTTGAAGAAAGCAACATGTTTTTGCCAGTGGTGAATATTTTTGGACTGCAAAGCACACTGACTCCACCAAGTGACTCCAGTTCTGCATAAGCAGTCATATTTCAGTAAAATCCACTTTTGAAAGGTAACCTGTAGGTGGCAGTGTTTATCAGTTCACAATTCCTGTACAGTGCCTTAACATTTTGGTTCCAAAACATATCCATTCATAATTGTTATTAACCACTTTGCTGGATTATGGTGGTTTTCCACCTGTTCTTGAAGCATATCATATAAGGGAGGGTTCTCATTGGATGTGATTCTGGCACACATACATGTATTCACACTCGAAGGGTTCACGTGAAACACATATTTGGACTGTAGAAGCAAACTGCAAGCACCCATAGGAAATGCATAATAACATTCAAAAATATGCAAAATCCACAAAGAATGTCCAAGCCCAGTGTCATTGTGCCACCCCTGGAAACCTATTAAAAGCAACTAGAAAAGTGTCTGTGAAGTATTTCTCGTAACAAAAAACTGCATAGGAACCATACTTTGAAAATGTTGTCGACAAAGGAATCAGAATATTTACCTTTCATTTGTCCCAGTTTCCTCTCTTTCCTTATCTGCCTTGCCATGTTTGTTGTGGTTTAGGTATTTGTAACAAACGCTCTGCTATAATACATTTGAAACCGGGCCTCTGCATTCTCATACTGATGACTTGTAGCTTAGTGTGAATGTGGATTATGTCATTGACCAGTTTGGACTGGGAGTTTGGGAGCTGTGTAGTGGGGCAGAGAATGGGTAAGTTTTATTGGGCATCTTGGCTGAGGGTGGCAACAGCACTGCCTTTAGGCTTGACAATTGGCAGTATGCCTCCCATATGACAATCTGAGCCATGGTTTGTAAAGAAAGCAGCTGGCCTGGCAGAAGTTATTGCAGGCAACCAAAGAATGCTGAAATAAAATTTTAAATCATGTTTTTCCTATTTTTAATATTTATTTGCTTATGTGATTTTGATTATACTTCTGTCATTTAAAGTTTGTTTTTTTTAAATTTAGTATTCATAAACAATTCTAGTATTGCAAATAAATACTGTAGTATTAATGGTGTCACTGTACCAAATTTGCCAGGGCCCTTCCTTAGCCCTGTAGCAATAGATAATCTTGAGGAACTAGCAAGAAAGAAAACAGGAGAGCACTGTCATAGAGACAAGTAGGACTTGCAGTACCTCTGGCTTTTGTCCAGAGGGCAACTTGTAAATAAATGTAAATGAGAGGTGTACAATACCTGCTGTGTCTGCAATTTTATGTCCTTTTGAGTGTTGATTTGTCTTTGAGCAAGTCTGAGGGTGTTGTGTGCGTTTGCATGTGGCACGTCGGACCCATCTGTGGTAGACTAAGTCTGTGCAGTGAAGACTCCCTGTCTGCTGGAGTAGGCGGGAGCGTGTCCCATTGAGGACCTCCAAAAAGGAATGAGGCAATGTGTGACACTAGCACTCTTCTTGACAGTGATGGCAGCAAATGACTGACTATGTGTGCTGTTCATTTTATTAATACTGCAGGAATAACAGAGTTCTTTCCTTTCCCTGGCAGAGGACACTGTCACATTCATACACACAAAATGACAGCATCTCCATGCATTTAGTGTAGCACCAGAGAGGTAGAAAAATTGATTTAGTGGAACAGGAGCTAAAATAAATATAATAGTACATGCCATACACTGATATGAATGGTGATTCTGAAGACACAAATGTACATATGAAAATGGGTAAGCAAAATTAATTTAAAAGCACAGTTCAAAATTTCAGATGTTTTTGAGGTAAAATATGTTGCCTGCATCATTTGGTACTATTACCATCATCACTAGACAGGAATTTGTGATTCACATGCAGAGATGGTTTTAGACCTGGAACAACAGAGCTGCTAATATCCCAAAAGCTGCCCAGTTCATCACACCTCCACAAATGTCATCGTAGTCATTTTCTTCACTGAGGTTATGCAGTATCCAGCTGTTCCCCTCCAGTTCAATAGTGACATGCCAGGCCTTCTTGGATCTTGAGTCTATTAGAGACAAATACAGAGAGCTGCAATGTGAAGTGGGCATCTTACAGGTTCTTCCCAGTTATCTTGAGGGCCAAAAAATGCCAGGACAGCAAGGCACCCACAGTGGATCATGCCCTTTATCTTTAAAGAGAAGTGTTAACGTGAAAGTTGTGGAGTTGTGCTATAGGGAAAAAAAACAGAACAAAATTATGCATTTTTTCATGTTTGAGAAGTATCCAGTTATGTAAATAAAGATATGAATGTTGAGGTTCTAGAGCTGTTATCTGAGAGGAATCACATGAAAAAGGGGACAAAATGATGGACATTTCCTGTACCAGCTTCCAATAAATTAAACCAGCTGGACAGTTAATTTTGAGGTCTTTTTTCACACTATCTGAATCTGTAATATCTCTTTACCTCAGCTCCTGAGGAAGCGACACATTGGGAACGACATCGTCACCATCATCTTCCAAGAGCCCGGAGCGCTACCCTTCACCCCACAAAACATCCGTTCTCACTTCCAGCATGTCTTCATCATTGTGCGTGTGCACAACCCTTGTTCCGACAACGTTTGCTACAGGTACACTTTGCTTCCTCTCTCAACTTTGCAATCACACCTCAACCATGGCCCTAACTTTAGATTTTTACATTGTATAGAAATACTGTAATATCATATTTGGTACCATGACTTCAGAATGTGTCTGATCAGATAATGATGATTTTTATTATTGTTACTTTAGGCAATTATACAACTTGGTCTTTTCATCCCAAAATTCAAGTGTACCTTTCTCAAGGGTACTTTTCCTGTTGTCATTGTTTGTCTTCTCAAATGTTAGTGTGGCAGTGACACGCATGAAAGACGTCCCTCCATTTGGCCCACCGATTGTTAGTGGTGTGACCTTCCGTGACCCAGAAATATTCAGAGACTTCCTGCTGGCCAAGGTGATCAACGCAGAGAATGCAGCTCACAAGTCAGAGAAGTTCCATACAATGGCCACACGGACTCGGCAGGAATACTTGCGTGACCTGGCAGAAAACTGTGTGAGCAACACGCCACTGGACTCAGCCGGCAAGCTCAACAATCTCATCTCCCTTGCTTCAAAAAAGCGGGAGCGAACACGAGCCCGTGAGGGGGCAGAGCTGGGCGCAGCAGGAGCGGTTGCTTTGCGTGTTTGGGCCCAGGACTTCAGTGGAGGTGGGACAGAGTTAGCCTGCATGCTGGGAATATCCTCAGAGTACATCCTGCTGGTGGACTGTGCCACCAAGGAGGTGGTCTTCAATTGCTTCTGCGCCGATGTTATTGGCTGGACTCCAGACCGAGTAGCTCTAAAGATATTCTATGGCCGGGGGGATCATATTGCCTTCAGGGTCCCTGAAAGCCGTACCCAGGAAATTCGGGAAGTTGTACAGCGGCTTAAGGTGAGCTCCTTTAAGCACCCAGGAAGAAATAGACATTTATGCGTCAGTTAAGGTTGAGAAGGTGGGAATAGCACTAGCTGAATGTTTTATTCCTCTTTCACAATATCGGAATCTTTAGAACATATCACCTTTTCTATAGTGCTTGAAAAATGTATAGTGTAGTTCTCAGGGTCTTTTTTTCCTTTTCTCAAAGTAACTGTAAGATATGCAGGAATGTCAGTGTGAAATGTCTTGGCAGTAGTCCTGGCTGAGAAAGTTGTCTGCATTACACAATGGCAGTCACTTGGCCAGATGTAATATTTCTCTTAAATTACTGTCCAGTATTTGCTGGAAGGGAAAAAGCTTATAAGGTTCACTCAAACAAGACTTGGAATAGTTTAAAGCTCTACAACATCTGAACAACTTGTTAATTGGCCAAAATTGCTAAAGTTGTTACGGTACACACTTTCTTAGAGTGTATAACACTTAGGGATCTGTTGTCCTACTTTTTGTGCAAATCATCATGTTATCTTCCAGCTTAAATTTTGTTTATTTTCATTGAGAAGAACTGGGCCTAGAAAACTGTAGGTGGTCATTATATAAATTACTGATCAGGAGAAAGAAATGAATATGTAGTAAATAGTTCATTAAAGATTAGAAAAGGACGTTTAGTTAGATACCTAGATACATTGATGTGTTGTTACCCAGTAGCTTTTTGTCATGTATGTTGTTAACATCCATTTTAATTTTGTTCTTTTTTTGTGGGGCCAGATGTTGACTGTGGGTTGCGAGACTGTGGACATGACTCTGCGACGCAATGGCCTTGGCCAGCTTGGTTTTCATGTGCGTTTGGATGGCACAGTGGCTGAAGTGGAGGAGTATGGCTTTGCCTGGCAGGCTGGGCTGCGTCAGGGCAGTCGACTGGTGGAGATTTGCAAGGTGGCTGCTGTAACGCTCTCCCATGAGCAGATGATCGATCTGCTCCGCACCTCTGTCACTGTCAAAGTGGTCATCATCCCACCATACGATGAGGGTGGTCCACGCAGGTGAGTTGAAATTGGCATACCTCATGAGTCAGTTGGTTGTTGCTTCAAAACACAGCACTTCTGTTGATGTTTGGTGAAGTTCTCCCTGTGGTTGTTGGAGATTTGAGGCAGTGAAAGACACGTGTGTCCTGTGTCAGCTCATTTGGCCTTAGAAAAAGGTGCTTTTGCCAGTGGAACAGATTGAAGAAAATCTCAGAAAGCCACTCTCAAAAATTGCAGAAGGCTGAGAGTCTTCTCGGTGGGAGTCAATTCTTTCCCATCTTACAGCTCTACCTCCATTGTGATACTGAAAGAAGGGTTGTCGAGACTTCATGAATATCAGGCTACAAAAGAATGGAGAAAAGAACAGACAGAATTCTGTGTGTGTGCGCATGTGCAACACTTGCCCATTAAGGACAGCTGTTCACTACAGGAAATGTAGAGGGGAGCCATTTTATGGCTGCTTTGACTGTGGAACATGTTCTGCCCATACCTGTGTTCATTTCAAGTGCTGGGTGTTGAAGGGAAGTTAATGTGTATGCCTAGTGTTCACATCCTGTCTTTTCACCCTGGGATGTGAAAAAGTGGCTAATTAGACATGGGTGCCCCCCTCCACAAAACCCCTCATTTTAAATTCTTCCAGTGAAACAGATTGTGGGAGATTAAAGCCTGGAATTGGTAGGAATGGGGGAAATAGAAAAAGCAATAGGTGAAAGTCCCTTCAAGGAAGCGGGTGAGGGGAAGCCCAGTGGTGGCTTGGAATGTAGCAGTGAGCTCAGATGGCAAGACATGTCTGAACACCTTCTAGATGTGAAGAGGAACGTGGGTGGGTGATAGAGACAGAGATGGAAGGAGAGGCAGAGGGAAAGAAGTGAGTGCATGTTGTTTCTCCCTCCCTCCCTTTCTCCCTCCTCCTCTCTTTCTGCTAGAGGAGAGAAATTATGATTTTGTGTGTGCGTGTATATGCGAGAGAGAGAGAGAGAGAGAGGGAGTGTGTGAGAGGGAGGGAGGGAGAGAGTATGTGGAGACTTGCACGGAGCTCCAGCTGTCTGCTAGGCACAGCAATGGCAGACACCAAGACCAGGCAAGCGTGTCTTCGATCATAAAGGTGGGTACTGTATGCAGTGGGTCTAAGAGGCACGCGTTAAAGAGAGCCCAATGACCCGGATGCCTCTGAGAGTGTGTGTGCGTGCGTAAGAGCAAGGGGGGTGAGAGAGTGTGTGGCGGTCGTCACAGCGATGTGCTCAGTAGCTGATCTCTCAACCAAAGCCTGTGTTTATTTTAGTCCTGTTCGCTCTGGTGCTCTCTGGCCTGATGCATCCAGTTGCAGGTTTGTGTATGACTGTGTACATGTGTGCGCTTGTTTTACGCTTGTGATACAGTTTCTCACATTTCTGAGAAAATGTTCGGTGATAAGAGTGCGATGTTCCTGTGTGTTTACCTTGGATATTACATTGTCCTGAATCTCGGGGTTAAGCAGATGCTCTCACCTAATTTTCATTTTATTAATTTGAATCTCTTTTTCAAGAGCTTATAGGATGGAGTGTAAAATCATGGAGAAATTCATTATAATAAAGATAATTTCAGTGTTGTCGCTGTAATAGTAGTTTACCATAGAATGAAGATTGGTGTACAGAGCATTTTACGGTTTTGTGATGAGTGAGAAAGAACCAGGCTTTTCCCAGGTACTCCACCCAGTAGTCTTCATCACCGCAGGGATGTTTGTTTTATAAACCATACAAAACTGTCTTCCCAGAGAAGGGCTGTGGTGTGCAATATTCATTGTTCATCACAGTGCACCATTAGTTAACTGGCCAGGGTCTTATCTGATGTTGGGTTCATACAACTTGAAGGTAAACAGCACAAGTTTGTTTATACTAGTGCTAGAATGGCTGAAGCATTATAGTATTTATTTATGGAGTTTTGCCTTTCTCAGTCTTATTTTAATAAGTATTAATTTCTTTGACTGTAGATGTTAAGCAGACAATGCATTTTCATCAAGTTTTGCATTACTTTCATTCAAAAAACACTGTCTAAGAAAAAGGAAGCCTAGGATTTTCTATGTTGCTTGTATGAGTTGCATTACATGAAGATAAAGTGCCTTTTTTATACTCTACCTTCCAGTTTTTTTTTGTTTTGTTTCTTTCTTTTTTTTTTAACAAATGCTTTACTCGTTTCACCAAATCGCTGATTTGGTAGGAAAGCAAATACATGAGGTTAGGGGTCAACTTTGCACTGGAAGTTCTGTTGCCTTCCACCAAGGACCTCCTTATCTATACTGTTCAACTTTGTATGGCAGCAAATGATGTAAAAGAGATTAGTGAGATTGTGCTTTGTAAGATTGTTTCTGCACAAATCTGCCTTTTTTTGTGGAAAATATGCATGCAAACACGCATGCCTTTTTAATATTGCAGTAGCAGATCGGCAACATTGCTGGCAACCTGTTTATCAGATTAACCAGCGATAAATGTAAGTGGTATTATGTTTGTATGGAAGGAAAGAACAGAGATGCCTGGGACAAGATGATCATCAGTCACTGTGGTGGCCATGACAGTGTGGTCACTCTGCTTACCAAGTTCTTGTGCTTTGATTTTTTTTTTTGGTTTTGCTCTACCTTGGTCCAAACCCTGTGCTGGTCACCATACTTACATGTCTAGGATTTCTGTTGTAGTCCCTGTATTGTTGTACCCCATTTTTCCTTGGCACCATGACATAGTCCTAGGACAGTTTATTAGCAGGAGGCCGGGCATCAGTGTTGTTCTTTGAGGAGATAGTGACAGCACTGGGGTGTTCATGTTGGAGGCTATAATGTTCACACTGCACTCTTGCATTTCCTTGGCCAGAGAGGGAGCCACTGGTAGCAGCAGGTTGTAGGAGTGGTGATGTATGTAGCCCAGGATGTGTGAAGCCATTTGTCATGAGACAGGGGGGTCTACTTTACAGTGTTCTTAATGATTCTTAGCTAATGATTTTACCTAAAGTGACTTAGTTTTACCCATTTACACAGCTGGGATTATTAGGTTAAGTATCTACTAAAGGGTGTAACACTAGTTCTTCTCTTGAAGCTTATCTCTTTATCCCCTACACAGCTTGCTGTTCTACAGAGAGCTTACAGTACTGTGATGGACCACTGGGTTGAATGTGTTCTAGTCTGAGTCTCTTGGAATGTAGATTACAGCGTTAAAAGACCAATTTTTTGTGTAGGCTGGTATCATTTTCACTCTTTGCTGACAGGTGGTTTCCCAAGTGTCTTTGAATCCTGGGGCATTTAAGAAGTCTTTCAGCGGTGGTCCAAGAAGCTATTGTTCCAGAATTACAGAATACTTTAAATTGGTTTAGCAGTATCTTGACAAACTTTCCTACTCATAGACTTCACTCTTTTTAAATTCCTAGTTTAACATGAAAGATATGACTGGTTAAACTGGGATAAGGAGTTACTGTTATTGTGTCAGGAATTGAGGGCCATATTCAGTATTGATGCTTGATGGCTGGTTCCCCTATTCCATGATCAGCACAGTTTGCAGTAATAAGTCTGTGAATGTATGATGCCTGGCCAAGAAAAAAAAAAGTCACTAACATTTCGTTGGACTGCCTTTAGCTTTGATTATGGTATGCATTCGCCGTGGCATTGTTTCGATAAGTTTATGCAATGTCACAACATTTATTTCCGTTCAGAGTTGCATTCATTTTTTGCCAAGATCTTGTATTGATGGGAAAGTCGGATTGCTGCGTAAAGTCTTCTCCAGTACGTCCGAAAGATTCTCAATGGGGTTAAGGTCTGGACTCTGTGGTGGCTAATCCACGTGTGAAAATGATGTCTCATGCTCCCTGAACCACTCTTTCACAATTTGAGCCCGATGAATCCTGGAATTGTCATCTTGGAATATGCTTGTGCCTTCAGGGAAGAAAAAAATGCATCAATGGAAAAACCTGGTCATTCAGTATATTCAGGTAGTTAGCTGACCTCATTTTTTGGGCACATAATGTTGTTGAACCTAGATCTGACCAACTGAAGCAACCCCAGATCACTAACACTAAGTTAAATCCAGGTGGTGACTTTTTTTTTTTTTTTTGGCTGAGCTGTCTAGTAGTTTAACAGTTATTGCGTGTAGACAAAAATGGCTAAAGGACACAGTAAGCCAAATGATGCTGTTATCAGAGGAAAAAAGGTATCTGGCTTCATTATTGACACTGAAGTCAATGGGCATATTGTGTTCAATCAGTGAGTACCTAGCAGGCCAGTTTTATGTCCGCAATGAATGTCACCACAGGTCACTATGGTCAGCACTGTCACCATGGGGTCAGTGGATGGCCAGCTGTTCTGTGAACCTCTATTAAGTTGTGATAATTTTTTACATGTGTTCAATGGCTGATAAAAGCTTAAGGGCTGTTTGTATAAGCATCTGTGCTAGTTTGTTGTCATGTTTGTGTGTGAGTGTGTAAAACCCTCCTGTGTCTCTCTAGGGGCTGCACGGAAGAGTATGAAATGAAGACCATTGAGGCAAAGCCAGAGCCCGAACCCATTGCAGCAGGTTACCGCCCTTCACATCGTGCACCTGCCTGGCGTTGGGATAACCCACCCAGTGCCCCCCCACCCCAGCGTTGGACCCCAGTGGGACCCCCACAGCCCATTTCCCGTACCCACAAAGCCCTGGCACCCATACCGTACAGAGAACCACAGCATCTACCTAGCAAGAGGTGAGACTCACTGCAGCATCTATGCTACAGTTTGCAGCATTAACCAGTTTGACCACATTTGTAGGTTAAGTACAGGTCTTAAAGAGATGGTGAGCAGAGTAGATCTATTGCAGGTAGCAGGTAGCGTTTACAGCTTTTGCCATGCTCTCAAAAGGAATCTGAATCCTATCTCCTGCTGGCTCATTGTAAGTATTTTTGGAGAGAGACATAAGCTAAATAAATGTAAATATAGTGGTCACAGTTACTGTCATTGGGACCATCATTATTCAACAATGTTACTCCAGCCGGTGCTCTTAAAGAAAATGGAAATGATATTTGTTGGCATTAGCAATGGTCCATGCAATAACTTCAGTATGCTGACAGCATAATATACAAATTCCCAAGATCCTGCTGCATATCAGCTTTTGTTGATTTTCATAATGGATGGAATAATTTCCTAATTAATTTGCTGGTAATAACCTACTAACCAAATCTCACACTTGAAGCAATTTGTTTTTTATTCTCCAATGAAAACCGTTGTGGACAATGTATGCACAAATGCTCATGACTGACAACTTGGGCAGGTGAATGCCGTGAGAATCGGCAACAAAGACTGTTATATACAATTTTGACAATTTCTTGTTCTGATTCATCTTACAGATTGTTTGGGTAGAGCTGATCTCCACCTTTGTTGTTGGAGCGTGTTAATATTTCCATTCCCCATAGTGCATTCGTTGCCATGGTGAATGTTGTTGCATGCCCATCGTCTGCTCCTCTTTGCCTCTGTGGAGTTTCTTAGGAAAGCTTCCAACACAAGGCCGCTGCAAATTCTCATAAATTGCTTCTTTATATTAACACAGGAAATTTGAATCTCAGTGAGTTGTTGCAATTTTGAACAAACGAGTTACCATTGCTGGAAATATTTGGATGCCTGAAAAAGCTGTAATAAACTACCATAGTGCTGTCTTACATCTCCATTTGTCACATTAACTTTAGGTTTGAAAATAACTTGTATTTTCTTTATTTTTTAGATGAAAACATTTATTTCTCATGGCCTTGTTTCTTTATGTGATTCAAGTAACGGGGTGGTGTAAATTTTGCAATCTCCATAGGTCATTTGCATACCTGCTCACTATGTCCTGCATAGTATTGCACCTATACTGTGTCTTTCCCTACTATGACTTTTCTGATTTTGTTTTCAGTATCTCCTCACTGTCTCTTACACCTCCAGGCCAGTGAGCTTCCCTGAAAATCATTACAGCCTGACTCCAGCAGGAGGTGATAGAGTGATTCCCTACCGCAACCCCTCTGCAAGCTTTTCTACTCCTGGTTCTGGGCTGACCACGACTGGCTTAGTTGGTCCTGGTCTGGGTGGCCCCTTTGTACGCTACAAACAAACACCTGACAGGTAAGCCCATTGAATTGCACGTCCTTCACTCAAACTTTATAGCTATGGTTTTGAAGGCAGTGTGGAACATTTATTTACACAGCATAATTTCCTGTTTGTTATTCCTGGCAGGAAACAAAAATTACATTCTGAGTTCGTTATGAGCGTTAAGCCGACAGACCTGTTTTCCAGGTCACCTGTCGCGTGTTTGTGGCTTTGTTTTTTGTGTGGTGTTTCTACTCATCTGTTGTCACTGCTTGTGGTTTAAAATAAACATTTGAGGATGTACAACCTGTGTGTGTGTGTGTGTGTGTGTGTGTGTGTGTGTGCGCGCGCGTGCGCAAGAGAGATCATCGGAGTTTGGTATGGCACCAGGCAAGGAAGGTGCTCAGGCATGTTTTGGTGAATACAGCCTGTGTTTTTACTCCTAATTAATCTCCTATAACATTCCTCTGTTGTGTGTCTTCCTTGATGTGTATTAAAGTGTCCTTGTCTAACCAGAAGAACATGCTTTAACCAGAATTTTTGAAAATTGTAGACATGTACAGGCAGTGTCCAACTCCTGTTTTATGTGTGCTTTATTTTTACGCTTCAGCCTCACTCTCTGTGTGTGTGTGCGTGTGCGCGCGCGTGTGTGTGTGTTAATGTTTTGACAGCCAAATAGGGCTAAGTGTTGTGGCCTTCACAGGAAGGAGCACTTTCTGCATCTATATGAAACTTAATTTATTAACCTCACCCACACATGATGTAACAATCTGACACATGAAGATGGCTATCAGTCCCTTTGTTGGTTGGTACAGGTTAGTGATGAATGAAGGATCCACTGTCACTCTGAGGCCATCTGTGTCTAGGTGGAAGATGCACTTTTGTATATAGCTGAACAGTGGTGTGTGTGATTTTTACTGCTGAACCTGTGAAGGTATTGGTTCTTGTTTTTTTTTTTTTTTTTTTTTTTTTTTTTTACCAACTCCAGATCAGCTGTTGGTATAGTTCTCTTTTGCACCTGTCTTTACGTGATGCAGTATGCCATCAGAGCCTGGTCCTTATTAGGACCATGTTTTAAACTGACAGAAAACATTGGTTATGGTTGGTGTTACAGGCAGTTGTACCAGGGATGGCTTAAAGAAAGGGTTTCTTCTTCCTCTCAGATCTGGGTTGTGTGGTTCTCGATCGCTGACTTGTTTGCCAAGAAGTTGGCTGCAGGTTCTTGGACTCCTGTGTGCTCATCCCCTGTGGAGGAGGCTCACAGCATTTCCTAGCAGTGATTCATCTGCTTGTGTCTGACTACAATGGGTTGTTAAGTACAGTATTGCAATGGCTGGGTTATTGACACATTTTTTAATGTATAAGTCACAAATTGTGCTTCATATTATTTAAAGAATTACTGGGTTTGTGTCCACTTAGTGAACTGCAGAGGATGCGCTGTCATGTAGAGGAGAATGTGTCACCTGTCCTGAAGTATGTTGCTTCTGTAGCTCTACTCTAATGAATGTGGTTAGTGCTGATCTGGGGCAGAGGCGACACAACAGAGACACCCCATTTGGGAGCAGGGCCAGCTGCTGCCATCATTATGGTTGTGTGTGTGTGTGGGTGGATATGCATGCGTGGGTGCGTGCTTGTTGTGTATTTGTGTGCATGTGAATCCAGGATTCATATGAGGTACTGTATAACAGCACAGCTAAGCAGGTGGTGCTGTATTTGTGGGCTGTGACAGGGGGAAACCTGTGCCGCACTGTGCCAATGCTCCCTGAGTGACAGCTGGAACAGCAGCTGGGCACACAGTGTACTCAGGCTGTCCCCTCCCAAAGCCACTTTGATGAGCTGTATAATTATCATGTATAATTAGAATTCAACTCTGAGTCACAGGCCCTCCAACCACAGTGTTTCCTCCAGGCCACAGGTCGAATGCCCTCCCTTCAGAGCAGAATACAAGAGCAATGTTGGAACTGTCCATACCATCATTCTGTCCACGCGGTAACTAATTGTCATGCTGTCTGTACATAACACTGTCACTGATTCTTGACAGGTATGGCACTCCACAGCGCCCCCTCATGGGCTATGAACCACATCTCAACCTGGAAATGACGTCAAGTGGGGAGTCCTCCTCCGGGTTCACCAGCCAGGAGAGCACTATGGAGAGGGTGAAGACAGGTACATGTCCCCAAAGGCTTATGTGCTGCCTACAGATGTGTTTTTTCTTAGGCTCTATCTTTACAGAGCTCGGTCAACCTAGCTAACTTGTAACACAATTTACAGTAAGAGATGAGGAGACATCCCTGCTGTCTGGTTATATAAGCAAGGAGCACGTCTCCCCTAGAGGCATGGTAACAATCTTATTTACATCTGTCACTGGTTACTGCCCCCCAGTGGCCAAGAGGGTGAAAAGATTTCATGCATTTTGCTATTTTAGTGTTTCTTTTAGTCCTAGTGATCACTGTTGGAGAACGGTCAAGCAGTCAGTTGTACACACAAGTGGATTCACTGTGTCCCTGGGGAGCAGCTGATTTTCAGTTGAGCTGTACTTTCTTTGTGCCGAATACTAGAGCAGTTTGCCTTTTTAGAGGTGAAAATGAGAGCACTTCCTATGCCCATATGCTCATACAGAGTTAAAAATCTGCTAGATGTTGGTTAAACTGTATGGCTGTGATTTAATACTAGAATTAATGGATTTGAAGTGTGTGTGCTTGCATTAATCCCTTAAGCCTCTTTACTTTCATGGCAAGAGACTGTACTTGGATTTTATGCAGCTGTAGCTCTGTGCTGTATATTTTGTACAATTTCATTTTATTGTCAGCCCTATGACTCCAGCTCTTTGTTGTCACATCTTTTTCTATCACTCATCTTGTGTTCCTGTGTTGACCTGTTCTTTCCAGAGCCCTTGTGGCATGTACCCACATCGTCTCGGGGACCCCCGGTGAGTGGGGGAGGGACACAAAAGCGACCCAACCGACAGGACCCTCAGGGGAAAGATTCACCCAACCGGCACTCAAAGGTAGGCGTGACACTCTGGGTTCTACTTTAGGGATGCCGGAATACAGAGCACCGCTTGCACCTGAGGCCTGGGATCCAAGCATAGCATCCGTAATGGGATTTTAGCAGTCCTGGCACCAATCTCAGCGCAGCAAGCTGAGCACAGTACACCTTAAAAAAAATTGGCACAGTTGGTATGTTAGCTGTTTCTCTGGTGTTTTCATGAAAGAACTGAATGCTTAGTATACTGCTGTAGTTGAATGTAGTTCTTTTTACAGTAGTATGACTGCTTAGGTATCATAAAGGGATAGCTTAGAGAAAGTCATGGTTTTGACTTCATTTAGAATTGAATAATCAATTGAGATTTGCACACTAAACTGGTTCCTTCTACCTTTGTCTTGTATCCATGTATATGGTGTGACACGTCTCAATTTTGTTTGTGTTTCAGGGTGAGGCTCAGTATTCAAGCCATTCCAGCAGTAACACACTCTCCAGTAATGCCTCCAGCAGTCACAGTGATGAGCGGTGGTTTGAAGGAGGAGTGGGTGGTGGCGCGGGTGGGCTGAGTGACCCCACTGAGCCTGACTTGGACCCTCTTGGCAAGGGAGGCTCAAGCGACAGTGGCATCGATGCCTCCACCCTTTACACCCCCAGCCCTAATACAAAGCCCACAAAGCCAAGCCGCACCCACCCTGGCACCCCTCCAAAACCTCTGCACAACTCAGCCACCTATAGTGGTCTCCAAGAGCTGACTAGCCGTAGTGGAGATACTCGAAGGAGGGAGTCATCCCCTGCCCTTGTAGCCCCTCCTGGGCAGAGTAAGAGCTACCGCACACGTACATTCCCCCCTCCCGGAGCCAGTGCAGATGCTTTCAAGCCCAGGTGAGAAGGATGAGTGCAGTAAAACCTATCTAGGCCTCACATTTTTATGTGGTGCTTACAACAGTTTAGTTGGGATAAATATTGTGTGATACTCTCCATTTTGCAATCATGCAGTTATGTTCAAAGTGGCACTGCTACCCACTGATAGTATCCTTTGTAGTCTTAACAGCAACCTTATGTGGACCATAATGCATTATTATAATCACAGCAAGGGGCTTTCAGTATACCTTATCCTTCCATGAAAGTGCAGCTGTGGGTTGCATATCTCTTGGTTGGGCCCATAAGGAGAATTAAGGGGCTGTGCATGCAGTATGTACAATGCCAGTTTCATGGCCAATGCACGCTCTTCCACAATCTGTGCTCAGTCACTGGGCAGTAAGGATGGAACCGGTGGATTACATTGGTGGAGTAGCTGGTTAAGTACTGAGAATCATTGTTTGTGTGTGCATGCTCACATCTAGGGCCTGCTACACTCCTCAAGGGTACAAGACACCATCGGCAGAGCAGTTACGGCCTGTGAGGGCCACCACAGTCACACCCACCCTCAGCGTGTCCCAGGGGTCTGGCTCAGGCTCCAAATCACTGTATGGCAAGAGCAAACATGGAACTTGGCAGCACCGTGAGGACACTGGTGTCACCACAACAACAGGAACCAATACATCCACTGCCAGCAGCTCAGACAGTAGCAGCAGCAAGTACGTGTGTGTGCACGCGAATGCGTGTGTTCATGTGTTCAGACACTGAGATAGCTCACAAGTGTAAGTCATGTCCCTCAATCCATTATGTTTTCCAGGCAGGTGGACAGCAACTCAAAGAATGTTTTTGGGCAACCACGGCTGCGTGCATCTTTGAGGGACCTCCGTTCACCCCGTCGGGCCCACAAAAGCACCATCGAGGATGACCTGAAGAAGCTTATTATTATGGACAACCCAGGAGAGGCAGCACACCGGGATGCGGTGAGACATGAGAGGAGAAAACATTCCCAAAGCCAATTAAAGATTAAAAAAAAATGAAAGATATTTCTTCACATGCCTTTCCTCTTCCAGACCACACAAGAGGATTTCTTAGCTATGCTGGTGTCTAGCGAAAGATGGTGTTTGTGAGACCTCTGACTCCTGACTGTTGTCTTGCATCCGCAGTCCCCTCGACGCACTCTCCAACGCACCTTCTCAGACGAGAGCCTCTGCAGTGGTCGACGGGATGCCAGTTTTGCGACCCCCCAACTGTTTGATGCCCCAGCCACGCCTAGTGATTTGCTCTTTACCTGCACGTTGCCTACCCGGCGGCATGCACACAGCTCCTCCCATACCTCCATGATGTCCAATAAGAAGGGTGAGTCTCATTAGTGCCATGTTTGCTGTTGCTTGAGAGAACTGATTCCTTTTGCTCTTGATAAAACACATCTTAGATCTATCATTTCTAGTATAATTTGTTGAGTTGAAAATGGTAAAATTGTATATTAAATATTGTGTACAGTGTGTGTCCTGTGCACTCATGGGGCATGCTATAGAAAAAGTGTTCCTGTCAGCAGATTAACATTTTGTAAGAATACTTTCATTTTGGTACATGTGGAACAGTAATTGCCATTCTGTCCCAGTGCCAATTTCTGCCTCAGAGTTGTCCTTAACGGAGGTTCGAGACAAGGTGCCCCCACTGCGCCGCATTGACCCCGGGCTCATGCCCCTCCCAGACACAGCCTGTGGCCTAGAATGGTCTAGCCTTGTTAATGCTGCCAAGGCATATGAGGGTAAATATTTTAGAAGTTTTTATTCTACGTACGTTTTGTAATGAAATGCTAAACCAGTTGTATGAAGGATTAGGAAAACATTTGCCAATTGTATATCTCTGATCTTTTTGCGAGCCTGATATTAATAAGCGTTACCTATTTTATGGTCAGTTACATCTGTATTTGTCCAGGTTGCCATTTCCCAAAACCTTCTTTGTCTGTAGATCTTGCTGAGCTGTGCTAGTCCTGGTAGTTAATCTGTTGCTATTGACAAATGACACTTGTCCACTTCATTGTATGAGTTCATATGATTTGCACTGTTTAATATACTATTTTAATGTGGTTATATTCATTAGTTGTCTCTACAAAGTTCATCCTTTAGTTCTGTTACCTGACACTGGGTAGGGCTCAGTTTCTGTCCCGGTCATGCGTGTCTAGATGACCTTTAGAGTGTGTGTTTTCTTATGGGCTGTTATACTGGGCCCTTTTGATGCTTCTGCTCATTGTTGAGATTCATAGACAATCACAATAAAAGTTAAAATGGTAATGGTATATTTGCTTGTGTTATAGTGCAGAGAGCGGTGTCTCTCTTCTCCCTCAGCGATTCACAGATGGGGGGCCCGGAGCTGCGACTCACCCCAAGCCCAGTGCACTTTCACACCCCTCAGACACCCCGTACCACTCCTACCTTTAGGTACCTCTCTTTCTCTCACATGCATGCACACACAAAGAGCTTCAGTGATTCCAAACAGGAGAATACGCTTTACGTGCATCTGTACTGTCATCTCTACTGCAGATGCAGCATTAATCTTCAATATGGGTTTGGTAAAACTAATGCTCCCTCATGTGGTTAATATTGCTAAAACATTTGCAGTTCACTTTTCTACATGCTCTCAGTTTCTCTGTCCTGGAAATGGAGCATTGACTTCCTTTTCTGATTTTATAATTTTGTATTTTGTATCTTTACAGATGACTATACAGTGTTTTTTTTGCAGATAAGCATGTCTGTCTTTTAGTGATGAGATTGCCAGTGACCTTTCTGGACGATTATACCATCTAGAGGTGATGTTGAAGCAGCTCAACAGTGACCTGGAGAAGGTAAATCTCCCTTGTCTTAGCTCGAACAAAGTAATCCTGTTGTGAAATGCTAATGTTTTTGTGTGTGATCTCTTCAGGAGAAACAGGACAAGGTGGCCCTGCTGGCAGAGATGGCCAACCTGAGAGAAAACAACCAGCGTCTGCAGGAGGAATCACTTTCAGCCAGTGAGCAGCTGCGCAAGTTCAGTGAGATGCTCAGTGCCCAAGGGGAGAGGAAGTAACAGTAGGTCAGAGACCCTGCCTCTACCATGGCCCTGCCACACCTATCCAGTCTGAGGCTTGGAATGTGTGCAATTAGCAAGAGGGAGGGGGTGAAAAGAAGAATGAGGGGGAAAAGAGACAGATGGAAAATGAGGACATATAGTTTGAGGGAGAAACATGGATGGACGGACGGACAAAGAAAAAGGACAGAATTGCCGTAAGCACTAATATTTTAAGGTCTATTGGGTATAACAGGAACGGGAAAGCTAATTAACAGAATTATTTACAAACTGTAGTAGGAAATAAACGGAAGCAATCAGTGACACCTTCAGGTCAGAAGAGAACCCTCTCCTCCATCCATCCCTCACATGCTTTATAGGATACACTTCTACTAATTCTTCCCCCACATGGGAAGTTGACTGCAAACTGGACATATCTTCATATATTGGAGTAAGCAAAAGTTAAACAACATGGATACCTAAGAAACATTTTATTTTGAGAGGTTAAATGAGCACCCAGGAGTCCCCTTCCTCAAACCATCTCCTTTTTACAAAACCTCAAATGATTTTGTCCCTCCTGCTCCCCTTCTATTTTAGGTGACCTGAGCAGTTAGGGCCTCATGAGGGGCTTTAGACAAGGTCTCCAGCAGACCTGGTTTGAACAGAGAGGTCTGTCGAAGACCTCACCTTGCTTACACCCTCCCTCTTTCAGTGGAGTTTATGTGAAAATGAACAGGAACAGTGACAGAAGGACACAGCAGTCCTGCGATATACCCTACTTAGCTTGATTTTGACTGGAACTGGTACATTTTTTAACAGTCTGACAAGTCTTACAATGCTTAAAGACACGTATCAGCTTGTATTGTCTGAATATGTCCTCAAGATTTTTTTTTTATATCACATCTGTATATTTGTCACGTTTTATTTTTGTAACAGAAAAGTCTTATTTAATCTTTCATCAACACTAAGCCAGTATCATATATGAAATATTTGTGTTCCATTACCCCAAAGAGGCCTACTGGAAGCAAAAAGCCAAAAAATAACTTGGTGTGTTGCAACAGTTCCATTTCCCATGCTGCTTTTCAAAATATTTGTGAGTGAAAATGGTACTGTATTCCATTGTGAGAACATGGAATGCCATACAGTCCCTGAAGCAGACCCAGCATGCCAGTGCATCTGTCCCTCATTGTCTATTATATAGAACAAGAAGCAGATACAAGTTCACAGTCTAGACTGATACAGGTCTTATAGGTTAAAAAAGGAAGGAGAAAGCCTAAGCAAAGCATATACACTTTTAAAAGTAGAGAAGCCAAATGTTTTGTTTACCCTCAAAGTCAGTATTTAAATCTGACATCTTTATGTGCAGGGGTTTTAGAAAGAGTACATTATTTGTGCAGTATATCTGTGCAAATACTATTTTTACTGAATGGAACACCCCTGCTACAAAAAGCTTCTAACAGCTTTAGCAATGTTTTATCAATGTGACTTGAGTGTTACCTGGTCGCAACAAAAGACATTAAGCCGTACCCAGTATAAATGTAGTAACTAAGTCTCAAGAGTGCAGCCATCGAGGTTATTCACTCTCAATATCCTATCGTTTTCTTCATTGCTTCGTTAAAGTGCTGCAACAGTTTATCAAATGGACTTGTGACTTGAAGGTTTTTAGTTCTCATCCAGATCTTGCACCTGCTGCAGAACACTTCAGCAAAGTATTTGGTCAGATTTAATAGGATGAAAACCATATAGAAGGGACAAATACTGTAAATCACTCTGGGTGACTATAATGACTCATATCTGTGCGTAGTGTGTGGTCTGTTAATGCCAGGTGTCAGAACCGTCTGTGTCCTGGTGGTCCTCAGGCTTACTCAGACCTCCTGTGTGAATACTGGCCACCACAACTGCTCTTCCATGTAGCCTCATTTCCTACGTTGAACATGCAGATAACTGACAGGACACTGTATCAAAGAAATAGCAAATTAAAAATATGCATAATCGTGCATTCACTGTGGTGGTCATGGCAACCTCACTTTATAAAGGCTGAATAATAATGTAACTGTAACAAGTACCACTCTGTTCTGAATGGCTGAACGGCATGTATCAGTTTCACAGTTTGAGCTATTAACAGAACAATAGAACGGAAAAACAGCAGCTGGCACAATTGTGGGCAGTGTTTTTATTGTGATATGAGAAGAAAGTGATGCACTGTGCTGTCCTAAAAGACTTGGGAAGTCATATGCGGACATTTTGATTCAGAGATGTTCTATAATTGACATTTAAGTGGTGGTAATAAGTGACCTCATGTCCAACTGCACAGCCGTAAAGAGCGTAAGGCCTTCAATGCCAGGACCATGTTGGAGAAGAGCATTGAGCAGCATGTAGTCCTTTATTTACTGAGCATCTCTCAGCTCACGTTGCTCTGTGTCAACAGCCCATGTAAACTGTGGTAAAAGGAGGCAATGTCTCCCCGTAAATACCTGTGTACTAAATAAACACAAAGATGCTATATTTGTACTGTTAAGATAGGTAGTTTATATTCCTATGCAGAATCTATTTTTCTGAACCGTGTGAAGATGAGACACAACTTGATGAAGCAAGATCTGTGATGTTGGAGTCATGTGTCAGAGAAATGGTGATTCAGTGCAGCCTAACCTGAAGATGACTGACTTTGAAACCTTCACCATGCCCCGACCCCTCCCCGCTGCATTCCTTGATGCCACATGTGAGCTTGTTTGCTGCTTCCTGTTTCTTTCAGTCATGTAAAACTGTCCTCTTTATACTGCTGTTAATCACACCTGATACTACCCTTCCACCACACACCTCATCCTGCTCTTTGAATCAACTGGAAAGTTCCCCTCTCTCAGGACCCCCAGTGACTATCCCTGTGTATGATGTGTACTGTTCATACCTATTTATTGCTCCTGTGTGTGTTAACCCCTCACCAGTGGCCACTGATGACTGGAAAAGATGGGAGGGGAGGTATGTTTGTAGTATGTGTGTGCATGTGTGTTTTTTTTCCCCCCTTGTTTAAAATAATATCTAGCCGTACAGGGAGCCAGGCTTCTCTGCCACCCATCCCAGCCATCAACACTTGTGATTTTTTAAAATAAATTTCAAGACACTTATTTTAGTCCTCATTTTTGTACTGTACTGCTGTCAGGGCAACAGCTTCAACTGGAATCTTTTCACGGGTGAAATAACCATCTTTGCATTTTTGATGTATATCATTTGTGAAGTACATGACTATGGATCAAAACACTACAAAAGGCTGTTATGCATTCTTAAAGAAGATATCTGCGCCATTTTTGTCTTAAGTTTGTTTTTGGATTTTGTTTTTATGCATTTGATCTTTTTATTTGAAAGCAAAAGATACTGTTTATGAAACATAGCATAATACATTGATGTTAGACATGCAGAATGAATGGATTTTTTTGTGTGTAATTTTTAATGTGTAATATTTTGATAATTTATTGTCGACACATTGGCCACTTTTCAAACTGAAAAAGGAAAGCTAACAGAGCAAAATATCAAGGGTACTTTATTCTTTTGTAAATTGTTTGATCTCAGATCTTTGTATAAAGTTGTTTTTATTTTTTGTGGATTTTTTAGTTTTAAATGTTGGTTGTTTTCTGCATGATGCAGGGCTGTGTTTTTACTAATGAAAACTGACGGTTGACTTTTGGCCTTTTGGGGATGTTTCAATGAGTGTACATTGAATAGTGTAAATTGTTTTCATTATTTTATAAGAAAAATATATTAAAATTTTTTTTCTTAAGTTGGGATCTGTCTTATTTAAATGTTTTTATCATTTTTCAGCTTGTAACCAAATACATTGTTTGTTCCCTTCTTTGTAAGCTTTAATTTTTTTATTCAGGCTCTTCCTGTAGATTTGTGGGGAACACAAATAAATGTTTCCTGCAGTTTCTTGATTGCTGATATTTATATTGTTATTAATGCACTGCAACATTTATTAGACTGCATTAGAGCACATCTTGCAATTTTTCCCCAGGAGGATAAACAGTGCAACACATCTTTTCTTGGCATTATTAAATAAGGCACTCAAGACAGGCCCCATTGTTTAACAAATTATTTTATTTAGTTACAAACAGAAAAATAAAATTTATCTAAAACAAAAGCTCAAATATTTTGGTCACATAATGACAAGACAGAGTTCCTTGGAGAAGACTGACAAGATGGATAGACAGTGTTACTGAAACAATGTATATGACCTTAAAGGATCCAAAAGCAGCAGTCTACAGGAAGACCTGGTGCACCCAAGTCCATGAGATCATGAAGAGTCAGACTTGACTAAACAATAAAATATAATGCAAACAGGTTTATAATTTGAATAAAATAGGCTTTTATCAAGGCAGTGATGGACAATAGGTAATTGTTAACAAGAACATCCTGAATGGGGACAAGTGGAATTGTGGTTGCAATCAATTCCACACACACACCATGCAACAGATCCCTGCTTCACCGGGCAACATTTTTCTGGAGACACCCTCAAGTTTTCTGTTAGTCCAGCAGAACAAGGAGGTGTTTTTTTGCGGAGGATGAGTGAAGATGCCCCTTTGCACTGCACTTTCTCTGGTAACTCAGCTTCTGCCATCCTCTTTTGTTGGGTGTCCAGGCTGAGCATTTATCTTCATCTACTGCTCCAGTCCATCTGTAATTGTATTGCAGACTCTGGAAATTGAGTGTTTTCATACTGAGGAGCCTGATGAATATTCAGGTCAGGATGGGGCATCACAGGTCACAGCTTTTCTACTCAGCATGGTGACTTCAAACAACTGCAGTGAAAGCAAAAATACAGCCCAGGTCTGAAGTGCATGTTGTGTCGATTGTGGGTCCATTTCTCTCTCTCTCGTGGCTCTTTCCTGGCTACTTTTTAGGCACAACTGCCAACCAAAGCTGGGAGATCTGCAGCAGAGGATGGGGGAGTGCAAAGATTGTCTCCTGTAATGTCATCTTCACAACCTCCAATTCTGATTACTGAACAATTCATCAAACATCAGTCCACAAGCACTCAAGTTTCTTCACATGATTAAGATAGGCTTAATACATGGTGATTCAAAAAAGAATTGAAGACTTTCATAAATGTACCACTGTAACTGAGTACATGAACATGTCATCTGAAACTATTTGTAAAGCACTGCAGTTTTTTCTTAATTTTACAAAAGGTCAGCATCAAAATTAGAAACAGATTTATTGGCCTCACACATACAGAGAATTTGGCTTCAGTTTTCAATGGCTCACAATGTACTTAAAACAACAGTACTTACAAACGATCCATGATAGTGCAAGGCGTATAAGAATAAATATAAGGGTAACATTTAACAGATTATTAAACAAGTCAGCTGTTCATGAACATAACAGCATGTGGAAAGGAACTGTTTTAATAACAGTGATCTGTAGCTGTACATATTAATATAATTCATATTCATTTACATAGTATTTATATGATACTGAGTAAGAAATTAATATTTCTCCTTTTTGATCACTCTGAATAAATGTCCCTCAATTTAAAGGTGTAAGTCCTCTACATCCCTGTTAATCCTTCTATGTGTTGAGTGCTTTCCATATCACCAGAAAATTTGCTCATCATTCTGGTAGTCACTAATCTGGGAGTGGTACCTGAGCCCAGTATTTGCGTCTCCCAACATGTCCCACTGTCTAATCCACGAATACAACACTTACACCAAACTCTACCCAGGTCCTGGTCCAGGCTGTGGTAATTATTTTGCTTGGACAACTGCAGTGCCCTCCTGTCCGCTCTTCCGACCTCTGCCATGGATCCTCTTTGGCCGATTCAGAATGTTGCCACATGGGTTGTGTTGGACCTGTCAAATCATTCCTGTGCATCTACTCTCCTCATCTCCCTCCACTCACTTCCTGCAACTACTCACATTGGTCAAGATAAGTGGCTGTAAATAGGCAAACAGGTACGGATCAAAGTTTTTAAATGCACAGGTGATTCATAAGAATGAGACATTCAAAAAAGAAACAAACCTGCAAATGCACAATGAACCTGGTGTTACATGTTGAAAGCCTTGATCTCATCTTACGAGTTGGCGGAGCACCAGGTTTTGGTTCATTTTTGTTGACGCCAATGGCAAGAACTCAAATCAGTTATGCTCAGGTCCGATGTTTTCGGTTACGATCCGCTCCGTTATCAGCACACATTCGAACTCGGCTTTGGACCGAAATGGCTACGGTACTAAAACCTAGTCCCGCACGATATGTACTGTGTGATAAAGAATCTGCAATATTATTTATGCAGCCCCAAAAGTAGCTTCGTGTCAGTTTCATTCGGATGCCGCCTGCCTACCTCTTTAAGTTGGACAACACGGAAGTTAAAGCCACGCGCCGTGCACAGAACCGGATGTTGGCAATGGTGTTTTGTTCGAGACTTTTCCGCCGCTGCAGGGCCTGAGTGGTGTTGAACGTAGTACGAATGCAATAACAGTGCCTTCTTTGTGGACCAGAGAGGGGTACAACGCCATAAAATCACTGGCAGTCATCTTTTCACCGTCTCACTTTTCCACATCATTCCTGCTTCAGCTTGTGCTGTCGTACCGCGTAAATGGGCAGCTGTAAAACATTTTAATGTCTGGAAAGCGACGCGTCTGCACATTCAGTGCATGTAAGTGTGTGGCATTAGCAGCTCCCGCCATTTATGTGCACTTATTTACCTCAGAGGAGAGGGCGTTTTGTGGAGTGCTGTGACTTTTACTGCTCCCCTGTAAACTAGCAGGGAGTTACGACTTTGGTGTTAACTGGGGTGCGCCGTGAACGTCGTCCAGGCTGACGGGAGGAGGGTTCGAGTTACACCCCGGGGGCTGCAGTGACCCGCCGCGCTGCTGGGTGGCGTCACTCACGCTGCGCTGTGTTCGCAGGGGACCGAGCGATCGAACAGTAACAAAACTGTGAAAATGACAGGAGCCGAGGGCGGCTCTGCGGCAGCTTCTCACTGACGTGGCCTTGCTGTGCGTAAAATGCAGGAGGGCGGCCGACAACCCCCCTGAACGCACACAGCCGCTCAGACGCCCGTCGCCGCGCTGCACTCTTGCTCCACAACATGTCGAAGAGCGGCCGCCGGTACCGGGTCGCCGCGGCCGGAAACGGCGCCGTGCTCGGCCGCTGCGACCACGTGCGGCTGCCGCGCGTCCGGCTGCTGCTGTGCTGCCTGTGCGGCGCGCTCGCCGCGGCGCTCGTGCTCGGACTGTACCTGGCCGGGGAGCCCGACGGCAGCGAAGCGCGGCTGCCGCTCGCCGATCTCGTCCGGGACAAAGTGAGTGTTTGGCGGCGGTGGCGACTCACTTGGGGGAAAGTTGTGAACAAAACAAAGACGGTTTGCTGCAGTCGTTCGTTATCGACTGTTGCGAAAACAGACTGTCAAATTGGGGCCAGTACCTTTACACTAGGTGCTGCTGTTCCTCTGGTGCTACTTACAGAATGTCCTGTATATGCTTGTATGCATTAATTTTATTTATTTGCTGTCTTTTTGTCTTTGCCTTGAGCATGTTGTTGGTATCAGAATTTCCCCTGGGATAAATAAAGCTTTATCTTATTATTATTTCCTTTTTAATTTAGCTGACACCTTTGAACAAGGCTATTTACATAGATAGGTTATATAAACAAAATTGATCTGCTCTGAACTGGCACAGAAATTAAATGTTTCAAAGTATTATGATTATTTTTCTTATTCCACATTAGCTGATCATTTCCCCTAAAGCAGCAATGTGAGGTTTGAATACTAAACTATGACTCCATTATTTATACATGTTTACTGTATTGGTTCAAGTTAAGCAATTTGATCTATAGGGTGTTAAGAGGAGGTGGAACTCAACCCTGGGACCCAGGTATTTTAAAGGGCAGTTTATTATACTGTTGAAAGCAACTTAAAATAATACCACCCCCCCACCCGATCCTTTTCCACCCCACCCAACCTCTCATCCATTGTTTTCTTCTGTGTTTTGTGTTTTCTTGGCTGTCATTAACTAGCATTTCTCTCTGTTCCCTCTCTTTGCTTCTGTTTCCCCCATTTGCTGGCTGGTTGTGACTCCTCATCCTCCTTCTGGTATCACCTCTAGTTGTCTCACAAGCCCGCCAAGTTCTCCACAGCCCAAGTGAAGCGGTTGGTCTCCTTTGTGGACAGGGCACGGCTTTGGGAGACCCACCTGCGGCCAATGCTCAGAGAGAGACTTCCAGGTACAGCAGGCAGCGAAGTGGTCCGCCAGGTGAGAGGCCCTGCCACCCCAGTGGTTCTCAGTTTGGCCAAATAATTTTTTCTCTTTTGAAATTAATACACATACCACATATTACATTATTGGTTCTTTTTTATCAGTCTTTAATTGAACCTCTTGATATTAATGTGGATGAAAGAATATTAGTTACATAACTGGTTGTATAGTACATTTAAAAAATGTTGTGGTCTCTATATATAACCATGCTGATCTGGTCGTTTTCAGATTGAATTGTAGGTGTACCCCACCAGTCCTTACTTCTGCATTTTTTTATCTCTCCTTTTCATCCTTCTTGTGTCCTCTTCTTACCCGGACCCTCCTTCAGCACATCTTCTCTCAGCTACGTGGCCTGTCTGCAGGTTGGCAGGTAGAAGTGGACTCCTTCATTTCCTCCACCCCAAAGGGTCCAGTTACCTTCTCTAATATTCTGGCAGTTCTGGCACCTGCAGCACCCCGACGGCTGCTTCTGGCCTGCCACTATGACTCAAAAGCTATCCCATCAGCCCCGGGGTCCCCTCAGAAGCCCTTTGTAGGAGCCAGTGACTCTGCAGTCCCCTGTGCCATGATCCTGGAGCTGGTCACAGCCCTCGATAGTCAACTGAAAGTCTTCAAGCAGCAGGTAGAGAATGAAGCCCCAACAAATGGCTTTCATTTTATTACTTTGTATACCTTTTACATTTTAATAACTTTTTTGATTCAATAAGTTAATGAAGAAAAACTGAAAATTTGAAATTGGTTATGGAATTGCACATGTGGCCCCAGAGGTATTCGGGGATGGCTGTGGAGGGTCCAGGAATTTTTTTTTTTTTTTTTTAATGTTTATGTTGTACAAACGTATCGGATTATTTTAACTTCTGTTTCCTGAACCTATTTAAGGAAAGTTGGACTTGACTGTACCCTCTAGCACTAACACCACTCTGCATTTGCCTAAACCATTTACTACCATTTAAGAATAAGAATTTAAAGATGGAGTATGGCTCTTGTAAGCAATGTTAACTCCATACTGGTTTTGCTTATCTGCTCAGATGTGGATGGATGGAATCTGTTCATTGCAGTTTGGGGGGGGGAGGGAGGGAGGGAGGGGGGGTGGTGGGCAAAAGCTGGGTGATGATGGGTGAGGAGGCCAAGGGGTGTGCTGTAGAGAGGGCTATAGAAAAGAAAAAAAAACAGATGGAGCAGAAGAATAGAAGCAGAGTGTGAGATTAGACCTGCAGAGATTTAGAGATGCTGACCGGATGCAATTTCTTCCCTGCAGTGGGAACTCGAGAGCCAAACTGCTGACTGCAGCTGCCTTCTGTCTGCCTGCTATAGCGCTTTGCACCCAGAGACATTGATCTATTGCTACTTGCACTGTACATGGCTGAGTTATTACTTTATCCCTCTTTCGCATAATAAATAGATACAGAACAGCCATTAGTACAAAAATATTCCTAGGTTGACTATGAGCATTCAGTGTAGGGAACCAAGAATCCTTCCTTCATTTCCCAGCTGATTGTAAAATTATTTTGGATTTTAAACTTTTGTGTTTGTAATGTGGATTACTAGTGTCTTTTTATTCAGAATGGCTCATAAAAGCTTTTGACTGGGACAGTTAAGATTTAGGTACCTTTTTCAAGCTTAGCATGTGTTTTTGTCCTTGACTACCGTGTTACCTGCTGCCCATTTATGGCTCCAAAACTGCTCTTAAATACAAAAATGCAGTTACCACAAATATAATATTTTTTTTTCTCCTCTAAACTATAATCATTACACATGGTACAGAAAATGTATGTATTCTGCTTCTTGTACAGTGATATGTGTGTTCTAAGGTGAACAGGGTTTACTTTGTTTTTAATAATATACAGCATCCTTAGATGTAGTGTTTTTACCACACTCATTGTCTTGAGGTCACCTTGGACTATAAATCTGTGTTATATAGATGGATTGGTTTTTTCCTCAGACTTTAGTCAGTGCCCATCTGTGGTTGTGGTCCCTGCTAAAACAGTGCTGATAGTAGTTTTCATTCACTATTCCAGAAGCCCCCACTGACTCTCCAGCTGGTCTTCTTTGACGGCGAGGAGGCCTTTGAAGAGTGGACAGCCACAGACTCCCTGTACGGCTCCCGTCACCTGGCCAAGCGCATGTCTCGCACCCCACACCCACAGTCTGCTCATACGACAGAACTGCAGGCCTTGGTGAGGCCCTTTGTGTGTTTGTGTGTGTGTGCACGTGCACATCTGTCATGAAATCCCATTCATTTTTTTATCTGCTGTGTCTCTTAGGATCTTTTTGTTTTGCTGGATCTCATTGGTGCCCCGGACCCGCTTTTTGTCAATCACTTTGACAACACTGCCCGCTGGTTTGACCGGCTCATCGCAGCGGGTGAGCTCTCCTGCTCCCACTCTTCACTTCTTCACCTTGTGTTCTTGTAGACCCAGCATACTGGGTGTTATCACTCAATTTTGTTGTCATGAGAATGGAGAGCAGTAATTGGGGGGATCATGGAGATGTAATACTACTGTTTGTAGTACTAGTTTGCTGATGAACTGAACTAAAGTCTATCTGCTAGGCCTTGGTGGATTTTACTGGTGGAAATACTGCATGTTTCTTTACAGTGTTTACTGTCATTGTATTTCTCCATCACTCTCCCAACCTGCTGTTTTTTTTTTTTATTGTACTTCTTAAATAACACTGTGAGAAGTAACTTTACTATACATTACCCATTAATCTATCTGTCTACTTGAGTTCATGTTGTTTTTCTCCAGGATAGTCCAGCAGGTTACCTGTATGTACTGATACCTTCCATCTTCATGTGCATTTATTTCTTTTCTCCTCCCTCTGCCCTTTCAGAGAAGAGGCTGCATAAGCTGGGCCTGCTGTCTTCCCACCCCAGTGAGCAGAGCTACTTCAGAAAGGATGTGTACCTTGGACCAGTACAGGATGACCACATTCCTTTCCTACAGAGGGGTGAGAGTCGGAGGGGTGGCCAGAGTGGAAGGTGGCAATAAATTGTACCCAGTAGGGTTCAAGCTTGAGACCAAGGTCGAGACCCTATTAGAGTAATTTTCATTCTCAATAACTTATTGTACGGTGATGAAGTGAGTAGTGCTACTCCCAATGCTACCTGCCAGAAGAATAATAGCACAGAAAACCCGAGGCAGGATCAGCAAGACAGCAGCATAGAGTGTGAGAAAACTGAGTTAGTTTGCTTTTCTGTGTTCGTCTCTCCTGTCACATATCCAGGGGTACCTGTACTCCATCTCATTGCCACACCTTTCCCCTCGTTCTGGCACACTCTGGAAGACGTAGAGGAAAATATGCACGCACCCACGGTGGAGAATCTCACAAAGATCTTGGCGGTGTTCCTAGCCGAGTACCTTGGGCTGTGAAGGATCCTCAGGATAAGCTATCACTCACTGCCTCGATGGCCAAAGCTCAGACTCTGCCTGGCTGTGCATGCTCTACGATGACCTTAGAGGACTTGGAGTCACCTACATCCCCTTCAACCAATGTGCTTTACCCTATCCGGTTACCCTTGCCTTCCTCAGTACTTCTGTATGGGACCAGAGATATCTGTGTGTCTTGTAAAAGGAGAGGAGGGAAGGGTGTGACCTTCACAAGGATCCTTACCGCACCCCTTTGTCCTGCTATCAGAGTGAGTCCTGGGCTGGACTCATTTCCCCTCTCCTGCCCCCCATATATTACTGTACACAGTGGCAGCTCATCTCTGCAGGGCCCACAGCTCTGTTGCTGGCTTGTGACCAGAACAGGTGCATCTGTGAAATGAGAACATTGCTCGTAGCATCACTTTTTTTTAAAAATTATTATTTTACATAACCTACCAAAAATGAACACTCAATCTTAGAAGTGTTCCTGTTTCCACACCACAGCTGTCTTGTTTGCTACTTGTGAAAGAAGTGCAGAGACGTAAATACGTAACATTTCATTTATAAGAGGAAGTCTGCTGTTAACCTGTTTATTTGGGCAGGTTGGGAAAGCGGTTGATCGAATATGATCTTTTTTTTCCCCATTATGCTTGTTCGTGTTTTGTTGCATGTCATCCTTCTAGTGTTTAATTACAAAAAATGTGAAGCTGTTACTGTATACATAATGAAGAAACATTGCAATATTAGTAATTAAATTGGGGCAGGTAAAAAGTCTTCCAGATGAATCCCAGAGAAGTCAGAATTGACACCAAAAATGTATTAAAATCAAATTCCTTTAGCGCTGTGGACATGAGCTTAGGCCAAGGATCAATGGTCAGCTCTGGTCAAGACCAAAAGTTAACATGGATTTGGCACAAGAAAATATTTGAAACATCATGCATTTCATTCTCACAGATGGAGTAGAGTGAAATCTCAAAATTCACCGTTTAAACTGCAGATGTCGGGTAATAACAGTTGATCTAGAGGCAGCTGTGGGTTTATTTTTAACATGTAGAGTAAAATGCCAATTTATGTGTGATTTTACAATGAGGACTGAAACATACCAGCAAGAGGGGGATCAGACACACTGCTGTGGTCAGTTTGGGTTAGTGATCCCACTTTTTACTTAGACCTCCCTCATGGGATTAGCAAACAGTTTCAGCAAGAGTCATTCCATCTGTCTCTAACAATAGGAGCTCAAAAGGAATAAGCAGCAATTAAACTGTTGTAAAACATTTGAAAAGATTAATCTCCCATAAAATGCCAGTGGATGTACAATGGCCAAAGGTATGTGGACATCTGAGCATCACACCCATCTGTGCTTGCTGAACATGCTATTTCCAACCCATGGGGATTAATATGGAGTTGCTCCCCTCTTTACTGCTGTAAGATCTTTCACTCTTCTGGGAAAGCTTTCCAACAGATTTTGGGAATTTGTGCCCATTTGGCCACGTAAGCATCAGTGAGGTCAGGCAGGAAGGCCCGACTCACGATCAGTGTTCCAGTTCATCCTAAAGGTGTTCAATGGCGTTGAGGTCAGGGTTAGACTAAAATGTGTTTGAGCTGCACCCATACAGCATACAAACAGTCCAGTTTTTAGAAGGGGGTCCACATACTTTTGGCCATACAGTGCATATGACTGTGCAACAGTGGCTTTGCTGAACCTTGTCATTTTAGATGAGCTGCATGTTCAAAGGGCCAAAGCCAGGAGTTTTTTCTCCTAACCAGGCAGGAGAGCATTGCTGTCTCCACTGAACTTGTTTACCTTCCTGACCCTGGTGGTGTACAGATAGTGAGAAAACACAGGGTTTGACCCTCCCGGACCATGAGCTCCCCACTTGAGGCCTTGGGTTTGCAGACACCCCCCCCCGCCCGAAGCACAGAGCTAACAAAATTATCTTCTACAAATACAGAATGTTCCACCTGTTATTTTCTCGAATAAATGTAGTCTGGAGAGGCTTATTTTAGATAAGTTTTTATGTGTGCCTTAAACCCTTACACATCTTAAACATGGCTGTGAAGAATGTTCCAAACTGGGAACTGATATACAGGGTGGTTGAAAAAGTGAAGACTTTCAGAAATGTATGACTCAGGAAGTCATGAATACAAAGCACACTGAACCTTTGTGAGATTAAGAAAAAACTGAGTTACTTTACCAACTGGTTTATACTATGTTTACATAATAGTAACTGAGTAATAACTTTATGAAAGTCTTCATTCCCTTTTGAATTGCCCTGTATTTTGGATTGTTACAGACAAAATAGAAATCTGTTTCACTCCGTCCTACAGTGAAATCGTCAAACTCTGAGATTCTACAATGTTTTACCTAAATGGATCTACAGTTCGGAATGTTGGCTTGTGTCCCAGGTGCGATGTTGACCATTTACACCTGAGTACAGGACATTCTCACAAGCTGCACCATGGAATGGGAAGAGGAATTGGGGAAAGACCTTTGTCCAGCACAAACCAGCAGTGCTGAGCCTTCAGCAGCTCACTCAGGCCCTCCACCAGGACACATCTGCTTGCCGCGGTTGCCCTACAACTTCACTGGGATCTGGAGGCTGCAGATGCCTGGAACGGTACAGGGTGGTGGGGCTCCCTGGAGTGCACAGGTCCTCATCAGAACTGGCATACGCAGTGCCTGCTGGGAGCAGCGGGGCCCCGGACCCCCTGTCGGCCCTGACAGACAGTGTCAGTGAGTGACGCCAGGCCCCCCGCAGTGGCAGATAAACACAAACATTTTGGGAAAACTGAACTGAGAAGCAATGAGGCGATTGAGCAGCAGATGGTGCTGTTGGCCAAAACGCATTACTGTACATCACAGTAAATTGGAGGAAAAGAAAACTGAAGAATGCTGCTGTCGTGAGTAAAAAAAAATTATTTTTTTTAAATAATAGAAAAAAGATGATAAAATGCAGATGGTATGAAGGTTCTAGCAAGGCAGCTGAGATAGAGGGGAAAAAATGGTTTTGAACATCAAGTTGTCTGCTGCTCACCTGTGGCGGCAGTGGGTGGCCCGGTCTCTCTGGCGCCGGTTCTTGAACCAGTTGCTGACCTGCGTTGCAGTCAAGCCTGTGGCTGCAGCGAGTTCCCGCTTCTCCCGGGGAGTTGGGTATGGCTTGTGGCAGTACCATGCTCTGAGCACGCTGCGAGACTTCTCCTACATGCGCACACATGACACACAGGACAGCTTAGCATGGTGCTCTCCTAAACTCTCACACACCAGGTGCTTGTAACAAATCACCCAACTCAGTGACTTTTACACACAGATTTTGTTTTTTTTTTTTTTTTTTTAGTTGGAAAATTGGCATCCAAACGTCATTTCCTTGATAAATATACATTTTTTGGGGGCACAAGATGTCACTGCAGGTCATGCTCTGGGGCTGTGTGTATGAATCTTGCTGTGTGGAGTTTGCTGGACTGGTGATTCCAAACTGCCCTGGAATGTGTGAGTGTGAATGAGCGTGATGGACCTGCGATGGACTGATGTTGCATCAAAGTACATCCTGCCTCACACCCTGTGCTTCTGGGCCACTCTGGACCTCTGTACCCCTTAACTAGACACTTATATTTAATGGAGGAATGATCTTAATTTCTTTGGAATGAAACATCTGTGAAGGCTAGAAAATTCTCGTTGCCTTTATCTTTTCTGACGTCTGCTATCTTCTGGTCTTTTCTGCCTTTCTACATGAAACATTTGTTTTGCTAAATATTTTCTGAATTCATTTAACAAAAATCAGCTGTTCTAGGTAGATATTTCCCTTAGGCTTTTATCCAAAGCAGCTTAGAATGATTCTGCCATCCATGCAGTCGTTTTTACTGCAGTAATTTAAGGTAATACCTTGTTCAAGGGCACTACAGTAGGAGGTAGAATTCAAATGTGGATCCATGGAGTGTAAAGAAGCAACCGTAGCCACTATGCCACCTACTGTCCCCCAGTTTGACAGCAGTAAAGTCCAGAGTTAAACAATCCAACAGGTTAAGGGTGTCCATCTGACATCAAGAATGTCCTACCTTGAAGCAATAGCTGGTCTCTTCTCCATCCCAGATGGTGCGGGGCAGCGGGAACTTGCGCCGCACACGGTACTTGCCCACAGCCCCCAAGGGGCGCCCCCGCTGGCGTTCAGCCTCCAGGTAGTGGGCGCGTAACCAGAGCTGCTGTAGGAGCGAGTGGCTGCGTGGCGAGAAGTGGAAGCCCTCCAGCAGGCTGTAGAGCTCTGCGAAGCGCCCCTGGTGGAAGGCCACAGCTGCGCGTGCCTTCAGGACGCTCTCCTGACCCTGCAGGGATGGCCAGGTGGGCAATGAGAGCAGGAAGGCGGCCAGCCGCTCCATGGCGCCACCCTGCAGTAGCACCTCACAGACACACGCCACCTGTTCAGCTGAGAAGATGGAGGCCATGGCATCAGTAGTGGTGTGAAGTCCACTGGTCCTTCCCTTGAAGAAAGGAGAGGGCTGCTGCTTCAGTAGAGGTTCCTTTCAGATACTGGTTGTCCCTGGTGAGCTCACACCTGCAAATTCACTGAATGATGGAATACAGAAAGACAGATGGCAGCTGGGACACTGATGCTCTGTGATGGTTTGTTGCTGCTGGTTCTCCAGTTTAAAAAGTAAAATCCAGGTGTAAAAAAGCTAAACATTGAATATTAGACATGCGTGTCTGCTTGACAGGTAGGTGAACTTTAGTAAAAGGATAAGGAGTCTTGCACAGAATCACAGGATCAGCTCCGTTCCAGTGTCGTACAGCAAAGCCCAAAGGAGGTTGTTCTCAAGTCAGGTATGACTGAGCCATATAGCAACCACCACTGACTCAGATTCAGGATCTGATCCCGTCAAAACCAGAGCAGCAAAAGTTCACCAGGATGAGCGGGGGGGAAAAAAAAATGTATGGTTAGAAATGTCCGCCCAAAATGTGTCTTCTGGTTACGCTGAGTCCAGTGCCCGGTCCTCCTGTGCACGGCTGAATCTGCCAGGAATCAGAGAGAGGCTGCACAGGCGCGCACACACGCACACAATTTTCAGGGTTGGAGATCTGCCCCCTGTCCCTCCCAGGCATTACCGAACTTACAGGTAACCTGAGAACATGAGGGTTAAAGCAACATGCGTGTAACAACACACTCAACGGACTAAATCACACCCTTGTGTGTTAGCACACGCTCTCGAGCACACAGGTACCTGTTTAACACAGTCGGGAACCTTCAGACCAATTTATCTTGTTCATTTAAATGTGTGCAAAAGCATTTTCTCCAACTCTTCTTACACATACCTATGCCTGGAAGCTCACTCACGGGTCACAGAAAACATTGTGTCAGTTTCAGCGCTAACCATCCATACAGAATGCATCGCAGTGTAATACAAACAAGACTGCACATTTAAATGTGAATGCAACCCAATTTTCAAGTCAAATAGGGGCTGAAAGTGATTTGAACAAATGCGTGCACACACACACACACACACACACACACAACAGCAAAAAAACACCATAAAGGCACAGCCAACAAGAACCTGATTTAGAATGTTTATTACAATATCACAATTAAATGCTTTATAAAAAATAATACCTTTGAGTACAAAATAAATGCATTCAGAAAGAAAAAGGAGGTGTTTTCATCCTGAAACTACATTTTTGCTTAAATACATCCCTTTGCTAAAGCTTTGGTTGAAACAGCTGTGAATGAGTGTCTGTGCTAAAGGATGAGTACAGATCCAGGCGAAGGACAATCAACACATGTCTCTCTCACATGTGCGCACGCACACACACACCTGGGGGGGAAGGGGGAGGCTGTCAAACAACAAATGATGACAGTTGAACAGAAACACAGACACCCTTGTAACAGCATTCCCTTGCATCAAGACAGCATCGCACACATTAAACTAGGATAAGAACAAATGCACATGTGCACACACACACACACCCTTGGTCTACCAAAGGAACATACAGCTCACAAACACACACACACACACGCCAGACTTGGGAACCCCCCTGCAACAGTACAATAAACACATGAAAATACACAATTCACATATGATAATGCAGATCTTTGGTAAAATAAGCCCTACAGGTATTAGAGTATTCCTATTTAGAGTACAGGTACACATACATATTTTGTTGAAATACACGCTTATGGAGAGTTTCATGGGCAGAAAATATGCAGTTTTCGCTAAATGTCTGTTTTCCGCTGTGAGGTCATCCAGAGGGACTGAGTTTCTGTCCGAGTCCAACTCAGAATGACGAGACGGGTGGGGCACGGCTTTCTGAGCCTTGTGCAAAAAAAAAAAAAAGTTTCCTAAACATTTTTCTGCTTGCGTGCAACTTTCTGAAGGCTCCACAGAAAAACCAATCACACAAAAACTTGGGGTGACTGAGTGCACTGCTGCTGATCTAAAAGGAAAAGACAATTTATGGTTTAACATGCACATTAGACTAAAAACTGCTACAGGCTCACATCGTGTCCATCATGCTCAAACCACAAATCGAATCGGATCCCAAAGCAGCACTAGCGGCAGCAGAACTCGGGTGACTAGACAGGAGCTGCTCGCTGCTGCAGAATCCATAGCTACAGCCAAAGTGAAGGTTTCCTTGCTTAAGGCCCACATCAGGGATGACACGTTATCGTGCTGCAACTCGCCAGAGATCCTGATAGATGAGACTTAACTGAAATCGGATTTTTAACCCTTCCAGCTGGCGTGCGACCGGAAACCAGCACACTTCCAAATTCCGTCAACTGCAGGCACTTCATGAAAAATACTCTTATGTGAGTACCATGTTAAAAACAAAAAAAAAAACAACATTCAGAACAACTGCTGCAATGCTGTACAAGAGGAGATTTTGTGTAGGAGTTCAGCTGAGGGGGCAACTCATTCGATACAAAGGGCCTTCTGGACAACTCTGAAGGCTTCCCCATGTGTCAGTGTCAAAAACATTCATCTGACATAAGGTTATAATGCTCTAGGAAATTCAACATAGGTACAGAATACAAAATATATTCTAGAAATATATTTGGAATACAGAATTGTCGTTCAGGTCATCAAGGCCACCATACTCCTGAACTAACCAGAGTACAATGCACAACATTAGCGCGGTCCTTCCATGCTTAGAGGAGACTTCAGGCAGATCTGCAGATATCACACTGAGGCCATGGAGAAAGTGAGTTCCACTGCAACGCCACCCTTCTCCAGATCAGAGTTCAATTTTAATGGAGTGAAGGTATCTTCTGAAAAGGACAGCGTCACCTCTGAATTTGGCTCATGGAGGTGCGGGTAAGGGTCATTCTGTAGTGAATATGCCAGCATGCACTGTTCTTCGAGCACCATTAACAGTCTTTGTTCTTCAGCAACAAGTCATAATATTAACCCAAGTAAACACACTTCAGGATCCTCAACATCATCTCTACCGTCACACCACTCTGGCATACAGATATGAGGTACCACTGGCAAACAAGTCTGCTGGAATCTCCAAAAGGTGAGCAGTGACCAGAAAACAGTTTCACAGAGTAATTTGTGCCTCTTGGTTTACAGTCTGAATTGTGGCACAAAAGGGGGAAGGAAAAAAAAAAAAATTAAAAAAAGTGTTACATGCATGATAACTTTTTACATCTCCACACGATGTTGAATTTGAATGCAAGTTTAGACATTATCTGCCTGATAAATGTTTTGATCATGTGATAAATGTGGAGAACAGTCCGACAGAACAATCACGTTCAACCTTGCAATTACCCATCAACCACAGGACCCGGAAATAAAGGCACTTGGTATTACTTAAAAAAAAAAAAAAAAGTATTGCTACACATATATAAATATGATAAAGGCATATTTTAAGTGTTTGATTGCATAGTGTAAAAAATGAATATGTTAAAGACTATTTCAGTTAAAGTGTTCTATTGCCACCTTTAAAAAGGAATTCCAAAATGTATTTATGCACAAAACTTTAACAGCGTAACTTGAGCTGAGATGCAACTGTGGGGGAGGACTGGTGCTGCTCATGATGCTCACACACACTTGACTGCCAGAGCACCAAAGCACATGTGCAGCGACAAAAGGTCTGCTTGGACCGGGCTGTCAACGTGGTGAGAAAGCGCAAGCCCATCCCCCCAGTGACATCTGGAGCAAGCGAGTGCACCACAGTGCTTCACAGAGACACTGCTGCACTTTTCCTCTATTAGTGTTTCACTGAGAGCCCTTCTTACAAATGCGGTAAAATGCATTACTTTGAGCGGCGCCTTGTGATTGTAGTGTATTGTCAATGTAGCCATCGGGTAATTCTTAAATACTTTTGCAGTTCTGTAGAAAATAACAAACAAGAAACATTTCATAAACAGAACAATCTAAAATATTCTCCCCAGCAATGCCACTGAGCCTTTCCTTCAGTGGATGTTATTTCTTGAAAGGAAGACTCCGCAGGGGAGAAGTCTTTCAGGTTGGATTGATGACCTAAGCAGCATCATGGCAGCTGAGCGCATGATGATATAACAGGAGAAAGATCCACACAAAATGGGCTGCAGTACCGCTGCCTTTACTTGTAAAGTGTCGTGAGTGTGCTGAATGGCTGGAGTCCTGAGGCAGGAGAAGGCAGCAGCCTGCAGATGCCCGTAAAGCTATTAGATAGACGGGTTCGCTATGTGACAGACTGGTGGAAGTGAGGAAACTTCATGTCAGTTCCCAGGTGGTCAGGCTCTATTCAGGACATGTGCTCCAGACACGGTAGTGTTCTATAAGATGGGCATCTGAAACATTCCTGCTCAAGACTTGAGTTTCCAGGCAATACAAAAAATATGCCTAACACCTCTAAACAGATCATGGCTGGCTAGTTTGTGACCCAAGTAATTTGTACGCACATTACAAACCCAAGTCCTCATCCACAGGCACAGACTGGAGCTGGGTGAGGATTTTGGGGTCCTCGTCCATGTCCTCGGGGTCGTCCAACTGTGACACGGCACCCGTCTCCTGGTCGGGAGATGGGGCGCCCAGAAGGAGGCCTTCACCCCCTGAAAGGCCTAGTAAAGCTGACTCCTCTGGCAGGTCCCCCTTACCTCGTACGTCAAATAGACTGAGGCCGGTGGATGTGGACAGAGGCACGGGACTCCAGGCAGGCTGGGGCAGCTCGGAGGTGGTAGGGACGCCGCTACACACAGGGCTCAGGGCAAGGACACTCTTTGGACTAAGGGTTGGCTGGATGGGCAGGCTGCTGGCTGAACTAGGCACACTGGACGGATGAGTGTTGTCTGGGGTGGCTGTGGGGCCAGGGATGGCATGAGACCCTTGTTCAGGGCTTGAGTAGAGGGCGGAGGAGCTGATTAAGCCAACTGAGCACTCAGAGGGCTGGAAGGAGCTGGTATTCGTAGGTAAGGTTGGCGCAAGAGAGATGATGGGGGCCAGGGTAATGCCACCGCTGCTAGGGGCAGAGCCCTCAGTTGTAGGCTTCGCTGCAACATTGGCAAACTGGACCCCAGCTGGGAGAGTCAAGATCAGTTTCCCTTGCTGGATGCTCAGGCCTGTGAATATAGGGTTACCACCCATACCTCCAGCCAAGAGAAGGTTCCCTGCTATGGAAAAACAAATATAGCAAGAGAACAAAGTTAGACATCATGCTGACTTCTGTGTAAAAACACAATATACAAGGGAAACACCAAATGAGAACTGACTCAGACTTTGAAGTATCTACACTGTAATTACAAAGGCGAGTCATAAAGTTACCCCCCCAATAATGTTAGCAAATCACTGGCATGTCAGCTAAGAAAGTCCGATCAAAACCTTAATACAAACCAAGCTTAAAAGAGACCAGAGTCCTCACTGCTTAGTTTAGCAGGGTCTTGAGAAAAGACAACATATACCAGAAACTGCATATACCAAAAAATTGGATATATAAAGAGTAACAGCTTCACACAGTTGCCATTTATGGACGTGCAGCCACATAGAAACCACTCGTATCCAAGATCATCCTGGAATAAGGAGCACAAACCCAGATGCCTGAGAAGTAGAAAGTCACCTTTCTCACTTCTTCCTGCATCTGGTGGGATGAGTTCAACCCACACTGTCTGTTGCCAACTGTTAAACACAGTAGTGAATCTGTAACGCAAGGACAGCCATTTCCTTTGCATCACTGGGTCTGATGACTGCCCTAAAGGCCAAAGAATACAAAGCCATTTTTGATGACCAAACGGCTTCTATATGAAGTCAAAATGCCTTCGGCAGCATCATCATTCAGAACACTGAAACATCTCTCCACCCTTGCAAGAAGTCAGAACAGACATCCATCTCCCTTGCCTGTTAAAGAATGGGAAGTTTATCTCTGTAGACAAATGGCCCAGTGTCACACAAGGCACAGGTCAGGATGCCAGCATTCAAGAAGGACTGAAGGTATTCAGAACTAGTAGCTTGTTATTCATATGAGGAATGGAAAAATAGCATATTTCACCTACATCTGTAGGCACAAGTGTGTTTATATATACTGTGTTCATTTCACAGGTTCTCTCTAGAACACACTGACTTTATACAGATGCAGCGGTAGCAGCAGAAAGGCGTAACTGAGCTCACAGGGAAGTACAACATACCTGGAGTGGCACTGGGAAGCTGGAAGACTCCAGGACTGAGCAGCTGGACCCCTGTGGACCCACTAGCTGAAGCTGCAACATTCTGTAGAGGCTGGTTCACTCTGAAAGGTCCCTGGGTTACACCTGCACTTGTGCCGGTGCTTGAAGTGAGGATCTGGAAGGTGCCTCCAGGTGAGGAAAATGACAGGGACGGGGCTGTCGGGACCACTTGGGAAAAGGACAGGGGTCCTGGAGAAACGGTGGCCATAGAGGTTACAGGGAGGAGCTGGGGCATGGACAGAGGAACCAGCTGCGATGGCGCAACCTGTCCTGATTGGGAGATGGGAACCACTTGTGTGGGAGAGGAAACAGGGATGATCTGGGTCCCAGGAACCTGGAGTGCCTGAGCCTGTGGAAGGGCAGATGCTGAAGTCACTTGCTCACCAAGCTGGAGGGTCAAACCCTGCTGTGACTGACCTGGTGCTACCTGGGCAATTGCCACAGCACCATCTCCAGTAGCAGAAGTCCCAACCGGTTGATGGGGCTGCGTGAGAGTTGGTGCAATGTGAAATGCTTGTGCTTGAAAGCTGGGCACGGAACCCTGGGGAAGCTGGGAGGTGAGGGGAGATACTGGAACCAGCTGAGAACAAGGTGACACTTGTGAACTGCTATGCTGGACCAGCTGGGACACTGGGATACCCTGGATAGAGGGGACCACCTGGGGCAGGGAAAGCACCTGTGGGGATGAGGAGGAGGAAGATGACACCATCTGGCAGATCTGACCGCTGGAAGGGAGTTGAGATGCAGTAGTGGCAAATACCACAATCTCAGACTGCTGGGAGGGCAGTTGTGCCACCTGGTTGGACTGGACTAAGACTGGTTGGGATACAGCAGTTTGGAGGGTTTGACCGTCAGAGATTTTGTTTTTCTGCCCCAAGACCAGTGAGTTGAAGGAGCTGGGAGATGAGAGGGTAGAGGAGGATGATGAAGATACGGAGGTCGGAGACAGGGTCTGGGGGTCTTCGCCCTTTGTGGCCAGACCTTCCTGGACGGTGAGAGAGCTGATGAAATCCACTGCAGGAAGAACGGAGATGCTAGTGCTGCCATCGGCCACCTTGGCGTCCTGAGGCAGCGGGAGGGAAATGGAAGCACTGGTGTTATTGCTAGTGTTGAGGACAATGGTGGGTAGACCGTTGTGTGCAGGTACAGTCGTCACTGTTGGATCCTCTGTTCCCAGATCCCCCACATTGCTGCCAGGTTTGGGAATGACCTGCGTCCCATTAAGAAGCAGTGGGGGGTTGGCTGTTACAGGGCTCAGGGTGATGGTGTGGCCATCACCCAGGGCCAGTCCATTAATAATGACCCCACCTCCAGTTCCTGATAAAAGGGAACCCCCTTTGAGGAGCAAATGATGTGGGGCAGTAATGAAACCCCCTGTGCCGTTGAGGAGCAGCTGGCCTCCTGTGCTGCAGGGGGCACCGGAGATTGATATAACGGAGGCTGTTGGACAACCCGGGTCATCCTGGGCCAAGGATGTGGCTGTGATCTCTTCAACGCCACATCTGCTGGCCTCATCCTCTGTGCTGTGGTTGCCATCGGACTCGCTGTGTGTGAAAGAGAGGAGTGCGCAGAGCTTTAGGATGATGAACAGGCAAAAGACCTACTCAGCAGCTCTACAAATGATGGAAGGAAATCTTAATGAAGTGCTGCTCATTCAGTCTTACCAAACTGCAAAAACGGGGTTTCCATTGCTTTGCTTTTGTTCTGCGTTAGAGACCCTTACAAAACCGAGGTGTCACCGAAACCCCATGTGGTTTCGCCCCCCCCATTCTCGTGTTTAGTGAAATGTTAAAACTTTCATCCTTCCTCAATTTGCATCAAATAGAATTCAAAAAAGAAGCAAGGCTGAAGGGATAAATATGCTTCGTGGGTTTACAGCAAACAGATCTTGCAGCAAACGTTAGTTTAAATGCGCAGTTTATCACATGCTGTGTTTACAGTGAAGCCGGCGACGCAGTATACGTTTAATTAGACCTATAAATGACTATTTATATGCAAGTTATAGCCACATAAAGTTTATTGCGTACTGTATATGCTTTCGTGTCAATACGCAGGTGTGCGTATGCGATCTTCCCGGGGAGATGACTTTGTGTTCCCTACGGATTCGTTCCGCTCTGCGGGTCCTCGGCTCTTGCGGTCTCCCTCGGGTCCGCGCGCGCGCGCGTCCAGGAAACCCGAGCCGAGCAGCGCGCGCGGAGCTCACATTTCACAACAAAGCAGCACGCTCTGGGTGCGCGCGAGGCACCGACCTCGCGTGACCACTGCTACCACGCAACGCTCTCGGCGTGCACCGCCAAGTCTGGCCTTTTTAGAAATGTTTTATCGTTACGTTTAACGCAATTAAAATCGACTGATCGGGGGAAGCCTCACCAATCGCTTTATTCCGCCACGGTGGGGAAACGCTTGAGCAGAAGCCAGCCGTGGCAGCAATTTCATTCACCTTCCACCGCCTCACCTGCGCGCGCTCCACCCTCCGCATGTGCCCAGGGATAGTAACGCAAAAACAAGACGTACACGAATGAAACAAAGCCCCACGTTTGCACTTGCTTTTCCTGCGGTTTGCTTTTTAAAGCCAACAACAACTCGACTATCATGTTGTCGCTAGTTTGTAGAGTGAACGAACACACGAACGCACCCAGCGTCAGGCGTGTTTACAGTGAACACGGCAAGTTTACAGTCGCCGCCGCGGGACAGGCCGGACCTTTGTTCTGGAAACATTGAAATTAATGCGCCAACGCGGTGCGCCTTGGTGCGGAGTGTTACACCGCCGAACGTACCTCTTGCTGTTGGTGCCGGACGGGGTTCGGTCCCTCTGCCGGCGGTTCTTGAACCAGTTGCTGACCTGCGTTAGCGAAAGCCCCGTCACTTTGGCCAGCTTCCTCTTCTCGTCTGGGGTCGGATACCTGTTGCTCGTGTAGCACTCCTTGAGCGCGTTGCGGGACTTCTCCTTGAAGCAGTACACCGTCTCCTCGCCGTCCCAGATGGTCTTGGGCAGAGGGAACTTCTTCCTGAGTCGGTACTTGTCCACGGCGCCCAGGCTGCGACCCCGGGACCTCTCAGCCTCTTTGTAGCGCGCCTGCAGGTAGAGGTCCTGGAGGAACCTATGGTTGCTCTGGTGAAACTCGTGGCTCTCCAATATGGTGTAGAGCTCCTTGTACTGCTCCCGGTGAAAGGCGACCAGCGCCTGGGCCTTCAGCAGGGTCTCGTTGCCACGTAGCAACTCGGCCGACGGAGGGATGGTGGAGAGGAATCTGCAGAGGCGCTCCACGTTGCCCGCCTGCAGCAGCGCCTCGCACAGACACGCCACCTGGTCCGTGGAGAAGCTGAGCGCCGAACTCTGCAAACTTTGCAACAGCTGCTCGGAAACATCCTCGGCCTCCGTCTTCTCCTCCTTCAGCTTGTCGGGCTCCGGAGTTGGCTTCTCCGGCGTGTTCTCTGTGTGCGCTCCTTCCTCCAGAGAAAAGGAAGCCATTTTAGCGCAACTTTTTTTTCGGCGCTGCAGTTGCTCGTCCCTCCCCCTCGGCCTCGGCTTTTCTCCCCGCCGACGGGAGACTCCGGCCGGCCGACACGTCACGCCCCTCCCTGCATGTTTCCGACCCGCAGAAAACAGTCAGGTCGCCGATGGAAGCAAAGCGTCGCGTCCCGCTGGGGAATCGGTTCGCCGCCCGCATTCCATTAATCACTTCGCACTTTCTGGTTAACTCGCATACACTGGCAAACGCAGAGCAGTCCCGACAGCATAAACAGACACATAATACACAAACTAATCCTCCTTGGCTATCACCCAATCTCTGACTTCTGTAATACAAAAGAGAGGTGTTGGCATCAGTGTACAAGACACTAAAATTATTGAAGTCTCGTAATTCTTACCATTAATAACAAACTGAAGAGTATCAGTGTTCAGCATTCAGCAGTTTCGGTTTATCGCGTCAGAATGATGCCAAAAAAGCTGAAATTGAACAAGCGATAGGTTTGTTTAAAAATAATGAATCCCGAATCCCAAATCCTTACCATTCGGTATGTATATTGTGCGTATATAGTATTAAGGCTTTCCCAGTAACGAATGTTGTATTTATCCCAACTTTTGTTTTCTTTTATTAATCTATACAAATATGTTGTATATATATCGTATTTACATATACCTACATAGAAATAAGAAAAAAAAAACACAAAGTCCAAAGCAATGTCTTGGTTTCTTATCAATGGACTTCTACATTCATAAAACCTTTTGAGTAACCAAAAAAATATATTTTATTTTTTGTGGGATTATGAAGTTAATCCTAAAAGAAATATTTCAACTGATACATAACTGCCCTTTTTCAAGAATGTGTCCATCAGTGACGCTGCTCTTTTCTTCCACTCTTCAGGTCTCTGTAGTGCAGCAATCCATGGCTGTCAAGGCAACAAAGCATTAACTGCCTTGGATGGAAGCAGTAACCAAGATCCTGAGTAATGTAGTATGTCATTTTCTTTGTGACTCCAGCTGGGTTGCAGAAATAATCCTAATGGTCAGGTCTTTCCATGCAAATGTTCAGTGCCTACAGCAGAAAGGATCAGGAACTAAATGACTAAATACACACACGCCTATTGAAGCTTCAAATGACACACAGTTTACAGTATATTTACTTTTTGTATGCAAATCTATATGCTTCCTTACAATAAAGAGCATGAGTGTTGTATACTTTGAGCTGTTTTGACATGTGTTTACAACTGATGTGTGTGTGAGCCAATAAAATCATCTTATGAACTGTGTCTGCATGTTCTGAAGCTTGTTAGTGTGTACCTGTGTGACAGGTGATGTGGACAGCCACACGTACACCTGAATGCACAAAAAGACAAGGTGCTATGGGGCAGGTCCAGGCACCCATATCCTAGCTCATGCACAGGAATGTAAACTTTTCCAGAGAACAGTGAAAACAGCAAAGTGGGAAAGAGGTTCTCTGTGGAATGCCAGCACTTGGCTCCTTTGTGTTCAGCCCAATAACTCACAGCAGCACCTACATAGTTCACTTTGAATGCCTAACAGCTGACCGCCTTTGATCTTTGATTTTGTGTCCAGACATGCTTACGGGACCTCAAAGCTTTAGGATGGGGAAAACACTGTGGGAATGGTTATCACAACTTTTATCATCCTTCAAATGCACCAAAAGTTGAATTACAGCATACCAACATATATATATATATATATATATATATATATATATATATGGAATAATAATAATAATAAACATATATACAAATTACAATACAATCGTTTTAAGATAATGTACAATTTTTAATAAAACAGATGTCTGGAAATATACACTGCATACTTCAAATAACAAAACTGATCAAATCAGAGACTCCTATATACATTTTAAAACTGAAAATTTGTGCTTATTTTTCTTTATGCTTTTCATATCAGTGCTCTGGAATCTCTTAACAAGGTACAAAATTTATCTTATAAATCTGCATGAAAGCAAATATGTCAGTGCCATGGTCATGTGGAACACTGAGAAGAGAAAGGATTGCGTTTATCTGGACTTCAAGCACACACCCCTAAATAAAAAGAGGTCAAAATCACTCATTTTTTTGTGAAGCAGAAGAAAACATCTGCAAAATTCGAGTCTTCGAGAGTCTCGCAACTCCTGAATTTCTGGACTCCTCTGGTCAATGAAACAATAGTGTATTGTTACATAGCGCCACCGAATGTTAAGATTGTGAACTGCTCCCTTTCGCTGATGTGGTCCCCTATTTTACGTTGTGTTTTCAATGATTTACGTCATTTCCACATAATAGAGACTTCCGCTTGCCGCTGCGTTTGCTCCTCCCCGACACCCCTCCCAAAGAGCGAAAACGGTTCCTTTCATTGGGTCATGTCCGAGCCATTCTCAACGCCCCCACTCGTGATTGGTTGATAGCCTAATAACGGGGCGGGTAGAATGTTCCAGAATTGGGCGGCTAAGGAATCGGCTAAATGGTGTTTCGTCTACTCAGTGCTCTGGAAGAACATTAAGCCGCAGTTTCCCCATCAGACTGCACCCTTTTTGGAATTTGAGCTAAGTTCACGTATGTAGACATGCGGTTAGCATTGTCTAGATAGTTCGAATTGTGAAAACATTATCCGTTGGCGTGAAGTACCTACCGGTTGAGTCATTGTTGGGTCTCTGGGAAATTGGGCTTCGGGCTGTAAAAACGCTGAACACAACAGACGTACTGCGATCGGATTTCGGTAGGAAGGTAAAATGGACGGCAGCGTGATTGTGATGAGCAACCCGACTGTAAATGTGCGAATCACCAGCACCCTGAGCTCTTTTGAGGTGATCCGGCGGTTCAACAGAGGAATCACCATCGCCGAGTTCAAGGTGAGCTCACGCGGGAGCATGCCTCTCCATGCGTCTCGCACGTGTCTCTCCAGGTGGACAGGTGTGGCTCTGGACCTCTGGTGAAGAGGGATGTCCAGGAAGCCATGTCGCTCCTTAGGTTTTCATTGCTTTCGGTGTGTACAGTATGTCCAGATGCTGAGACCTGTCCATATGAGGTTTTCTAATAGGATCTTTCGATCGCTGAGCTCAGCTGAAGACTTAACAAAGGCTCGATTACTTTGGAATTATTTTAACAAAATGAATGTGACAGCTCCTGCGTTGGTTATACAGGACATTTTGTCCAGCATGTGATACTTTTCTTCAGGATGTTATGATATTAGATTACATTACCTATGGTACAGTCATATTAATGTTATGTAGTGTAGTGTAGACTGGAAGCTATGAAAATGGTTTCAGTAGGCCAATTTCAATTTTGAAGGATCTTTTTTAGAATACAACAGAAGCTTTTGGAATTAAAATGAATAATGCATAGGCCTCTTGCAGAATATTTCACAAGGTGTCATAAGTTGTATCTATTTCAGTGAAAATTACACAATGCACTGGATTCACTTAATGTTTTGTGTATTTCAGAGCAAGCTGGAGCTGGTGATTGGGACTCCTGCCTCTTGCATGGACTTGCAGCTCTTTGGTGTCTCAGACAAATTTCTGCAGAACATCGAAGACAATGATGCCCTGCTGGGCTCCTACCCTGTGGATGATGACTGCAGGATACATGTACGTAACAGGTAGCACGGTGGTTAAGGACGTGAAACCCAAGAGCTTCTGCTTATGTAACAAAATGGGAATTGCCTTAGAAGTCAGAGGAAATGTTTTAATTAATTACAAGGTGTAACAGTATTTATGATGAGATGTGGAAAGGCATTATCACTGATTGATTGTACAATGTGTGTCTGTACAGGTTATTGACCGCAGTGGAGCCCAGACGTCCGAGTTCAGTGATTTGTCAAAGGTGGAGAAGTATGAAATTGCAGATGGGGCTTACGAAAAAAGGACAGGTGCGTTGTTTATATGTTCGCAGGATCAACCTTTTGGTATTGCTAGAAGTGGTGATTACATGATTGTTGTCTAGGGCTACTTTTTGGGTACTTGGGTTAGACACCTCACTGTTCTTGTGCATGTACTGTTCTTTGGTAAATTAAAGCCTGAAAATGAGTGTGTGATATATCAAGGAATATAAAAACAAGGATCTAATATTTTAGGGTTTGTTATGAGAACTGAGGAAATGAAAGCCATCCAGTGTTAGTAACTGCTTGTTAAACTCAGGGTAATGGTGGTCCAGAGCCTGTCCTGGAACCACAATACATGAGGCAGGGTGCACTCTGAATGGAATGCCAGATTGTTGCAGAGAAATTGTACACAGATTCAGTCACAGATTCACTGTGGGCAATTTAGAGTCATCGATTCACCTAATATGCATGTGTTTGGACTGGGAAAGGAAACAGGAGGACCCAGAGAAAATGAACGTGAACATGCAAACTGTACATTGACTGAGCCAGATTTGAACCCACATCTAAACCCACAGCCCAGGAGTTGTGAGTGCCACTCAGAAAACAAAATGCACATTATATGTTGTGTAATAAGACCAAGTAATAAACCAGTTTTACTCATGTATGAGTTATTTAAAATTATTAAAAGTAAAAATTCTGTTTTCCATAAACTCCAGTTAAAAAATGATTTATGTTATGACCATGTACAGTGTTTTTCATTTTGTTCATGAATCGTGGTGATAAATAACATCAGACTCTGTCTGTGAACACTGGGGAACACTGTGGGTTGAATAGATCTGGTCCAAAACTCCTGTTTTCTTTTGCTGCACTTACTCCCATCTAATGGCTTGATAGATAAACATTGGTTTACTCTCCCACAAACAGAAAATTTAGAAAATAAACTTAAATGAAGAAAATGTGAATATAAAGTGGAGAATTTAGGTATCTTGTTACATCAAGAGCGGGTATATACATGAGTATGGTTGGAAAAACACTACATTTTGACATTTACAATAATGAAAATGTTGCTGTTGTCAGATTCTGCACGTGCATTCATGAAGAAGAAAAAACTGGGACGCTATAATGAGGAGGATTCAGCAAGACGGGAAGCTGACCAAGCAAAGCAGGAGGAGGAAGAAGCAATGCTTGCTGCTGCCATTGTTGTAGGAAAACGCTGCCAGGTGCATGTTGTTGGGCAGCCCAACAAGCTGGGTACTGTGATGTATGTTGGTAAGTAGAAGTATACTATACTGTAAATATGTAACCCAGTCAATTTTAAGTGGGATGAGGGTGTACTTGTACATGATTTCATACATTCTAATCTGCTGCTACTCACAGGAGACAGTGTAAACTGAGCTGGGTCAGTTTTTTAATGTCCTTTTTCTGTGGGTTGTATTACTTGTGATTGTCAGGTACAACGAATTTCAAGCCAGGTCACTGGGTGGGAGTGAAATACGATGAACCGCTGGGCAAGAATGATGGCAGGTATGCCAACCTGTTACAGTTATGTTTGCTAAAGTTGCAGTCATATCTCTTTAATAAATTAAAGGTACCCCTTATTTTCTTAGTTTCACTGATAAAAATAAAACAGATGAAAATGTTTTGATATTCTTTTTTTTTTTTTTTTTTTTTTTTTTTTTTTTTTTTTTTTGGAAATATTTAGTACCCAAGAATCACTACTTATTTGCACAGGTGTTACAAAGTACAAACCACCTCTAAACATTTCAGTATCAGTTATTTTACTGTTTTCTACATTTTCTCCACTTATTTCTTCAGTGCTACTCTGAAATGATGCTAATTTCCAAATATTGGGTTGGACATCAAAAATGCATCCAAAATGCTTTGATAGTCTTCAGATTAATTGATGCCACACACATGTTCAAGGCCTCCAGTAGCAGAGGCAGGAAAGTAACCCCAAAGCATTATGGAACTTCCACTACTTTTTACGGAAAGGAGGGCTTTCTTGTCATCTGTACATCTGGAGCTAACAGGTTGAAAGAAAGACATGAAAGAGCCACACTGAACTTTGCAGAATTGATTAAAACAAACCTTAGTGTTTTTGGAAAAATACTTGAAATTTGATTGAATTTTTTTTTTTTTTTGGGGGGGGGGGGATTCCAATCAGCCCTATGTTTGCAGAAAACTAAATAGGGTCTTCAAAGAAAAATAACCCCCCTTCCTGTAATAACATTTTAAAAAATTCTCTGAGAAGAAGCAGTAACTGATACTTAGTACAAGCATTTAGAGGTGGTCATTATCTGCAAATGCTGTGCAGCTGACTACTGATTCTGGATGCAAGGAATTTTGTTCAAGCCTTGTTTTCTACTGCTGTCCTTAGAAATGTTTTTTTTTATTGTTGGTGTAACTAATGAAATTTGTACTTTTTCTTGTTTCTTTTTATTTTAAGAAGTATGATTAAAATTGCTCTGATGCCAAAAAATTAGATCAAAATTGCAACAGTAATCACTTTTGGTCTGTATACTAACATTCTGTCTCTGACATGCATTTGTCTTCATCATTCTTCTTGTTCAGTGTGAACGGGAAACGCTACTTTGAGTGCGAGGCCAAGTATGGTGCCTTTGTGAAGCCTTCATCAGTAACAGTGGGTGATTTCCCTGAAGAAGACTACGGTCTGGACGAGATGTAGGACTGATGCAAGCTAACTGCAGAGGGATGAGCTGCAGCAGAAGCCAGCCAGGAAGCCTAAATGTAGACTGTCAGTAGAATTGCAAACCTTTGCTGGATGGATTTGATTTGTTGCTACTTTTTTTTTTGGTTTAGGCTGAATGGAGAGTTCCCTGATCTGTTCTCTGTTATCAAATATTCTTTTGTCAGCAATGTGACATGGAGTGGAGGGGACAACAGTTTTATTAATCCATGGCAAACAAATCAAAGCTCTGATCACAGTCTAGATTTCAGTTGTAAAAACACTTGAGTCATGATTGGAAAAATCCACAAGTTAAGGGTATAGATATCGGTGACACTTCAGCACCAGAAAATAGATATTCGGAAGGTTTTTTAATGACACTGAGATACAGTAGCATCCCAGAGGTTCATTTTCTTTACAGCACCATGTTTGCTTAGATGCTCTAGAAAGCATTGTAATATCTACTAGAAAATGATTAGTATTAGAGAAATGAGGATGAATTCAGCCTTGGTATCTTCTTCTTCCTACATCTTTTTAAGTTTAATTTACTTAATACAATCTGTGTATGAGACTGAGGATTTTATGTGTTTATGCTTTTGTGAACTTGACTGATTACCCCCCCCTTCCCCCTTGGATCTTGATTAATGGATGTTAACAGACTGGATTCAGACAACAAAACATATAATTCCTAAATATAAGTTAGACTTGTATAGATAGTCTTCAAATGATGCCCAATGTAAAGCTCTGGGTCTGAATTGACCTTCATTTTTTTTTGTAGAGCAGTAGCGTAATTAAGCTGGGGTGCTACTGAATTCAGTTTGTGGCAGCGGATAAAGATAGTTTGAATGTCATTTATTATAGTGTGTGTGAACAACTCTCATTAACACTGTGTGGACATTAACCTGTCAATGTGTGAAACTCTCACATTACCTAAGCAGATCTGATAACATTGTGGATATGGGATAGGAGGAAGGAATACTGTTCTTGCACCAGACATGAAGGTAGAGATCACCACAGCCTACACTTCTCCCAAGACAGTGATGTGCTGTGTTTGTGGGACTTCTGTTTCTCTGTCGCTACATAACCACTAACCCTTTATGTACACTCTTGGCTACTTTTGGATAATTACAACTTGGTACCATTTCATTAATACTTATAATTGCCTGAACTTTTTTAAATGCACAACAGCTGGATGTTTGTCATCTACATTGCACTTTTTGAAGGAAAGTTAAAATTTATTTTTTTAGCTTCAAATGTACATATGTAAGTGCTACATACATTTTTAGTTGCTTTTTTTAAAATAATTTCCTTATATGAACCAAACTTATTTTCCCCAAGAATGACACCAACTGTATCTGCATCTATTTCACATTTTTTAATATAACACATGTTTTGTTACCCTTTAGAGAGTGCTTCTGTAGTTTATGGCTTATTGTTTACAATGCTTTAAGGTTGTGGGACTCAGAACTAAAAATTTTTGGAATCAGCAAAGTGCCACTGAGAGGTTTGCTGTGATTGATGTTAGATTTTTTGAGTGCCAAATTTCAGTATGCTTTTCTCAAATTGTAACAATCACCTTTGCTTGTAGCAGATGACAGATGTTAGATATTCACAAGCTGCAGATAAAATTACTATGTTTGCTGTGCCTATGGCTATGATCACGGTGGGCTTCAGACACATTTTATTGCCAGGTTACAGAGTGATACTTGTATCCTGCAGGAAATGAGAGGCAGAAATAAAGGAGTTGTATGATCTCAACTTGGTTGTGCATTGCTGCAAAAACAAAATGTGTTCAGTGGGAAATGTTTATCAGTCTTGCAGTTAAACTGGTGAGTCAAACATCCAGGTGTGAACTCTTTCAAGAACATAACAATAAAAAATTCAACTCAAAAATACTTTTATATATTGTAACACTCTTAGATGGGATGAACAGTAAGAAGGGAGTTACACAACATAGATGATCTGCTGTTAAGTCATACTAAGAGTTAGCTGTATAAATAACCCAGCTGTCAGCCCTGGAGAGGAAGACAAAAAACTCCCAACAGCAAGAAGGGAGAAAATTAGCTGTGGCTGCCAACCCCTTGGCATTTTGCTGAAGAATGTATTATAGGTACAGTGTGTCTATCATAATAGGGCTGAAGAGCGAGGATGAAACCATTTTTATCCAGGCCCACGGCTGCTTCTCTGTGTGGTATCAATAGGCAGTCCTGAGCTCCAGTCCACAGAGACCAGTGGTTGCTGTTGCAGTTATGACAGGGCTGTCCTGGGGCTCAGTCTTCTGGGACACCAAGGTATGTCAGGGAGAATGGAAGGACAACTTGTGCATACTTCAGCTATGGTCAACTCCAGAAACACAAATTGCGAATCTTGAGCGTGTACTATGACATAAAAGCAGTTGTAATTAAAATAGCTTAATAAGAGGAAAGAATCTGGATCATTTGATGGAGCCGCTTTATAGAACAGGAGCCCGAAACAATATTAAATCAGAAAAACGGAGGTCCACCAGCCCATTAGAGGGCGCTGCGCGTAACCGCCAGCCTGTCATCTGTCAACTTCGGGGGGGAGAGCTAAGGCTTTCGCCGGCACCAACATGGCTGCACAATTGACTTTAAGCCGCTGTTAGGCAGCGGTTCGTCCGCGGTCCCCGCCTGCATGGAACTGTAAGACACGGCTGTGAACCCAGCGGCCCTTCGCGCTTGCCATGTGAACTGACTGCCCGGGTTCATTTCAAACGACACGGCGACGCGCAGTGCTCCAGGTCGTACACTTTTGGTCTGTACTACCTTTTCCTCATAATTAGTTGTTTTTATTGCAATTTTAAATAAAAGTGTATTCTTATACTTCACTATTTAAAATTGAGTTGAAAGTACGAAGTGTATTTAGTTAGGGTCTGGAACATATATGGCATCTGTGTCATTAGAATCAGGCAGTGAGGTAAGGAGGTCTCGACCCCCAGCTGGCCGCCCCCTGCTTCCCCTCCTACTCTGCCCCGTTGTTAACTATTTCTCCTATTTTACTCTATCAGGACAGAGTAATAACTTTAAACAAGGACACGACAGCAAGAGTGGAACTCGAACCACGTTGAATTCACGTTGCAAGGCCATGTCCTGTAATGAAAGCTGACTTTGTACTCTTAGAACCAGAGCTCAATTGCACTCTCTCACATGTGATTGGATTAATTAATATATATCCATTGTAAGTAGAAAAATAAGTTATTTTCATTTTATTAAAACTAAAGGTTAATTTTGTTGAGCACACCTGCCTCCCTAATGGAGGCTGGGGAAAAAAGTTGGTTAGAATCTTTTCCTAGTCATCTTTTCTTCTTAATCTTGTTTGATCTCTTAAGATGGACGTGTTCCCTTACTCAAATATTAAATTGCTAAAAATGACATCTATCAAATGAATACTTTAACTGATATTTGATCTACTCATCCAGTATTAATCAGTTTATTACTAATTCTGACGTAGAAAGTAACTATATATTAGTTCCATATTGATTTAATTTACAAACACAGCCATCTAACTTAGATTTTTTAAAAATGCATAGCCCTTTAATCACTTGCTATTATAAAGATCCTTGTTGTCTTAACATCTGCTGAATGTAACAGGCATAAAAGAAATGCTGATGACAAAAGTTTACCTATTAATCCGTTGTTTAAGTTGTATTGCCTAACCAACCAATATTCTAATCCTTTTTAGATTTCTTCTTCTTTTCCACTTGTTATCTTTGTACACATTTGTATTTCTTTTGCCTCCTCAGCCATGGCACGTCACAGCAAGTTGCAGAAGCAGGTGCTTGCCCTGTATCACCAGTTGCTACGTGCTGGGCAGAACAAACCTGGCTTTTTGATGCGGATCCGGAGTGAATTCCGTGAAAATGCAAGCATCCCAAAGAACAATGTCATGCACATCGAATACCTGTATCGGCGTGGGCAGCGGCAGCTCGAACAAATTAAAGATGCCAACACCAAACAGCTTGGTGCCTTCACTAAAACCAGAAAGGACAGCTGATCTCATAAGCAAGCACCATCCCTCAGGAAAAATGTGGATCATGTGAATGGTGAAGTCTTCTTACCTGGAAAAGTGACTATACAACATTTTCAGATATCCTGTTTAGCAGTAATGTGGTGATAACCTTCTAATGGACAGTTCTCTACCTTGTGTGCTAGGTGAGGATTTACAAAAACTTTGACATTGTTAACTTTTTGAGGTTTTCCAGCATATATTTACTCGATAGGAAAGCTCACTTGTATTAATGCAATGCATTTTGAAAATGGTAGGTAAAGTTTTCTCTGCATTTGAGTAAAATAATGTCAGTTTATAAAATCAAACTGTATCATTCTCTGACTTTTGTTGTTTGTACGACAATCACATCTGTATTTCTATCGCTAAAGTTTGGTTCACAATACAAGAGCGAGTAGTCATAATGACATTGTTCCAGTATGGTAGAAATTTAATTTTGCATAACAGACCTAACCTCCCTGATATAATCGTTGAAAAAAGGGTCAAATTTAGTATAGTTCGCCAACAGTTTTAGGATTATGTCGTTTCAATAGGTTATTGTATGGTTACAGGCACGTGATGCTGTAGGGGTAAAACGCTCATTTTTCCCTTACCAAGATGGCTTCTCGGGGGGTACGTTGTGTACGTTGCGTGTGACGTCAAAAACGGGAAACGCTCGTCCGTCACGCGAGTCTGTGATCAGGACAGAGCGGAGTGAGACAACCAAGATGGCGGCACAGGAGACTGGAGCGACTCAGCAACCCACCATGAGCAACGGCGAGGTAACGTGAATTAGGATTCGTGGTTTTCAACATGTCAGCGAACTAAAGGGCGTCATCTGGTCACAGAAAACGAGGGCAATGACGTAGTAATATCGAATTTGTTTGTCAGTCATTTCCCCCGAGTCGATGGTCATCTCAAATCAGTGCCGGTCCGACTCGATAATGACCCCCCTGGCGTTTTACTTTTATCGTCAGCATGGGTTTCTTCCGAGTCCTTTGCTGTCTAGATAAAACTGAAATGATATATGGACTTATTTAAATCGTCGTGTTGCTGGTTTTGTGGTAAGCTTGCCTTTGTCTGATTGATAAGCAGCTTGGTAGTGTGATGTGAGATCCATACATTTGTACTGCTGAACAGATGAACGTGAACACCGGCCACATGTATATGTATGTAACTAATAGGGAATTTATGGTGACGAAGACTGTATAGTTCGGTTGTAGTGGCTCTGTAAAGATGGTGACGGTATCCAGACGGTACAGAAACTGGCTGGCTAGACAGCCTAGGTACGCATGTACGAATTGTCTGTCGAACAGTAGCGTTTGGCAGCAAAGAGCACTGACTAGGCTGCCTTGCTTTTGTGATGGGTAGGAAATAAGTGGGTTTCTCTTCAGGAGGCTCAAATGCTTATGACGTGTTTTGAAGTGTTTGCCATCAGTAGCCAGCTGGATTAATCCAATCGCATGTGACAGAGAAGCGGTAGGTATGCTGTCTTGTCTGCGATTGTTCGTTGATATAAAATGGTTGTCATGTCATTCGTGAACTGGTTTGGTGGAAAGTTAACCAGGTCCTTGCCAGCAATCTAGTTGGCTAGTCCGGTTTACCTGCGCTATTGCTTTCGCTGGTCTGTCTGCTTTGCTAACTACTCAGGCCAGCTCTTCAGCCTAAAACCCCTTAAAATGAAGGTATGGTTAGGTTCTGAATGTGTTTTTGCTCAGAGCTACCTATTTGTGCCACGTTCAGTGTGAAAGGTGGGAGATTAATAAACGAATGCCATAATGGCTGCGAGCATCCATTTCACACGTTTTTGAGGCGAACAGAAGCCCCCAGACCCGGCGGACGCAACGTCTCAGCCCTGAGGGTCTGACCCTTCCTTTCTGTTGAAATATCGCAGAAACTTTCCTGTGTCGTCAAATCTCGCGATACATTTAGTCGTCGAAAGTACATTTTGTTTCGTCAAATCTTGCGACACGTTGTTCTGTCGTTACCAATTTTGTAATTTGCTGCAACAAGAAACAAGGATATTTCAGATATGAGTTACATTTGCATTGTTTAATTGCCACTTGTAAAAATATTTTTCTTTCAGTCAATTGATTGAGGGGGGGTTCTAGCTTATTTATGTTGTGACATCAAAACGATATGAACTTCTACCGAGTGAGTGCCCGCTAGTTTGTGGTTATTTTTGCAACTGCGCGATACAGTCGGTATATTCAATGTTATGGATTATTTGCCACTAGCTAAAACTCCGGAATGGGTGTTGTTCAAAGGTTCTGTTTGTGTAGCTATGAAAAGACTGGGAGAATATGTATCATAAGTATGATATGTTGGCCCATGATCTGCCCCAACCCCTCTTCACCATGTCCACCAAAGTGAGATGTAAAGTTGCAAGACTTTAATTTGAGGGTCTGATTAGGTGGTTAACCATTAGTTTACAATGATTAGTAATGGGTCACATTTCTTCCAGCCTCACTCCTTGGCTGTACTTTTTCAGTGATAGTTAAGTTTTGAACACAGGTAAACATTAACAGTGAAAGAGCTCATTTTAAATCCTAACACCGTGACAGGTTGTGCTGGTAATGCCTTTACACAGGGGAACACTTGCAGTTGGGCACTGGAGTGCATAATTGTTACCTCAGGTGATTTTCAAAATGAACCCTCTTAGAATCACAGTGCATGCAAATGGAATTTTCAGGTGCATGTCTGTCTGTTCCATTAATTTTTGCCGTATGACCGGTATTTACAAACACAAAGGATGTGTAAAAGGAGAATGTATAGGGAAGAATTGTTTCTCATTCACAATATGGGGCATAGTTTGTCTGTGGAGCACTCTTCTTGGAATATGACTGCAGTCCTATATGAATAATGTTAACACAGTTGTACCATAATGGTAACAACTAAAGAAATTCATTTCAAGTGTATACAAATCTTAAAGTTGCTCTTTTCCTGTCAGATTGACGTTGTCAGTCTAGACACTGTAAACTACATAACTATTTATTTATTTTTTTTACCTTTCCCTGTAAGATTTGGCTGTAGATGTGGTTATGTTTAAAGACTAAACCCTGCTTGTTACTCTGTTAGATGTAAGCAGCTGTCAGTAATGCCCCTCTTTGTCTGCACAGGTGAGCAGTAATGGGTCTGCAGGGGGTGACCAAGCTGTTCAGGCCACTGGAACCACACAGCAAGCTCAGCCTCAACAACAGCAACAGCAGCCACCTCCTAATGCTTGGCAGGTCATCAAGGGTGTCCTGTTCAGGTGTGTCAACAATGTACCAAAACCTTTCTTTAATAGAAGCACTAAGAAATCAGTTCATCAGAAGTAATTGGCTTGCCAGATGAGGAGAGGCATTGCCAAACTGAAGGTATGATAGGCTATCAGACATGGAGTTAGAGGAAAAAACTGTGAAACTACCTTGATACATTTCACTGATTCCTATTAGCAATGCTAGTGTGCTGTATGAAATGTATTAAGACTTAAACTGAAGGAAAATGTTAAAAAAAAGCTTAAGCTCAAACTGCATTTAGATTTTGACCTTTGTGACCTTGACTTAAGACTTGACTGAATTTTAAAGTTACTTTGGTACATGAACTAAGTGATCTTACTTTAGCAAGCAAACTTGATTTGTGTTCCTTTTCTGTTAAAGAAACACAAATAAAAATTACATCTACACTAGCCCTGTAAATGTAGTTTTTTTTTAAATGTGATATAAACTCGTATGCTGCGCTCCCCTGTGTGGAGATCGGGGGGGAGGGGGGAGCTAAAGAAAGCATTGGGATGATTGTTCTGGACAGAGTAATTGGTGTCAGGGGGTTGAATCTACACTTCACAGATCTGTTGTATGAATTACATTACTGTTGCCACATGTACCCAGCAGGAATTCACATTGTATGACTTACAAATTACTTGTCTGCTTCTAGCTTGGATCATTTACAGAAAAGTTGATAAGGTTTAGTTTCATCTCATTACAGTGAACAAAGCCTTATGGGATGAGATTATTGTACTGTTGTGTTCAAAGTATCAGACTTATGCTTTTGAAACACACTATGGACTGTTACTTGGGTTATAGTTTGTTTACATAGAAGTACATTATCTGTAATCCTGTTGTAAAGAACCCTGGGGTAGTAAAAGAAGGTCTACATTTCCTGTTTTTTAAAGTAGTTAATTTAAACAAATTTAGATATAACCCATTTACACAGGCCGCCACCTCAGCTCTTGTTGCTAATAATGAAAAGAAACCTCCCCGTTTCCTTTTTCTAAACATTTTGTTTTATGGTGTCCCTTATTCTTTTGTTTTCTTCCATTTCTCCCAGGATCTTCATTATTTGGGCCATCAGCAGCTGGTTCCGCCGTGGTCCATCCACACCAGATCAGACGACTCCAGCTGGGGCCCCTAGAGTTCCTAGCCGTAACCTCTTTCCCAAGGACACTCTCATGGTATTACAGCCTGGCATTGTTAGGTGCAGACCAGCATGGCTGTTGTTTATACAACCTACGTTCTAACAATGGCAATAAAATAAAATTAAAAAAAAAAAAAAATTCATTTTGGGGGAAACTGTAATTCCCTTGTGATATGGCCATTTGTTGCAGAGTAAAAACATGTTCACATATGATTTGTGGTTTCTCCTGAGGCATCCTGTCCTGAAAGGGCTTTCCTATTCTTTCCCCCCCCCCCCACTCTTCAGGACCTGCATGTATACATCTCCCAGAATGAGGTGTTCTCAGACTTCAACGATACAGAGGCTCTCTTCTGGAGCCAGCGAGATCTGGTGTATGGGGATTGGACCACAGGGGAGGCTGGGGATGGCTGCTATGAACACTATAAGGAACTGGACATTCCAGAGGTGGGATGGTAGGAGGGTGACTATGAGTGGATAATGAGTAATGAGTTTATTTTTCTTTCATTGAAGGTATAGCTGTCTGGAAATCTGTCCATTTTTTTAATTACTAATCTTTTTTTTTTTTTTGCTCATTTGTCCAACAGAAAGTACAGAATAATGGCTCCCTGTACATCCACATTTATTTCACCAAGAGCGGTTTCCACCCAGACCCAAAACGCAAGGGCCAGTACCGACGCCTAGCCACAGTTCATGCTTCTCGAAGTAAGATTTTGCTTGATGGGGAGAATTTTGTAGCCCACATGGATGCATGGAGTTAGTTTTGTTTAATGTTTTTCATGATAATATTCTGGGTGAAACAAAGCTTTAGATTCTGTGTCCCTACCCCTTTTCGTAGTGCTAAACAAGTACAAACGTAGGAAATTCCAGAAGACAAAGAACCTTTTGACTGGAGAGACAGAGGCAGACCCTGAAATGATCAAGGTCAGAAAGCTAATTAGCCCCCAGTCTAAATATATCATCTCTTATTAGGTTAAACAAAGACGATGTCCTTTATGTAGGTAAGCGTGTCAACTTTGTGCATCTTTGCAGCGTGCAGAAAGCCATGGTCCTGTGGAGGTCATTTCCCACTGGCATCCTAACCTCACCATCAACATGGTAGACGATCACACCGCCTGGGTGAAAGGCTCTGTCCCTCCGCCCCTCGACCAACGTAAGGCCTGTTCCCCTCTGTTAAACTGGGACCATGTCACTGCTGCATGCAGTTGAGAGCTTTACAGCATAGAATGCATAGTGTCCCTTACATCAGCTTCAGATATCACTTCAAGGTCTTTTCATGGACTAAGCTAATAATGAAAGATTTGTCATTTGGGAACTCTGAAAACTGTACAGTAAATTTGAGGACACTTTATAGCCTTTTGCTCATATTCATAATGCATGCACACATGCAGAAATCCTTGAATGTTTCCCTTAATAGTAAGGTAGCAGGTGCTACAGTGATTAAGGACACAGTTTTGTAACCTGAAGACTGTCACTTCAGGCATGGGTACATCCTTGTCCCAGATGGCTAACCTGAAAATATTCAGCTGTGCAACTGAGGAAAGTTGTAAGGTGCTTTATTTGATGTATTAGCATCATGCCCAGGGTGTGCCCTCTTTTCTTAGTGTCCAGTGAATCTGGAAAACATTCTGGACTGTCATGACCTTAAACAGAACAAGTGGTTTGTGAAAACGAGTGAGCAAGTATAAGGTGCTTCATATAAAACACTTGAGAATGTAACACAGTAGAGGTAAGTGAAGTGTTTGTGTAAAGTGAACAGTTTCCTTTTTCTTTGTTTTCTAGATGTGAAATTTGATGCAGTGAGTGGTGACTACTACCCTATTGTGTACTTCAATGACTACTGGAACCTACAGAAGGATTATTACCCAATCAATGAGACGCTGCAGAAGCTGCCGTTGCGTCTCACCTACTGCCCTTTGTCACTGTGGCGCTGGCAACTTTATGCTGCTCAGAGCACCAAATCACCCTGGAACTTCCTTGGAGAGGACACATATGAGCAGTCTGATGAAGATCAGGACTCCGTCAAGGTCAGACCCACTTCCAGTTGCTTAGTGTTTTGCTGAAGTCTCTCACCATGTGATTTGTGGACTCCTTGCAATATTAGACAGAAGCCTTAACGGTTAAGCCAATGAATGTTCGTGAATGCTGATTCTCCATGCATTGGTTCTGAGGAAGTATCAGACCTAAGAAAGTCTGTTTCAACAGGTGGCTCTGCTGGAGACCAACCCTTACCTGCTGGGTCTCACCATTGTGGTCTCCATCATACATAGTATCTTTGAATTCTTAGCCTTCAAGAATGGTGAGTTGGCTTGTGCACGTGGTGCTCTGTCCAAACAAGGGTCTTCTGTTTCTGCTTTGTCTTCCTTCACCAAGTTTTGGTTTTTTCAATTTATGAGACTAAGTTTCAAAATTTTTTCATGATTTGTGGAGTTGGATATGGGCTGCATATTTTCCTCCCATCTTTTTAGATGTACAAAGAAAATATATAGAGAAGATGTAAACAGGCTTCATCTGCAGCAGTCAGTTTGTTCCTTCAATACAATTTACAAATTTATGCTAAAATATCTGAAGTCCCATTAAGATTTTTTCAGTGTGTTATTTCAGACATGAACAGTTTTTTCATAAAAACCATTTCCCTGTCTTCAGGCCAAGTCTGCAGTGGCACCACAGGGAACTGTAAAAATGATATGAAATGTGTATTAATTTAAAGTTCAATCCAAAGGAACAGTGAAATGCAGAATTTATTCACACTCACCAAAGAAGTTGATATCATTGATCAATCCAAATGAGTTTTTGATTCAGTCCACTAAGATTGTAGTAGGTGAAACTGGCAAATAAGGGAAGACATAGGGACTCCAGTCTTCTGCTACTCAGCTGTAGGGAGAAACACAAAATCCAATTTCCATCCTCGTAAATGAGAAGAAATGGCTTGTAATCCAAAGTATGTATTTTAAATTAAATTTCTTGTAAAGTTGAATTCTCACTACCCAAATGATTGTCTCTTGGGTAGAAGACTACATTTGTAGTTTGTTGTGACATTGCAGTTACATTAGTTATCTTGTATCTCAGATATCCAATTCTGGAACAGCAGACAGTCCCTGGAGGGGCTCTCTGTGCGGTCCATCTTCTTTGGGGTCTTCCAGTCTCTTGTGGTGCTGCTCTACATCTTGGACAACGAGACCAACTTTGTTGTACAAGTCAGCGTCTTCATTGGGCTGCTTATTGACTTCTGGAAGATCACTAAAGTTGTAGACGTGAAGGTGAGCAATAGGCAAAGAATGAGCATTCTTGGCCTTAACTCTACTTGCAAGGTTTTGTCGTCTTAGGTGTTTGTGTTTGTTGCACTGAAACTGGCCTTACTTTCTTTCCCCAGCTGGACAGAGAGAACAGACTGGCTGGAATATTCCCACGCATTACTTTCAAAGACAAGTCCACGTACGTCCAGTCCTCCACCAAAATCTACGATGACGTAAGGACCCATTTCCCAAACAGAAACCGTTTTATTCAGTCACTTTTGAAAATATTGTTACCTCAGTGTGGATCCTAAACATGGGAGTTTCTTTTAACCAACAAAACTTCACCTAAAACCATTGCCTAATGCATGATACAGTTCTAACAATAAAGGGAGAATGAAGTTGCCTTGGATTGGGACTTTTGATAGTTGTTTTATTGTTATGTGCTTTCCTACAAGGTTAATATTGTACTTTTTTGTCATCAGAATTTCCTTCCTGAAGCCAGTTACAGATAACCTATTTTTTCTAAGATGTATCACTTAAACCAGCAGTTTTTGTGTTGTTATGCTATCTGCTGCTTAGTATAGCATGCGGACCTATAACTACAAACTTTGGTTACCTGTTGAGTACCATGTACCTCACCATACTCTTCTTCTCCTTTGGTCAATCAGATGGCATTTAGGTACCTCTCCTGGCTGCTGTACCCACTATTTGGCTGCTATGCAGTCTATAGCTTGTTGTACATGGAGCACAAGGGTTGGTACTCTTGGGTGTTGGGAATGATGTATGGCTTCTTATTGACCTTCGGTGAGTCTCCCAAGTAGAATATCTGTATGTAAGAGCTAGAGATTCTGTTGGAAGTGAAAAAGACAGTTATTGGTAAAATGCATTTTGCATTCTGGTTCTGTCTTTCCCTACCCAGGCTTCATTACCATGACCCCACAGCTCTTCATCAACTACAAGATGAAGTCAGTGGCCCACCTCCCATGGAGGATGCTCACCTACAAAGCCCTCAATACCTTCATTGATGACCTGTTTGCTTTCGTCATCAAGATGCCCATGATGTACAGAATAGGCTGCCTCAGAGATGGTACGTTCTGATTCCTGATTAGCATTTCTATGAGCCCTGTTGTAGTTACACTGCATTTACACTAAAACCCCATTATTAACACAGTGAGGTCCAAAAAAATTCAGTTGTATACAACAGAGGATCTTATTGCAAAGTTAATGAAAAACAGTATTTTTCAATTGCTCTACAATTACTGAGGGAAAAGAAATAGGAAGGTTTTTTTTGTTTGTTTACATTTCATAGACTTGCAGGCCAGCTATTATATACAAAATGTACACATGTCAAATATATGTACTAATAGAATAATAATGCCATAATAATCCAGTTTGATTATGCTATGAATGATACTCCAGAATGAGGGCATGGGGAGACTATTGTAGGACCACAAGCTTTGCTTCTCTCATAGGTTTTAAACACCAAATCTCAGAATATAACAGTAAGCCTGCCCCCAAGCTCTCAAACATAATGAGCCCCAAGAAGGTCAAAAATTCCCCTCTACCCCCCGACTCCAAACAGGTAGACATAGCTATTAGCGTACCTGCAGCAGCAATGCTGTAAATTAGTTTTTATTGTACTTCATTCCATTACCCAATTGCACTACACACGAGCTTGAATTTCTTACTGTTCAAGGTTGGATTTGATCATAATTCAGTTGATCATCCAATAGGTCAAGCAGATGTACTAATCCTGAAAACCCTGAAATGAAGAACATTGGATTCTTAACATACAAACACAATTAAGAATGGAACACCAAAGTTACTTTGTCTTCAAATCTCCTATTCCAAAATAAATGAGGTTATCCCCTTCTCCCACAGATGTTGTGTTCTTCATCTATTTGTACCAACGCTGGATCTACCGAGTCGACCCTAACCGTGTGAACGAGTTCGGTACAAGTGGTGTGGACCATGCCAGGGACAGCTCAGAGCAGGGAGTTGCGGCGAGTGAGGCTGCAGCCATCACAGACAAACCAGAGGGAGAGAAGAAAAATGATTAATGTGCAGCATCCCCACACCCTTTTCTGTGTCTTTACCTAGAAGATGTTAAAACCAGGCAGAATTTATATTCCAGTACAAGTGAGGGGAGCAGAAGTCACTTTTTTTTCTCTCTAATGGACACTATAACAATTTAAATACTTTTTCATTTTTGTGAAATCTGCAACTCTGATCATATTTAATTGTAGATTATGTTGTTTTTTTTTATTTTTGTTAATTTTGCAGTTCAAGTGAAGTAAATGTCATGTACTGTATTATGTATTTTGAAACCGTAACGTTGGCGTTTTTTGGACTGTCAGGTGTGCGTGCGTGTGTGTATGCGTGCATGTGTGTGCATGTGTAGTCTATGGGAAAAGAGTTCGGTGTGGTAGAGGACAGGAATGGGGGGGGTCCAGTACATATCTGTGCTGTATTTTTAACATACAGACAAAAGAGAAAAGAGGTGGTCATGTTGTGTCTGGGTATCTAATGGCTTTCCATTCCTTTTAAGTGACAGGTTTGGGGACACCTGATTTTACATATGTGGGTGGTGCAGTTCACCATGCAGAAACATGAAAGGATTCTGTCCAAATAGTACTAAAAAAAGATTGCCCACTTTTTCTTTTCAAACCAAGTGGTTGATGTTCCAGACTTTAAAAAAAAAAAAAGAAAAAAAAAAAAGCCTTGTAGGTATTAATATATATTAGTAATATAACTAATGAGTATAACAATCCCCACCCACCACATTCTTTTCTATGTCCTGAAGCTGTACAGAATTTCAGCTTGTGCTGTTAATAATACAAATGTCATAGTGCTAGCCTATGTGGAACAATTTATTTTACCCCGGGATGCTGGATTCTTAAGGAAACTTGACCCGTTGAAGCCAGACCTGGAACAGAATCTGCAGGACCCAATCATGGAAGGCATTTCAGCATCTGAGGTGTACATCAGAAAAACACTCTTCCTGCTATCGCTTTCATCTTGGGTGACTCATTTAAGCGGTTGCTTTATTTTCAAAACTTATGTTCATAGCAGAGCAGAAGTTTAAAGACTTCATGTAAAAATGTCTGCAGTTGACTTTAACAAGGAAAAACGTTAACCCCATTATCAGCTGTCTTGCCTCCTGCTCGAATAAACCTCAGTAGAATGGGTAGTAGTTTTGCTAGCCTTTCATTTTATATGAAATGTTGAGTGAGGATTTCCCTCTTTCTGTGTTTTCCCCTTTATGTGCATGGACTTGGCATCTCTTCTATCAGCCCTGGTGTTTTTGTGTCTTGTTTTCTTCATGCTGATTTTTGGGCTGAACATTCTGGATTTGTAGTGCTTATCAGATGGTGTTGAACGCTTCCTCCAACGGAGTGCTAAACTAGGACAGGTACACCTTGCCAGGGCACCCAGCTGTGTGCACACTGCGGTTAACTTGTAGCCATCAATTAACCTGAAACTCATATCTTTGGAGTGTAGAAGAAATCCAGAGCACCGGGAGGAAACCCACACAGACACAGGGAGAAGATGCAAACTCCACATAGACTACTGTGCTACTGTGCCACTCTTAACCGGCCTAGGTACAAGTTAATGGTCTTTACTAATAATGCTATTGTCTTTGGAAAATATAATTGGGGGAGGGGGATTTACTGCAGTTGACATGTTACTTATTAAATCATCTGATATGCATATCTGACCAAAAACCAAAATCTTTCTGATTTTTGCAGTTGTAGTCACCTAGGCTGCTTGTTTGGTCTTTAAAGATCTGCTAATGTCATATTAAGCATTCCTAAGCAAATATGCCCACATATGTTATAAAAATGTAGAGACTTTCCTTGCAAGGAGTACCCATATTAAAGAATTTGGACTTTTATATCATTTGTATTGCAAAATTATAAAAGTCATCAAATGAATGAAATTTAAGATTAAATTTTGGTTTAAAATATGAATCTTGGTGATGTACAGCCCTCCTCCACACACACCTAGCATGACTTTTGCACATTAGTTGTCCCAACAGATTACAGGGATTACCACTGATTAGAGTAACTGAGGTGGTATTAAAATGATCTTTATGCAGTGCTTATGAAAGCAGCTTCTCAAAGCATTTGAAAATAAAATTCTAAAGCCAAAGTCTGTATAATACAATGTCTGCATTTAGAAATTCCAGTAAAAATAGAATAAATCAAAAATAGCCTTTAATATCCACAAAAACCAGCAGAAATAATCTATTAACACTTTTAATTCAGGGTCTTGAAGGTCTGGAACCTATCCCAGAAGGACAGGGCATGAGGCAGGAAACACACCTGATGGGTGAAAATCTTTCTCTCATTTGCTCTCTCACACACACATGCATGCTGTAAGGACAATTTAAAGTTACCAATTCATCTAAAACATACCTTTGGACTGAGGGAGTAAACACCTTAACATGGCATTGAAGAACAAGAGATTATTACAAAAAACAGAAATGGTGAAGGAGGTAGAAATGAGGACCCCAGATTTGGGGCATTCCATTTTATGAATGTGTGACATTTCTTGTCACCTTGTGTTTTATGGGTATTTTTGTGTTGATAATGGCTGAGACTAGCATTTGACTCCAGTTATACTAATTTTTTATGAATTTATTACTTCACAATTCTTGGTCCAGGGTGGTCTGTCAATGAATGATTGTTAGCAGGTTGCAGCAGGTCTGTTAAACAGGCACTTTGTCCTACATGGCATTTCCCAGACACTTATAGGTGGCAGTGAGTCTGTGAGCTGGACTTTGCACAGATAATCAAAACTCCTCTCACCCGGTGTTGTTTAATTCACTCCACAATTCAATTCATAGCTTTTTTATTCCTAAAAAGGACCCCAGGATTGAATTTTAGCACCTGAGCTCAGTTCTACGTGTTGAAATTACCATATAGTACTGGTTTTTGCAAGATTCCTGTGCACCAGAAGGATGACAGCACTTCATGCAGGTGAAAACTTTTTTGTTTTTCAGGACATCTTGAGGTCCCACAGCACCTGGGCTGTTCCAGTGTAGGTCTGGATCTGTCTCATTCCGTGAAGAGTTTGCATGTTTACCAGCAGATGGATGAATTATTTACTGCTCCTGGAATCCTTTGACAAACTACACGTTTAAAAATTAGATATTAATTCATTTTGCACAAAATATTATCTGCTCATAGATTTTTCACAGCTGCCTGAATTTTGAGCTTTATGAAAGGATAAATACAATGCATAACACAAATGAAGGTTTGAAAAGCTGCTCCCAGTGTAAAACAATTGGCTTTTTTAGACTTCTCACAGTCCCCTCATATTCAGAGTGAGCCAGAAGTGATTCCTTTCATCACTTCCATCTTGCTGTTGGCTGATCTGCGGCATGATGGGTTTAATGAAGTTATGAAGAAGGTAGCGGGTAGCAGAATGGTCAGGTAGTGCGCAAAGTTGTTAGTGTGGGTGCTAAGGTATATAGTGTGTGTTGTGTAGTTGGGTAGTGCAGGTGCTCTGCACCGTTCTGGGATGGCAGAGCTATGGTTTAGCCTTCCAGAGGTGTTGTGGGGTTGACTTGATGAAACACCCATGAAGGGAGGTGCCCACTTGATAATGCCCACGAGATACTGCACCATCACTTTACTATACTGTGTGTGGGTTTGTAGTTCCCTAACTTTGGACATTAAGGAGATGCAAACCATTGCATAGTGGCTAAATAGATTTGGTGTGGGTTTGACTGTGGGGTTACTGTGGTGTTTGCAGGTTCAGGTAAGGTAAGATGGGTGCTTAGGATAAAGGTTAGGATGTGGGATCCCCTTTGAAGTGCTAGTCCTTTTTTTTAGCACTTTGGGTTTGATATTGTAGCGTCGGGCGCTACAGCTAAGCACCATTTATCTGTTCGTTGTATGCGCGTTGCTGCCGAAGTGCACCCTGGGAAATTGGGTGGAGGGTGGGAATTGAGAGTTGGGGTGTGAGAGAGAAGGAGGCTGGGGTTGTTGGTCACCTGCAGTGTGGGTGCAGAGGGACAGCCTTTCTTTCCTCTTCCCTTGAGACGCCAGTGTTCAGTAAAAGGTTGTGTGTTATGGAGACCGGCGTGGTGTCCTCATTCCCTCCATCCGAGCCCAGACCGGCACTCGTTACAATATGAATCTGTCTAAAATTTCCTATGTTGAACTAAAAATGTTGAAATTGCATTAATAAATTCTAGAACACCTCAAAACAAATATTTTGAAAGTAATCAGATAGCAGTAATTTTCTGAAGTTAATGCAATTTCATTGCATCATTGCTCCCTCATTCTCCTTGTCTGCAGCAATATTATTTATTAGCTTATTACATGGTCAAACATGCAAATCCCAATACCCAAAATCAAGGTACATAAAGGATGTTTAAATGTTCTGTTTGTCAAAAAAATATAAGCCAGATATAGGGATACTAATGGTGAACAAAAAAGACCAGGTTCAATAAAAAACACTTTCAACAGTAATTTCAGCATTATTATATTTGCGTATGCTCAGCAGAAGTCAAGATGTTGCCACACATAGTGCAGTTTTTTTGCCTGTGGAGGTGTGTGGCAACAACATCTTGACCTTTACTATCATACATCACTATAGTGAGGCTACCCTTTCCACTGCCCTTCAGAAGGAGCACCAATGCCAGGCTGCTCTAGCTCACTTGGTCCTTGATAAATTTTTGTCTAAACTAACAAATCATTTGACCAGTTCATACATCTGGGATTTTTTTTACTACAGTAGCAGTAGTGGTGACCAAATTTTGAATCTACTGCAACACACCTGAGGTTTTGCACTTCTCAAGTTTTAAAAAGAAAAGGGAAGTTGTGAAACTCAAGCCACAAAAAACTGTTTTTGTATACTGTTACAGTTAATGCAATCATTTCTGACAAACTTGTGGTAAATATTACATATAAATGTACTTGTACTGAGTAACTATATTTTACAGTGGTATATTTATACCTACACTAGTTCCCCCATGTACAAGTGCAACTTTATTCCACACCCACACACACACACACACACACACACACAGTGACACACATGCGCATATGCATACAAAGTTCCATATAAAAACTGCAGCCCAAAAGCATCTTTTATTTGAGGAAATTTCAGTTTGGAACGAATTTCGATATAAGATCAGACACGAAAAATCTGCAGTTGAGATCTGGGTAAGACCTTCACATCTAATCTGCTCCCGCTTTCTCTCCTGGATGAGACTTTATTTATATTACTGTGCATACCTCTTTTTTTCTTGTTCATTTTCAGTTTATTTTTGGCCATCAATCAGCTGTTTCTCTCTTTTTCTCTCTGTTGCATTTGACATTTTCTCTCCATTACATTGTTAAAAAGAAAGATATCAAATTTTACCTTTGGTAATCCTTATTGTTTTCCAATTTCCAATGCAGCTTGTGTCTCCTTCCTTAGCAGAAAGGCTGAACCATGAAGTTTCTTCATTTGGTCCATGTGGTTCTGATCCTTCCTGCCGCAGTTCTACTGGAGGTCATTTCATTTAAAAACTGTGACAGTTTCTTTGTCGGAAGCACTTTCCCAACTATCTTTAAACCTTCAAGTCAATACAAGCAAATCTGCCAGAAATACAACATGTATGAATTTGCCACCTTGTACGATATAACAAACAGGATCCCTGTGTACTCTGCCTATCGGTACCAGGGAAAAGCAAGTTGCAAACGTATGGACAATTGGCTTATCGAACCCCAGGTGAGTCCGTTTGTGTTTTAACTGAGACCAATAATGAAGATCTTTATGAAGAAGTTTTGATAGTCCAGCATGTTTAAGCATATCTGGGAAAATCTGTGCTGTGTTTGTGTATCACTGATTTACAACCCGTGGAATATGACAGTGTTGTATAAACATTGTTATAAATGTATAAAGTTAATCTATATAATATCTATATCTGTGTGTTCTGCTTGAATCTGTAGCTTGATGATCAGAATGCTGACGGCAATATGGCTCCTGAAACAAGCGTGAACGAAAGCATCAGAGGGGAGAATCAAGCTCTTAACAAAGACTATGCAAAATCTGGCTTCGACAAGGGTCATCTTTACCCTGTTTTCCACACCTTTCAGGACTGCTCGGTTAAAGCCACTTTCACCCTGACAAACGCTGCCCCGCAGAACCGTTCCTTCAACCGTGGCGAATGGTTCAGAAAAGTTGAGCAGAAAACTAAAGACATCCTGGACAAATATTGTATAGCAAATTTCACTTATGTTGTTACAGGGGTTGTGCCAGGAAACGAGCAGATAAAAGGTAGGGTGACAGTACCTGACTTTTTCTGGAGTTCATACTGCTGTCTTGACAACAACCTGAAGCCGCTTTACTCAGCAGGATACATCAGCCCCAATAAAAAAGGTGAAATCATTGGACCCATTCTAGTGAGTAATCTAGAACGCACTCTTAGTGATCAGAACCATTACAATAAACCGTTTTCTGTGTTTGGGGGGTTGTGTGGAGACAACATCCCACCCAACCCAGATTCATAAACACCTGAGATGCTGAATAGCCTGTGACTATAATCTGCTAGTTTACCTGCTTTGCAGTCCTGAAGTGTGATTCAAGGTGCATGAGCGGAATCAGAAACCCACTCATGCTTATAAAGCTGCGCTTGGCAAGCTTGTTATAACCTGGGTATTACAACATAAAAATAATAGAATAATGTTAAAAATCTACTTTATCTTGCTGTAACTGGCACAGCTGAACGAAATATAATCTAAATAAACGCTACGCATGGCACAAGCTGTCTGAGCTTTGTGAATTATTTGTGAAGTTGCTTAAAACGAAAAAAAAATCCACTTAAGAGGTTCATTTAATTTGATCTATAAAACACACTGTGCACTTCCAACGTGGAATAATATAGAAATAAAAAAGTTAAATATTTCTTTTGCAGATGCCATTGTTCACGGCAATTTCTCCTGTGGTGTTGCGCCTGCTGCGGTGCGCGAAATACGAAGCTACTTGTGCGCCCTAAGCGGCACGTATTTCGTTCAAGACAGAACTGATGAATTTGGGCAAAATGAGTCCATTCGACGCAGTTTAAATGTCACCGTTTCAGTGCGTGGATCGGTACGCGACCCCCAACGTCAAGTCGGAACTCGCTTTTCCACATTCAGCCGCTTTCACCTCAAAAAAAGAAAGATTATCAGATCGCAGAATTCAAACACGTTTTGTGCTAAACGTCGGGGATATTTGAGTCCTTGCTCATGGCACAACGACCTGTAGATGGCGCAGTATTCCCACTTATCGACTCCCTTCCGTGTGCACTTTCTCCAGTCTTCTCTAGTGACTTTATTACTGCTGAAAAAATGCACCAGACCGAGCACAGAAACGCTTATGTTATGCAATATACTTCCTATCAACATTTTATAACGTTTTACTTACCTACAACAAACACAATGGGCAATTTAGAATGCCCAGTTAACGTGAACCACGTGTCTTCACTGTGGGAGGAAACCGGAGCAGCCGGACGAAACCCACGCAGACACAGAGATCACGCAAACGGCATACGGATTTAAATTCGAACCTACTACCGCCCTCTACTGGCGTTATTTACACTGACCGGAAGGGTGACGCAACCGAGGGTAATCCGGATAGACAGCTCACAGTCCTGGGGAAAGCAGCTATTTCCTAACATGTTTTAAGTTTATGGAGTTCATTTTAAGTTTAGGGAAAATTAAACAGTGATGAGCCCCCACCCCTTCGGCGGAAAACTGGGCGTTCAAAGTTAATAAAAAATATGGGAATTTGATGTCTGCTCCGTGATTACAAGCAAGGGGAATAACGGTGAAATGCGAGTTCAGTCGTTGGAATCGATCGGTTCGCTTATAGTCAGTCTCGGGGAGTCATGTGCGCTCGTACGACGGGGTTTGGGGTTGAGCGGCCATGTTCGGGCTCACATTCGAAGCCTACGAATCGGTGTGACGTAACGCATCAATCAAAGGGGAAACTGTTATTCAATGCGTTCACCGCACCCAGATTCATCCCCTGTAGGTGACAATAACAAACAACACTTCGCGGTATGTATGTGGTGAGGAGCCCAAAAAGCAATGTGTGTTGGGGGGGGAAAAAAAAAAAAAAAAAAAAAAACTGTTCTAAGTCGGCAAGGGTTGTTATGGCAACTGACATGTGGGATTTCCCGAAAGATGACGTAAGGGGATTTCCACGCTACTCTTAGAGATCGCGAGCGGAGAAAGAGCCCAGTTCCACGCACCGAGCGCCTAAAAAGGTCATTTCAAGCGAGTGCATGCAAGCATAGAACTGCGACATAAGTCATATATCAGGGAAGCTGAGCACAGGGCTGTGACATGTCTTCGGAATTAAAAGCGCCGATCAGTTAAACAACTAAGTGAGTTTGGCCGGGACGAGCGGCAGCGCCTCTTTACTCATTCCCCCCAGCGGTGTGAGAAGCGCGGGGAAGGGCGATGTAGGTGGACGGTGAAAAAACCCGGGGACACACCAACCCCGCACACTCGAGCAGGAGTGGACGAGGGCTGCGAAGCAGTCTGCTTTCATCTCCAGGTTCCACAGCAAAAGTCCGACGCGGAAGAGGAAAACAAGCAAGGATATTGTACTAATAATAATAATAATAATAACAACAATAATAATAATAATAAATAATAATACAAAAATATCAAGAGGAGTTTGAAGGAGTGTTTATGGACAATGCGAGACATGACTACCAGGAGTGATACCTCGGAGACCTACCCAGGTGGGACTTTTGTTTCTTTTATTGCTTTCTCTGCTTATTCACCCTCTTTTACAGCTGTGTGAAGAAAGTGCGCTCAAGTGGGACCATCTGGGACGAAGCTGGTGTGTGTTTTCACTGAACACTTTACGGTTCGAGCAGCTTTTAGCATAACTGAAAGCAGATTTACATATTATTTGTGCTAATGCGACCGATTCTGAGGCCGTGAAGTGAAAATGCAGTAGTAGAATTCCAGCATACCAAACCGCACACTGCTTGTCAAAATGGAAGTGGGCAACTGTAGACAACTGCAGCATTAACAACAGTACTGACTGAATGACACGCTGCAGTTTTTACTTCGTTCGCCCGGCGAGCAGACGCGTCTGCCTGCAGCTTCAGCCAGGCTGTTCATGCGCGCAGCGGGCAACGCGTTGGATAGACCCTAAAATGCGAAGCTGCTCTCAATATCGCGATATTTTGTGTGCGCGAGAAAGCATGCGCAGTGCGAGCGAGGTGACGCGCAATTTTCGGAGCTGTCCGGTCAGAGGCCGCGCGGACCGCGTGGGTGCTGGGCGGTTGCGTCCGAGCGCGGGCGGTGATGTCACTGCGCCGCTTTGTGCATTTTAAACGAACAGTTTTACACATCATAATACGCCGGGGTTCATGTAAATTAAGGTTATTTATTTAATAACAATGATGCTGCAATTACCTCAGAGTCGTTGTGCTTCATCCGCATGACAAAGACAAATATACACTTTTGCCGGTGAAGCAACGCAACCAGCATATAGACAATTATCACTCATTGCCGTTAAACATACATGCACGGCAGGGTCGCGGTGGACCGGAGCCTGTCCCGGAATGCTGGGAGGGGTCGCTGCACACGCGCGTGAATCTTGTGTTTTCGCTACAACGAACAAATAAATGAGGCACTGCGCTGCTTGGAGCTACACTACTGAACTCTCAAGCTTCCCGGTTGGAATCCCAGTCCTATTTACTCTCAGTTAATACAGCAAAAATACCTACAAATCCACTGTAAAAAGTTGCCTATTCAATACCGTCAGTCGCTTTGGACTCAGGCATGAGCCAAATAAAAATGATTAATAATAGTAAAAAGATTTTTTTTAAGAAAACCCGCAAGCAATAACGGATCCAGCGTTCCCTACGGTAGCTTCGTCGCAGCCGTACGGCGCTGTTTGTTGTTTACCTTGCTGGGCGTGTCCACGTGTTCCAGTGCGTCACAATACTGCGTCACGACGGCGGTCATCATGGGCAGCGCCCATGTGTCGGGCAGCGTGTGACCATCCACTGTGCAGTGGGGCCTCGGCTTCAGTCCGCTTGGGCGCTGTCATCCCTGGGGCTTCCTTTCTTTTTTGTTGTTTCACGGAAAAGCATTTTTTTGCGCGCAAACTAACACTCCCCCCCCCCTTTTCTTCCCATTTTCTTAGGAGAAGAGTTGGGTGAGTACACTTTTATGTTCTTAATGGAATGTTTAATGTTACTCTTGCTTATAAAAACGTTCATTACAATGCAAAATTTATTATTATCAATTTCCACCTTTAATTGCGGTTAAATATGTTAAAATCTACACTGGTGAATGTGTGCAAAAACTGAAAAGGAATTTATTTTACTTATTTAATTGTGCATGAATAATATGTCAACATAAAAATGTTGTTACATAGTGCATGTATACAAACATGTATTTTAATAATCTGGCAATATCCGTAGTCACATCACCGCTCTTTTCTAGCAGTTTGAATCATTTTATTGTTGTGACAGACATCATTGAGGAGTTCCTGAAAAAGATGACAGATTCGAGTCCCCATGTGACTGCTCCAGTCTCCCTCCCGGGACCCCCACCTCCTCCCCATACAGCAGACATCCTGGAGCGCAATGGGTCTTCACAACTGGTGTCCAGAGGTGCATGCCCTCAGGTGAGTCTGCTTTTCACTATGCACAAGCAGTGCAGAAAGGTGGCTGAGCTAAGTTGCGGCAGGGGTTGCCTCTGTGCTTCAGCATAGGGAGTAACACTTTACGCTCTTGGATTAATTTCTGAGGGTGATCTTCTAGATTTTTCAGCCAGTAATCAGGCTTTCACTTGGTTGTGGGTAAGTCACGTCTAAATACAAAGGCAGTCATTGATGAGAATGGCACAAAGAATGTCAAATGTAAACCACCCACTTTGTTTGACGGTTGCTGCTGCAGCGAGAAACTTTGCCGACTTTAAAGCTGAACATACAGCTTTTCTCCTTTAACCAGCCTCTGGATCACAGCGAAGTAACAATGGCGTGCTATATTTCATGCTAAACTTTGAATAAATAACACGCAAATGACTCAGCTTTCAGTTTATAACCACGTGCTGTCAACTTAGTGAGGAACAGGCACTCCTGCAGTTTCTACTGAGTTAGGAAGGGAGGAGGAGGAGGAGGGGGAGTGACGGTTTGTAATTTGATTCTTGCTTTCAGTCGGTTTCTCAACGACATTCTCTAACTGACATGGTCCGCCATGTCCAAAACGCTTTGCAGGTTTCAGGGCGACGCCCCCCTCCCCGTCAGTCCGTCCTTATTGGTTGACTTTCACGGAAGTCAGCCAGTTTACTTGCCCTTAGTTGCACTCCCCACAGTTCCTTCAGCTACTCTTTGTTCAGATGTTTTTTGCTGGTCCTTGGGCATGCTCAGACGCCGAAACACTTGTGCGCGCGCGCACACACACAGACACCCCCACACGCACACATACACACAGATATACATCTACTCGTCACATGCGCAAACACAGACACGCACTCTCAAGCCACAGGTCCTTTTATGCCTTCCTTCTTCACCACACATAGACTCACACACAAACACAGGCGTAGTGCTGGGTTCTGTTTGTCATTACGATAACCAGCCAGCAGCAGATGTTTTAGAGAGTCCGCAGTTTTTCTTTCACAAGAACTCGTACTGCATTTTAGCTAGGAGCACCAAGAGAAATAACACAGTTCTTTGTTAGACGTCAGGAAGCTTCTTCTTTTTCTCTTCCCCTTTCCGTTGTGTGTTTTTTTTTTTTTTTATATATTTTTGAAAACACACCTTCCGGTTCTTCAGACTTTTTTTGATGGCTGCTGCTGGTCCGTAAGTTAAGAGGTACGTGGTCGGTCTGAGATGCAACACCCGCTATCACACAAGTGTGTGTCTGTGCGAATGAGAGGGAGATTTTTTTTTTTTGGTGTGTTTTATTTAGTTAGTCTAAACGTGCTGTGAATTTTGGAGTGTGGCATCTTCTCGTAGGTGCCGTGCAACTCCGAAATGGGTAACAAAGGTAGGCGGCGGAAGCGTGGCAGGGTTCAAAGATGCCTCTGGGAAGAACACTTTAAAGGCACTAAGTCAGATCAAGGCCACAGACAGTGGGGTTAAACCAGGACATGGCCTCTGATGATAGTCAAGCCAAATAACCTAGTCAAGAGTGTGTGACAATCGATAATTTTTGACTGAATTTCTGTAACAGGACTAGTTAAGATGCCAGCTTTACACTTTTGTCTATGTTAAGAAGCACAAATTGGATTTACTATTTGGGTCTTACTTTGAAAGAAGCAGCTTTTGCTTCAGAGAGTTGAAAATGCTGTCTGTTTTGTGAATGTAAAATAAACATGTCAGTGTTATATATGCTTTTTGATTAGCATGTTTAAAACATGTTAGTAATGTCTTATATGTAATGATTTGACTGGGTAGCGAAACACCAAAGGGACTTAAATTTTACTTTAAGTGAGGATGAAAAAATGAGCATTTCTGACTGCTATAAAAAAATGTATTTATTTTTTTTAGAAGATTATGAGAAAACGTAGGACAGCAAGTAGCCAGTGTTTTAAAGATATGGACATGTGACTTAAAGTTTTCTTGGTTCAAGAATCATTGCCCCTATTGCTTTACTCCTGTAAAAGTTATTACCTTTAAGTGCTCAAGTAAAAATACCTAGGTGTGTAAAATAAGTCAAAAACTGGAAGTTGTTTTGGATAAGTATCAGCTAAGTAACAAATTAACATAAAAAAATTGAATGTGTTTTTTTGTAATGTCAGAGCCTGAGCTAAAAATTTTAGTTTCAGTTTTTATGATTATTATTTTATTGCTTAAGGTGGATGCTTTACTGGAAGACTACGGGTTAAAACCCAGGTTCCTGGCAGCTACAGGACACAGAGTTGTATCTATCACTACTGTAATATCTGCTGGCCTGACGTCAACTGTTGTTACTGTGCTGCTGGGATTCGTGGTTTGACTCTGACTTGGACCACTGTGTCGTCTTCCTTCTTCAGCTGTCCAATCCATTCTCTCAGTTGAAGCATTGCAACATGGCTTCATCCATCTCGGGCCATGGCAGCTCATCCCGGAGTGGACGCTCGAGGGGGGCGGCAGCGGGCCAGGCGGGGGCCATGGGCTGTCCACAGAGGGACACTGAACACCTGGAGAAGCTCCTGGACACACCCAAGTGTATAATTACAGAGCAGCCTAAGGAGCGCGGCATGAGATTTCGTTATGAATGCGAGGGTCGCTCTGCCGGGAGCATTTTGGGGGCTTCCAGCACCGAGGCCAACAAGACCCTTCCTACTGTGGAGGTGCGTACACAAGTGTTCCATTATGTAGAATGAGGAGAATTTGACTTGTTACCACTGCTGTCTCTTAATAACAGTGTTGTTAAATAGCCTTGAATTGTGCAAAATGAGCAGATTCTTGTTATGAAATATGACCAGAAAGGTTGATTATGCAGACTGTTCTAATTTAATCTGATGTATTTGAGAAATGCTTAGTGTAGTAATAGTATCATCTTACCAAGTGCAGGTACGATTAAGCTGAAAGAGGAATTCTAGTGAGGAACATAGAGGATGGAGTGGCAGTGTTGGCACAGGTTTCCATTCCAAAACCTGGTCTGGATGGTTTCTGCACATTATGGGGGTAATCTGGAATCTACCATCAGTCCCAAAACAATTGGGGCTTCCCCCCGTGGTTTAAAGAGCATTGCGCTTTTCTTTCTAAACAAGCATATATGGAAAATGTGCGTAGCTGAAATAGAAAGTCCCCCTGGAGCGGCCTACACCATTGCCGTGGGCTGGGGATCTCCTCCGTATTGTGCCACCCTCTTTTAACAACGACAAACCCTCTGAGAAGCTGCAACTTTCTGTTTGTTGGACCAGCAATACTTGTTTGAAATTAAATCAGTTGTGTTGTCAAGGCCAGCCTAAAACAAGCTACGTTAACACCAACTACACATTATTGTTGTTGTTGTTATTGTTATTAAGTATGAATGTTCGTAAGTGGTGATATGCTGTCACTGGGGTGAATGAATAATAAAATAGTTGCCTTTCTCTCTTTTTCATTATTTTAACCGAACAGATTCATGGGGATTTAAAGCACATAAAGAAGGTGAAGATAACCGTGTCTCTGGTGACTAAAGACATCCCGCACCGGCCACACCCCCACAGCCTTGTTGGCAAAGACTGTACTGATGGAATCTGCGTTGTATCTCTGAACCCCCGCACCCACCAGCGGCACAGGTAAAACCCAGATTTTCCCCAGGCTTTGTGGCCTCACATCTTAATCCCCAGTTATTTTCTGTACATAATATTCAACAGACAAATTAAACATTAAACTTTTTTTAAATTTCATTTTGTTTGTGTCCTGTATTCCAGCTTTACCAACCTTGGGATTCAGTGTGTGAGGCGAAAGGAGCTGGATGCTGCCTTGGAGAAGAGAAGGAAGCAGAAGATAGATCCTTTTAACAGTGAGTAGGGCTGCCCCTTTCAGTCTCTCTCATGCCACACGTAGACATGGACTTTGAGTTCTGCAGATACTACATATCGATCTTTTTATGTAATTTTTGGAGACTATGTTATGTTACACAGTAGACATAACATAACTGCTCTGGCATCTCTCAGGAGAGATCTACTTCAGTTTGTCTCTTGGTTGCAGTCTAGAAAATGTCTTTCCTTTCCCCTGTCTCTGGAATCACTGTTTCTTGGAAGCATCACTAAGTGCAGCATCAGAACCAGAGTTGTGCAGAACAGGCCTAGTTGGTAGTTTTCACTTGTGAAAGCACACCCGCAAAGGAATCACAGATTTGCTGTATAGGTTGATTGTTCACCCTTTCTTTCTTATTGTCACACATGAAAAAAGTATAGAAAGTTCCCCTTCTACTGTGTTTGATGGTTCCTTTGAATTTCAGTGTTGGACCCTAAAGCTAGTAACAAAGCAAAAATGTGCAGGTTTCCATTTCAGATACCCTCTTTGTCTCTTTGATATATGTTTGCTCAGACTTTTTGTGTATTTATAACTCAAAAAATAGTTTCAGTGAACAGATGGGGACAGTGGACTGAGCACGCGTCAAAGGTTTATTTGCCTCTTGGCAGTTAAACAGACTGAACATACTGCTATTTATGAAGCTTTTGCGTCTCAAGCTAATCAACATTGGGTTACGGCATCCTGTGACCTACAGTTCTTTTGCATTGCTGTGTGTTGACATTAGAAATAAAAGCGTGAAAGACATGTCTTTACGGACTGTTCCAATTAAAACCACAGCAGGGCATCTGCTGAAAACAGTGAGGTATTCATGCTAGCTCCTTTAATGAAATGGAGGCCCTTGTGCCAGCTTCAAAGCTATAGCTTTCAGTGACTGTCAGTTACAGTCACTTTGGAGTTTCAGTTATATGTTTATTTAAACATTATGATAAAATGCAGCAATAACCATTATACCCCACAAATTTCACTCCTGCTGTCATCACACATGCCTTTTTTTTAATTTAGTCTTTTTCAGGTATTTTTGACAGTTATTTTTCTCCTTTTGATAATGCCCTGGCCTTAGAGATGTTTTTTTCTTTTTTTACAGTAATTGACTGTAGGCCACTGAGTAAGACATCAATTTAGTAGATTTTCATCCACAAAGGAAGGGATTCTCCCCAAAAAGCCTGTGGTGTTGGGATAGTCATGTTGCTCTTATGTTACTGTAATAGTGGAATTAATATTACCGCACCCTGCACCCATTAGCTGTTCCTGGGTTTGAAAAATTATTTACAAACGTATGATTTTGTTGTTTGGTCAATTCATCAGCAGCATTAGCACGATTCTGAACACCAGTAAGTGTTGGAAAAGCCATAGAGAAAACAGGCAGATTAAATGTACTGTACATTATCTGCTGTAAGTTGCTTTTTAGTAATCTAAATGATTGTGGATCATACAGGAGCAAGGCTGTCTGCAACAGTGCAGTATAAGCAACATTGGCCATGTAAATGTTTTTGTGATTTTTACATACACAACTGTTATAAGCAACTACCCAGAAACATAGGTGACCATTGGATTCACATACGGATTCGCTATCAGCAGGAACTTACATGGGTGTACAGCTGACTGATTTGAAGTGACTGCTTGATTCTGCTTGCTTTAACAATGTTTTTAGCCTTGATATATCTGATAGTTGCCATGGGATTTTTTTCCCCTGTCTGCTATCTAGGTTTGAGCCTCAGCTTCTGTCATAGCCATTGACGTGGTAGGAGCAGGTTCACAGCTGGTGTCTGCGCAATGAAAAAGGGGAGAGCAGTAGTGGGGATTCTCCGTAAACCGTTCTCTGTGTAGTGACCGCCATATTGAGATTTCACAAGGAAAAAAACAAGTTGCTCATATAGGGTTTCTCTGTAAATGTGCGCATCATATCTGAGATTGGTCATGGATGAAAGCCAAGTGTGGTGGGTATTGGAGGGAGTCAATGGAATGCAATTGTCTTTATCTATACTACCCCTGAATGAGAAGTTCAAATTATTTCATAGCTATTCACTTCAGATTAACTGTTTGTTCAGTAGGTCATGGTATTTTGTAGTTTGCTTAAAAAGAAATGGATACAAAAGATGTGAATGTGTATGACTATACTGACTGAGAGATGCTGTTTTGTTGGTAATTTTCTTGGGTCATCCTTATCTGCTTATGTTTATATAGAATTAGTTTATAATATTATGGGAAATAAAGGAAAACCCCTTAGCAAATGGATTGTAATTGTCAAGCAAAGGAATAAAGTTTGTGTCATGTTGCCAAAACAGTGCAGTGTGGTTGTATTGTTGATTTTATTGTTATTCATATAAGAAATGCAGATCCCCTGTACTGATGGGAGCCCTCCTTTGTCTCATCCCAGCTGATCATTCGAAGAGCATTGAGGACATTGACATGAACGTGGTGCGCCTGTGTTTCCAGTGTGAGCTGGAGAGGGACAATGGTGAGAAGAGCCTCCTGAGCCCTGTGGTGTCCAACCCCATCTTCGACAAGAGTAAGATCCGAAACCCTGCTGCGAGTACTGCATTACTTACTTACTTTGCTATGCTGTGCGGTAGGGTCATGTTCAAACTCTTCAGGGACACCATAATTTTTCCCCCCGGAGACATGTCATTTTTAGTTTAAAAATTTTTATATACACACACACACACACACACCCACCCTTGTGACTTATATACTACTACTTAGTATATACTACCCATATGTTATTTTGGCCACCCTTGTACTTAAGTATACTTTCTTCACAAGGGTGTATGTATGTATGTATGTGTGTGTATATATACAGACACACACACACACACACACACACACACACACACACACACACTACAAGGCTACCAAATTCATGGTTTTGGCAAATGTTGGGCTTTGTGCAGAGTGCACTTTTATCCATTGTTCAGCTTTTGCTGAACTCATTATGGAACCTTAACAGGTTACTGAAATTATACTTCTCAATATGTGCCCATATGGCTGGAAAAGGAACAGTTAGGCAGCTGCAGGGTGAAGGTGCCCCGCCACCTCACAGGCTATGAAACAGATGCTTATTGTTTGTGTGCCTCTTCTGTCGATAACAGAGGCGACCACCACGTCAGAGCTGAAGATCACCCGTCTGAACCTGGACCAGGGGCCCTGCACCGGCAAGACGGAGATCTACCTTCTGTGTGACAAGGTGCAGAAAGGTGAGTGGTCTTTATAGGGTTTTACTGCCGCTATCCTGAGTGCTAATTCACAAAAATGGTAATGATTCACGAATGCTGAAGGATCCATTTACCAGTAGCTTAGTGGAATGGGCTGGTTGAGTTGTAGGAGGCACCCTGCTGTAAGAATTCATGTCATTGTACTTAACATTTATTCAGGTGTTCAGTTTTATGAAGGATGAGAAACTGCAAGTTTTTACTGAAAAATAAATGTGAAAACAGTAGGATGTGAAATATCCAGTATGTATGTTAACTGACTTGCAGATGCAAAATAGCCAATTTTATGTGCTTTTGACAGATGACATCGAGATCATCTTTAGTCGGGGCAGCTGGGAGGCAAAGGCAGAGTTTGCCCAGACCGATGTGCACAGGCAGATCGCCATTGTTTTCAAGTCTCCCCCTTACCAAGAGCAGGACATCACGGAAAAGGTGGAGGTCAATGTTTTCTTGCGACGCCTCTCGGACCACATGGACAGCGAACCCGTCAAATTCACCTATCTCCCCTACAACCCAGGTGAGCAAGTGCCACCTCTGCACACTTGCAGTGAGGCAACCTCTTCCTTTCTGCCTTGCAGTTTGTGTAGGTAGCAGGAAAAAAGACATACAAGTGGTTCTATTGAAACTGAATTTTGTGCTATTTTAGGCCACACAGGTTCTAATTTAAAATGCGTTACTTCCTTAATTTCATTCTAGGCAAAAGTATTTTAACATACATTAAGCAAGCTACTGTAAGAGACTAAACAAGATTATTTTTCCCCACACATGACCTCCAGATTTACTTCGAATCAGTCTGACTAGATTCATGGTATAATTTCATAATTAAATTGCCACATTGTATTTTCTCAGTTTTCTTAAAATAAAAAAAATGCAGCACATGAAGCGCAAATAACGGTCAGTTCAGCGTATGCCAAACCGAAATATAGATAAAATCCCCCTCTGAGTCATACCCTATGTTGTAACATGCTTCTGCATGACCTGTTGAAAAACGGCTTTTCCTGAAGTCCCTTTTTATTAATAAATCTTGTTTAGCTTTGGTGAAAAACTGTCTGTGCAAAACCAAAAAGTTTCATAACGGAAGTGGCATTGTATTCCTGAGAAAATTCAGTCACAACTGTCATTTTGGTTGAAAATGTTAATATTGTCCAAGCATTTTGATCCACTGTACCCAATATAATACTGCCAGCAGGATATTTTCAGAGGTGATGATGGAGATCTTGCACCACTGCAGGTTCTTCCCAAGACTGAAATCTCTCAACAGTAGACATACAGATGAAAGTACAACATTGATATGCATTAAAATGTGTATCTCAAATCCAAATACAAAATGTGCTGACAGTTGATTCTAAAAAATTTTCGTACTGTTGACATGGTGTGACTCATATTAATTTTTTGTTTATTTGCAGTTTCATCATTTTGTAATCCTTTGAATATTGGCAGCAGTGAATTTACCTCAGTTGTTACCATAATTACACAGGAGATGTAACTTACATGGGTGAAATTTTCTCTTCCTGCAGATCCATATGAAGTGAACCGCAAGCGAAAAATCAAAACTGACTTAAAGTTCAACGAGAGGTGTAGTGCCACAAGTAAGCGTTTGTGGGGTTGACCAGCCCTCACGTGCCCTCAAATTGCTTATTTCAAGATAGACCATCAGGACAAAGGCATATATCGGCACACGCAGAATATAGAATACACATAGGATTGATGCCCCTGCAGCAACGGCAGCTCTCATTTTGTACAATAATAACAGTCATGTATTTTTGTAGAAGTCAAGCATATGTCTAACTGTAATTTGACTCTCCACAGCTCAACCTGCTGCTGAAGGGTCCACATCTCACCAGTATGAACACTTTTCCCCCTACTTGCCCCTGGAGTCTCCTTACACAGTGCCAGACCCTCTGCAGGAGGGCCTTCTGTCCAGGCCATCTCAGCCTCTGGAGGAGATCCATTACCCCAACAGCATGGACTTTAAGCAGGAGGATAATATTTGCCCCAGCATAGAAATGAACTCAGAGGAGTTCCAGCTGATCTATAGAACACTTGCGCAGTCTGCTGACGACACCACATTTTCCTCCCTACCCATGTCCACTGGGCTAGACCAGCTGACACAGCATAGCTTAAATTTCTCAGAAAACTTCCTTGAGCATCTTCAGACCGATTTGGACATCCCGCCCAACCTCAGCTTGACAAACATGGACCAGAGCTACAACATGCCCCTAGATAATCGTCTGGATGTGGACTTCTACAATGATGTTCAATTTAACCAGCAATTGAATCATCTGACCAACGGGAACCATATGCCACCACTGGAGGTCCTGCCACAGGACCACACCGACCCCAACTCTCAGGGATTGTCCCTGATTAAGACTGAAGCTATGCAGACACATGAAGACTGACAAGGTGACACCACTAGAGTGTGACATAAGATGCTCTCTGAAATTACCGTGTTTAGTGACATATGTATTGTCATCATTCCACATATTTTTAATACAATTGAAGAGCTCACCAGGTTACGTAGCCCCTGAAGACCACTACACTGCATACTTTGGCCTTCTTGGTGGGCAAAGGTGAGATGAGACTGTTAAAGGCTTCAGACTTCACCTTTTTTGCCCTGTTTATGTACTGTTTATTAGGTTCAGTTGTACATGACTTTTGCCCTTTTGGGATGTGGAAACAAGAGAGACCAGTGATGGAGTGCACAACATAACTTGCATGGTGGCAGTTTTGAGGGACCAGGTTTAAGTAAGTGTAGCCACAATATCGAGGACAGTGAGGATTATGTAGAGCTGTGGTCACCATGTTGTTAAAGATGGTGCGTGACTTTAGCTGTGAGCAGAGGTGATCTGAATATCAAAACGCTGTTATTCTCCTTACCCGTTATTATACAAAAGGGATTTTCTTTGCCTCAAAAATGAGGTGGGAGAAAACTCATGAGGAGTTGAAACATGGTACTTACTGACTGAACTTTGTTGTGAAAATCCACAATCTTTCCATTTGGAGCACCGGTTCAGTGCTGTATTATTTTCTGTTATTATTTCAGCTCTTCTTCAACTTCTTTCATTATCCATCTTTATTAGTAGTAGTCCACCAGGATGTTAGGTGACACTCATGAGTTTCTTGAACTGAATTAAGAATAACTTCATTCCTGAGACATTGAGATTACAACTTGTCAGTAGTGGTTTCAACGTGATATTACAGACCTTGTACAGTAGCAAAAGTTATGTAGTTTTCTTAAGGCTCTCACAGATTTGGTAACGTTACATGCTGTTGTGAGTCTCCACAAAATGGCCTGGGCTTTCTGATTTCACAAGAACATGAGCCATGTTGACAAACTACAATCTAGGCACTGTAGTCAATGCACTGCATGTAAAGCTACTTGTAAATGTTGTTAATAACAATGTGATGTTTTAGTATTGTATGATTTATGACTTTGCTGCTCTGTCATGCTTAACTTCCTTGTTACTGTTGGTTGTTTCCCATTCTGAACGTTTTAAATCAGGTTTTATTAAAGTGAATTTGAAAACAAAATGGATGGAACCTCTTTTGATTTGTTATCTGCGCTTTGTTTTGGTTCTTTCAGAGAACAAGGTAGGATGAAATCCAAGGAAAAATGTAATTATAACAAACTGCAAAACCAAAATATTTCATATTTGGTGTGCTTCACATTGGCAAAACAGCCAAAGTAATAACTAATGGTTGATACATGGATCTATACAGCAAGATTACAACATGAAGCATCACCATCCTTCCATCCTTACAAACTTTTCCCCAGGTTTTTGACCTTGTGGTGCAGTGCCTCGGTAAGAAAAGGTATTCCTTGGACACGATGCCCACCCATCTCAAATTGTGTGCACAAATAACAGTGCACTCTTTCAAATAGCGTGCACCTTCCGAGAGCACTCTGACTGAGTTAGAGCTCCCATCGCTGGATCAGTGAGACGACAGCTGTGTGCTGCTGTGAGCTGCTGTTCCCCTCTTAGCTGCCACAAAAAATATTGTGAAATGACAAAGCTTTCTGTTAGCTGTCTAGATAAGTTGTTGCCTGTTGAGCGGAGGCTGTCTAATGCAGAAGGAATGATGAGATTTAGAAGTTGCTCATTGTCTACTGTCTTTGATGATTCTTCTAAGCCACCGGTGAACCCTTGTAGCCAAATTGGACAAGTAGTGGTATTGGACAGGACATGCAGTGATCTGTCTACAAAAGCTGAAGGCGCATATACCACAAATGTTTTGTTTGGATGACTAACACACACCCCGGTTCCACCTAACACTATGTGAGCGTGGCTATTTTTTCCACACTGATCCATGTTTTGAATTCCTTAGGGAGTGAGAGCCACTGTGACAAGATCATGAGAACAACCACTGGAGGAGAGGCTCCCGCTGTCTACTGCCCTTGTGCTGGGGCCTCAGCACTTTATAGGAGCCTCTATTTTTAGCTCAGCCCTAACAGAGCCGCCTACACACATTCCAAACTCAAAACACATCCACTCTCAGCTACGTGCTGTTGCTTCCTCTGTTTCCCACATAGCCAGCAAAAGTAGACAGCCTGCATTTCACTGTGAGTTCAAACTGCAGGTCACTGATGACTCCTTCAGCCACCATCTCTGTGTTTTAGGGTCTAAAACATAAAATAAAAAATAGAAATTTACAAATCAACCTTTTTTCCCTATCAGCTTTGCTCAAAAGATACAGACTGGGTGCCTTGCCTGAGTGGAGTGGCCACAGCAAGGCCAGTCACTTTGCTGCTGCTCTGCCACTAAATCCAGTGTGAGGAAATTTCATAAACAGCCACAAAGGACACACTCACAACCACTGAACCAGTTTACAAAAGTCCTGTTCTTTGTTGACATTTTGCTGGGGAAAAAAGGAAACTTTGTTTAAATTCTCTGAATTCCACCATCCATACCAAGGATTCAGCACATATTATTAAATGTATCAGATGCATTATTCTTGACGTGGTCACATTTAACCAGTAATGCTTTTGGACAAAACTTTCACATTTTTTAATGTATTGTACAGGGTTGAATTGTAAATTAATGTAGTTAATAATAACTATGCGGTCAATAATTTTAACAACTATTAGCTGGCAACATAATGTTGAGTCTTACGAGTGAGATACCAAGAACGACATAGCATGGTGGCTCAGTTTTGGCTCACAGTCCCAGGAATGCAGGTTGTAACTATGGGGAAGGTCTGCCTGTGTGGTTGCTGCTGCTTCTCAGCTTTGTGCTCTGCTGTGTTTTGTTCTCATATGAGAACACATTACTCACTGCTTAGTCTAACATTACCCTGGACAGTGACTGTGTGAGTGTTTAAGATTCATGTTGCGTACTGCTGTCTGGTCCTTTTCACATCCTGACTTACATGCCATTCTTTCTGCCGCAGACTCCTGGTCACTGTGCCCATAACTGGATAAATGGTTTACTGAAAACAAATTAATTCTGACGTTTAGGACTGTTAAAGCGTGGGAGACATTTGGATTGTGCAACTCAACTTATGGTGAGGAAGGAATCTAACTTCTTTATAACAAAGTGACACTTCTGCAAAGGAGAGACTGGCTGGCCAGGTTGTGTCAGTTACCTATTACAAAGTGACTTCATTGGTCTTACAAATTTCCAAATCCTAACCCTAACCATAAATCTAACCTTAACAATACTTCTAATCCTAATATAACCCTAACAATAACCTTAACAATAACCTTAATTGTTCTCCTAATCCTAACACAACTCTAACCCTTATCTTTATGCTAACCCTAACCATAGCCTTAATTATAACCCTAACTATAATCTTAATCCTAAATATAGCCTTAATCATAACTATAACCATAACCTTAAACCTAATGAGAGGTTATGTTAGTTACCGATTACAAAGTGGCTTCATTGGGCTGACAAATACCCTAAACCTAACCCTAATCATAACCCTAGCCCTAATCCTAACTAACACTCTTACTGGCAACTGGCATTATGAAAAAGGCAGGAACTTGGCAGGGTTATGTGCTCTCAGCTTCCTTGTGAACATGAAATGTTGGCCTTTTGCATCTTATACAGATTTTGAGATGAGGAGAAAAGCAGAAAAATGACTTGATCTTCCTTAAATAATACTTCTAAATGCTGCTTGTTTGAGCAGAATCTTAATTCCTGTTTTCCAGCAGAAGAAATAACGAAACCATTCCATTATACCCCTGTAAAACACATGCAGAAAAGACATAATAGTGTAAAACAAAGAGCATGAAGATTCACCAACTGTAAATTCAGCTGATTAATAATGAGCACAAAATGAAAAAAGTCAGAGCAATGAGATGCTGAACAACCACTGTCTTCATTAATATGGGTAGAGGATCACGATCATTTCAGAACCAACTGATAACACTTAGTGATTTAGAAAGTGGTTGTTTTCCACTGCGTTAACTTACTGCATGTACAAATGTAGATATTATAGAACAGTGCGATATATAACTACGTTTCATTTCACTTACATCCCAAATTGTGCACAGGATCTGTAATCCTCAAGCAGGTCAAATCATTGCTTGCTCTTCAAAGGCAGAGCAACATTCATCACATTTCAGTGATCCAACTCCAACAGATTTTATGAAGCTTCCCAAAAGCTTTTAGTAAACACTGGGATATATTTAAAATGAATTTGCAATATGATCATTCTTAATGTCACACCTGTCTCAGGTGCTGATAGCTGAGAACCCCAGCTAAGTGTTACGGAAATAGAGGTTAATTTATGAGGGGGAAACTCTGTCAATTCACAGCTTTGTTTTTCTTGCAGAAGCACTGGAGTGAGTACGCACACACGCGTGGGCCGCTACGATGGTGGCATGGGTCACTGAGCAAGGCAAACTTTCTGTGAAGTCACTCGGGTGCTCAGACGCCCCAGGCTTGGTTCTGGTGACCAATGTGCGATTAGGAAACAAGGGAATCATTTAGAGGAGGTGTACTTTTTCTGCGACCAAACGGAGAACTGGCACCCGGACAGTAATGGTTTATGGCTAGGGGACATACACATAAAACTCTCGTTCATTTTGTATGAAGTGAATGATGATGACCTGCAGCTGTGTGACTCCTACACAGTTATTGACCAATACTGGAAACTGCTCACTTTCAAGCGCCAGGGAAACTCCAGCAGTGGGAAAGCTGCCAGGCAGAGGAGCTACATCACCATCATGTACACACACACACACACACACACACACACACACAGCTGCACATACAGATGCCACAGACACACAAAGCATGTTTTCTAACCTCAAGAGTGTATAAGCATCAACACCCACACTGACACCCCCCAAAATACTGTACATCAGTCCTATGGATCAAAGTAGTCATCATAAGACTTGATGCAAAACAGTAACTGGTTTAGCACCTCTATGGCTGACAGCTGGCTCTGCAATATGAAGGGTGTAAATAAAACTGTTGTGTTCAATTTTGAAACGAATGGAACTGTGCAGTTCATGTCAGTGGAGTTGGTTAAAAAAAATCACACAAAAGTTACAGTGACTAATACGGCTTTGATGGGGGGAAAAGGAATTAACTTTCATAGGAATTAACTTTCATACCAGAGGAATGAGGAAGTTTAAATGTTTCAAAGTATTGTTGTACATTACTTATTTAGACCCAAAATGTCAACAAATATGTCTAATAAGTGTGTCATAGGTAGGGAAAGATGCATGTGAGGTTGACATAACCTGGATACACTGCCAACACCCCTGGACCTGTTTGTTTTGCAGGTGACATTTGGACAGATTTGACTTTTATGGTCAACTATTTACAGTAACAAAGTGCAAAACAGAGTGTCTGGTGTGTCAGCAAAGCCTGAACCTGATGGGAAAGGTTGAAAAGGAATGAGAAATAAAGAGAGGCAGGAATTATTTCACTCTGAGGGGAAATAGGTACTGTTGAATACTGTGATCTAACAAAAGGCAAACAATGAGCAAAAAGCCACTACTGTGTAAATGCCACAGAAGTACTATAATCCACATATTGAAAAGAAGTTTACTTGGTGGCTTTGGGTTTAGTTTCAAATTATGCAATCTGTTACCCAGACCGACAGAGACCAAAACATTGCTCCCTATTGTTTAGTCAGCTGCTAAATAGCTGCCTATTTCTGAGATTTTTTAAAAATATTAACAAGAAAACTTTTTAAATGACAATATTCAGAAATTCAGTTGTAAGAGTCAGGCCCAGTTTTTGACTATGGTTTTTGTCCAAGCTAATAATTTATTATTTTATTCTGTTTCTTGGTTGAGAAATGAAACAGAAGAGACTACATACAGGTCACAGAAGGTTGAATTTATTATAAAATAAATAATATAAAGTTGTACGTAGTCTGTAGTCACTTTCTTTACGTCACTGCTACATTATAAGACTATGAATTCTTGGGTGCATCAGCAAAAATTTATTTATTGCGGTAGCATGGACAGTGGTGATGGCCAAAGAAAGATATGATCCTTTTAGCTGAGGGCTGCAAAGTAACTTGCAGAGGCATGCAAACATGGTACCTGCTCAGTGCCATTTTTACAAAGGATTAAAATGCAGGGACAACCAACAGGACTTTACAGCAGTCACAGGGGTGACATAAGGTTTTGCACCCGATGCTTCAGCAGCATAATGTCGCAGTGGTTAGCAACCAAATCTTGAAATCCCCTCCCATCATGAGTAATTCACAATGTTCATAGATGCACTTCTGTATGGCACATATTTACAGGAACAGCACAGTGCATTGTTTACTCTCCATACTGCTTCCCCACCATTTTCGCTCCATCATGCTTTTCTGGAAAATCCTAAGAAAAATGTCATGTCTTTCTGTAGTGGTTGGAGGACTTTTGGTCAATCATGATTTGCATTACCGAAGTATGTGTGTGTGTGTGTGTGTGTGTGTGTGTGTGTGTGTGTGTGTGTGTGTGTGTGTGTGTGTGTGTGTGTGAAACACACCGAAAAATGATATTATTCTATCTGAAGCCTTGAATGTTTTCAGATGTCACTCCTTTCCTGTACAAGTTTGCTAGTTCATTCTGATGGCATTGTGCCAGGCTGTAGATTAATGATAAAATTTCTTGTGCTCTTGCTGTCTTTTTCTACAAACCAGATGCTGTAAGATGCCTTAGACAAAGGTCTTAGCTATCATAAAGTCATTCATAAAGCCCATATTTATTTTTGTGCAGTTTAGTTTATGCGGTAGAAATTCAACAGCAAATCAGTTCAGCTCCAAATCAAAGTATAATTTATAACAGTTGAATTATTTAATTCGGTTTTCACCTACATTGCAAAGAGATGTGTTTCATGTGTTGTGTGTGTGCGGCCACCTTGTGTTGGACTGTCATCGTGTCCAGGGTATAGTTCTACAGCCAGGTACCCAGTGGTTCTGGGATAGACACCGGACCCCTGTGGCCCTGGTCAGAATAAACCCATTAACAGTAATGAATGGATGGAACTATGTGGTACAACTGTTCATTCACATTATTTTAAAACACCTGTTTGTTGAGAGTCAGACAAATGTACAGGTGAGTGAGAAGGTGCATCATGCTAACTTAGTGATCAAAGATCAAAAAAGATCAAAAGAATTTATTTGTCACATACTTGGTTACCAAGTATGGAGTTCTCAGAAAATATACATGAATATGTGACATAAACATAGTAAAGTCAACAATTTTGCATAAATTCAGGAGACTTAATCAGTTCTTAAGGTTTTTAATGTTAAATATGCAAGGGTTATAGAAAGCATTTCATTCTGCCCATTTTTCTAGGTGTATTAAACCAACTGTCTTACAGTTTCACAGCCATTTTCTTCCCTATTGCTCTGCAGCAAACTGTAAATGATGATTCTGAAATTAAAGTAATAAAAAGCCTCCCTCCTCACACACACACACACAATATGTTGAAAGTTTTCATTGAAAAAAAAAAGCTGCAGAATAAGTCCACTTAGGTATAGAAGTGGACAAACTACAAGAGAAGGATGAGGCCTGCTATGACACAGCAGTTTCATGATCGCATTAAGCTATTTCCCAGCACGCTTCAGCGCCACCTAACGTCTCGATTGTTTCAAAAACAAAGCTGGGAATTTACTGTAGGATTAGTTTCTGCATTTCTTTGCATTGCCTTGTGCTGCTTCCACCCTTTCTTTCACTGCAACCACACACTGAACCCAGCTGGTCTGCACCCACGCCACTAACCATATCAAGCAAGACAAAGGTAAAAAATATTCCCAGTGACTCATTATAGCAGGGACATCAAGATAAGGCTTGGATTCTGTTATTTAGGCTGCAACTTTTATAAAAGTCTTTCGTAACAAAATTCAGACTATAAAGTGGCAAAGATGGACTGAAGAGAAAGCCTGTGAACCAGTGATTATTAAGTAGCTCAACCGACAATGATTTTAAATGGGAATCGGCATTCTGGTGTTTAAATGTAATGTTTACTAAGAATTGGTTATTGTCATATTTCCTCATACAACATGTATAAAGGGGAGAACAAAATTGTTTTTTTTTTGGAAGGATGGTGATGTGCAACTTCTCTGATTCTATAATGTTGTATAATGATGCCCTAATAGTCTACAAAGTGATGGCTACAATAGAAGTGTCTGATTTCTCTGGTTTGAGGTGAAATAGCAATCAGCATACAATGAGGAGAAAAAAGCAGAAATATGGCCCTCAAATGCCCCCATTATGTGGCCCCCAAAGTCTATGCAAGATGTCACGAAATAATGCATGGAAAAGTGAAGAGAGGCCATCGCATAACTATTAGACAGCCTAACTAGTCACTGCAGTCAAGTTTGTGACTGCTTTTTTTTTCTAGCAAGGCGAGGGGAAATCACCAGAGTCCTGTATGTAATATTAAAATGAACAAAAGTAAAAAATGCAGAATTTACATTAGCTTTTCAAAGAATTCTAGTTAAAATGAGCTTTAAGTGTGGCCAGTCAGCAGATGTAAAACTGAAAAAAGCCAAACTTCTTAATAGCAAAGTAGATCCATCCATCCTTTAATGTCTTGTTCAGTGTTGGGTTACTGTGGTCTGAAGGCTATCGTGGAAGCATCTTTCTCTCACACACACCTAGTCCATCTACAGAGTACTCCCTGCTGTGTCACCATGTGGCCCATATTCAGGTTTTTATGGTAAATTATTTCAATTGGGTTTCCAACAGACAAAAAAAACTGCAGGCCTTATGGAACAGAAGGGTGAGAAGTGCTGCTCCTTGGCACACAAATGGCTTTTAAACTTCAACTCCATCTGGGAAGTTCATGAGAATGTGCTTAGACAAGCAGCAGCCAGAAGACCCAGGTCAGGTGAGGTCTGGGACTTGGAGGACAGGTTAATGGTACTTTCCTACACAGGATCCTTTTGCATACCTCACTAGCGCACTACCTACCATCATTATTTTTTTCAAATATGACACAGCAGAATTCCAGCAATGCCTTTGCTGAAAGATACACAGATAAAAAATAGAGTACTTTAATTTTCATTTATATATTTTACTGCTTGAAATGCACATCTTTTTACATAGTTTCTGGGATTTTACCTCATGTTCATTCAAAGAGAAATAGGTCCTATTAGAACACACATTACTCTGCCGTGTCTGGTAAAATATAATTGTATTCACGTATCCAAGAGGAATATCACATCATTAATACAGCATATGCTGAAAATTAAATGAAAATAATAATAATAAAAAAAGAATAAATGTAGCAATGACACTAGGAAGACAATCTAATCTGCAGAGGTTAATTTCACATTTCCAGTTCCTGGAAATCAAGTGGTTTTCTGTTGCAGAGACCTGTTGTGGTGAGAGGTGAATTCTGAGAAGAGGACTTGTGCTGCAGTTTGTGTGGTTATAAGAAAAAGCTGCAGCTTTGAGACAAGCCTGGTTCTGAGAACACTGCCAAATAGGGTCAGTGCACGTTTGCTCACATGGACCTTCATCTCTGTTACTCATTTGTACAACCAGAGTTGTAACTGCATTACAGAGAAAATTTTAAAAGTCAGCAGCAGTGATTGCATAATCCCCATTCTGTGCATTGCATCGATGCTGGACTTTGGCTTCACTCTAAAAATAAAATGAAAATTGAATGAAAAATTATTAAGCTGCAAAGGGTGCAGAGAAGTCTATTGCACTGATTTACTGCAGTGTCTACATGTCAAAGAATCAAAAGAGTCAAAAGAGTTTATTTGTCATGTACATTTTTACTGAGTATACCATGTAGTGAAATGTGCTCTGATTCAGGATAGGAGACTGTGCAGAAAAATTCACAAGTAAAACAAGCAAACAACCAAACACCAAGAAGACAAGAAACAAACAGCAAATAGATAAATGATGTACAAGTTTAACTGCAGTTGCTGTGTTTTGCTGATGCTCTGGAGGTTTGATGCACACTTCAAGCCTCACTACATCACACCAGGTGTTTGGCCAACCTTACCATGTTCCTCAGAACCCCAACAGACCAAGCAGCATTGTACTCCTGCCACTTTCCCAAATTGTTTCTAAACGGCGACTTTATTATAAACTTGTGGCACTTGCACTCATACGGAAACATGGTAGTGGGAAGGGAAAGCAGATGTGAGATGTAAACTATGGTTTGAACTGCACCACAGTGAAATGATCTCAGTTCTTCACTTGGTGCAGATATAAACTGTAGGAGCAGCCAGATTCGATCACACTTTAATTCATACAGAACAAACAAAGCAGGCTACAGAGGAACAAACTTGAATGCAAATTAAAGATAACAAACAGGGATTTGTTTGCGTTGTGTGCGCCTCTTTCAAGTGAATGTGTCATTCTTAACATTCCTAACGTGTGCATGTGTGTGATCGCAATGGACTGGCATCCCATACGGGGTAGCGCCTGCCACACACTGTTCCAGAACAGACACTGGGGCACCACTACACTTCTTAGGAGATGCGGTTGTTCAAAGGATGGATGTCTTGCATAAACCTTGCAGCCGAAGAGAATCCAGCTCTGGTACAAAAGTCTAATGCTTACCACATGCATCAGAGAAGCTCTGAGGTAAACCCCAACTGGGTTGAAGAAGGGCACTAGTGGGACCCATGTGTTTTTTTATTTATATTTTATTTATATTTAATTGTGTCTAATTGGGAGACCAACCAGCTGCTCCCACAAATTCAGTATAACTTAAGGGCCCCCTTGAAAGTGAAGCTTTTCTGCACCAGAGCCCACTTGTTGCTTTCAAGGCCCTGGAGGGACCCTGCCCTTGTTCTCTTCGACATGGTGGTTTTACCATAAATGCTCCAGTAAAGCTCTGAATTGCTTCTGATGAGGACATTAGCTAAACACGCAGTCTAATGGCGCTGTATTCGGATCGGGACGTTTCAGGTTTCAGTCCCACCACCTGCTGTAGTGCTCTTGAGCAACGTATTTACTGAAGTTGTGCCAGTAAACGCAACCAGTTACTCAGCTGTATGTATAGGTAATTTTATAGTAAGTGGCTTAAGATTCTTCATCACCTTGCAGAAAAGCACCAGCTAAATTAATAGATGTTAATACAGTGAAATTAAAAAAAAAGGCCTTTTCCAGTGGAGTGCAGGTGAACAACTGTAGTTTCACACCCCCCAGCATCATCAGACCATCTCTGAAGAGAAGATGTATATACCATGGAGTCTGGCTGGGTTCTCTCTTTCTCATAGGTGCTACAGGACTGTGGGAGGTTTATCCGTCATCCTTAACCAGTTGTGCTGGTGATGTGGAAATTATCCTGGAATCACTGGGCAACAGGCTAAGAAACCATAACCTGGGTGGGATGCCAGTCCACCGCTGCGTGCCCACACACGACTACAGAGACACCACAGTGGCCAATAAACCTGAAGCATATGTCTTTGGACTGTGAGAGGAAACCCACATTGATGGAGCTGCATTTGAATCCCTGCCTGAACAGCACTATGGGACGGACATCTTCCAAATGAGGCATCACCTGATAAAGCCTGAAGCCAAGAAGCGGTACAAGCAGACAGCTCACACTACACACCTTGTAGGAGATTGTGTGCCAGTGTTCACCCCTGAGCGTCTGTGGGGTTTAGTGCTGTGAGGGGCAGACTTATGTAATTGGAGAAAACTGATCAAAACGCAATAAATACATTTTAAAAACTGCAATATATTATCAGCTTAAAGCTTTGTTGTTACACACAAATTTTCACTGTATTCTTTCAAAGGACTTTTTTTAATAGATCTGAAAGAAGCCTGAGGAGTGGCTTGAACCCGAAACTATGTGACCAGAGCTCGCTTAAGGGTGTGAGATTTGGCAGCCTGGCATCGGCAAACATCTCCAACTTGACCGACAGCTTCCAGCCCTGTCCACTGGCTTTAGGTGTTCATGCTCATTCCTTTTTCCAGGTGACTGCTTCAGTACTGCAGAGCTCCTCTGACTTTTCTCATGATGCCATAAATGTGCACAAAAAAAAAAAGAATCAGATCTGGCAGATCAGTGGGTATTTATAAAATGCAGGTTGAACGTGCCAATGCACAGCTGCATCTGCATTCTGGAAACGCCTGCAATAAATCAAAACACAGCAAGCAGAACCGAAAATACCTAAATGGAATGTCAGGTATTTCAACGACTCATATGAGTGAAAGCCCAATGCTTGAGTGCTGCTGGGAATACAGTCAGGTTCTTGGAATAACAGTAGAGCAGACTGAACTCGGATTAATTTAATGAAAATGACTTAGGATGCACAGGATATAAACTGTCAGGAAGTTCAGGTTAATAGACACCGATGACCTTCAAGTTATTTGTTTTCCTATTCAGCAAGAGACAGATGAACAACTATCCAACATGCACAAAAATACATCATGCTATCAGTTTGAATGTTGCCCTCATTCAGCTACATAGCGATTAGCATGTGTTTGCACTGAAGTCAGGTGGTTTCCAGGAACTCCAAGCCCTGCTCATTACATCTGTTGTCATCTCAGTGGTACTGCATTTTTTTCAAGTGTTAATTATCCTGTTATGTTTGCAAAATTGATTTTTTAAAGCAATATTATGAAAGTAAGAGCCAAAGTGCACCTGTTGCTTGGTTTATAGTAAAGGGTATTTCCAATGAGCCCATACTGTCCAGAGCCAGAGTGCTGGCAGTATGGCCGGTATTTCCCTGTAATAAAGGGCCCATCACCCATCTTTTGCCTCTCTGCAACCTTGGGAGTTCCCACACAAGGGCTAGGTAGCCACAAACCCACATCACTAGACAAAGCAAGGACAGCCTCCTACAAGGTGAAGCAAAACCAAAAATAAAATAAGCAAACAACCGTTTGTGATCTCGTTTTCTGTTTTGCGGTGGGTGTCAAATTTTTTTTTTTTTTTTTTAAATCAGTGCCTTAATAAGGCAAAGATCAAAATAGCAGCCAGCTTGGCAATAAGTGGGTTTGATTTCTCAGAAGACCAGGGTGTCTAAGTGTATGTAGCAAAACAGGACCATTTGGAAGGACTTCCTCAGCACACTTCAGGCTCAGCATAAAAGCACACGAGCTGCTTGTGACTGCATGCACGCTCCATGCTTTCAGGAGAATTTTCCTGTGCTGGGCTCTCAGTAGGGACACATGACCAGGGCTCAGGCTATGCTTTCACAAGAGTGGTATAAGGACAGGGCCTTGCAGTAACCTTCTATTGGCCTGTGAAGTGACACCATCACGCAACAATGGTACCCTTTCTGATGGGCACTGTGACACATGCTTGTGGATCCATGACAAATTCAGATGCAGAACTCAGCTTGACATACAGTACATGTCTTGCTTTCATTTACCTACATGGAGCATTGAAGACTCAGTTGGGCCCTTGGCCATCATCATGGTGTTGGGAACACTGCCATCTCTTGGTCGTGTTCAGGTATGAGACTCTTTCTCTCAGTGGGCTCCTTCTGCACAAACATATTTGTACGAACCTGCACTTACAGCACTGCTCAGAATGCCTCTGCTCACACAAAAACACAGGCAATTAAAACATTTAAAATACTGAGAAAAACAGCTCAATTTACATTGAATACTGAAATAACCAGCCCGATTTTGCATGTAGACAACCTTGTTTTCCCTTTATCCTACTAAACCAAATAATTAAACATACTGTGATGTCAAGTTACCAACTGTTAAGGTATTTTCACCATGAATATAAAAGTCTATATTTCTGAGCTTAAACACTACAATTTTAACCTCACATGCAGGAGCCTATACCCATCTTCATATTCTTTCATTGCAATCAATAACTCAAAGTGGTGGGTGAATGGAAAGTTTATTCTTTTTAACGGTGAACTCAATATACATGTATAGAATTTAACTGAATTTGAAATGTTCACATTATTAAAAAAAATAAACAAGAATTTCTTGTTGGATAGTTGCGGTTACTCCTCACCCATCCATAACCCAAGACCCACAGTCTCTTAAATTAAATTTAAAAAAAAAAAAAAAAAAAAAAAAAAAAAATTGTGTCCTCATTTCTTTTCCACAATCACAGGTTCAGACAGCTTTTGGGCCGAAAGCTCCTTCACGAGGTTCTCCACACAGGTAAGAAACAGTGGCGTTGGTTCCTTGAGGTGGGGAGACAACAAAGAAAGCAGAATAAGATCACTGGCAGGGGAGCAGTAAGGGCTACAATTCTTGTCTATTGCTACAGTCTGGCCTGGCAATAATCTACTCAACCCTTAAAAAGGCAGTAGGCATGGGAACAGTTTAGAACACCAACTTGCATCCTACAGGTTTTCAATTCAAGTTTCGGGGGGGGGGGGGGGTCTTCCAGCATTTCCTTGAGGGTGCTGCTTAACCCAATTTGTTCCAATAAAATGTTCAAGAACATCACTGTGAGTACAAGCAGCATAATAATAATATTAATAATAATGAGTAATACCTTGTGTTCCAGTTGTCTCTGCTTCTCCACAGCCTCCTCAAGACTCAACCCAACCCACTCAGCTTCCTCCTCTGGTATTACAAACTGCTGCTTGGAATGATGGGATGGGGGAAAACAACAGGAGCATAAGAGACCCCAAATGTCACACAGGTACATATCAGTGCACTGTGTAACTGTCTGTAGGCACTATGTGCAAATGCCACACCTTGTACTTGTTGTAGATTTTATCCCTGCGGACGGGGTCCTCAGGGTACAGCTCTGTGTCTTTACGAGCCAGTCGGAGAAGCATCGCCCGCTTCAAGTCCATCCCAAGTTTGGAGTTCAGGTCCTCCTTTGGGGTCTGAGGTAAATACACATACAGAGTCACAAACAGTGCTTTCTCACCTTAGTGACTGATGTATACTTTCATTGGATTCAGTAAACACAACATAGGCATGTGCTGCAATATAATAAAATAAATTACTTACAGTCATGCAGGCAGGGGGAGAACATGCAAACCCCACACAAGCTAAGAAAGATTTTAAATCAGGTTTGAACCCATAGCCCAGGAGCTGTGAGGGCCCAGTACTACCCACTGCAGCACCATGCCACTATTCCAAGGCTATACAAACACAAGAAGGCACTCACCCTGAGGATGTAGAAGTCAAAGCCGTATTCAGCATCGATGAGATCCAGGGTGCGCATGGTGACAGTGATGCGGAACTTGTGGTCCAAGATCTCACTATACAGATCCCGGTCAAAAAGCTGAGGCTTCCAGCACTTCTTCAGCCTTGTTGAGAGCTGTGGACAAAGGATGCAGTGGTAAACACAGCCACTGCACTGAAGCTGACTTCCACATCTCATCTGTTCAGCTTCAAACTTGAGTCGTATTGACAGAAACTCTGCAATCCTAATAAAGCCCAAGCATATAAAGTTTATCTGTTTGAGCTAATAGGAAAAACAACACAATTGCAGGGAATCAACTTACAGGAGTCTTGCAAATAAATGGATACTTAAATTGGCAATTCTGTATATTCTTCTTGCTTAGTTTGAATAGCCATCAGAAGGATAAACTTAAACACAGGCTTCAACACCAAAACTCTCCATTGTTAATAAAATAGAAGAGTCAGACCCACCTTGTCGTTGTTGGCGTACCGGTACCCTGAAATCCAGCCCTCCCCGCCCCAAAGGCCACTCTGTGACTCTGGGGGATAGTAGATGGGGATGGGGACATCCTGCACACGCTCTCGAACGCCAGTCCTGGGGTTCAGCCTGTATTTGACTCCCAATGGTCTCCAGTGAACTGGCGTTGGTGGCTGGGTCTCCTGCAGAGAGCGCAGATAGTGCTGTGGTAGGCGGGCATATATGCCCTTTTTGAGCTTTAGCATGTCCCACAGCTTAGGGGGGTACTTATGTAGAGGCATCTTCTCACAAGAGTGACCGGGGGCGGGGGCACCCTGGGGGACAACAAAAATTGGTTCCTTAGACATCAACAGAAGACAGAACTGTACTGTATGGAGGCAGCAGGAAAAAAAACTGACAATCTGATGAACACCATAACAATATCATTCAGCAATATAATCACCGAAACGTGGTTTTAACTTTCTAAATTCTATAATGTGGTAGGAACAGTGAAATTACAGACGCTAGCTGATGTAGCAATCCATCTACTGAACATTTCTGTAAGTTTGATAGTTTAAAATAAGGACAAATCTCAGACTAAAAAGAACAGCTTTAAGGTGCAAGACAGCAATCTAGCATTTTCTTTTCTAAATAAACATATGGAATCTTACCAGTTTATTTCACAACATGAGGAGCACCAAGACGACAGCCACCAGCAAAGCAACTTCCGCTCACGTTTCGGTCCAGACAAGGGCACGCTGTCGTACTTCCGCTTATATCGGAACGCCCACGCACGTTAGTGATTGGAGGAAAATTGCTGGTTTAAGACACGATTGGCTGTCGGGGCTGTTTGTCGTCCACACTAATATATTGCCGAAATAAACGAAGGAAAACAGCAAAAGCGCTTCTTTAAAAGTAGCCAAACGTTAGCTTCCGGAAGGCCGCACTGTGCGAGAGGGAAGGGGGCACTTCCGGTCGGAAAACGTCAGAACCGATGACCTTTGTGGCTCCTGCGAACCAAAAAAAAAAGATCCAGAAACTTCGCCCGAAAGGTGGAATTGAACCACTCTGCCGCTAAGCAGCTACAGGTTTGAAGCCTGCACCCCGGACCACCGAAGCTCATCCGGGCAAGTTGTGGAGACAACTGTCTTCCTTATAAGACTCTTAATATGTATATACTTCACGTTCACGGTGAACATACCAAACACAAAGCTTTCAATTGTAGAGTAATAAATATAATTAAATGCAAGTACTCGGCTTTTGTCTCGCTTTTTGCAATGAAGCAAATGCAAATATTTCAATATTAGCGAACAAATTTCCTGTTATCTGTAATGCTTTGCGAAGGAATGCAAAGTACGCGAGCTACTATTCGTTGGCGCTCCTGTCACGAGGGTGGAGCTAACAGTACAACAATACTGTATGATCTGCCTTTCGTTAGAAACTAGGAAAACCTACACGTTTGAAACGGTATTTTTTCTTGCTATTCTGCAGCATATAACAAAACACAATATGTCTAATCTGCTATGCTATTTGTATAAATTGTATATTTAAATAATTTATACATATAATTATAGGCAAACAGGACATTTTCTGTAATAACTGAACTCTTGAAATATGATTACATTTGCTTCAAGCAGTCCACTTAGCCTTTGGGAAACTTTACAGTTTGAAAGAGCCACCTTTCATAAATAAACTGGCTCCTTACTTTAGGAACACAGCTGTAATGCAATTGGTATAACTTGTTTTGTTTGTGAACTGAAAATGACTCAACACTAGGTCACAAACACTAAAAGCTCAATAGCAGGACAGGACAGGAGAGGATAAGAGAGGATGGGACAGGTACACTCGACAGCTGAAGAAGTGCAGAAAGATCCTGCTTCTGTGTAGAAGAACTAACAGGCCCTTGAGTGGCACCATGAAGGCAGGTAGCGAGTTGTTTGTTGCTTGTTTGGCCACTGTAGTTGAGCCGTCTGGTGGCTAAAGGAGGTCATGGCGATCGCTTCATGGAGGCCATGTGAGAAAAAAACTAGGGTTCCCTAGCAGTAGCACAACTTTCTCACAGTGTGGGTCCGGATGTGGGTCTGAATCTGACTGGGTCTATGTGGCGGAGATATGTTCTTTCCGTGTTCACCGGGGTTTCCTCAGGTTGCTCTGGTTTCCTCCCACTGTGCGTGCATCGTTGTAAGCCCTGTGCTTTCGGCTCCGGACCACTGCAACCCTGCCCTACAATAAGTGGTTAACAGGGGTAAGCGATTGGTTTTATTACTGTTTGACAATACGGCTTTAATGTCCGATGAGCTCATCGTGGTTTTTGTATTTGTGTATTGTTTTTTTTCCGAGATTTTTTTCGACAAAGTGACGCGGTTTCCTTTGGCCACTAGAGGGCGACAGATCTTTACCTCCCGGCTTGTGTTCAGTTATGATTTCTTTTGCATGCTGCATTGTTTTCAAATCAAATTTTTGTGATTTCCCTGGGAAAGTGTTATGTGTTCCAGGGCTTAGGAGTGGAAATATTGTGGCAATCTGAAACCGAGTTAGTGAAATTCTTTTCCTCGTTTCTGCTTTCATCGTTATCCCAATACCTTTGCCACTTCTGACATCATTGTGACTCAAGAAATATTTCACATCCTCATTCCTGTCACAATGCTCCTAAAGTTGCATGAGGATTATGGAAAGGAGTGACAATACAGAATTCTGCAAGAACACTTCCAAAATGCTTCCTGACCTCTCATCTAATCCTTTAAACAGTATCATGTATCCTCATGAAAATGTTTTTCATCTCAGATTTCCTTTATCTTAATGGAAATTATACATCCTTTGATTTCACCTTTAAAATATAAGAGAGTCTTCCCTACCATTGCTGTCAGTTTGGTAATAATAGTTTCTGAGCATGAAGCTGTACTTTGTCCAGAAATCAGTACAATTTTCATATGGGGTTGCAGTAGCATCACTGACAGATCCTCAGTTAAAAATAAATTTTGTACCAAATGTGTGTAAGATATGCATAGTAGCATGGGATTTGGAGAAAGAATACTTTTAGTCTTCATTCCATTTTATACAGAAGCTAGCATGGTATACAAAGTAGGCGTTGTGCTGGAATACACTTGTAGGAAATTTGTATACTGGCTGAAGTTTAACCAAAATCTTGCCTGTCTGCATGACTTTAATGAAAACAGCTGACTGTTGCCAACAGATCACAAACTGTGCTTCATGTCATGGTGAGGAACATGGCTACATTTACTCAGATAATATGTATGTTGGAGATGTTGTTCTGTCCAATTTGGTGGACTGTCTCACAGTGTCCTCAGTCAACCTGGAAGTCCTTATAGATTTAAATTATGCATCTTCAACAGATCAAATACACAAACGCTGGTTCTGAAATCTGACCACTGAAGAGTTAAAGCAGGGTCTGTGACCGCCACACTGTCTTCTGCCCGCCAAAGACTGGGCAAACTATATTTTCCTGCAGAGTATATGAATTATGGGAATAAAAGAAAAAATAATGGTACCGGAGGTAGCGGAATAAGAACTGCTGCCAATAAGATATTCCTGAGCTCTCCTGTGTTCCCAGTATTTCTTTATAATCTGTTAATTATAGTCCTGGCCATGTCTAATAATACCGCCTTTTTATAAGAACATTGCAGCAATGGTTTTGCAAGGTGTGTGGGCCAAGTTCGGTCCAGTTTGATTTAAAGCAATGTTGGTGGGATGACCTGAATTTTGGCAGAACCCCTGTTGCCAGTATTTTTGTAATCCATCTGAGTCTTGTTTTTCTTAATACCAAAACTCTTGCAGAGTATACTCAGTGTGGCTATTAGCACTGGATCCGACTACCTGCGATTTCTTAAAATACATCATGTTAGCATCATGTAAGCATTTAAATATTCCACCACATTATGTAGTGGTTTTTGGTATGTTTAAATTATCTTTATATATAATTATATTCTCCGGTTCTTTCTGTATTTCCCCGCAACCAAATTTCTCAGCCCCCTGCTGTACTCCCTGTTCACGCACGACTGCTTCGCCTTGCTCAGCTCCAACATCATAGTCAAGTTTGCTGACGACACCACGGTCATCGGCCTGATCACCGACAACGATGAACAGGCCTATAGAGAGGAGGTGAGAACCCTAACCTTATGGTGTCAGGACAATGACTTCCATCTCAACGTCAGCAAAACAAAGGAGCTGATCGTGGACTTCAGGAGACAGCAGGGGAATGGCCCATCTCTATAGCCGGCGCCCCAGTGGAGAGAGTGAACGGCTTCAGGTTCCTCGGAGTTAACAACACTGAGGACCTGTCCTGGTCACGGCACGCCAGCGTCGTCATCTAGGCGGCAACACAACGCCTCTTCTTCCTCCGTCGGCTGAGGAGGTTTGGCATGGACAACAGAATACTTGTCAATTTCTACAGATCTACCATTGAAAGTATCCTGACTGGCTGTTTCACGGCCTGGTATGGCAGCTGCAGTGCGTCGGACCGTAAAGCTCTGCAAAGAGTGGTCAAGACAGCACAGACCATTACCAAGACTGATCTGCCAGCCCTGCAGGACCTCCACACTCAGCGCTGCAAAAATAAGGCATATAACATCAAGAGGGACAGCAGTCACCCCAGCCACAAACTATTCTCCTTGCTCCCATCCGCAAGATGCTTTAGAAGTGTTCGGACAAGGACAAAAAGATTCCAGGACAGTTTTTTCCCCCCACACCGTAAGACTGCTAAACCACTGACCCCTCCCTAGGCAGTGGGAACAGTCGATCGGGGTCTGTCTGCCCACCTGTATGCCTGTCCCACCCATTGTGGAAACCCATCTGGTTCACCTGTCTCTGGTACTTTTTGTTGTTGTAGGTTTAGTCTGTAGTCGTAGGTCTGGTTGCTGTGTCTTCTCCCCCCCGCCAATCCCTGATGTATATCCGTTTCCCCCACATACTTATCCCTATTTACTAACCGTTTGTTCTGCTCTTTATTTATTGTTCTCCTGTCCCGACTATACGTGTTTATGTCCATATTTGCACTGAGGATGCCCGGAAACGAAACTTTTCATGGGGACAACACTGCTATGCTGTGTTGTTCACCCATGACAAATAAACATTTGAATCTTGAATCTTAACCCGTGCTACATTGTGCAATGTTTATAAGGTGCTTCTGTTCCACAACTGCATATTTTTTATCCACTTAATTAATGAAATATGTTGGAAATCACACAAGAATAAAACCATTTTGGGCGACAAGTTCGTTTAGCTGAAATAAACGCCCAGTTTTGCGCGCTCCATTGGCTGCAGTATATATTCCAGTGCAGCAGGGGGCACTGTGCATTTTGGCTGCTCATCAGACCCCCGAGTTCCGCCGAAGAAAAGCGGCGAGAAGTTCAAGCGAAGTGCCAAGCCTTGGAATGAGTCAGTAGAAGTAGCAGAAAAGCGGTTTATGGTATTACTTCCATAATATTTAAGTTGAATTGCATGTGTTATTCGTTTCTAGAGCTTTTTTTTGTATGAAAGCACTGATCTAATTTATTGGTCTGAATGTGCATAATGCGTTTGCGAAATAGACCTGGGGGGTTGTCTCAGACGCGTCGTCGTGTTTCTGTGGCTCTGTATTTATTTTTGTGCTTTTATTTTTAAATACAGGAGTCCACCAGAATCACCCGGATGTGTCTATAGCGAGGATGAAAACGCCGGTCCCTGTTCTACGTCTTCCGCGGGGTCCGGACCCCAACAGCCGGGGCTTTGACCCCAACTCTCCCCGGTTCCAGGCCCTGCGCGCAGCCCCCAGCGCATCCGAGCTCTCCGAACTGCAGGACGAGCAGCGGGCGCGCTCCCTGCTCCGGCAGCGCTACCTGCGCAGTCTGGCGGCCATGTGCGGCGCGCCGGTGCGCTTCTGCATGTACGAGCGCGTTCGCGTGGAGGCGCGTTTCGGAGCCTCGGACATCGACGTCCTCAACTTTCAGGTGTCGGACCTGCAGACCCCCATCGGGGTGCAGAAGGAAGCGTTGCTGCGATGTCCAGACGTGATCTCCTACTCGTTTGAACTGTGAGGGCAGCGCTGGAGTTCACTGACTGGGCGCGCACACACACGCGGACTGGTCACCTGCTGGTGGCGGGTGGCATCTTTGTTTGAAATCATGTTTTTGTTGGTGTTTTTTTTCCCATTTTGTCCAAAGACGAGTAAAAGTTGAGCCACAAAACAGACTTGAATGTGATTTCACTTATTTCATCCTTTGATCCCTGTATGAGATGCACTTGTAGTCAAAGTCGTGCTTTTGCCACTATGGATACAGAATTAGACAAGGGAAAGCTCAAGCGTATAAATTAGGAATGTTGACCAAAGCCTCAGCATCAGATGTGAAGAGGGGGCAACAGGTGGAGTCTTAGGGATGTCGGGATGTCCGTTTGCAGCCTGGGGCCTCAGTTTTAATAACTCCTCATAGCTCTCTGCTTGCCACTTACCACCAGTTGTATGTTATCCTGTACAAATGGATAAATTGTTGTAAAGCTGGTGCTTGAATGTTGTGTAAGTTACGCGGCTTACAGGGATCGGCTATATAAACGTGCATAGCGGCAGCAATTGCTTGCAGGCACGAGTGGAGTTTTCAGAGATTGCCGCCAGGGGGAAATGGTGCCAGCACTGCAGCCTAAGGTGTGTGGGAGAGCAGCTCAGAGAGGCCCACACGTTAACAGCAGTCCATCCCTCGCAAGTGTATCTGGAAAAAGCGAGAGGAAGTGGCTACAGGTGGATTTCAGATATAATTGTCTCGGAAGCTAAATTTTTTTTTCTATTAAGATTCAAGATTACCATCTGTTTTTACTTAGCTGCTATTCTGAGGTGCAGATACTATAAATTAATGTTGTTTGGTTGGTGATCTCCTGGATAAGCATTTCTAAGGAACACCTAGAATAACAAACTTGAATTTTGTGGTCTTCGTAATGTGTTGGCAGTAGCTTTAAATGTTGTCTGATGATGAGTTACACTTGCTGAAACATGCTTGTCCAAAGTTTACATAGTTAACTTGTCCTTCAGTATTACTGCCTGAATAAACAAGACCCTGATAATGCGATAATTGTTGTTGCTAATGTATGAGTGTCTCAAGAACCTAAATACAGTTGGCCCCCTACTTTTGAAATTCATTGGAGCTGAGAGTGTTTGTAAGTTGAAAGTGACAAAGTGTGAACCAAGGGCCTGTCATCAATTCTATATGCAACCACTTTTGTTACGTAGCCCCATAAACCTTAACTACGGTATGTGTTTGTACAAGAAAAAATTGTCCTCCCTGACAATTGTATATGTACCTACTTGTGTAATGTAGCTGGCAAAAACGGCCATTTCACTTAACTGTACTTAAAGAATGCGTGTCTGTTTATGCATGTAGGTCTCGTTGTTGGTGGCCTTTGGTTTACCCCATTTTGTATGTCACTTTGGGGAAAAGTGTCTGACTGTATGTCTCTTTCTTCCAGGCCCTGTCTCTGGTGAACTGAGACACCTGTGTACACCCGACTTTTCCGAGTCCCCTGGTAGGAAGATTTAAGACAAAGTATAAAGAAAAAAGCTCAATAAGGAGCCGTACCATGTTGCTGGAGCTTATGGGTGGTTCCTCAATCCATTCGTTTACCTACACATTGCACAAAATTCACTTACACCAAATACAAGTATGATAATGAAAGAAAAATTATGATGTGTGATTTACCTGGAACCCAGGATGCTAACTGAGCCTCAAACAGTAGCATGACTACATGGTGGGCAGGTTAGTGGTTAGGAGGTCCATCATAGTGGCCTTAGAAGCAGTAGATGTGGACACCATAGGATCATCTACAGCTTTTTCACCTTCTATTTTATCTTTTTCTTAAAAGATTTTTTTTTTAATTAAGGCAATGGTAGCTATGTGTCATCATAATCTTTTGGTGAAGCTTTGGTGTGTGTGTGATTTGAGCTGGTACATCAGTTCTCTTTTTTTCCTGAAAAAGTAAATACAAGCTTATTTAGAAGTATTTAGTATTGTTAAAATCTTTAACTCACTTGGTGTGTCTTGCTTGTTTTTACATTTAATAACCAAGGAATAGGACAATCGTAATAATTATTTCCTTAAAAGAGCATCCATTATACTTGTAGCTCATTCAAAACACACAACTCTGAGCAAAGAACTCCTTTGATCCAAACTGGTCCCCAGTTAGTCCCCTTTTGTGATGTCGTGCTCTGGAATTTAAGCTGTGTGAAAGTATGAGACCTCACAAGTGCCTTGGACCGTGTCCTGCACCCACTTTTCTGCTGAGTAACCTTCATGACTTTTTCTCTTTTGGTCAGTTAGGTCTCAGCCTTGGGCAAGTAGGTGCACTTATTTCTTATGACAAGATGCCATCAACTGTGGTACTGCGTTGTGAATGCAGCGATGGAGATGCTTACCTGTGCTTCGTGATTTATTCGTAAATTTTAAATTTCATACAGAGAATTTTCGCAGACGTGAGCCACATTCAAGGCAACCAAGGGGCCTCTTAAATCAGCACCCCAAGAAGTGTGTATCTTTCAAGGTGTGTTAGTGTATTAACCTGCCAGACTGAGCAGGCAGTCACAGGAGTGCGCTTTGCTTGCAGTTGTCCTGAACTTTTGTTTGTTTCTCGCTGATTGAATGCAAAATTTTTAATGTTTTACTTGAGCTGAAGGTCTGGTTTTGCGCTGGTGTAAGGAATCTGCCCTGTCCACTATCAGCCGACAGGAAACACATTCCTCTCCTTCCTGTTTGCGGACCTCTTGCTTCCTGTCAAGTTCTGGGAACGCCTGTGATGGCCTGCAAAAATATATATGCGCATCTGTCACATAACACTTATGCCAATGTACATTGGCAGCACAAATATTTTATTGTATATACATTTAATAAGAGACGAGTTTCTCATTGTAATAAGTGCTCATTATAGGTTCTTTATGCTTCTAAACACATATAGTTTTATTTTTCTTGTGAATTCATCCAGAACAGCATGGTGCAGTTTGGATTTTTAAGGTAATCATTTTGATGGCATTCATTTGAGAAACTGCCAGGTGGCTTTGCGGGAGGGCAAGGGGGCTCAGAGAGGTGTCTGAGCGTGGATAGGCTCTAGACCAGGACAAGCAGTCGATGAAAAACTGCCAGAGTTTTAGTTAAGGGCCTTAAATTTAACCCTTAATCTTGCAACCCTTTTCTCCCATCTGTTTGGTGAGTGTTTTGACTGTTTTACGAGAACTGTTCTGATTTGCACATAGATGTGATGTGTTCAGTGTGAAATAGTTTCCAAGGAATTTTAAGTCATGATCTAAAGTGAATAAAACTATGAGTCATTTAATTATATTCACTGTATTAACCATGAGCTGAGTGTGGCATGATGGGTAGTGCTACCATCTCGTGGACTGTTCAGGCATGGGTTTAAATTTGGCTCAGGTTGCGTGGAGTTTGTATGGTTCCCCCCCATGTCTGCCTGTTTTTTTCTCTGGGTGCCCTGCTTTCATCCCACAGACCAAAGATGTGTCTCAGGTTAGTTGGTCGTTCTTATATTGTGCATATGTAGCCCCCATGAGATGGTCTGCTGTCCTGTCCAGGATGTAATTTCATTCCCCAGCATCCAGCGATTTTGGGATAGACTCCTGACCACCCTGACCAAGATAAAGCAGTTAATGTTCATAAATGGATAGATGGACGGACCAGCAGCTGATCTTGAGCTTTCAACAAGATATATATTTTAGAATTTAGTTGCTTATTGTTGAATGTTGAGCACATGGCCATTGTCCAAACCTATTCCTGGAGAGACCTGATACTGTAAATCTTGCATATTACCAGTACTAAATCTGCAGACATCATTAACCAGTCGGTTTAAACAGCTGACTGACAGAGTTATCATTGGCAGCTACACGCTTTCTTAAAGCGATATTTAAGGTGATACTTATAACAGAGGGAATCGGCACTCTTGGTGTGTTTTGAACTTTTTAAATGCATTGTATTCTCATAACACAACTGTTGATCTGAATGTAATGATGAATCCTTGGTCACATGAAGAAAAAAGGTCTCAAGAAAATGTGTCGCAAGCATGTCAACACGTTCATTAAAACTTCCTCGCAGACGGATGTGAGCACCGTAGTCAAAAAGAATACTGAGTGTTGTGATCCCCCTGAGCAAGGTACTTAACCTAAATTGTGCAGGTTAAGAAATATAGGGTGTGAAGAAGCTCGACAGTGCATGAAAGCTGTTGGCATGATGTGCACGAAAGTCTAATGATACAACATTCCTAGTAAAGTAAGTTAAACTACTAGTAAAAGTGATTGAGACTGATTGCTGACCATCCCCAGCGAAATAAAATCCAGAGATCTCAGCTGACACTAAGAAAGTGACAGTAATGTTTTAGAATAAAATGCAAAAATTTTGAGTATAGGATTACAGAAATGTAAGTGTATTTTTTATTTACAAATGTATCAAAAAATAAAAAAGAAATGCTACAAAGTGCTTTAACAGCGAAAATGTAACTCCTTACATGAAAAAGTACACCTGATGTACAAGAGTGTAGCATCACTGTTTTCTTGTGCCAGACACAGCAAACCAAGCCAAAACAAGACTCAGACTCTTAATTCACTTGAACCCAGATATAAATGGAATAGGCTGCGGAATTCCCAGAATCAGGAGTCTGCTGCAGTTTCAGTGTGACCAAACAAAGGGAGCTTCAGCACAACAGCCTATACTTACCACACAGCGATGACCACAGTGAGCCAGCAACTTCCACCTCACACTTGCGTCAAATTTCACTGGAACGCCAAACATCTTAAACTTGGTGGAAACCACTGGGCACAGTAAGCCTATTTTTGGTCATTCATCCTGAAACTGCAGTCCCAGTATAAGCTGCAGTTCCCAGCTGTAGGGCAGAAATGAATAAGCATGAAACTGTTCCGGTGACTACCCTTCCACCTTAGTCAGCCACCCCAGCAGGAACCTTTTTCTGCCAGGTATAAAAATGCTTATGTCCAGCTGCTGTCTTGCTGGACCACTAGACAACATGAGAAGCTTGGAAGGTCACTGTTTGTTTTCCCTGCTGTTTGCCCTGTTAGTGCTGGGTCTCAGACTCCAGGACTGGCTGTTTTGTTTGGTGCCAAGCCTGTGCTCTGTTTTGTTTCTGTGGTCGAAAGACCTTCTGCGGAGGGCGAGTGTTTACCCGCCTGTGCCCATTGTGGCGTCGGGAGAGAGGGACTAAGTCCCCAGCCACTTCCATATTTGCTTTGTCCACTCGGGAATGTTGGAGGTGCTCCAGGGATTGTGAAGAGCTTGGATTTGTTGTGGTCCATTGTAGAGTGAGGGTGATGTGGTCCGTTTCTTCCAACTCGCTGTTGTAAGGAACACAGTTCCAGGCCACAGATAAGCAGAGAATCACTAATTTGGTTTTGCAGTGAAACCTGGGAAATGTGGCAGGGATGTAGGAAAACAGGCAAATCAGACTTGCCCTTAACACCAACAGCTTAAAATCTCCCTTTTCTATTTTCAGCAATCTTATTAAATGTTTCTTTATTCAGCTAGGCTGAAATCTCTGTTGAACACCCACTTATTTATGGCCATTCTGACCACATATGAATGCTTCTTTGATGCCGACCCATAGACATTTGGACATGTTGAAAGCGTGTGTCTCTTTGGGACATTTGGTTTAAGATTAAGATTATGTCGGGTGCTTATACAAACTTGAAAACCCGGAATCCAATGTAGCTGCTTTTCTTGAAATTATCAAGGATTATTCAGAATTCTAGAATAGAGAAGATCATGTTCAGCAATCTTAATTTTTTATGGTGAAAAAGTTTGCTGTCAAAACTAGATGTATGCAAATGACTCAGAGGGAGAAATGGATGACTGTGCCACATGTTATCTACCCAGCGGTACTGCAAAGCTGTTTCCATGTTTAGCAACTCTTTCCTGAAATAAACTTGCATGGATTATTGTCAGGATGGAGTCATACACACAGGCCCTGATCTGTATGCAGCTGAAAAACTTGTTTCCTATTTTGTTTCCTGAAAACGGTCACATGTAATTGCAACAGAAAGGGCAAGCTAATAGACAGCGTATTATATTAACAGGCCAAAGCTCTTTATATTGAGATGAATGACTTTCTGAACACTTTAGATCAAGGTTCTAAATTAGGCATAATTTTAGCATCTTCACGAGCTGTGTCCGTGCTTTAGAAGCAATGCAAAACTATTATGTATATCCTTATAGTATGTATATACTCATATATATACTTACAATATTATACATGCTGTAATGCTATGTAATTATGATTGCCGCTATGAACTGTTATTGCTGGATGATATGTGCTATGAAGAATGCAATAATAGGTATACTGACATCAGTAAACTACATAGAGATGCATAACACAGAGAAAAAACCAAAGTGTACACACCTTTCTGTATCTATTGTTGTGTGTTATACAGCAGGAATGTTTGAAAAACACTGACTAATTCTGATTTTTTTTACTGCGTATATTGTATATTCTGTGGTCTTGGGATACAAACAATTAAATGTTCAATTAATAGCACAGAAATATTCTGGAAATTGAAACTATGGATAGAAATTGGCATATGTTTAATGCTTGTTTGTCAATGTGGTAGATCCCTGACAGAGGTAATTTATTCGGGGAGGCTTTTGGAGAATACAGTGACAGAGAAACAGGAATTCAATGGTGGGAGCGTTTACATGATGCTACTCCCCTTTGACATGACGCCTCGCTTGCGCATCAGCTCCGAAGGCTACTGTGCTGTTTCTGGCCTGAAACTCAGCAGTGGCACGATACTGAAGCGTAGCTTGAGAACACGAACAAGGAAATGACAATGAGTGGCTGGGGACATCATGAAAGCTGGGCATCCTTTACAAGGTGGTTGGGTGTGTGTCACTGGTTTAGTCTAGACGGGAAGCAATGATATGCGTTCTCTAATTACCAAGCGATATATCAGGATGCTTTCATCTACATGAAAGCCCGCTGGCTCTTCACAGACTAAACACGGGGGGAGGTTGGAACTAATGAAAGCCGGAGATGCCGCCCTCAAGCAGAAGCTCTTGTGGTCCAAACCTCAACTATGATATAGGGTGGTGACGGAGAACTAAATTTGTCCAATTATGAGTCCAGCAGCTACAGTGTAGATTAAAAGTGGACTTGCCAGCGGCTTACAGGTGCAACTCCCAGTATGGGCGTTCAGAACCTTTCCTTGGTTAACAAAACCCAAAAGAAGACAAGCAATCCCAAATATTCCCACCCTGCTGAGTGGAAACCCTGCCTGACAAATGAAGAGTATTTTTACGCAGGTTCTAATGGGATGTGTAATCCAAGTTTAGCTCTTTAACAACACTGAAACAAATCATTATTCTTTAGAAGCATGGGTTAAGAAGCTTGCTCAGACCCTGGAGTGAACTGGACCTGGAACCTCCTCGCTGCTTCATTTACATATCTGGTAACCTTCACGCTGTGGTAGCACATGGACTCATAATGCACAAAAGTGCTACAGATGTGAAACTGTAGGGAAGTTAAATGCATATTGACTGATGTGGTCATTCGCCTATAAAATAATTTTTGTTTGTTTGTAAAAACTCATTCATGTATGGTTGCATTACCTTACATTTGACTGTGAAACCTGTGACTGCATAACATGAGAACATTTAATTCAGACTATCAACGGAAACAAGTGTGTGTTCCGATAAGACTCGCATGAGTTGTATTGTGCCCTAGAGGATGTCTGCAACCGCGCTGTATTTCAGAAGCGCTTGCGTCTTATAGTCCAACAGCAAAACCAGACAGGTAAGACCTTGCTGTAATAATCATTAAAACTAATAAGCAAAACAACACAAAAAAGATGAAATGAAGGATGGAAAACCAGCAATATCAAAAGAGCCGTTTGCTGTCAGAACTGCATCTGCTTGTTGTCTGGGGCCAAGTCCCAAACATGGGCAAACTCTGCCAAGTGCTAAATTTAGAGTGACTAGTACTGAAAAATGATATTTCTATCGTCAAGTGCAGGAGCTTGGAAGCCATGTGTTCCTGTTGTCCTTGAAATCTGTTCTTCTCTTTTGCAGTCAGCCCCCATATGGTACCTCAGACAGAAGCTAGTGCCTCAGAGTGAGGAAGATCACGAAGAAGCAAGTGCTCCACATACTGAGATGTACAAAGGACAGCCTTCATAGAGGAATGTTTGCACTAAGGATTAACACACGCAAACAAGTAAAAATGAAAAAGTAGCGCTGTCAGCTCAAGTCCTTTTGCACAATAAGAGGTCGGTATCACGTTGAGCGTGTAAAGACTCATTATAGAGTCTAATGGCCTTTTGCAGCAATGACCTCATGCAGGGTTCAATGGAATGCAGCAGCTGCATCAGTCTGTTGCAAAATATGCTTGTCTGCTTAGCCAGGATGGCACGCAGTGGGTGAGAGTCATCGTCCGTGACGGCTGGGCGTTTCAGGCCATTCTCTGTACCACTTCCGTCGCTGCGTGTCTCTGGGTCTCGGTGTGACTAAGGAATACGACATCATTTCAGTGTGAAAAAAAAGTGTTTGAAACGCCACCTCGGGTCTTCATTAAAAAACTTTAAATGTTAAAATGTGGCTTTCCAAAGGGGATTTCTTTTGATTGTCCAGAATATGCAAATTCAAAGGCATTTCTGAATACTGTCTGGCGTGAGGGTTTTATGTGAAATTTTGTGACGAATTCAGTGCCACGGCCGCTTACACCAATGCACAGCGTTACTACACCTCTTCTCCCGCGGTGGGAAATAGCTGGCACAGAAAATCTTGTTCTTGTTCAGGTGCCACTGCAGCAGATGGGTACAGTGCAATGGCTGCTGCCTGAAAGAGATGACTTCTGAAGGCTTTGCTCTTGTCATTAACTTTCCTTCTGTGATTTATGTAAGGCAGTCAGGTTCAAATGTGTTTTGCAAGAAGCAAAAGGGAATGCAGTTCCCAGTCCTGCTTGTGTCCCCCACCCCCTAACTGCAGTGACACTCTGTTCGTTCTCTCCTCTGCTCCCAGCGTTTATCTTGTTTCTCCTCTTTCGCATCATCAAGAGAATGTTTTCAGGGTGGGCTTAAGAGGCTGGTGGTGGGGGGGTGAGGTATGTAATTGCTTGTAATTTAACTTAAGCACGCACCCACTCCCCCTTCCGGTCCCCAAACTATCTCATGACAGTCCTCCCTGCCTCCCCGGCCCTGTTCCCTCATTCTGTCTCTCATCCTCTCCTTTTCAAGCGGTTTGATTTACTTGTGTCAGAACAAGGACATCTGTCCATTACCAAAAATGCCTGATGTATTACTGCCACCGCCTCGTTTCTCCCTTTTTTCCTCTCTCAAACTGTACTGGGTGACCTTCATCTTGAATGGATGGATCACTGTATGAGTCTATGTCCCCAGAATGGATTGGACATTCTGGTCCTCCCAAAAATTTCCATGGTAACTCAACATCCTAAAATCTGTCATTTGACCTGAATATAATGAAGGTGAGGGGCAGTGACAAGGCAACATGGGGAATTTGCTGATTTGCCTGGAAAATAGGTAAAATGGTGAAAGGTAACAGTGATCAGCACATATAGACTATTATCACCAGTTTTCCTTTGGTAGTTTCTTTTGCCGAGGCTATTGACCCCAGCCTGGCTTCTCTTTCCTGGCGCGTGCGGTCTAGTCTGGAGGAAGTGCCCCCCCACCTTCCCAGACCCTCCTCATCCATCTTGACTCTCGTCTCTCCGAGTTCTGTTGTTGGCACAGTTGGATCTGGAGGAGGGGGAGAATGGGTTGATCTCTGGCGTGATCCCAGAACACGTCTCTCTCCAGCCGCTTATTTACTGATGATATCCCGGAATCTCGGTCTGGGTAAACACAGCGCTGAGATAATGCACATAGTTCATCTACCCCACATTCCCCCCCTCCCACATGCACCCTGCTGCTCTCTCCATTGTGTGCATTTTCTGTTCCCCATTTGCCCCGGACCCACGTACCCTGATCTGGCTCGGTGTCAGGCTCAGGTCTCCTCATTCCACCAGTTCTGGCTCCGCAGCCTCAATCCGGAACTGTGGGGTTCAGCGGGTGATGGCTGATGGTGTCAGTTGTATGCATCGGGAAGGCTGTTGATTCCAGTTTAATCTCATCTACAAAAGATTTGGTACAGCACAGCACAAACAGATGGGCTATTCCAGCCTATGGAGGCTCACTTTGTAAAAAAAGGGAATTATTCATTTATAGGCAGTAAATATCAGTGCTGATTATTAATTACAGGGCAGAAAAGCGCTTTCACACTTTGGGTTAAAGGAAAAAACTGACCACCCAAGAGACTTTCTAAAATACATATGTGTCCATTGTCACGGTAAGAGCCGACCTGTACTAATGTGAAACACAGTCAACCAGTCTAATGCACTAACCAGAACCGATATGATCTTAAGTTATAATAGGCCTTTGGCTGCTCTTTGGTTATGTAGTGGAGGCTAAGTGTAAGAGATCCCTCATGAAGGTGGAGGCCTCACTAAATTCTCAGTGCTGCAGGACCAAAGTGGACCAGAAGGTATCATGAAGTGCACTGAGCTGAAGTTCTACCTGTCCTTCAGACTTTGCTCACGACTGGCTGGTGTAACCTCTCGGGGTCCTTCCTCCTTAGTCTCTCAGACCTCTCAGTGCTGTTATTTCTTTCTTCCTTGGTTTCTCCTTCCTTTCTTCATCCCTGTGTTTTTCCCTCCTTCCTTTTTCTTCTCTGACCTGCCTCTGCTGCCACTATAAACTGTTTATGAACAACGCGAGTCAGCGTCATGACAACAGATTCGGTCCAGGAGAGATGCAGGTGTTCCTGTTTGGACTGAGAAGCCCTCAGCTTTTAGATTCTGCTGCTTTGCGTTCTGCACTTATTTATCTATTTCATATGGTTAAGCCAGGTTTATATCAACAGGGGGCTTTGCTTCCTGTTATTTCTAGCCCCCCGGCTCCCTCCTACCCAACACAGAGTCGAACGTCCCCCATATGCATCAAGCCATCGGAAGAGGATAGTTATTTTACAGCTTGTGTACTTGTTGCGCTTGCCACAGATAAACAGCCTGTGAGATTAAGTTAATTGTGGGTCCGATCTTTGCAAATTGATTGTGGGGGCGAATGGTGTGAGTTCAATAGAAGCGGAGGGGTTGGAGTCCAGCCTTGTAGCCTGCAAGCAAAGGCCAAAGAAACACACGGCATTCCATGATCCTCCAAAGGTGTAAAGAAAGGAGAAATGCTAAACTTTCATCTATATTAATGAATGGCTTCGAGGAGTTCTGTCGGCTCTGAGGTGGCCCCCGGTTTCAGTTGATGGTGGTCTTCATTGGGCTGTGTGCAAAACGTTGACAGAAATGTTACCAGTAGGCTGCAAAATGTTAATCCACTGGCACTGCGCTGAGCGGACCATGGGCTAAGCGTGTGTGCCGTACATGTCACTGTGTTTTAATATTTTGTAGCCCCATCCTCCGATTATAACAAATGATAATTCCATTTTTATCAAAATACATGGTTATCACTGTAATTTTGATATAGGAATATGGAAATGAATATCTTAATGTTATCAAAATTTCAGGTGGTATGTTTATCTAAATTGTCCTGTAATTACTGCTATTTAATCCCAACACATTTCATTTGTGTTTATAACCCCAGTAAGAAGCAATGGCCTGCAACATCTGGGACCGGCAGGTATACCCACCATTCCAGAAATACAGGCCCATGGAGAAGATATGCAAGACAACTTGGAATGGGTCTCTGCAGGCAGTAGGGGGTGGGAGCAGAACTAGGCAAACAGAGCTGTAAGGAAGTGTCATATCCATGCCTGGCCTCTTATCTCCATGGCAGCTATCTGGAACACAGAAGCGGAAAAGATACCAGAAATCAACACACACGACTCCTTGCAAAACATCTCATTGCAGAAGCAAGTTGTGCTCAAAGATTTTAACTCTTCGCTGTAGATGGGGAAGTGTATTTGTGTGGCCAAATTCACAGTGGTAAAGCGGGGTCCGTTGCTGCCTTACAGCTCCCGGGCTTGTTCGGTTGTGGGTACGGATCCAAATCACTCTTTGTGGAGCAGTGCTCTCCTTACATTCGTGTGGCCTTCCTCCAGGCTTTCTGGAATCTTCCCACAGTCCAAAGACGTGTTTCAGGTGAACTGGGCAATCTAAACTGCCTGCAGTGGGTCCGTGTGTGTGCGTGAGTCAACGGAGTGTGTTGCATCGTTCTTCTGCATACATGGGTGAATGACCGGAAGGAGGACTGTAGAGTTTCGTACTCATTATAGGTCATCGCCGGAGAAAAGCAACTGTTAATTGATAAAATGTAAACAGCAGGAAAAACTTTCAGTATGTGAAGCTCACAGAGAAGTTTACTCTTATGAAGATACTGAGAAAAGCTCTTCTGATGGTCAGTCTGCCACTTGGCACAGCTGGTACTTGTATTTGCATGTCGACATGTCTACATTTGTATGATGTTATACTTTGCTCCATTGGGTGAACAGAGAAAAGCAGCATAATAACATCTGCCTGGTGGACTATTTATGGTGACAAAGAGCAGAGCCAAACTGTGCAAGCTGCTCAGCCCCTGAACAAGACTGTACAAGAGTGTAAAGGAAGAAACACCAAAAACCATCATCGTGTGTTTGTGAACATAGAAATTGTCTACAATCCTTAAACCTGTTTGTTTAGAGATGTAGGCACAGCTCTGCAGGCCTTGCTGCCTTTGGAAGATCAGTGGTGTCTGCAGCAAGAAAGAATTAAACAAAAAAGCTGTTGTGCAGCACGAACAGTCTTTAAATACTGTTTACAATGGTGCTGAAAATATTATTGCTTCTTAAGAGATTCATCTCACTTTAGAGTTGCTCCTTTCAGTGCCTTAAGGTTTGCTTCTCAGACCCTTATTAAGTACAGAGGTAAAATACTCTAATGTGGGTGTTTAACTCAACTCATCCTATATCTAAAATTCCAAAAACTGCAGAGTGTAGCCTACAGACACACACAGCACATCGGTGTTGCTTCTTGCTGCCATATTATTGATTCTTTGCAACCACATAAAATTAATGTAACCAGAATATTGTCTTCTTCACTTACCCATTCTAAAACAATTTATCTGACTTTCTTGGACTGAATTATCATAGTCACTTTGGCTAAGCCAACAAAAAAATGTGTGCTATGCTGATCCACAACTGCGGTTGCTGGAAGCTATAAACTGCTTGTGTAGTTTCGCTGTGGAGTTTGCTGAGCAGAGAAAAGTTCCACCAAAAGAAATGGTAAGATCTTAGCCAGCATATTAAATTCTCAATATGCTACGTGTAACATGTAATGTAATTTCAAAATTATACCAGTTATCAATTGTCAAAAGTTTCAGAATGTTTTTTTTTCACCACAATGCTCAAAATCATAAAGTATGTGACTTGGGCTCCTTCTAACATTCATTGTTCTCTTGTGAAGAGGTGAGAAGCTCTTCAGCGTTTCCAAGGTGGTCTCATGTAATTTCTAGCATCTGCTGTAACTGTGGGAGTGGAAAGCAATGCTGGAGAGCAGCTATCCATCAGATGCAGTTGCTGGACACGTTCTGTTTCATGTTAATGTTATGGCATCTTCTGGACATAATGTTAGGTTAATAAGAAACTGCTTCATGTCCTCTGGGTGCTCCTTTAGTTCACCCCCTCCCACCATCTATGCATCGTTTACATGGGTACATGATGGAGAAATTAGACAATAAAAGAGTTCCATTTCATAATATTTTTAAGCCGTCTTTATTGAAAAGAAATTCTTGGCGCTCCTCCTTCCCTGCAGGACATTGCTTTGATCATTGTGCCTTCTCCAGGATGAGCTGGTGTATCATTTAGGACCACCGGCTGGTTTGATCAGGTCGAGTGCTGAAGCTTGTAGACATTCTTTGCAGACAGATGACCTACTGACGTCAGCCAACCACATCAGTCTATGATGAAGGATGCACTCTGGAGGTGATACGTGCTGTGCATATTGTCTCCATCCAATCCTCTCAGTAGGTGTATTCATTTATAAAACCATTGTTGTGATAACAAGGACAAACATCAGTCTCCCCCCCAGGCCAAATCACCCCCCCAAGCAAACTATGTCTCACAAGCAATGACCTTGGTGAGTGTGTTTGCAGTGATGACATCACTTGAATATATTCAAGAGTGCACAAGGTGAGTTGCGGTGTGTGTGTGTGTGTGCGCGCGCGCATGCGCGCGCGCGTATGCGTATGTAAGGTGTTGAGTAGCAGGTTGGTGTGAGGCCAGTGCTCCATACAGCAGCCCCCCCAGTGGAGAAATGTCTGTGGTGTATGTTTGCCGAGATTATGCTGGAAGTCCTTCAGCAAACAGTGCAAGTACAAGAAACATGCTTTCTCCCATTGTCTTAGTGTGTGGTAGTAGGGCTGGGGTTGGGGGGGTGCTGGGAAGAATGGGTAAATCTCGCCCACAGCAACCCCACAACCATTTCCGTCTCACTGCCTCCGTCTCAGAACCAGTGAGCTCAGGGGAACGGAATCTTATCTCTGCAAAAATGCACTTTGGAATTCCTGTTAATGTGGAGCCAGCCTTGTGTGTGTGCAATATAACTAAATTCCTTTTCTCCCTCACTCTGCCCCCACCCTGCGCACGCCTCTGTTTCCGCTGTTGACCAAAGAGCAGACAGACAAGGCTGAAATAGGATGACCTGCCTCCCCCCACACACCCCACCCCCAAAACTACAGAACCTCTCATCGGTGGCTGTGAGGTACCTCTCAGAGGCTTGAGCACTAGAGCGCATCAGGCTTTCAGGTCACCGCTTTCTCTCTTGGCTTTGGAGACAGCAGAAAGGACAGCTCTCCAGCGACAAAGGTTCATAGTGCTTGCCCCTAACCTCAAAACAAAGTAAGAAGTCTGCTCATCCAGTGGAGGTGTTTCAACAGAGTAAACATTTACTGCTTGGTCACACTCTCATGCATGACAACAGTGGTGTCCTTTCAGGTTAGAGACCCTTTGGTTTAAATGGTGTCTGGTCGGGTGTCTATGGGAGCGGAAACTCTGTGTAGGGATCCTTCTACTTTTAGTGGAAGCGTGACTGTTCACTGAAATATATTCTTCTGCCAGTTTCCAGACAGGTCCAGCCCTCATATTCTCATGCTCCATTGGAAGGTCAGTAGTATACACTCTCACTCATGCGGTTAGAGCCTAAAATTCACACAGGTTTATTCACGAAATTGGCTGGGCCTCTCTGAAAGAAAAGTATTACTGTATATTTATGATCTGTGTCTCCCCATTGCCATTGATATTACCCGTTGAATACATAACCAAGACAACTAGAGCCTCTTGAATACTGATGCAGATTTTTTCTTTGGGGACATTTTTGAAACTTAACCAAGGAAATAATTTATTTGTTAACCTTTTCCAAGATAGAGCCTGCAAGGAACCATCATCTATTGTAGAGTGACTATCTCTGCAGCTCCTTCAGAGGCTCATGAAAGCAAAATTTGAAATATGCTATGTAAAGACCGGGCTGTCTTGGGAAAACGGTAATGCCTGGAAAAGTTGGAGGAAAATAGAGAAGAGGATGACCAGTCGCCAAATGGATGGGTTCAATCACAGCAATAACAAGCACGCCCCTTTCCAGCATGAGTATGCAAGTAGGAGAGATTCTGAAGGCACTCTTTTTATGTGGTAGTTAAGGGTCCACATTAACTTGACAGCACATAACTATAACCGTGTCGGAAAACATCGTCAATTTGCATATGAAGGTCTCATGAAATTTTTAGTTCAAGGCCCAGAACATGAAAGATGTCAGTATAAGTCTTTGTGGGGGCTAGCTTATGGAAGCACAATGCTTTCCACATGAAGGTGTCATGAAATTCGTTCAAGGGTGCTGACATGTAACAGTGATGATTATAGCATACACAGCTGTGTAGAATTTTTTAACAGAGTAAAACCGTACGGTCTCTCTGACTTGGATGGAAACAGCGATATGCTGCTTCAGCATGTTGCCAGGTTGCACCGTGGCCCAGTGGGTAGGGTTGGCCTCGCAGTGCCTGGGCTGTGGATTTGGATGTGAGTTGGAGTCCAGCTAAGTCTTGGTGAGGTTTGCATGTTTTTCCATAGATTACATGGCTGTCTTCTGGATACTCTGGTTTCCTATCACAGTCCAAAGGTGGGTTTCAGGTTAACTGGTGACTCTAAATTGGGTGTCACATAGCTCTGCTGTATGAATGGAAATTGTAGCTTAATGCAGTACAGCACTGAAGATCTCCTTCGATACAGGTGTGAACTAAATACTAGTTAATAATAATTATACATCACTTTAGAGAAAAGTGTCTGCTAAATGAATAAATGTAAGTAACAGGTTTTAAGAGGTCTCTGTTGGGACATCAGCGAGGGTATTGTTCTGACTCTACAAATGGGCCAGTGTTTGCATTGCTTGGTTGCGAGTACCAGACCTCCCTTTCCAGAAGGGATTCCACCGTCCTCACCTCCGCTTCCTCCTTTCTTGGTGGCTGACTTTGTTATTTCACATCTTATTTGTGCTAAGACACGGAAAAGAGTGGAGGAAGTCTGAGAGCGGGTGGCTTCGCACTTTGTAAATTCTCAGATCTGTCCGGCTGTAGGTGTGTTTGGATGTGGACAAAGAGACCAGTCTTTTCCAAGGAGTGGGAGACAAGTGAGTGAATGTCTGTTTTTCCTTGGCAGGCCCATGACTCTGAGAATGGCTTGGGAGTGAAAGCCCAGTGCCCCCAACTCCCACCCAACCGGAGGCATGCAGTTCAGTGCTCAGACAACGCAGTCTTACTGAAGTTCAGAAAAAGTTAACTTGTCTGATAGAGAGGGGTGGAGATGATGGACACAGAAAGTGCATCAGATCCCTGGGGATAGGCAGGCAGCACCTGCAGCTCATTCGGCAGACCCCATGCATTGGGCAGACGTCCCCGATCCTGCAGCCTGCGGTTTTCACATCTGCCACACTTTGTGCAGCTGGGCTGCTGTTGAAGGAACTGATGTAATTGAGCTGTTGTTGCTCTGCACAGCTGGACCAGCGTGAGGGGACCAAACCGGAGAGGATGCCATGAGTTGTGCGCCTTCACTCGCTGGGACAGGAGACCATTCCTAAACTGCTTTGTCCTGTTGTACTTGGGAGCGGGATATGTGACACCGAAGGGGGAGGATTGTGAGACTCGCACAGTTCTTCAGATGCAAAACAACCTGTGGGCAGGGTGCCTAAAGCAGCACTTTGACAGACACACACCAGTTTGATGGACAGCGTTTGGGTCCACTGTGCTCAGTTATACCACACAGGATGATGTCTTCTGCCGTCATCCATTTCCATTTCCTCTTGCCCTATCTATATTTTCTTTTCACGTTTATTTTGTATAAACTTTCGACAACCAGGGCAGTGCATTGAGTAGGTGTTAGAATTCCCACCTTCCACTCTAAGGACACTGGTTTAAATAACACCGGCTGCAGTAGTACCTTTGAGCAGGGTGCCCATCTTAAACTGCTCTGCCAAAAATCGGATCTAAATAGATAGACTATTGTCAGAAGCTTATTGTTTTAAGCTGCTTTGGAAAAAAGTGTCAGTTAAATAAATAATAATTTATTTTCATGCTTATGAAAGTATTTAGGTCCTATCCACTATATCCCAAAATATTCCCGGGCCCAATAAAGCTTACAAATTCACCACGGCAGTACATGTCCGCATCAAGCCCGGATCGTCCCTCTGTGGCCATCCCAGCGGTGATCTTATCTCACAAAGCATATGTGCGACCGTGTGTGTCAAGTGTGTTTGTCAGTGTTGTGTGTATAGCTTTGCCACATTGACATCACTGTCAAGGAGGATCCAAACAGGCAGGAAAGTCAATTAGAGTTAAACTGAGTTTACCAGCTGGTTCTCCAGCACAGCATGGGAGAGGGAGGGACAGAGAGGGAGAGATATAGAGAGCAGGAGGAAAAGGGGGAGGAGATAGAAGAAGAGAGAGACAAGAAAAGAGAGAGAGGGGACAGAGATAGAGGCAGTGAGCAGCAGGTTTTGCCAGGTTAGAGAAACTGTTATTATTTTTTTCCTTTGCTAAGTCTTTTTTTGTTCTCCAGCTTGGCAGAGGCAGGAGCACAGGCCACAGCAAGGGGGGCAGGCTGCAGAGGTCAGGGAAGGGAAGCTGCTGGGCTTTTTTTTCACGTGCTGTGGCAACAGGATGAGGGGGTGAGCAGGGGTTGCCCTGGAGCGGTGTGCCTCAGTGAGGGATGAGAGGAAGGGTGTCTTCATCCTCGCTGAACTTCCAGTGGGCCAGGGAGGAGTAGGGACAGAAAAAGGGCTTTTGGGAGCAGAGAGGGAATCAAGGAAGGGGTAGAGAGAGAGTGAGAGAGAGAAAGAGAGAGAGAGAGAGAGAGAGAAAGAGAGAGAGAGAGAGAGAGAAAGCAAGAGAGAGAGAAAGAGAGAAAGAGAGGGAGGGGAAGAAGGGGAAGGCTTTGGTCCACTACACCTAAAACGGCCTGAGAGGAGATCAAGAGACAAGGGTCCGTAACGCTGGAGCACAAGGACGAACCATGGACTCTGCAAGCCTCCTACACCTCCTGGACGTGAGTATTGTACACACGTGTTCATACACACAGAAATAGACAAACACACACGCACACACGCACGCATGCAGGGTGACACACACAGTCTGTTTAGTCCACATGCTGGGGCTGACTGTTCAAATCACTAGCAGCCTTTGATAAACACACAAATGCTTGTCTGCTCAAACACACTCAGCTGGGAGAGGTCCAGAGGTCGAAGCTGGTGAACTGTTTCTGCTTGTCACCAGCTGGCTTTGCGTGCAGTAAAGATAATCTGTTTTATTGGGCTTCTAGAACGTAAAGTTTAGAGGATGTTATAGTGCCGGAACATATCTGGCAGTTCCTGATGTTACATGTGGTGAGCTGCTAGTAGATTTTTTTTTAGAATTTTTCCTTTACACTTACATATGTGAAAGTTAATGACAATTCACAACAAACCAAAGTAAGAAAATATGACCCTTGAACCTGATGTTTGCAGGCGATCAAAAGTTTTGTGGGTGAAAAAGAAAGTCATAGGTTTAAATTCAGTGAGGTGACCTGCTGTTATACCCTTGAACAGGCGGTAAAGCTGAAACTGTATTGTGGTTTCAAGGTGTAGTTTCAGGAATTTGTTTTGTTTTTGGGTGAGAATGTTTACAAAAAATTTATTGTGATATAAGAATGTATATTAATGTAAGACAAGGTTTATTGATATAAATGGAAAATGTGCATAGTTTTATTCATTCAGCTGACGCTTTTCTCAAAACTGACTTACAATATTAAGCTAACAGTGATTTACTCATATATACAATCACGTTACTGGAGGAATTTAGCGTAAGTGCCCTGCTCAAGGGTACAAGAGCGGGATACGAACTGAGATCCCCTGAGCCCACAGGTGGCTTGTGTAGCCACCTCTGCTGCTACACCTCCTGCCCTCATGCAACTTTGACAGATATGAATATGGAGCCGCATAAAATAAATGTACACCATCTAACCAAGGATGACCATATAGAGACAAATGATGTCATTCTGAGGCGAGTCAGTACTGGGGAAACCCAGAATGTTCCTACCACTTTGCAGTAATGCTAAAGGCACTTGCTTTTCGGGCCGGCAATCATCATTAAGCCCAGTTGGAGGAAGCGGCCCTGTGGTTTTGGACTGCCCTTGTCAATAGCATGTTAATCACTCCAGCTGGGATGAATTACAGTACGGCGCTAATACGCTGTAATAAAAGCGCACCGCGGGCTACCTGGATTATTATTCTAATGATTTCATCTTTCCCTGTGCTGGAAAAAGCAGCCCATATTTCAGCCACTGTCGCCTTTCTCCTCAGCATGTCACATACTGGCACGTGCGGTACAAACCTCACTATAGTATTCATTGCGCTCTCATGGGGCATCTCTGAGGACAACAGCTCCCATTCATAAATATGTGCGCAGATGTAAGGATTGCAGCATAGGCATACGCCGTATTTCAGCACTGGGGTGGATTCTGGGCGTTTGGGGGTGAAATGTAAAATGTGTTCCAGTTAATCACACAGTGGAGTGGATGTTGAGGGAGCGAGAGGTCAGAATGGAGCCAAGTAGACCTATGTTGGCTGACAGCCGTACAAAGAGGCATGGGGGGGCACAGATGGAGCGTTGGGGCTTAAAACTGGGAGGACTGGGTCTAAGAGAGGAGTACTCTGGTAAATGGAACCCAAGGAACAGCGACATGTTCGTCCAAACCAAGGATACCCTAAGTGGCATGGAGAGTAAATCAGAGTCGAGGGGGAATGGGCTGGGTGATGCCCTGGCTCTCTTTGTGTGTGATCTATTGCTCTCTTCTGCAAAGACGCCATCATTTTGAATCTGAGCAAAATAAGAGAGTGCAAACATGTTTATGACGTTCCTTCAGTGGTAGAGAGGCCAAATTCCAGAAGGGGACCTGGCCTGGAGCTGAAGATAAGAGCGCCACACCAGAGGGACTGCTGATTGCCAGCTGCCATTCAAACAAGGAATGTGGACCAGGTCTTTCAATTGAGGTCTTAGGTCATCCTGGCTGGACAGGATGAGTCAGGCAGAATCAAATAATGATGAGAGGGGTCTCCAGGACATCTCACTGGTCTCCCAGCTGAGGGAAAGCAATCTCAGGGATGATACTGGCCCAGATGAATGGCACACCAGATAAAGAGGGAGGGAAAAGATGGAAGATTACAGCAATTGCTGCCAAATTAGGTTTAGGACAGTTTTTTACCCTTAGATTGGGGGAGGGGGAGAAGGGAGGGGGATAACACATAGAAGCTCAGCAGGACAGAGGTGTCCTCTGTTTGTCCCCTTGAATACAGTCATGTTCGGGGAGAGGAGTACTTAATCTAGTTTGTCACCGGAAATTGAAGGAGTGACGGCTGTCTGATTCTCCTCCTCTTGCCTGACTTAGGTTAGAACCCGAATTAGAGCAGCGCCGGGAAAGAGACGTGTTGACGTTGCGAGTCAGTACATATGTGTGAATTACGTTTTACTTTCATGCAGTTAATACATCATTGTTAATGTTCGCGAAGACTTAAAGCTTTGGAGGTCATTTTCCCACGCACAGTAATTTCATTCCATAATTAGACCATAAGAGGGAAAAATATCACCTTCAAGCATGAAACCCCGCTCTCGCGGGTAAGCGCAGACTTCATACAACAGCCGTGCTCATATTTCACACCTCATCTATGTTGCCCCACAATGACTTTGTGAGAAATAAGCACATTTTCAACATTTGCTAGACTTGTAAACTGACCTTATTTACTATGTGCAACATTTACTGCACTGGTACTGATGATCAAACGTTCTTACTTTTAGAATATACACTGCTCATAAGCAAAGCCTATTTCACAGTCATCCCACTTTAGTACTCTAAACAGCGTGCTGTAGTACGGGAGGACATCCTGAGCTGTTCCTGATCCCAACAAGCCACGCTCTACTGCATCTGCCGCACTGGACTGTCACACTGGAAGTACACGTAAAAACTATAACTTCCACGGTCCCTTGTAATCCATGGCTGGAATGTGGACCCTTCTGTTAAATTTACACTCAGAACTGGGGAAGAGATGGTTGGCTGAAACTTCTCCTCAGCTCAAGCATTCCTAATGAGACTTTAAACTCTGTAAGTCTTTAGCTGGCTCTGTAGTTTGCCTCTGCAGGACTTGTGAACTGGGCTCAATATCTCATACAGTAATTAAGTTAATAAGGCCATCCGGATAAGGAGGGTGACTGAAATGAGGCAGTAAGTACTGATTTTATTTATTCTTATCTCTGGTCAGTTTTTGCAAGCTCAGAAGCCTGGTGTAGGGGGGGTCCCTTTGATGAAGTGGCTTCAGCTTGTTTGCTTCCAGTCAATGCAAAGCAGGATCTAACCCAGCTGTCCTTTTCTATTCTTTTTCTGCCAGGTCCACAATGTTCCCTGCTAACCTTCTGGTCCTGATGGTCCTGCTGCTACCTCAGGTCTTGTCAGGTCACCAGGGAGGTGCCACTGACGGCGGTGGGAAACCGCTGCCTACGCTGGAGCCTGCCTTGGCTCAATCCATCCAGAACCTCCTGTTGACCCGACTAGGGCTGCGGTCCCACCCGGTTCCCAGGGCCGAGGCGCCCATCCCCCAGTACCTTCTGGACCTGTACCGCTTCCACAGGCAGCAGTACCACCTGGTGCAGGACCCACAGTTCAGCTTTCCCGTGCACCACGTTCAGGAAGCCAACACTGTGCGCAGTTTTCATCACCTGGGTAAGACTCTTGGTGGCCCAGTGAAACTCTGACATTAGTCCTCCCCCTGTCAGTCATGTTTAGCTTAATTTCTAAACTGGAGCAGGAGGAGATGTAATGGTTAGAACTTCTGCCTTCGGATTTGAAGAACACAGGTTTGAATCTTATATTGTGCTGAAGAATTATTGGAGTATTTAAATTGCTACAGCAAAAATGACCCAGAATAGAAATGAGTAACGCATTGGAAATAGCTTAACAATTTAAGCTGCTTTGAATAAACGCATCAACTAAATGAATACATTTAAATCTTATCTGTCCTCCAGGGCAGTGGCTGATAAGTGTCAACAAAATAAATTTGGATAGAATAAAGACAGAAGTCACCCAATCTAAGCACATGCTGATACTGCCTTAGTGGCCATGTAGAATGCCAGAGCATGTATTTCTACAGGTGAACTAAAGCTCTGAGATGTAAAGACAAAAATTAATACTATTTTTACTACTGTTTTCAGTAAAAGGAGAAAGAACATATTTTATGTAATCTGTCATCAAACTAGCACTCAGTGTTGTCATAAATGAGCAAAAAAAAAAAATATTTGATCACTATTTTGCTTTTGCCATTAGAAGGAGAAAACATTTGCAGCTCTATGTTTATATTTCTGGAAACCAATACATTACTCAGATACAGCAAATATAATAAGTGAACAGCTCATCATCAGTTGACACATTTTTGCTATCATTGTATTCTGTTGCTGTTCTGTCTCTCAGAGTCCACTGACACCGCAGTCTCCCCCCCGAGCGCGACAGATGTGTTGGACACGGTCCGCATAACCTTCAACGTGTCCTCCATTCCGGAGGATGAACGCATCACATCTGCAGAGCTCCGCCTCCTGCACAGGCCAGCTGATGGAAAGTCTGGTACCCACAGGGTCAGCTTGTTCCTCTCTGGGGATCACCCGCACATGGGGACCACCCTGCTGGAGTCCCGGACCCTCTCCCAGGGTGGAGGAAGCACTTCCTGGGAGAGCTTCAGCCTCAGCCCAGATCTGTTTCAGCAAATGGCCAGCCAGACTGGACTCCTGGAGTTTGTGGTGGAGGTGGCCTCCCTGAACCGGTCTCTTGTACACAAAGGGCAGGGCACAACGGAGCACCTCCGGGTACGTAGGTCTGCTGGACAAAACGAGCCTAGCTGGGCACGGGAGAGACCACTCCTGGTGATGTACAGCCATGATGGACGAGGCCAGACGTTGGTGCGTTCTGGTGGCCGCCCTGTGGGAAGACGCTGGAAGAGGAGGTGGGGGTCTGTAGCTCGGGGTGAGCTGAAGGGAAAGCTGATGGGTCAAGGGAGCCAGACTGAGCGGAGAGTGAAGCGCAATGGAGGACGTGCGGCCAAACTGAAACGACTCTCCCAGGCAAGCTGCCGGCGCCACCCGCTGTACGTGGACTTCAGGGACGTGGGCTGGGACAAGTGGATCGTGGCGCCCAGTGGCTACCATGCCTACTTTTGCCTGGGGGAGTGCCGCTTTCCCCTGGCTGACCACATGAACTCATCCAGCCACGCCATGGTGCAGACGCTGGTGAACTCGGTCAACGGGGTGGTGCCCCGCCCCTGCTGTGTACCCACCACCCTCAGCCCGATCGCTATGCTCTATCTGGACCAGCAGGACCGTGTGGTGCTCAAAAACTACCAGGACATGGTGGTGGAGGGCTGTGGCTGTCAGTAGTAGAGGGAAAGGGAGAGGAGCACTGTTAAAAGAGAGGGATACAGGGCAGGATGGATTCTTTGTCCGCAAAAACCAACCCTTTCTGTCTTTGTAAATGAGGCACCTGGTCGCAATCCCACAAGTACTGTATGTGTTGTGATGCAGATCTCCTTTTCTGCATTGTATGGTGAACAATAACAACCACAACAGGGGACTGATACACTCACCTCTGTACCCAGTGCCTAATGGACATTACTCAGCACATATATTTTCTCTCACCCATATATCATCATTCTACTTCTCTCCAATCTGTCATAATATTATAGAGTCCTACTATCTGACACCTAGAACTGGCTACCCTCCAATTGATGTCTTTAGCCATTTGGTAGACTCAAAACGCTTAATGTTGCACAAGCTCAAACAACATATCAGCTCATTTTTCATGCCGTTGCTCATGACGATGGTCAGTAATGCAACCCAACTCAGAGTTCAGGCTCAAAACAGACCTCTCTAACAGTCAAAGACTGTCCACAACATATTTAAAATATGCTTTACTAGATATTTAAAATAATAATAATAATAATAATTATTATTATATTGTTTGAAAATTTTATTATTTAACGAGAAGCTTATATTCAAGTTTTTGCTGAAACAAATTAAACTATGAGTTTACTGAACAAATGAATTCTTACTGAAGTTACTTGTCAGACAATTCTTAACTTAAAAATAGTACCATATATATGTATTTAAGCAGCAGGCAGCAATAGGATATTTAATGCTTAAGAACATTTAACATTTCTTTTTTTCATATAGCTCAAAAACAAACATGGCAGAACCAAAGACTGATGGTGGATTTGTGTTCATTGTGTTTGAATGTGTATTATAAGCCTACAGTAAATGTATATATGATAAAGTCACATCAAAAACATGATCTCGGGCTCAAGTCCACCCTGTATCATTTTGGGTTTTTCTTTTCGGTAATGTGCAGATTTGGGAATATTATCTCATTGCTTTTGAAAGACTACTTGGCTTGTGTGTTATTTACAGTGAAACACTATTGATTGTGCAAAATATGTAAAATATGTTGTCCTTCAGGTAATGAAATGGTCACATTTGAAGAATACATCCAGTTTCCCAAAATACAATGTGTGACATTGCCTCACTAATGAAATAAAAAAAAAAAAAAAAACATCAAAATCATTTTGTTGAACTTTCTCCATATTTCTGTTCTAAACCTTTTTGACTCAGGGGAAGGGCATGGTATGGGTAGAGTGTACATAAACACCCCCTCCTTTCCCTGTATGAACAGCAAGTAGCATTGTGGTTAAACAAACGGCTCTGCTATGTGTCTAAATCGATAGCAAATGTGTTTGAGGCCTCTGATGAAGTTAGATGGGAAAATAAAGCTGTCAGTATGATATAAGAGTGCAGCATGACTTTGCATTCGAGTCTGAGATCTTTTGTCCAAATAAAGAGTCCAGAAGGTGGGAAAATGTGAACCATGGTACATACCATATATTCCCAGGCCCAAACTGGGCCCTGGAGCTATCCCACTCAGGATGGCATCCATCTGAAGAGCCTCAAAGAGTTTCATATACAGCTTCAGCTGTAGCAAGGTGTGCGTGTGTGTTTGTGTATATGAGCGTGCATGGCTGTCATTTCCCTAAAAGCAGGCGCACATTGGGTGGGAACAAATAAATAGGTGAAATGCACTGAGCATGAGTCACACACCAGACGGAAAATGACCTTTGTCCCTCAGATGGCGGACTCCACTCTCATTTTATGGCTGCTGCGCAGATGCCAGAGTGTGACAGGGTACCAGGCTATCATGTCAGACAGGTGGGAAGGACAGACAAAACGATTAGGTGATTAGACAGTGACGCAAACTGTTTGCTAGGCAAGAGAGGTGAGATGTGTCATGTGTACAGGTGATCTTGGTCACGGCAAATCTTTGAAATGTCATATTACTGGCATGTGATTGTTCTTTTAAACTATGACTTTATTTAATTAACACAATTCCAGGATCAAACAAAAGCCTGTAGATCCTATCGCTTTACCCCAACTCCAGTCTGATCTTTCACTTCGCCCCTTTTCAGTCTTCCGTGCCATCACCCCCAGACTGCCTGACACCAGCAAATAATCCTGTGTCATTGTCCTCGATTAATTGCAGACCAACAGCATCAAAGTCACACAGACAAACGTCTGGTCAATGCTTCACGCTAGCAGAAATCCATACTTCCATATTAATCCATAGAGAAAGTCAATAATTTATTATGAATGATAACACCGATCAATCAAATCATTTGTGAGTAAATTAGAAATTAATTCCAAAATCAATAATTCAAACAGGCACTACAGCAATTGACTATAATTTAGCTGATACCTTTGTCAAAGGGAACTTAAGCGACTTAACCGTTATTTACCCATTTATTAAGCAAAGTGCAGCTCAGAGTAAGCAGCTGGGCTGCTACAGCTGGAGTGATGTTTGGAATTGTGCAGCAGGTGTATGGGAATGCAGGTGTTCAACAGAGAAGCCGCATTGCTACACGAAATAATACTTTCTCGATGGGAAAATACTGCAGTACTTTAGTGTTCTTGAGAAGTTGAACTCTTAGTTTAACTGCTGTAAGCGATCATTAATACAGCACTGTATATTGCCTGGTAGCTGGAGGTACATATGCAGAGTACATGAGCTATGCCTTTAGTAACAGTGAATAAATATAGATAAGTCTTTTACCAATAACACATATAACATTGCAAAAAAAAGGTTGAATAGTTTTTTTGAAATTTTTAAAAATATGATAAATTATTCTGATAAATCACTCAAAAGGACCGTATTATGAAACAGTGCTATGGCAGGCAATGCTGATCAGGTTGTTGCTGTAGGTGATTTGTATGGATCAAAGTTACTGTTAGTGGATCAACCTGAAAAGAGTGCAAGAAAGCAGATGCTACAACTGTCAAAAACCAGTTCTGGAGTTTCTTCTATAAAACCTGTCATGTTTCAAAGCAAGTTATGACAATAATGCTTGCCTAATCAAAGCACTAAATCTGAAGATTAGGATAAGGGGCCCTCCTTTAATAAACAAGACTGATACTGGGAAGGAGGGAATGTGACAGATGCAGATGCTGCATGTGGGTGGGGATGTGGCAGTAGTGGGACCTGATGTGTGGACAACTGGTGGTTTCAGTTGCTCTCCCCTTGCTTTTGTCTGTGCCTCTCTCTTCCTGGCAGTCCTTCGCCCTCTCAGTCTCCGGCACTGTGTGGAAGTACAAGGCTGGATAAAAACTTAGAGTTTGGGCCTTCAGCATCTTGCAGCCATTTCCCACAGGCCCGGGATGAAAAATGATGTTTTTTCAGGTGAACGTCGTCTCTGCTCGGCTGGTAATCGCATTCGTTCCTTCTCCCTTTTTTAGGTTTTCATCTCCAGGACCAAATCTCTAACTGGTGTTGCCTGGCAATTACATATACTTTAGTAAACAAAGCAGGGGAGGTGTCTTAATATAGGCACAGATGTCTTCGACATTTTGCAATGAGAGCTGGCATGCAAGAAGTAAAGAAAATAGGTAGGGCAAACTTTACTGTAGTGCCACCCTACAGGAGACAAGTGGCAGTGTCACTTTATGCTTTGAAATGCTGAACAGGCCACTTTGCCCACTTTCTATCTCTGGGCAGTTATCCCTTTCGTCTGGAATAGTCGACTGAATTTCATTCCAGACAAGTGTCAAAGCAAAAAAAGCAACCATGGAAACGCGGCAAGAGGAGCCCAGTGGACTGTGAGTAAGAGCTGGAGGAACACGTGGGACACTGACATCGTCCAGATGGCCTGGCGCACTAAGAGGGACAGAGAAGGGACTCGAGCTGCCAGGATGGAATCGTAATGGCCACATTTTATTGCCCTCCTATTAAACATGTGTGAGAGGCTGGGACTACAGTCACAACATGATCCCAACCTTTGTAAACAAGCTGGAAGTAGAGTAAACCCAACAGGCAAAAAAATGGTATCTTTCTAATCTTTGTTTGCTGTGTGGGTGCCAGGTGTGTGGTGTGATAATCACCTAAGAGATCTAACAAAGTCCATTAACTTATCACTTTTCAAGTATGTCGCTCATTTAGCAGTGGGTCAGCAGTTACAGCATCACGCTTATCATATCATTCATATGGATTAACTGGTACCAGTGAACTATCTCCAATTTTACTTCAAAACGAGAACTTGTGCATTTTGAAAATAGAAACTCTTTCCTCATGGGGTTCATTCCCTGCGATTTTTGTGCTTTTCCTTTAAATGCAGCTGCTTGTTTTATTTTATTTATGCTCATTAAGTCTAAGGGCACTGTCATATTTCAATATAGCTAACATGTGATAAAGACCACCCTTCTTCTGGAATCAGCGTGTGTGAAAGAAGGAACTTTTCTATGGGACGCGGTTTGAGTTATGTTTTCCAGAATACATTTTTCTACACCTAAAAGGCGGAAACACGACTCCCATGTTTTTTTAACCGTGACAACCATTATTGTTTTAGTATGATTGTTTGAGAACGGATACAAGAGAAATATGGAGGTGCACAATGAATAAAATAACTTCATGAAAATAATGAGTTCATTGATGGTGATGAATGGTCACCAGGGGTGGCATTAGAAAAATCCTCTCTGTTCCTGTTTTTCGTCCATTTTCCCCCGTTTTTGTTCTCCTCCTGCAGAGAGAAATCATTGCATTTGCACATGTCATCCTGCCTGAAAACACGGATGACAGCAGGCACATGAGTAACGGTGGGCTGGTGCTCCGGAGAAGCATTAAAACATGCCTCATCCTCTCCAAAACAAGAGGGAAAAAAGAACAGGAGAAAAAGAACCTGCCATGGAGATGCGATTAGCGGTTAAAACATATGTGAGTGCGACGGTCCCAAGTAGCAGCTTGTCAGATGCTTGATCAGGGCCCTCCTCACTGTCACTTTCAGCTTTTCTTTCTGGTTACTTGGTGAACAAAATTGTAGTGGATCACACTGGCTTCACAATGGCAAAAACACTGCCCTGCTTGTCAATTAAAAAGGAAACTGTGTCTTTTTTTATACAGCAACTTTTCCAGATTTCTGCACTGCCGTGGCAACTATATTTAATCTTGAAGCTGGCTAAACTACTGCATGTTTATAGTCTCAAATTTGGGTGAATAGTCTTGGAGATGTACTAAAACTTTTCTGTCTTTTGTTCCTTTTTATTGATCCTGAGGGGGCCTTTAGAAAAGAAATCAGAAATCGATGTGGTTTGGCTCCTTCTTGTGGGGACAGAGGGAAAGAAGTGTGAAAAACCATGCCTCCCCCGGTTCATGGGAGCTCAGAGAGGCTCGAACCAGGGGCAAACCAAATATTTAATTACACCCACACCAGTGGAACTGGGGAGCCGCAGGTCTGCAGGGAGACCAGGTGGAAACAGCGTGAAGACAAAATAGAGAAGAGGCTGACAAATTCATCTCCTGAGGTGGGCTGCTGGGCCTAATCTTTCCTGCAGAAATGGCAACGTGGGGTTGAGTCTGCATTAGCAAAGGGTGGCTGATGTGGTACTGAGGACAGGTCCTGCTTGGGATCATCTCCATCTCCATTGTGCCTGTAGTTTGTTACCTACATTATAAAACTCCACATGGGAGTCCCATGCAAATTTAAACATAATGTTCAAAAAAATGTTGTATGAACATTCAGGACAGGGAACACCAGTGTGCTGCAATTATAAAGAGGTTCTCCTGTTTCTTACATAGAGTTACAGGTCCCATCTGACCAATTTCAACTCAGCTTGGTGGAAAAGAAGTGGCCATTTCATTTGTACACATATCAACGCAAGAATAAAATCCATTATTTAGTGTCATGTCATGTTTGTAGTGTAACTGTGAACTGAAGCTTGACTATAAGGGTTTCGAAGGCTCTCCATACTAGGATTGGCACTGGATATGCAAGTTAATGTTTGCAATTTAATTTTATTCATAGTACCATTGGAATGGGAGGTAGAAGGTCAATACTGAAAGGTTAAGTCACAAAAAGTGACAATGTACTATACCATATAGTATATATGTCTTCGCTGTCCTCCTTCTGAGAAAACAATCCACTATGCCCAGGGAAGAATAGATCAGGGACCCTGGTAAAACAAGGTTTAGGTAATTACTGTTTTTCCCAATTTTTCTCGGGTTGAGCAAGTGTACAATAAGATAAATCAAATTGTGACCAAGGTCAGAATGTGAAAACCAAGCTCAGGATGACCTTATCCTGCCTCTGCCATCCTGGTCTGATCTTTAGGGGTCACGCATCTGTGCAAATTTGGAAGACCTTCAGTAACAAAGCACCTTTCTTCAGTCCCACCGTTTGCTTTGGTATGCACATTCACAACGTCAAATGTTGACATTGTTTGGATATTATTTTAATGTGTCATTTTATAAATTTCATTTTTCAAAGGAAAAAAACTGAATAGAACTGAACTGAATTGGAGTGGCACAGTGGGTACAACAGCTGCATACTGCATAATGTCAGGAACCTGATCGGCAACAAGGCATAGGACCCAGATGCAGAAGGGAGACACAGGACAGGGGGTGCGAACGCTCAGTGATTTAATCTGGATACATCTTTAATACACAAAGGCAAGATAACATCACAGACTATAGTGGAGGTCCCGTGCCAGTGTTGGTCGGCTCGGCTGCTTTTATGCCCGCGTGGGTCATCAGAGGCCAGTGGGCGGCGGGTCACCATTCGTGTCGCATCGCGTCTAACACATAACATCACCCATTCGGATTTGTTGTTCCTCCATTATCATCTTACTTTGTTAAAGTTGGCTTTGAATTGAACAACCCACTGAAAGTATTTACAACTCTATCGCTAATATTAACTGTCTGTGTATTTTTTGGTTCATCTTGTTGCTATGATCTATTTGCTCTGGGTGAGAAAGGCACTATATAAAAATAAACTGACTGAGACACTGGAAAGAGGACCGGAAAGAACCCACCGTGAATCCTGGGGGTGTGGGCTGCATCAAGGTTGGAGCGGACTCGGGTGCGGACCTGACGCCAATACGGTAGCTGGACTCCCAAAAACCCCGCAGTTCCCAGGGAAGGGAGCGGGCCAAGAACAGGAAGTCTATGTCGAAGTCATGCTGCAGACGGATATAAATATTTAACGGATCACACCGAGGGGGCTGAGCCAGAGAGGCCTAGACCAGGATGATGGCACCACCCCTCAGTTCTAGTGACAACGGAGGAATGGGAATACAGTGGCATGTGGGGGAGGACAGCTAGAGAGCAAGGGAATTAGGTAGACAGGCCAAGCACAAAGACAAAGAGAGTGAGAAGAAGTGAACTAAATGGGGGAGGCAGGACAGGCAGAGCACAGGTGGAATAGAGGAGGCGGAATGTGAAAGAACGTATTCTTTAATGATGTGGCTACGAATCAAAATCATCATCCCATTTCCTCTTAATCCAATGCACACAGGTGTTCAATGACAGATCAAATCCTTCTTTGATTTTATACCTCCCCTGGTTCCCTCAGTGTTTTTTACAGTGGTGTAAAAAACAATGTGATGTGAAAACCGTGAGGACATGTGGTAGTGATCAAGCCCAGCCCAGGCTTCCGAACAGAGTGTCACCATTCATGACCGTATCCGCTTCCAGGGCCTCCCAAAGAAGCAAATACTCTTTTTTTTCCCATTCTTTAATCACATTAAAGTTTTTATGTTGTGCCCACCTCAGCTCCCTTTTTCAGACCCTGCACTGCCTTTTCTGGGACACAGGAAAGTGACATTTCTCATCTGTGGACTGAGTCCTCCAGTTTTAGAATGTACGTGTTTAGCTTGGAGAAACTTTGCTCTTTGCAAGTCAGTTTACAGTGTCTGCGGCGATGCGTGGCTGCTGTCAATCATTTCCTGCTCTTAGAGACCTTCTTGCCCGTTTCCCTCATACCTGCTTCTTCTGCCCATCTTCCAGCTCCTTCCAGTCTCCACCCTTGGGCTCCCACTCCCTCCCACTGACGGATTACTCACCTCCGCTCACTCACATACTGCAGCTACCTTGGGGTCGTGTCCCCAAACTCCAGCCCTAGAAACAACATGGTGCTGATTTAATGCACCAGTCTTGCTGGCTAAAGTCTCTCCTCCCCCTCATCCATGCTGAAAGTGGGAGGTTTTATACTTTTTAAGGGCTGCAGTGCCAGGTTCAGTAGTCTGGTTCAGCCTTGACTGTGCCTGATCCCCCCCCCCCCCTCAAAAAAAAAAAAAAAATTAAATTAACAAATATGAACTCATTTATATAAAATAGTTCTCTGTGACCAGTAATGCCAAAATTTAAGAAAAGATGTGTTTTTAATGCTTGTGTAGCCCCTCCACACATCACTTACCCATGACAACCACTAACGTTACCATAAAACATAGAATATAAAGTGTTACAGGATAAAGCAGTTAATAATAATAGATGGATGGAAATTTAACCCATTATCATCAACCATTTATCCTGAGCATGGATGCAATGGTCCAGAGCCTATCGCAGGATCAATGGACTCTACCTATGAAACTACACCCTGGACAGGATGCCAGTCCATCACAGGGTGGCCACACACACAAGTCTTGGCAAATTCCAGAACTATGAGAGGAAACCCAGGCAGAAGAAGAACATCAAAATTCCATGCAGACTGAGCTGGATGTGAACCCATGCAGACCAGGTGCTGCGAGGGGATAGCGCTGCTCAATGAGCCACCACAGAAACTTAATTAAACTTGTTTATTGTAAATGGACAGCAATAATTATTCATCAGTTGGACAATATAAAACTAACATCAGTCATATCTTAGAAGAAAACACAACTTGAAATTCTATGGAGGCCAAAACCTGATATGGAAATCAGAGAACAGGAAAATCACAACATAGTCCACAGCTGGGAGTTGTTTTTCCTGCTGTTTGAACTGGTTTATATACCACAGTAGTTTTTTCAGCTGCTGTCGTGCAATTCAAAGGCTGACTTATTCCTAAATGGCTGTGTGAAAGCTCTCTGTTGTACTGTTCCACAAGTGCATACACATGAGCAAAGGAAAGAGAAATGAGAGACAGATCTGGGTATGGACGGAACAGGCCGGGGCCTCTCTCTTGCTCCTGATTTCGCCTGCAGCACTTCCTTTCGTGTGTGAAACAGATCAGCAACCAAACTCTTGGATTTGGTCTATTTAAAAGATGAATTCCTTCCATGGGACCATGTGCAATAAAACAGAGGGGTGGGGAAAAAGTTGTCAAATGCAAAATAACAATCCTCCAAGTCACCCAGTTCATTAATTCAGACTGACCGATGCCACATCGGGCCTCCAGAATGGTTCCTTGGTTTGCGCTTGTCGGAAGGGGATTAAATCGAACCCTGGAGGACAGACTCCTGCTCAGTTAATATAATGCTTCATTTAGTGTTTCATTTGGTTCAAGCAAATGTGCAATTTTAATTTTTAACTTTCAATGAAGCCTCAAATGTTAAAAACTCAAATGCTTTTCAACTCTGCTATTGATATTATCACTGTTGTTCTCTCTGAAGAAAGAAACTGTTTTTTTTCTGGGAATACAGATCATTATTGCAAAAAACAACACGAATCTACAGTTTTAATATAAAAAAATTAGTTGGGCTGTATAAGGGGTAGCGAAACAGTGTTCTGTAACTACGTTGACAAAAAAACATCAGTTACACACTGGCTTTTGCTTCCATGGACCATTTTATCACTGTCTTCCATGGGAGCACATCTTCTTTTACCATATACTTGTTTGAAGGATTGTACTTTAGAGCTTAGCAAATTCCTACTCTTAAGGATGATCCAGCTTTTTAATGTTTGTCTCAAGTTAGCCTCATTTATTACAGCTGCACATCACCTGCCTCAGTTCTCCTAATATACATATTACTGAGTTCCCCTCACCTAGCCTCCCTGCCACTCAACAGGCTTTGAAGATCTGTGAGGAGGATGTGTGCTGGCTCATCCAGAAACAAAAGACCAGGAAAGCATGAGGCCCAGACGGCATCTCACCCTCCTGTCTGAAAACCTGTGCTACTCAGCTGGCTCCTGTATTCACACAGATCTTCAACAGATTACTAGAACTGCACAAAGTTCCCTCCTGCTTTAAACTGTCCACAATCATCTTGGTCCCCAAAATATCATCTATTACAGGGTTAAATGACTACAGGCCTGTTGCTTTAATGCCTGTGGTCACAAAGACATTTGAAAGACTAGTCCTGGCCCATCTAAAGGATATCATAGGCCCCTTGATGTATCCCTTTCAATTTGCCTATCGACCAAACAGGTCAGTAGATGATGCAGTCAACATGGGTCTCCACAACGTCCTGCAGCACCTGGAGAATCCAGGAACTTATGCAAGGATCCTGTTTGTAGATTTCAGCTTGGCATTTAACACCATCATCCCAGAACTCCTCCATAGTAAACTTGCCCAGCTCACTATGCCTGCTTCCACCTGTCAGTGGATCACCAACTTCCTGATAAATAGGAGGCAGCAGGTGAGACTGGGGAAGTTCACATCCAGGTCCTGTACAACCTACACTGATGATCCCAAGAATGTGTGCTCTCCCATGCTCTTCTCTCTCTACAGCTATGACTGCACTTTAATGGACCCCTCTGTCAAGCTGCTTAAATATACGGACGACACAACTCTAATAGGGCTGATCAGAAATGGTGCTGAAGTCTGCATATAGGTGGGAGGTGGAACAGCTGGCTCTCTGGAGCTGTCAGAACAATCTGAAGCTGAATACACTTAAAACTGTGGAGATGATAGTGGATTTCAGGAGGAAACCCCCTCAGTACTGGCTCCCTCTTCATTTTCAACAATGCTGTATCTGTGGTAAAGACCTTTAAGTTCTTGGGATCTACAATTTCTCAGGATCTAAAGTGGGAAACCAACACTATGTCCATCATAAAAAAAGCCCAGCAAAGGATGCGCTTCCTACACCAGTTGAAAAAGCTCAACCTTCTACAGGAGCTGCTGATCCAGTTCTACACATCAGTCATTGAGTCTGTTTTCAGCTCCTCAATCACAGTCTGACTTGGATCAGCCACCAAACAAAAAAGGCTGCACTGCAGAAAAGATCACTGGTGCCAGATTGCCCTGCCTTGAGGAACTGTACTACTCCCGAATTAGGAAACGGGCAGGAAAAATCGTGACAGACCCCTCACCCAGGCCACAGCTTTTTTGAACTTCTCCCATGCAGCAGGCACTACAGATCACTGTATGCCAAAACAACCAGATACAAAAACAGTTTCTTTCCCCACGCTGTTACATCCATGAACAGCTGATTTGTTTTGTCTGTGCAATTATTCCCTTCCTCATTATTTATTATTCTCCATGCATCTTGCACTTGTTGTATGTATGTTTGTTATGCTTGTCTAATGAACAGAGCCATTGGGAACCAAAGCCAAATTCCCTGTATGTGTGCGTACTTGGTCATAAAAATCTGATTCTGATAAGGAGCTAAAAGTTAGGAAATTATCATTTGGATGCCATTGTCATAGTCTATTATATGAATCTGCTCCTCCCTTTTAATTTTATTTTCTGTTCTTTCATTTGTATCAAAATGATTTTTAAAAATTGAAAATACTCAATTTACATCCATCCTTTTGAGGTACATTCACCTCCAAACTGTTTTTAATACATAACCAACAGAAGGCCTGGGAAACTTCAGAGGCTCCCCATTTAATTTGTCCCAGTGTGGAGCTGCTCTAAAGCAGGCATGACATTCACTGAACAGGGCTCGCAATGTCTCCTTTAACATTCTATTCCTATATTAGGGAGGGGAAACATGCAGGATACAGCTGTTTCTCTCCAAACAGGACAGTTACAAAGAAGGTGGTTATTAATTGTAGAGGATGCAGTGAAAGCTCTGAAACCCATTAAAAACCTTGAGCTCAAGTGTTTCCAAATTGAATGCTAAAATACTGGCTTTTGGCCACCACTGAAATTTATACATGTTCACATTTGTTCTATTTCTTTGGGGCAATGATCAACTACATCCTCATTCACAAAAACAACCTCTAATTTCTAAGATGTTACAGAGATCTTAGTTGCTTTGGGCCCTGTGTCATACTTCATACACAGAAAAAAGTCAGCACGTGATGGAATCAGGCAGTTGTCAAAGCAGCAAATGAAATGCTAATATTATGTAATGGAAGGAAGGAACAATTTAAAGAGACCATGATTACACCAAATTCATTCAACAATTCTAAAAACAATAGGATCATCAAACAGTGGGACCAAATAAACTGGTGATAAAACACAAAATCGTGCGCTAAAGTTTGAGAAACATTTCCCTCTATTGGATGAAGAGGTTATTGCAATATTTTAAACCAATAAATTGAGGCAGATGAACTCCCAACCGAAGTCCGCTATGCTAAATTTTAAGTATATCAGCAAAACAAGACATTGACTGCAAAACATTCTTCAACTCTGAATGTAAAGTTTTTAAATTAAAAATTTATTTTCAGAACAAAAAAAATCTAACTTTCACATAAATGTGGCCTGTATTGCACGTGCTCTGCTGTGTCCTTATGCATAGTAAAATCCACAGTGCTGGCTCGCACTCATGCAGTCATACAGTATTCATCCCATTCCACGCAGGGTGAAATGCACTCCATGGAGTGAGATGCCACTGTCAGCAATAATTTACTGCTGTAACTGTTTGGCAACGTCATACTGAATCTGAGGGCTACAGCCTACACCTAATACTTAAAATTTTGCCTTAGCAGAAGTACTGTATGGAATTATTAGATTTTACTGTGTTTGGTAGTACTTTCTCTTTGCAGCACAGTTCAGTATTTAGGTATGAACATATCCACATAAGATTTTCTATATAATTCACGTAACTCCTTGAAGGTGTCCTACTTCTAATATTGAGCAAAGAACCTGACATGAATTGCTAAGTTACAAATATATAAAATACATAAAAAGTATATACAATATCTAAAAACATACTAAGGATCAACAAAACATAACATTATATAGTGTTTAAGATGGGAGCAACGGAACAGCAGAGGAAGTAAAAAAAATGCATAGAGGGTGAAGAAAACTGTTTACTGTACAAGTAGTCAAAGAGCAAAGATTAAAAGAATTTATTTTTCACATACATGATTACAAAGTATACCATCTAGTGAAATGTGCCCTGATTCAGCAGGAAACTTCGTGTGGTTCTATTCCAACAAGTAAATAAACAACCAAACATCGAGAAGACAACAAACAAACAACAAATAGATAAGTAAGTAAATAAATAAATGAAACCGTAAGTTGCATTATGGGGACAGTGACAGTGAGGGAAGTGGTCAATGGATATTGTAGACTCTGGTTTGCAAGGATTGTGATGGCATGTCTAGGTTCAGAAGTCTTATGGCCTGTGGATAGAAGTTCCTCCTGAGCCTCTCCGTTCTGCCCATAATACTTCTGAAATGTTTGCCTGATTTCAGCAGGTTGAACAGGTGATTGCTGGGATGAGACAGGTCACCGATGCTCCTAGTTGCTCTGGTCCTGCATCTCCTGGTGTAGATGTCCTGTAGGGATGGCAGATCAGATCTGGTGCAGCATTTCGCCACCTAGATCACTCTCTGCAGTGCTTTGATGTCATGAGCACAGCTATTCCCAAACCAGGAGGTGAGGTTCTGAATTAGAATAGTTTATACAGCACCAAAGTAGAAAGTTTTAAGGATCGCCGGAGAGACCTGACGCTTCCTCAGCTGTCTGAGGTGGTAAAGACGCTTTACTTTACTGACTTGAACTTGGATGTGTACAGTCCATATCAAATCTTAGGTGACATGAATGCCCAGATATTTGAAGCGCTCACCGTCTCCACTGCAGTCCCGTTGATTTTAAGGGGGGTGTAGGACCGCTGCTGTCGCCTACCAAAGTCCACCACCATCTCTTTAGTTTTGCTGACATTCAGTTGGAGGCAGTTCTCCTGGCACCATGATGCCAAGTTCTCCACCTCCTCTATGTATGCTGTCTCATCGTTGTTGGAGATGAGGCCCAGCACCACTGTGTTGTCAGCAAATTTGATGATGGAGTTGGAGGCGTGCGTGGCCACACAGTCGTGAGTGTAGAGGGCATAGAGCAGAGGGCTAAGTACACAACCTTGTGGAGCTCCTATGTTAACACTGATGATGCTGGAAGTGCAACTGCCAACTCTCACCACCTGTGATCTACCTGTGAGAAAACTGAGAACCCAGGCACACAGGTGACTGTTCAATCTCAAGTCTCTCAGTTTAGTGAACAGTCTGTGGGGGACAATGGTGGAGTTCAATAAAAGGATATACTGTAATTAACATAGACGTATACAATCCAGCCGCAAGGGGATGCACAAACTAGTGCATGTCTTTGTGCCGGTTCCAAGCCCGGAAATGGAGAGGGTTGCGTCAGGAAGGGCATCCGGCGTAAAAATTTTTGCCAAACTAAATATGCGGACAAAAATAGAAATTTCCAAACCGGATCGGTCGAGGCCCGGGTTAACAACGACCGCCACCAGCACTGCTAGCCGACAGGGTGCTGGCGGAAATTGGGCTACTGCTGGCCAAAGAAGGAGGAAGAGAGGAGGAAGGCATGTCCGGAGGAAGGAGGAGAGGAGGAAGGTTAAGAGAGTGGACGTGAGGATAGGAACTTTGAATGTTTGTAGTATGACTGGTAAAGGGAGAGAGCTTGCAGATATGATGGAGAGAAGGAAGGTTGATATATTGTGTGTGCAAGAGACCAAATGGAAGGGGAGTAAGACTAGGTGCATCGGAGGGGGTTTAAACTGTTTTACCATGGTGTGGATGGGAGGAGAAACGGGGTAGGGATTATCCTGAAGGAACAGTATGTAAAGAGTGTCTTGGAGGTGAAGTGAGTGTCTGACAGAGTGATGGTTATGAAACTGGAAATTGATGGTGTGATGCTGAATGTTGTTAGTGCATATGCCCCGCAAGTTGGGTGTGAAATGGATGAGAAAGAAGAATTCTGGAGTGATATGGATGAAGTGGCGAGGAGTGTACCTGAGGGAGAGAGAGTGGTGATTGGAGCGGATTTCAATGGACATGTTGGGGAAGGAAACAGAGGAGATGAGGAGGTGATGGGTAGATATGGTGTCAAGGAGAGGAACGCAGAAGGTCAGATGATAGTGGATTTTGCAAAAAGGATGGACATGGCTGTGGTAAACACGTATTTTAAGAAGAGGGAGGAACACAGGGTGACGTACAAGAGTGGAGGAAGATGCACACAGGTGGACTATATCTTATGCAGGAGGGCCAGACTGAAGGAGACTGCAGACTGTAAAGTGGTGGCAGGGGAAAGCGTAGTTAGGCAGCATAGGATGGTGGTTTGTAGGATGACACTGGAGATCAAAAAGAGAAGGAGAGTGAGGGCAGAACCAAGGATCAAATGGGGAAGTTGGAAAAGCAAAGCTATAAGGTGGAGTTCAGGGAGGAATTAAGACAGGCACTGGGTGGCAGTGAAAAGTTACCAGTGAGCTGGACATCTACAGCAGAAGTGGTAAGGGAGACAGCTAGAAAGGTGCTTGGTGTGGCATCGGGACAGAAGAAGGAGGACAAGGAAACCTGGTGGTGGAATGAAGAAGTACAGGAAAGTATACAGAGGAAGAGGCTGGCGAAGAAGAAGTGGGATAGACAGAGAGATGAAGAATGTAGACAGGAGTACAAGGAGATGAGGCGTAGGGCGAAGAGAGAGGTGGCAAAGGCTAAAGAGAAGGCTTATGGTGAATTGTATGAGAGGTTGGACACTAAGGAGGGAGAAAAGAACCTGTACCGATTAGCTAGGCAGAGGGACCGAGCTGGGAAAGATGTGCAGCAGGTTAGGGTGATAAAGGATAGCAATGAAAATGTAATCACAAGCGAGGAGAGTGTGTTGAGCAGATGGAAAGAGTACTTTGAGGGGTTGATGAATGAAGAGAACAAGAGAGAGAGAAGACTGGATGATGTAGGGACTACGAATAGGGGAGTGCAATGGATTAGCAAGGAGGAAGTTAGGACGGCTATGAAGAGGATGAAGAATGGAAAGGCTGTTGGCCCAGATGACATACCTGTGGAAGCATGGAAGTGTTTAGGAGAGATGGCAGTGGAGTTTTTAACCAGATTGTTTAATGGAATCTTGGAAAGTGAGACGATGCCTGAGGAGTGGAGAAGAAGTGTACTGGTACCTATTTTTAAGAATAAAGGTGATGTGCAGAGCTGTAGTAACTACAGAGGGATAAAATTGATCAGCCATAGCATGAAGTTATGGGAAAGAGTAGTGGAAGCTAGGTTAAGAAGGGAGGTGACGATTAGTGAGCAGCAGTATGGCTTCATGCCAAGAAGGAGTACTACAGATGCGATGTTTGCTCTGAGGGTGTTGATGGAGAAGTACCGAGAAGGTAAGAAGGAGTTGCATTGTGTCTTCGTGGACTTAGAGAAAGCATATGACAGGGTACCTAGAGAGGAGCTGTGGTATTGTATGAGGAAGTCGGGGGTGCCAGAAAAGTATGTAAGAGTGGTACAGGATATGTACAAGGACAGTGTGACAGTGGTGAGGTCTGCGGTAGGAGTGACGGATGCTTTCAGGGTGGGGGTAGGATTACATCAAGGATCAGCTTTCAAGGATCAGCTTTGAGTCCTTTCTTGTTTGCAATGGTAATGGACAGGTTGACAGATGAGATCAGACAGGAGGCACCGTGGACTATGATGTTTGCAGATGACATTGTGATCTGTAGTGAGAGTAGGGAGCAGGTTGAAGAGACCCTGGAGAGGTGGCGATATGCTCTAGAGAGAAGAGGAATGAAGGTCAGTAGGACTAAGACAGAATACATGTGCATAAATGAGAGGGAGGACAGAGGAATGGTGAGGATGCAGGGAATAGAGTTGGTGAAGGTGGGGAAATTTAAATACTTAGGATCAACAGTCCAGAGTAATGGGGAGTGTGGAAGAGAGGTGAAGAAGAGAGTGCAGGCAGGGTGGAGTGGGTGGAGAAGAGTGTCAGGAGTGATCTGTGACAGAAGGGTACCAGCAAGAGTGAAAGGGAAGGTCTACAAGACGGTAGTGAGACCAGCTATGCTTTATGGGTTGGAGACGGTGGCACTGAGCAAAAGACAGGAGACAGAGCTGGAGGTGGCAGAGTTAAAGATGTTAAGGTTTGCATTGGGTGTGACGAGGATGGACAGGATTAGAAATGAGTATATTAGAGGGTCAGCACAGGTTGGACGGTTTGGAGACAAAGTCAGAGAGGCAAGATTGCGTTGGTTTGGACATGTGCAGAGGAGAGATCCTGGATATATCGGGAGAAGGATGCTAGGGATGGAGCTGCCAGGCAAGAGGAAGAGAGGAAGGCCTAAGAGGAGATTTATGGATGTGGTGAAGGAGGACATGCAGGTGGTGGGGGTGACGGAGAGAGATGCAGAGGACAGGAGGAAGTGGAAGCTTTTGATCCGCTGTGGCGACCCCTAACGGGAGCGGCCGAAAGAAGAAGAAGAAGAACATAGACGTATAGAATTATATAAAAAATCTTACATGAATTATATAGAAAATCTTACGTGGATATGTTCATACCTAAATACTGAACTGTGCTGCAAAGAGAAAGTACTACCAAACACAGTAAAATCTAATAATTCCATACAGTACTTCTGCTAAGGCAAAATTTTAAGTATTAGGTGTAGGCTGTAGCCCTCAGATTCAGTATGACGTTGCCAAACAGTTACAGCAGTAAATTATTGCTGACAGTGGCATCTCACTCCATGGAGTGCATTTCACCCTGCGTGGAATGGGATGAATACTGTATGACTGCATGAGTGCGAGCCAGCACTGTGGATTTTACTATGCATAAGGACACAGCAGAGCACGTGCAATACAGGCCACATTAAGATCGCATGATCACGCAGGACGAAAACGGGAGGAGACGCTCAAAATACACCTATAAATGCACTCATATACATTTATACACTTTAACTGTGACCTTTCGTAATATGTAGCAAGCAGCAGAGCAACATATAAATAAAAGCACTGTGTATCGACACAACAAAAACAATATGGCGCGTCGTGCCGCAGAAACCAAAAAACAAAGATTAATAATCAAAGAAACAAAAGTAGACGATAAAAACTTATTTATATAAGCGATTAATTGAACTATTTGAAACGATCTGTTGAAAAGAGTGCTGATTTCTTTTTCTTACTGTCCTTGTTTGGGAGGCTCTCCTGCTCGCGATTCTCGCGAGATATCCGGCACGGGTTTGATTCTGATGACGTACGGACAACAAACAGTAGTTAAGAGTGAAACAGGCGATAGCAAGCAAGGAGGAAAGGGGGGAAAAGAGAAAAAAAAAAAAAAAAGAAAAAAAAACACAAGTAAGAAAAACAAAAAACTAAGCAGCGTTCGCGACTGCAGGACGGGGCTTTGCGTGAAAAAGTGGCGGCGCCGAGCGGCTTTGTTAGCGGGGAGAAGGAAAGGAGCAGTCGGTTGTATGTGTTATGGTGTGTGGGGCAACGCTGAGCTGATGCTGTGAGCCGCGACGCCTGTGTTTTTCTTCTCCTGGTCGACAGATGTGACGGTTTCGTGTGTTTTTGTGAGGCGACAGAACGGCTGTCTCGTTCGCTCGTGTCTGAGGTAAAACTCCAGCGCTGGGAGGGCAGACGTTCGAAACCGGAGTAAGCAGCCGCCGCCGCCGCTGGTGGCCTAGTTCTGGGGCCGTCGTTCGAACGGTGGGGACGGTCGCCAAACCCGAGGCACCAGTCGCGGCTTCGAGGCGTCTGTTTATTTCAGAACAGCAATAATCATATTCAAAACCGACAGCGGCCGCACGAACGCAGCTGTGTGTTTGAGCAAAGGAGTGAAGTGAAAGATGAGCTGAGGCTACACATGACTGTTGCTTAGCCAGTCAACCGCCGCGCTGGCACTGCTGTTCAGGCGAGAAATGCCGACAGGGAGCGGTAAATAGAGGCTAAAGTGACCGCAACGGAGTTCCTACTGTAGGCCTGCTTCGTTGGGGGCCGTCTGTGCCCTTCGTGCACACCGGTTAAACTCTGTACCACTTCACGGCTAACTGCAGAAACCAAAAAGATGTCCTCGCCCGACAGTCTCGCATGCTAGCTTGACCAGTTTCTCCTCCATTAGAGATTTAAAGCATTTCAGCTGCAGCTGGTTTCCAAGTTGTCTTTATTAGTTCTTGCCCTGCAAGTTCTCCTGCTGGCAGGCCTGTGGGACTCAATAGCAGAGAAGTTTTTAGCCGTGGTTCTGTCCCTTTAGCTGATTTTGTACTTTTGGCAGAGTTGAAGTTCAGTTGAAGAAGTGTTTGATAAAAGGACTCTAGCTGACGCCTATTATTAAACTTAAGCACATACTTTGTGTAATATTAGTACTACTGACAAAAGAAACGTGTGCGAACTGGATTTTTTTTTTTCAGGCCAGGTAATTGATTCGGAATGCTGTTCTAAAGGCCTACAGTAGATGCTCGGCTGCTATTTAATTTCATTTATTATTTAGGTTTGCTGATCAATAAATAACAGATAGAAATAGCGTGGTGGCAGGCAGGACGTAAACTTATTTTGCTGTAGTGAGGTGGAAATGAGAAGATGAACACGCAGGAAGTGCTGGATATTTGCAATGCCAAGACGAAGGTCATCGATGGTGGTGGTGGTACAAACTGTATGGGAGACATGATACCACTGAAGAGCCTTCAGGCAATGTCTGAAGATGTGGAGAAACAAATCTTTGGGACGGAGGCCATGGACGCTGCTGGACTGTCAGAATTGAATGATGAACACCTTGAGGTTTGTCTTGGGGGTGAGGAGGACCAAAGGGCAGAAGAGGTAAAGGAGAAAAGAGGAGTTTCTGATGAATCACCTCTTGCTATCTCTGATGTGGATAACTGTTCAAAGGACCATCAGTGTCAGGGGACTAACTGTAACTCTGAGTCAGTTGAGCCAAGTTTTTCTGATGGGGATATGGATATCGGTGTGGATCTGACTTTGAATGAAAGTGGTGTTTTGGAGTCTGAGCCCCTGACCCAGAATGTTGACCAGGGAAGTGTGCAGGGCATCCCAGACATACTTGTTCTCACGGCAGAATCCACAGTCCTTCGTACTGATTCAGCAGAGCCAGAAAGGGCTCTTAAAGTGGAGGACAGTTTGCCTTTGGAGTCTGTTAAAGTCAAAGCCAGCTCTGCCATATCAACCTCTGAAGACAATGAAAGACATAAACATGGGGGTAAGAGGGTGACATTCCCTTCAGATGAAGACATTGTTTCTGGAGCTGTAGAGCCAAAGGACCCTTGGCGACATGGTAAGTAAGGATCTTTCAAATCTGTAACTTAAATAACTAATATTTTGGGGAATTTATGGCTCTCGTGTTATAAATTACTATTGACCATGGTTACTCATGTTATTGTATAACTTGTGATCTCAAATTCTCTGCCCTCTTGATATTACCTTAGGCCTTTTTATCTTCCCAGTAATGGAATCAATCATTTGTTCATTCATTCATTTATTTATTTGCTTGATAAGGGAGGATCACAGGTGACCTAAGGATTGAAAGAAATATACCTACAAATATGTAGAGCCTCAAAGATTTTGTAAAAGAACAACAGACAGTTGAGTATTCTGCTAACTCAGGTGGTGCAGCTCACTGGTCAGCTGATTGGCTTGCATAGCTTTTGAAAGAACAAGGTAGAATATTAATTTTGTGAAAAAACACACATTGTGCAAAGGCTACAATCCTCAGAATAGTTTTTCTGTTAACCAGGCAATGACAACTAGGAGCCTGACTTGATCAAGCAATATGGATAGCTGTAGTTTTGAGACAGGAATCAAGTTTCTAGTATTCTCTCTTAATTCTTTAAGTCAAATAACTTTTTTTTTTTTTCAAGTAATTTTTCAGTTGAAAAAAAAACTTCACGTATTTGAAGTTGGCCTAATCCATAGTTCATAATTTAGGCATAATGTCCAAAGCTGTGGGTATACATTTTGTTTTATAAGTTAGCATTTAAAAAGGAAATGATCTTGGGATTATCAGGATGTCCCAGCTTCTTCACAACATCCTATTGTTTAGACTGAAAATTCACTAATATTAAAAATGCCAGTAGGGTGGCAGGGCTCCAAATTTTAAAAAATAAACACACTGCTATGTTAGCTTAACTTGGTATTGTTGAACTGCATTCGAAGAGTTGTGACTCACTGTAGCCATTGTTTTTGATTTATTAAAAAAAAATTCACGTTTTTTTTGATTACACGCTGTCTGAAATTCAGACTCGAGTGCAAAATTGACTGTTATATAGTTTAATGGTAATGGAGTTTACAAAAAATGTTTTTGTCATCTTATTAATTTTATTGGTATAGCAATTTTATCTAGGTTTACAGAGGATAAATAAGTCATTCAGTCCATAAGTTTGACACACGAGTAAAAATAGCAATGTGAAGGTAAATTGACAAATATCAACTGTTAGCACAGCTCAGACCTTAAATGCTAAGACACTTTGAACAAAAGCATTTGCTGTACAAATAACAAACACTTTATTTAATGTTTATTAAATTACACTGTCCTGCGTGTATAAGTTTTATTGCTTTTGTTTTACTTAGACACAAAAGTCAAAAAGAGTTTGGTAATGGGGGCGTTGTGTGTGTGTGTGTGAGACACAATGTGCAGAAGGCCTGTCCTAAACTATGCAAGTAAATGTCAGTTTGATGAACATTGCTGTTATAATTACATCTGTTGACTTGTATGTTTTCTCCTTCACATATTTGCAGCTTTGTAGACTCCATTATAGACAATGTTCTTGTGGGATTTTTTGGTTTCTTCTGCTAATTTGTTTTTAAGCTGTTATTTCTGATAAAGAACTGTGTATTTAACCACAGAAGTCTGTGAGCCAGAATTAGGTTTTTTTTTTTTTTTTTTTTTAAATTTTATTATTAGTAAGAATCAGTCTGAAACGTGGTGATGTGAAGCATAAGTGCAGGGTCGGAATGTCTACCTAAGGAATGACGTGTCTCGTAATGGCGGGGATGTTTATGTATTGTATTGCTCAGCCTGGAACTTTTCTGGTCACGTTCACTTTGAGCTTCATGAAGGACTGAGGAAAGAGCTGTGAGCCCCCCAAGCCACATTCTGCTCCTGTTTTCAAAAAGCTCTGAATATCCTAGCTCATAGAAGCAGATTACCTATCTGAATTAATGTGCATTCAGCAAGGGAGGTTTGGCAAGGAAACTTTCAATCCAGTGCCTGCTTGGACTAGTTTGTGGCTGTGTTGCATTTGACTAGTCTGGGGGAAAGCAGGGATGCATGGGTATAGTGGAACTACACCTAAAGTTTTCAGTAGTTTTAATTTAGTGTTGAAGATGAGCAGTCTGAAGTTATTTCTCATTTTCAAAACTTGCATGTAGCTGTATCATAGTGAACACACTTTAGTCTTAGCAAAGGACCACACATGTGCCACACCTCTGCCATATTACCATGGCACTGTGGCTTGGAGGCATGACATCAGTGATGCCTAACTGTTAAATGAGCTACTGTTAACAGGGATAATATTGTCCCAACACCACATGCCAATCCTTATGCTATTGAATGACTATGAAACAGGTGCTAAGACTAATTGACAATTTAAATAAGGAAACCAATTTTATAGTCTTTGTGGACAGCTTTGTCATTATTTGACTTAACAGGCAAAAAAAACTGAAGTAATTTATGGCTGTTAACATTGATGTTTGTGTTGCAAGTTGTCCTATCATTGACATACTTTCATTTGGTACATTTTATTTATAGATGTGTTGAGTAGTGTTTTTTTTTTTTTTTTTTTTTTTTTTTTTTTTTTTCGTCTTATGTATTTTATTGAACCATTGTTGTTGGCTTCACAAGTGTCTTTTCCCTTTTTGGTTGTGAAATGGCGATTTCCCTATGAAGGACTCCAGATCTCTGCCTAGTTGCCATTGAGGCACTGAGTCAGCCATTACTGCACACACTGACCAGAAGAAATAGATGTAAAGGGGAGTGGTGTATAGTTTACAGGGAACCTTATATTGCCTTCTTCACTTCGAATGCCATTGTTTTATGATGCAGTGCAACTTCCCAAATTGTCCCTGAGCAGTCTGTCTGCCTCCCATTCTTTGGCACGAGAGTCTTTTGTGGCAGATGAATGTGGGAGGGAAGCCTGCTGACTTGGAGTGGCATTGGATCAAATAATGGCAAAGTACACAGTTACAGACTTTGCATCGCCCTCCATTTCATTTCTGCACAGCTTAATGTATTAGGTTGTTTATGAACTTATTAGCCCATTCTCTACAGGATCCTTCCCCATCAGCCAAAAAAAGCTCTTGCATATTTGTATTTTTGAACGCTTGTAATTGCAGTTTGTGATGGAGGAGCAGGTTCAGTCATGTTTCTAAACTGCTGTTAATGTTGTGCTGTTCCTTTTGTTATGAAATGACTTAATCACTCTGGCATCATCAGGGGTGCACCTTGCAAAACCCTCTATAATCAAAGATTAAAATACAAAGGCCAGAATATTACACAATGGCTAGATAGACAGATGTTCAAGTGGAGAAGGAAAATGTGCGTTAACTGAATACATTTTAAGGTATTTTGATATTGCCTTTAGAAAAGTCACAAAGTAAATGCATATATCCCTTTCATTATGCAAATTAGCATTACACCCATTGTTCACATAACAGGATACTGTAGGATGAAAGACATTTACAATAATTTGCAATAATGTGTACACCTGAATCTCATCTTACAAACACAAGGAAAGATAAAGAATAAAGCTATGTAAAATTAAACCAAAATAAAACACTTTTTTGCCTGACAATAAATAGCTATGAATGTGAATGTTAGATAATTTTCATGTGCTTGTTAGAATAAAACTTTAGTAGAAAGATGTTCATATTAAAACAGTTTGATTGTGGTACATCTGCACATTTCAGAGTCCACGTGGTTGCGGTAGCCCAGAGCAAGGAGGGACTGAGTCCTTATTATCCCTTATTTAAACATTCTCTGACAGTAGGAGGGCATGTGACCCTGAGTAGGAGACAAGAGGGAGCCCGTCAGCACGTGCGCCTATCTTCCTGTGTTGAGCATTTCATTGTTATCTCTCACCAGTCACCATTTCTGCATGAATGAAAGTTTCATATGCACCTTGAGCCCATTCTGCTCACTGAATGAACCTGGCATGTCATGATGATTTAAATAAACTGGTTTGATAGTTGCATGTAGGACTGAGGTTCAGATCCCACCTCTTGCTGTAGGACCCTTTAACAAGGTGTTTACCTTGACTTGATAGTAGTAAGAATCAGCATACATAACATTGTAAGTGGCTTTGCAGAAAAGCGTCAACTAAATTAATGGCTGTGATTAGTTGACATTGTGAAAATATATACAGTTATAATGACAAGCTTTTTCAGTGTATTAATAAAATAATTAAAATCCCATGTTAGGCTTTAAAATCAAAGTCAGTTACTTATGCTTGCATAAACACAATTGTATTACATGTATAGCAATCATCAAGGCAGAAACTTTAATAATAAAAATGTAAACGGAGCTGCTGAATTTCTTACATTTTTCAAAAACAATTAGAAAGTCAGTGTGCATAGTTTCCCTCTTAGGCCAAAACTGTGAAAGTGTAAGATTGAATTATTTCAGTGATCATAGTGGTGTTTAGCAGCTTACGTGTACATGAAATCGGTCTTATTTGCATGTTTGTCATGTCAGTATTTAGTGTTTAGCTCTGAACATCACAAAAGTTGTACATAACATCTCAAATGTTAAATCATTGTACTTGAGTAGGAAGAGTATGGTTATGGTGTTGATTGCAGTTTTTGGGTTTTTTCAAAACTTTCCTTTGATTATGACCATGGGGTGTTGTCTAACCCTGCACTCTGTGATTGAAATGTTTACTTTTTTGGTTACATAGGTCAACCCTCCATAAGCTCTTGACACAGACCAGCTGCTAAGTCCCTGAGAGCATTGTTACTGTGGATGACACTCCAGTGGGACAGCTAGTCTGTGCTACAGTCAGTTAAAATGAACTGGGATATGGTGAAGCAGAAGACAAGCACGTTATCTTTGTGCAAATGATCCTGGTATTGAGAAGTTTAAGGGACTGCAGTGTTTTCAGCCAGCTGTGGACTGCGGGAAATGGGCTGCCCTCTGTCTAGCTCGCCCCCACAGGCAGTGAAATAATAACCTGCCACCTAGTCCAGAGCCTGTAATTTTCCCTTGCTGGGTGGGGCTGCCTGATGTCACCCAGGCGTGAACCTTTTAAAAAAGCACAAGCACTTCACACGCACAAGCACACAAATCCCAGGAGGTGCTTTTCTATAGTACCTTTCAGCTCTATACTAAAATACCAAAATACATAAATGACATTAAATGCACTTCAGACAAATGCATTTGCTATACATCTAATAGTAATGATGACAAATGCTTTATTTAATGCTTATGAAACACTGTTCTGGCTAGTTTAGTTTTGTTACTTTTGAGTACCAGATAGCCTATTGGTTAAGGGCATTTTACTGGAAGGTTCCCAGTTTTTTCCTTATTCACATGCGGTTGTAGGACCTTTGATTAAGGTGCTTAAAAATTGCTTCAGTAAAAATAACCAACCGTGTTAATGGTTTGAATACTTATTTTATGTAATTTATTTCTTAACTCCCACTTAATATTTTTATTTTTTAGTTTAGGTCAAGTATTGTATTTAAGAGCACTACAGGAGACTACCTTGTAGGACTTGATGAACTTAAGGATACAAGTTCATGTTTTTAATCAACATGTTACCTTGTCCCAAACAATACGCTCCAGGGTGTTCTGCAGTTGTGACATCTAGCATATCAGATGATAGCTGGTGTGAGGACACAGGATTGCCTACACAAGTCTGGTGTTACATGTGTATGTGAGAGTAATGCTCTTGCTTTAAGTGAGAACTAGGCAGGCTATGTCTCTAAACTGACAGAATTGAATGAACTTTACAAGGTCACCCTGAGTTCTTTCAAAAGCCAGTACTGACCCACAGAGGTACCATGAGCCGTGGTGCTCTTAGCCCCTTTCGCTGTTTTCCTCCATGGATTTCTGTTGTCAACTCCACCAGGCTATTTTGAACCTAGTGGCTCAGCTGTTAACCAGCAAGCAACCTTCTGGGACTGTGTGCAGCCCTTGCATTGTTATTCCACTCATTTATTTATCCTGTTTAACCCTGCTTTAGCAGCCCCTGCTCTTCCCTCTAGTCCAGGAGCACTGCCAGTAAAGGACCACGCATGTACCACACCTCTGCCATATTACCATGGTACTGTGGCTTGGAGGCATGACATCAATGATGCCTAACTGTTAAATGGGCTACCGTTAACAGGGATAATATTGTGTCCCAACACCACATGCCAACCCTTACGCTAGTATATTGTATGATTGTTATGAAATAGGTGCTTAGACTAATTGACAATTTAAATAAAAAAACCAATTTTATAGTCTTTATTGTGGGCAACTTTAGACAGTAATGCTTTGTCATTATCTGACTTAACAGGCAATGTACTGACAAGTAGTCTTCGGAGGGATGACATTTGAGGTGATCTTCCCTGACTCATCCTGGCTAATGGTTAGTTATGGCTAAATGGAAAAATTTACCTTCCTCTGCATTTTGATACCAGTTTGTATGATCTAAGTCTTTCACTGAGGGGTTCTGACCTTGACAAAGCACTAAGTTGTGTGGCAGGTTATGGGAAGTCATTATCAGTATTAATCACACGTGCATTTGCATCCTGTGGAGTAATTACAAAGGGTAACCTGAAGGTTGCTGGTTCTAGCCCCACCCCTTGCCTTTGGCAATGTACATTTGATCAAGGTTAATTGTACTACTAAAAACACTTAGTTGTGTAAATGGGACAAAACAATTTAAGCTGTATTGGTAAAAGTCTGATAAATTAGAACTCAGTGATTATGAATTACATACAATGTTACTTCATGAGTATTAATATAAGTCCTAATTTCATAGCCAGTGCAGATCATTTACTTTGATTTATAATCTGTAATAGTCCCTAAACAATGAAGAGACCACATTGTATCAAAGCTGTTGCTGCTAAACTTCATCCCTGGATCTTGTTCGTGTGGATCCACAAGCTGCTAATGTGGTGTGTTCAAACAAATAGTTTACAAGACAGAAAGGGAGAGGGGGAAAATGGGTCAAAATCCATTAAAATGCAATTCGGGCTTCAGTCCAGATAAAGAGGTGATGGTGTATGGACTCACTGGTAGGAGATAGCACATGGTTGTTTTGTTTACCCCTTTCTTTTCATCTCAGATCCTTCTCTGTTGATTTATTGAGAGCCCCGCTGATACCATAAAATGAGACCGACAAATCGGATTTGAAGGGGTTATGGGGGTTGGGGGGAGGGGGAAAATGGTAATGCACAAGCTGAAAAATGTGCTGGCAGATGGTGGTATCTAAATCTTTGTTGCTTATTTTTGAGAAGGAGGCTGCATTTAAGCTTCACATCATTGTGATATGCCTGTCTCCTAAGAATACTGTTCCATGGAGATACTTGGAGGTGTGGGTTCAGTATGCTTTGTCCATTGTGTTTACCTGGTAATGCACTGCCTACCAGATGTTCGTCATGCGCCCCCCCCCCCCCCGCCCGCTGACAGAGTACAGAACATTAGTAGTTACCTTGCCCTTTTTTTTTTTTTTTGCACACGTGGTATAAACCTTACTGACTCTTGGGTCACTGTGGGAGTCTTTTTGTTATCCATTAACAACTGCTTATCCAGTGCTGAGTTACAGCAGTCTGGCAGCCTATCCAAGAAGCACAGGATATGGCAGAGTATGCCCTGGAGAGGGAGGATACCAGTCCATTACAGCACAAGCACCATACACTCAAATCAGTTGCATATATGTTATATGGGGGGTGATACCAGTGTGCAAGGAACACTTGGGCTGTGGGAGAAAACCCATATGAACACTGAATGAAGATGCAAAGTCCATGCAGACTCAACTGGATTCAAACCAATACTGAACAAACAACCCACTCACTGTGGAAATCTGTGTGGAGAAATGCCCATATGCAGGTTTAGACAGGGTGGATTCCAGAGGTATTTTCCCCCTTAAACAAGCTCAGTAGTTGTCTTCAGAGGCTTGTGAAACAAATGTAGATGTAAGCAAAATATGTATTTTTCACTGCATTTATATTACTTGTATTTTGCGGGTCAAAACAGGCACAAGTTTTTCAAAGTGTGTATAATGTAAGCATTTACCTTTGTAGCAGCTTGTTTGGAAAATGACAATATTTATGGTCTATTTGACAGTTGTCTGCACAGTAGGCTGATGCAGAATTTTTAAGACATGTGTTTCCCCATCAAACATTTTTAGTGCCATGGAGTTAGCTTGATGGTTGTGGCAATTTGACTGGTCACAGTTGATCCCCCAACTAAGTTTTTCAAGTAATGGAGTCTTTGACCATATGAAATTTTTTTGGATGTTTATTATTTTTTCATAAAAAGATACTTATTGTACCAATTCTAATTGTGCCTCTAAATGTCACCTGATACTGATCATGAATAGTAAGTACTGCTTTAAGTTTTTCAACAGATTACATGGTGTAAAAGAGTCAGTCAGACTGTGAACAAGTGGGATGTGACCTTGTGGCTTTATTAAAGAATTTTACCTTCCACACAAGACCTCCATGCCCTGGTTAATCTGTAGATGTCTGTGTCACAACTTGCATTTCTTATTGTTATTGTTGTATTAGGTATTACAGAGACACAGTGCTGGTCCCATCTGAAAAACCCTACTGCTGCCTCCTATGGAGTTTTGTTTTTCCTCAAAAGCAACATACAATTCAGTGAACAAATGTTTCTTCAGCCCAGTTGTTGAGAACCTCTGCTATACTCAAATACCACACTTTTTGAATAACTTTTAAGGATCTCTTAGTCCCAGTTAAGTTTGTAAGTAGAGGACTAAACTGGATTGTACTGTTTCTGAACAAATAATTTGATATCGTGTTTTCCCACCCTGTGTTTCACCCTTCATCATGGTGCCAGGTATGCCCTTGAAGCCTGTAGGCACAGCCCTTGTGACCCATCACTAGTGGGTCCTTTGGGTCCACTTTGGTGGACTGTTTGTTACTGTATCTATGACAGATTGTAATACTTCCCGCTGGGCTCTGTGTGTAGAATTGCAGGGTGGCCACATTTCTCATCCAAACTGCCATATGGTTCTATAAGGGCAGTCTGGGGGATGCTGATGCACCAGACTCTTCTCTACTTCTTCCTTGTCTGGCATCAGCTGTACATAAAACAGGGATTTCTCCAGGAACTTGAAGTTACTGGCTTGGGGAATGGGGGGGTAGGTTTGTTTGTTCTGGTAATATAGCTACAGGTTAGTGTTGTCAGCTTTGCGTCCATTACGGTTTTATTTTGGCCTTTACTTCAATAGTACATTTTGTGTGTCTAACTTATTCAGAAGGTTAAAATGGTTCTATACAGATACCCTGCTGATGCATGACCACAAACCTGGGGAAGATTATTTCACTGCAGCTCTCAACCACTGAAATCCCATCTTATACATTTGTTCATTGGCTGTTTTTGTGTTTCATGTTGATCAGCCTTCACTCTAGAAATACTAAAATGTTAGTTGAGTTTTGGGGGGGGGGGGGGGTTGCAGTATACAAGGCCTGAATATGGTTGTTAGGGGATTTTTTTTTTTTTTTTTTTTTTTTTTTTTAAACTTGGTTCATAGAAAACAAATAAGGCTGTGCATTTTCCTTGTTGTGCCACGTACCATCTGTTTCCTTTGTTTACTCAACTGAATTCAAACTTCAAAAAAGGTTCCGGATACACTGGTACTAAGGAACAGGTCAAATAGAAATAAAGTGATCAGGACTGGAAATATGGCACTTCTGCCTGCTTGCTGCATATATATTTTCTAACCCATGATTGCAGGTTCAGTCCCTTGTGAAATGGATGGTTCAGCCCAAAAGTGCTAATGTGCTTTAGTGAGGGCAGTCTTTTTGAAAATGCTGCACAGGGTAGGACTGTTTTGTAGAAATGGGAAGGCAACTCATTCCCTCATGATTGTATACTAGTGGCACGGTGGCTCAGTGACCCTTTTGACCATCAGTGACTTTGACGGACTTTTCACTTTAAGGTATGAGTCAGTTTATGCAAAGGAAACTGGCAGTAGCATACCCCTCTTCAAAGTAATTTAGTTTGTATGGATGGCAGCAGGGCTACAATTAGATTTCTTTTTTTTTTGTTTTTTTGACTTGAGTATTTAACACTTTTGAGGTGGTACACTGTAATGTTTTTGAAGAATTAGCTACTCATTAGCTGTCACTGATCTTTGAACCTTGGACCTTTATAAAATGATCAAGCAGGGCATTTCTTAAAGATGGTAAATAAAGCAGTCTGTTGCTTATTTCAACTTTCTCTATTGTCAGACCAAAAATAACTTATCTGTGTTTAGAAAAAGCAGGTCAAAGTTTGGATGTGGCCTGAGGCCCAGGAGAGACCTGGAGTATTGTGCAACAACAGGAACCTCTCCTGATCAAATAAAGCAGAGACCAGAAAGCTGGGAGCAGAGCAGTAATGGGAGCCAACATGAACAGGGAAGATGGTACATGCTGACTTTCCATTAACCTATAAAGCCCCATCTGTGACAGACTGATCAACTTACAGAGCAACTTGGCCATGTTAACTCTGTGCTCCTGTTTGTCCTGTTCAGTCAAAATGTGACTGTCGCACACAACGAAAGCTTATTTATTATTTAATGATTACCAGACTTATGTTTACATAGTACAACTGAAAGACTGATACTTTGAAAACAGCAGGGTGTTTATTGTCCAATTGTTTTTAGAACTTGTTTCATGATGGAAGACATTTTAGTGCCACCTGTCAAATTAGTATGTCATCTTGATAATTAAAAAAATTTTTTTTAATTTTTTTATTTTTAAACTGACATTAAGTAAAATCTACACTTTACATTTGTAGATTTGTAACATTTGTAGATTTGTAACAGTACGCCAGACTTGAAACCACAAATTGACCAGTGATAATCACTACTGGGAATTAAGGGGAAAATGGAAGCCTTTTTTGAGTTTGAGGGACTGAGATCTAGAAATAATGAGGGGGAAGCATGTTTTGATGAAACATCCAGACAAGTGATTTAATAATTTTCAAATCACAATGTTAGAATTAATTTTTTTATTTATTTTTATTTATTTATTTTTTTGGGGCATTGTTTTGATGCAGGATATTTTGCTGAATTTTAAGTGGAGTTCCTTGCATCAAAGCACAAGGCTCTCTTGGATGTTCAGTCAGAAATGTGAGTGAAATGTCTAATAACTGCAACATTACCTTAAAATTACTGTCATGTTAGAGTAACCACTCTGTTCCACTAGCAAAATTTGTATTAGCATTGTGATAAAGAAACCTAGTCAACTTGAATGAAATGTGTCCTGTAAGCTGAGTCTGAGGTGACATTTGACAGTCAAGTTGTTAGCATGGCATATATTTAAAAGACACATGGAAAAATTTAAAGGCTATAAATAGAGGATGCTATGACAACTCGATATTAATGGGAATGGGTTTGGAATGGGATGTTCAGCAAGCACATATGGGTGTGAAGCTTAGGTGTCCATATAGTTTTGGCCATACTGTAACATGTATAAATACAGGTATCCCTGTATTTACAGGTGTAAACATTCCTGGAATTTTGCTTGTAAGGTTAATTATCTCAAGTAGGAGGTGCAGTTGCCATTTATTTATGGAGAAAAACAAGTGGGAATTCATCAGTGACCAAATTGTGAATGGTGGTGCAAACTTGGAAAATTCCCATTCATTTAGCCCTTCTTACTAATAAATATGAAAAAAGCAACCTTGTGTTTGGTTTGTAAAGTTTACTGAATATATATGGCAAATCTTTCCAGTTTTCTGTATCTTTGATGTGGGGAAAAGACAACGGGTTTTGTGGAATGTTCCTGATATAAAGTGGTTAGTACCTACCAAAAGTGGTCCAGGAAGGACAACTGGTGGACCAGTGACAGGGTCATGTGTGCCCAAGGCTCATGGATATGTATGGGGAGCAAAGTCTAGCCCATCTTGTCTGATCCCACAGAAGAGCTACTGTAGCACGAATTGCTGAAAATCTTAATGCTGGTCATGATAGAAAGGTGTCAACACACAATGCATCGCTGCTTGTTGCGTATGGGGCTGTGTTGCCCATGCTGACCCCTGTCTACTGCTGAAAGCCCCTACAATGGGCACATGAGCATTAGAACTGGACAACTGTACCTATGGAAGAAGGTGGCCTGGTCTGACGAATCATGTTTTCTTTTAGATCATGTGGACAGATGGGTCTGTGTGCGTTGTTTACCTGGGGAAGAGATGTACTAGAATGCACTATAGGAAGAAGACAGTGTGATGCTCTGGGCAATGTTCTGCTGGGAACCCTTGGGTCCTGGCATTCATGTGGATGTTGCTTTGACACATACCACCTACCTAAACACTGTTGCAGACCACATACACTCCTTCGTGGTAACGTTATTAGTAATATTGCACATCACTTTAAAATATAATGGCAAGTCAGTTTGGGCAGTTACCAGGATTAAGGTGGTATGGGGTGTACTTTATTTAAAAACTCAACACAAATATTGCAGCAACTGGCAGTAAGTGAAACAGCACCAGTTCAAGCTCCATAGTGCAGTAACTTGTCCTTTATCAGTCCATTAAATACAATAGCCAGACCTGCAGCCAGTAATCCAGGAAGTGATCATGACTGCACTTTTGCCTACAGTTTTGGTTATTTTTACGATTCAGGTAGCAAGTCTGGTGCTTATTTTTAATTTGTAATCTCTTCTTTAACCAATTTATTCTGAAGTGTGTGTGTGTGTGTGTGTGTGTGTGTGTGTGTGTGTGTGTGTGTGTGTGTGTGTATATTTTGCTGTTTTCCAACTTAACTAAAACAGTACTAATCATAGGATCTGATAGAATGGGGTATGCAAGTGTTAGAGGACAGCAGTGATTACTGGCAATGCTTTGAATCCTACACAAGACAATTGGTATATTTAGTCATTTATAGAGTAGAATAATCATTTTGAAGTAATTGAGGGCAAGTTCCACGATCAGCATTATGAAGGATTCAGACTCTACTCCAGAGGACTATGATATATCCAGTTATTACATGTGTCTGGTGTAATGTCTTTTGAGTGTGAATCACCTACTGCATTGTACACTTTATAAGATCCTTCCTTCCTGCTAGCTATTTAATCTCCTGCTGTAGAAAGTTTCTTAGTGCCTTTTCCTATCTTAGTACATCATTGTCTGCCTGTGCCAGTTTTAGAGTTATTTATCATTGTTAGGCAGAGTGCAGAGATGATGTGCAGGCTGAAGAGGTGCTTTAAGATAGCTGCTGACCTGAATGTCTTGCCAAGTATTTAATGGAATTCCTACCTCACTAAATCACAGTGGGCTTTGCCCAAGTAACTTGTATAAGCTCTTTTTAACCTATAACATCACCTTGTTTATTTTTAATCAAATGCAGTTCTTGAATTTTTCTGCACGTGCTTACTTAAGATGCAACTGCTTAGATGCAAGAGAAAATTCTTGCCATCATCAAGCTTTCTCTTTCAGCTTCACTGGTACCCTTTTTGCCCCTTTAACTCTAAATGTCTTCATCGTTTGGATTTTGCTAATGTTTCTATGTACGTTTCCTTTCCTTTGACTGCTGTAACATTTTTCTTAGTTTTATTAAAACCTAGACTTTTTTTTACTGGAAACAAAATGTGCATGGTCAGATATGAGGATAAGTGCAAATATCCATCAAAAAATATTATAAATAACCCATAAAATTAAACAGATATTGACTGTCATTCTGTACTGGAGAGAAGTCACAGATCAGAGCTCTAGTCATGAGTTTTATTTTAGTCTCAGTTGGAGGAGCTCATGTTCCACCAAAGCATACCCCTAGAAACATTGAACACTTTTAAAGATGAATGGAGAACACTCCATCATACTACCATGTCACAATAATTTCAGTCACTTGCTTCTAGTGGCTTAATAACTGATAAGGTTTTAATATTGGTTTAAGTTAAATGACCTTGTAAATTAATGTTATCTTAGAAAGTGTTGGAATTTCAGCAACTGTGTGAAAAGGATGTCTTCAGGAAATTGATGTTGTAGAAATTGTAGAACCTTTTTTTTTTTTTTTTTTTTTTGCAGAACACTTTGGGTTGTTTTCTGGTAAACACTTGTACCTCATGTTACCATCTTTCTATTTACAAAAGTCTTTTTCTTTCATTTTAGTTATCTCCCATTTTTAACAGAATGTAATGCATGAATAAATGTAAAAAATTAAGGTATACACTTCAACATCACTCTACAAATACAATTAAAACTGAAAGTTTAAGTCATAAAACTGAATTGTTTGCACACTTTGTCAAAGTCCGCAAAAGCTTAATACAGCTAAATCCTAGATTTATTCACGCCCTAGTTTCTACTGAAAATGTACATTTGTTGCGATACTATTTGAGTTGTTAATGAAAAGAAAATATAATGCAGGGTCTCAGTTCATATAACACACACAGTGCCAAATACCAGGAACTTGGTTTATAAAGGGGATCCTAACGCCCATCAAACCCATCCTAACCCCCCCCCCCCCGCACGCTTACAATCCGCTACACAACAGCTATCTTATTAAAACTAGCGTCAACCAACTATCATGCCAACCATGGCGTGGCGCAGCAATGGCGCGTCATCTCATCGGGGCACCTTCCTTCGTCGGCGTTTCATTGAGTTAGGCCCACGACACCTCCAGAAGGCTCAACCGCGGCTCAGGCGTCCCGGAGCTGCTCCCCTCCATTACCGCGCGCACCACTGCGCCACCCCGCCGCTTCTCACATTACCAACCCTTTACCTCAGCGTCCTCACCCTCACCGCTCTTTCTACCCGCCGACTCAAAGGAAGAAGCCCCTCGCCACCTACTTTACTTTATCACACTTCTCACCAACTACACCGCCTGCTAACAGCTAACCGCCAGTGTTCCTCTACGCTGAAAGCATTCAAGTGAGAGACTATATGCATCTTATATACCAGTTTCATTTTATTATTTTTTATTAAAATAAAACCGTACAGTTAAGTGTACTTTAACATAAATGAAAATAAAAAGTACATTTCCACATCTTTTCAGTGAGTTTACACATGTAATATTGTGCTGTGTAACTTCATATGTTCTGCACTTCTAGCGCTACAGAACAATAAAACAGTGGACATGGAGTAAGGATAATAAGTTGCAGAAAGTTTTAAGTGTTTCACATTAAAATCCCAAAAATAGTTTATTGACCAGGTTGATTACAGAAACATACTTCACTGAATCTGGTTACCTAACCATCCAAAAAGTACAGTGGACATGTATCTTTGTTTGTTACTAGGTATTCTGTAAAAATTTGGATACGGAAATGATAAATAATGCACACAAAGTCCACAAGATTCTGTAATCCATCCCTCCCTACCATATTTTCTTCCCCACTCTTCTGAAGCCTTTCTAGGTGTTTTACTGCTGTCTAGTTGCAGAAAAATAGAAAAGCTGTATTTTTTCACTTTAAGAGAATTTTTAGAAACTGGAAGGGTGATCTTACAATTATTTCAGAATTTATTTTTTCTTTGAAAATTGGTAACTTGTATTATTTCTGACATAATGAATTTACTCATGAACAATACTGAGTTACAGCACAGACTTCTGTTCCCAGTTGTGTTTATAAGATGAGGTACAAATACAGCTTGTTTTTCCCCCAGACACATGTAGACAAAAGACTGACAGTAAAGCAGAATTTCATGCTCTTTCATACTTCCTTACTGTGACTTAAAGAACAGCAGTGCTGCCTCAGTGATTGTGACTGTCTATATTGAAAATCTCACAAATAAACTGAAAGGGATAAAGGGGAGGCAATGAAGTGTGTTTGATTCTTTCTTCCCAATAGGTTGCCAAGCTACTGTGTTTTGGTACTGTGGCTGACTGAGTTTCAGAAATCTTGGTTGCTGTGCTCCTTGAGTTACAGGAGAGAAGGTCTGTGATAGGGTTCATATCTCTAAGATGAACTTAGGGCCAGTATGAATTAAGTTGCTTGGGGTTTAGCATTACACAGTGCGCATCACACCTGATGTGTAATATTTCTCTGAATAGGTTCTGAATATCCAATTTGCTTATTCATAATGTTCAAAATAATTTATTCACTGATGACAGGAAGAAGGTTGACGTGAAATAACTTGTCACCGACAAGATGAGAGGTGTGAAGTGATTTCTTTGTTTATGCAAGAAGATCTGCTACATGCTAACATAGTAAACTGTGTATCCCATTATTAGTGTGCATACAGGAAATAAAAGGCAGGAGTACATTGTCATGTGAATGTTGTATTTGAAATAATGGTGAGACATTTTTGCTGATGTCTTGTTTCCCCTCCAGCTCAGAACGTTACTGTGGAAGAGATCCTCTCTGCCTACAGGCAGGCCTGTCAGAAGCTCAACTGCAAACCCATCCCTAAAGTGCTGAAACAAATACAGGTAAACCTGCATTCCTGCTGTCATATAAAGAGTAGTGAGACAGACAGAGGATGGAATAATGATGCGCCCTCTCTCTCTCCCTCTCTCTCCTGTTCTTGTGTTGTTAACTGAAAGGTCTGTACATTTACACAGTAGAGGGTTTTGGTTTCTATTCACCAAATGTATGTACATGTCTTTGCATTACATTGTTGCAAAAGAAATAATCTCTGGAAAGCATGAATCATTGAGAAACTGCCGGGATTGGATATATTTTTGCCACGTGCCTGTATCATTTTAGGAGTTGGTGGACAGTAGCAATTGTATACTCCTATTGTTTGCAGATTCATAGCCCCAAGCCTGCTAGGTATTTACCATCCTCAACTTTGTATCTGGAGTTGAGAAGTTTACATTAAGCCCATTTGAGTTATAAATACTCAAATATATTTGTCACATTTAAATTGCATGTTCTTCACTAACCCTTATAAAATTTGTTGTGGAGCAAATTACATTCTGCATCAACCTGTTAGTTTGCAGTAAAATGCACCCAAACAATGTAGGAATGTGGGACTAGATTAATTCTTCTTGATTCCCCAATGTTTACAGTTCATGTCTAGTGTTGTAAAATGTTACAAATTTATAGGATTAATCATTAGAAAAATTGGCATTGAAAGGAGTTTGTGGAGACTTATTTAGCATACAAAACTTAACAATACAAAATTCAAATTATGCAGCAAAACCTCACTTGAGTGAAGCAAAGCTATTGGACAAGTGATAGATGGCAATGGTAAACATTAAAAAAGCTTTTCAACACTCTAACTCAATTCTCCTCAGGGTTCTTTGATGTGCTTTCTCATTTACATAATAATGTAAATACCCCTGTCAGGGGATGCAGAACGAGCATGCGTGTACTACATGATGTGTCCTGCTTTGCCATAGTAAGCAGAGGTCTCCCAGCATGGTCTCCTCAAGTTGCTCTGTTCTTAGGGTTAGGGTCTGGGAGGGGCAGAGAAACCTTGCTGCTGCCTCCCACTCCACAAAGGTGTCATGTTGCTGACATTTACATTATATTCAGTTATTTAGTAGATACTTTTTCTCTAAAGTAGCACATGACTAAGAGAAAGCAGAAGTGCACTTCACCAACAGGCAGAGATATAGATGGAAACACATCTAACAAGTCAAAAGACAGTCAATTATTCCAGTACCACTTTATTTTATACCCAAGTGGTTGCATACAGTGTTGATGAGCTTCTTTTCTGCTTCATGCCTTTTTGTGTTTACCTGAGTCCACCCCCGGTATGTAAATAATTTCTAGGCATGTCTGTATTAAGCTTTTATTGATTCTGGATTTACAAACTTGATTTATTTTTGAGTCAAAGCAATGAAAAGTCTTCCAAGCAATATAATAACAATAGATAAGAAAACAATACAAATGACATTTTTCATATACTGTGCAACAGCAACAAATAGGTTAAGCATAGATATGTGTGTGTCTGTATGGCACTCTATCTTAAAATATATAGCTTTTATGTTTGTCAGTGACTGTTGGCTGTTCTGCTGAGGAATGTATGCAGCTGCTGCTCGAGTGGACATAGTGAGATGCCAGTGATGCACAGTGTAGTTTCTTTCAATAAAACAGCACTCAGTTTTTGTAATATTTGTGATCTGCAGAAAATGAAGACTTCAAGCAGGTTCTAATGTCTGAGTACTTAATCTTTCTAAAGTATAAACAAATTTCACTTGCAGTCATAGACTGAAGGCTGTAAAGTCATCTAACAGGTTTTAGGAGTTTTTTTTTTTTTTCCTTTCAATGACAAATACATGTATCCATTCATTAAAAAAAAAAAAACTGAAGATTATGCTGAGTCACCAAGGAGATGTATCAGCACAGTTGCTTGTTATCACTGCAGCACTTTGCACTCTCCTACACCATGAAGTTGCTCCTTAAATGCTGGAGAGCTGTGGGGTAATTACAGTTGTTTAAACTATTTAATATTAAAAAAAAAAAAGAAAGTTTGCGTGAATATGGAGCCTGACCTCTGTAGGCTCTAACCACAGGTTCAAACTGTTGCTGTATTTCTGTTTGAAGAAATGGACACTCGTCTCTGTTGTGAGCAATTTTCTCAGTGATAAAGTTCAGAAACCTAAAAAAAAGATGATGACCAAGCACAGAAAATAGTTATGTTGAAAATTAGATGTGATGAAAATTCAGATGCCCTAGAATGTCAGATATCCTTGTATGTAAAGGTAGCTGATCTTTCAAACTTGTCTAGCCAACTGTTAAGCACTTGCACCCTATTTTGAAATGCATTTTAAATGTCAGGTAAGAATATTTTTGGCTCACATTAATAAGAAAAATGTGCCTGCAATAATATTTTTTTGCTGTTAGCATCAGTAATTGGACATGCATGTGTGATCTTTTTTCAGCCTGCCAATAAATGGAATGGAAAAAGTTCAATAATGGCTGGGCAAGTGTCACAGGTAAAGAGGTTACAAGGTTAATTCAGGTTACATGTCCATTACTGCTAAAAATATTTGGAGGGCACGTGACATGGTTCTGAAGAACAGGTGATTGTTAATGGTATGTAGACACCTTGGTGAATCAGTCACTGTTCTACTTATGAAAGTAAACATGGCAACCCTGGTTTTTGTATGATTTCTGCACAACATTTCAAGATGGCCAACTGAAAAACCCAAACAATGTTGTGAATGAGACTTTTTAATTGCTATAGTGATGAAGTTTATTCCTTTTTGAGAAGCTTCATTGCTTGAGTTGAAACATGGATTCACCACTGTACCACATAGAAAATGATAAAGCCTGGAATGGAAGCATTGCACCACGGTTGTAAAGAAGAAATTCAATGAAGCAGCCAACAGAAAGTGTTTTTTTTTTTTTTTTTTTTTTTTTTTGGGGTGGGACTCACCCAACCCGATACTGGAACAGGGGTCTAATAGTAAATGCTGTGTGGTTTTTTTTTTTTTTTTTTTTTTAAATACTGTGAGATTTTGTGGGACAAACTGAAGCCCGTAATCTGCAAGAAACTCTGATGTTTACTGATGCTGCATGACATAGCCCACCCACACAGATTGGTATTGTAGGTTCTGACGTGTTTCAACCATCAATTTGAGGTTTTAGAGCATCCTATGAACAGTCCAGACCACACTTCTTCAGACTGCCACATATCTTTGTTCACTCAAAGCTTTCATTGGTTGTTGGTTCATGGCTGACTATATAGTGAACAAAGTGTTGTGTGTCTGGCTCATTGCTCAGCAGAAATCCTTTTTCTGTCTGAGGATACAGAACTGTTTGACACTGCACTAAATGCTTTAATAACCTAGAAGACTGTCAAAAAAGATTCTCAAGTAAACACTAGTCTTTTAATTTTTTTTTTTTTTTAAATATAAATATATTGCACACACTTTCTGGATAGTATTGAAACTTGTATTAAAGCCAATGAAATAGTCTTGACACAAAAGAGAGGTGGGTCCAGGTATGGACTTATCCTTGGAGCTTGTGTGGGGCCATGGTGGAAGTGGTTTCTTCAAGTAGTTGTTGAATGTATAGGCTGCAGTAAAAGTGAGCAGGGGGTTTAGATGTAGCCTCTCTGCAGTACTACGGCACATTTCTTATCCTTGCCCTACCATCTCTATGTGTACACAGTAGTGCACATGCTGAGGTTCACTGCCAGATGTGCAGTGTCACAGAATCAAGTGCTCTTGCAGGGCATGTGTCTGGTTATTGTAACACTGTGCATATCTATGTAGATGTCATAAGGAACAGCAGCCTTTAAAACATGTCATTGTACTTTAAAAGTGTATAATGAAAAATAAAGCTGAGTCTGACTGAAAACTTTGAACAAAGCACATGAATAGACCTTAACCATTAAACATTTTAAAATGAAACTATATAAAGAAAATATATTTTAAGATACGAGAAAAGGTCTGTATTTGATTAATTTTTATCTGAGGGGGGACCCCCACCGGTGACTAACTTAAATGAAATTTCCTAAACTGAAGATATAGTCTTTATGAATTAAAAATATTAACAGTTTAATTTATTTTCTTGCTGGTGAGTGTCCTGGCTTTTTAATTTCAGCAGTTGTCACACTTTCTGGCACCCGATAATTGCTTGTCACTGATGGTGGCATGGCAGCTGCCTTGTTCTGCCTGTTGGAGCACACTACTCTGTTTCCCAAGACTACCTGCCCCCTGCTGGAATCATCCTGTTTAATCCAGCCTCATCCAGTCTCTTGTTAATTGCCTGTCCAAACTGTTTGAGTTGATGCTGGCATTTTCTTTCATGTAACTTTTCCCCATTTTCCATCTTTTTTCCAATATACTGTAAGAACAATGATGTTATACATGAAAATATCAAATGCTTATGTTTGTGTGTGGATGCATGTGCAAGTGTGTTTGTGCAGCAAAAGAAAATCTGCAGGAGTACAGACAAATGATCTATCAGGTTCCTGATCCATCATTGCTTTCCACCAGTTTTCCAGTTTCCCCTAAAAGCAGACAGTGGTAACACTTAAGGTTTTAACTGCATTTCCTTACCCAGTACTTTCCCTTCAGTTTTACCTCTAATAGTTGTCATGGAATTGTATATGTGCCAACTCTTTGGTCCCAGAAACCTGTGCAATATAGTAGACTCAGTGTAATATGTTTGATGTAATACATGTTATAAATAGGCAGGTGACATAAATCTTCTGTAATCCCTTGGGTTAACACATCTTGTTTCTAAGCTTGATAAAACAAATTCTTTTTTTACCTCTGCATTGAAAGGTAATTTAATAATATGTGAGGTGTAATAAACATATTTTATTTCATAAACTGTTTTAGCCTTGTTATATGGTTGCTCACTGCAATTGTCATAGTACAACCAGAAACTGTAAGAAGTCAGTAACATTGCAGAAGCTGTGTGAATGTAAATATGGTGCAGAGACACAAACTCTGAAAGTGTCAACATGTGCATTGCATAAACAGTAACTATAGGTGTCTTATTGTGCTTGGTGTGTGTGTGTGTGTCTTTATCATGGCATATTCTGAATTGTTTTTAAAGTGAGACTTTGTCTTTTTTAGGAATTCAAAGACTTGGCTCAGAGAAATGATTGCCTGGACCTCAAAGGTGGGATTATCACTGTTTCCCATGGGAATCTTTGGGGACAAATTAGTGATCCTGGGGTCTGCTTGGTTGGTTTGGCTGCAGGGATGTTTGCCGTTGTATGTATTGCATATTGAGCTCTTACATGATAAAATACGCCACAATTTTCTCCCCTTGAAATAATTTAATGCAGAAATCCAGTGCTTCATTAACCTGTTTGTTCTTAATCCTCTTCTCTGTCCCAGTAATCAAATAAAGTAGGGAGATGGTACACTAAATTTAATGGACAGTTAACCAACATCACAGAACTCTCATTTGAAAGAAATTTGTTGCAATGGTGGTATTGAATGTCGACGAATACTGCAAGTTAATGAATGCAATTAAATGTATTATTCAAGAGGACTATGATCACTTGTACCCACACAGGTGAGAAGCTAGACTACAGGGCCTGTGAGTCCCTGGAGGAAATTTTCAAGCGGGTCCAGTTCAAACTAGTAGACTTGGAGCAGACCAACCTGGATGAGGATGTAAGTGGTAATCTTGAAATTTGGTGTTCCACTTTGCCAGAGACTCCCTGTATCTTTCATGAACCATGGCAGGGAAAGCTTACAGGAAAACCTCACTTTCATCTTTAATCTCTTCTTCATGGATTAATGATTTTTGTGCTCCAAAGCCAGGGACACCTGTTATGCTCATCATTTTTATGTACTTTGTATGTTTTTCTGCACTGAGAAGCAAACTGTTTTGTTTTTGCCCAAAGTTACTGCAGGATGGTTGATATGTTTTGAATTTCAAACATTAATTTGTGAGTTATATGTTTGTGTTGGTGTGCATGCTCATTTGTGTTCGTCTTGGGTACCAATTGTCTGTGTGATGGCAGTCTGACCAGAACATTAACTGAGTAGTCAGGTCCATCAGTTCCTCCAACTTGTGCAATACTCTGCAGAGTTATGTTAATTTTGCATTTGCTTCTATATATCTTTAGCTGTAAAAGCAACTATTAATGATGTACTATATCTTTGGGAAACTGCTTAGTTTAAAATGCTGGTAAATTGTTACAAAAATACTGTTAACTAATCTATCTGCAGGAGATTGCAGAGAAGATTAGAGATTATAAAACTGTTCACTGCCCTGCAATGCCAAACAGTTATCAGCTGTATTTATTATAGAAATGTGCTCCAATAATGTGGTGCATCCTAGAAAGTTGGCTGAAGTGGGCTAAGGTCTGTGGTGGGTGGAGTCGAGACCTGCTCTGTGCAACATGTGTATTACATGTCATGTTCTTGTCCTATATTACCAGGGTGCTTCAGCTCTGTTTGACATGATTGAGTACTACGAGTCAGCTACTCACCTCAACATCTCCTTCAATAAGCACATTGGCACCCGTGGTTGGCAGGCTGCTGCTCACATGATGAGAAAGGTAAGGCATAGGTATTGGCTGTTGAGGCGATGTGTTTCTAGGGAAAGCTCTCTGATGAACAGCTCAAGTCCCATCACTTCATAATAGTAATCTCAGTTGAAAATAATTCATTCACCTGAATGTGGCAACATCAGAAAGTCATTGATAGTCATTTCACTAAAATTAAAATGTAAGTATAGAACAGTGGTGATTTAAAAAAAAAAAAAAAAAAAAAAAAAAATACTTTGGATCTGTTTATGTGTTCTAAATCCACACAAGATTAGAGGGACTATGTACAAATCCATTTGGCCCTGTTTGTGTAAAGAGTGCGCTAGGGTGCCTCTCCTTCCACCTGGTCAAAAAGTAAAAACGAAAAACAAGGGGATGCTGAGCCTGCTTTAAATCATTAATGGGGCCCTCTGATCATCTCCAGCATCTGCTCTGCTCTACAGAAAAGGTGAATAGGTCTTTATTTGGTGACAGGAAAGCACTGTGATTCCTGGGTCTTATGTAAAATCCTTGGGGTAATGGCAGCACTGCCCTACCTCAAGCCTGTAGTTAAGTCGACACTTCTTTGGTGATGAAAGGGATCTTTCTTCATGGATTACCCTTTGGGACATTTCACATATCTGCCATCTATTCTGATTCTCACCCCAAATGTTCAGAGAAGTTGATTTGCCTCAGACTATCATTATTTTGATTTTAGTATTAAAGGTAAGATCTGGTGATTCATTAGTTATCCCATTGTGGACCAAAGGATTCGTTGGAATGTTTTGGAAGTCCTTGCCAGCTATTGTAATGGAATACACACGTCACATGCATGGGACATTTTCAGTTTTTTGTAGATGTTGGTAATGGAAAAACCTGTGTTATCAAGTTTTACTATCCTCAAAAATTTAGCACCATAGCTCATGCTAAGCCATAGTTGCTTTTGGCATTAATTTAAAGAGTGTTTGTAGATGTTCATGGGCTACTGAAAAAAATCAGTTAACCAGCTTTTGGGTTCTCTAGTCATGATGTAAAATGATTTTAAAATGAAATGGTAGTGTTCTACTTAATGCAGCTACCCATAATGCTCGTTTATGTATTTCAATGGTTCTATAGCAATTATCATGTCATCACAAATTTTGTTTTCCTCTCCCAGATGAGTTCTCTGCAATACTTGGATGCCCGGAATACTCCATTGCTGGATCACTCGGCACCCTTTGTGGCACGAGCACTGCGTATCAGTGGAAGTTTGGCTGTATTGCACCTGGAGAATGCCAGCCTGTCAGGTCGACCACTGATGCTGCTGGGTAAGCTGGGGGGAGCAGAGCAACTGGCCGGAAACTATGTAAATATAGGTACAAAATGGAAAGGACTATGGCTGCTGCTTTCAGAAACACTGATTGCTGCTTATTGGTACAAGTTCCACTCTTTTTGATAAAACAACTATGCTCCTAATTGTAAACTCAGCTGATGAAGATAAAGTTTTGTGGTTACTTCTTTTTACGAATGGTGGAGTTTACTTTGTTTATGTTCCTCTTGGAGAGGCAACAAAACAAACCGTAAAAAATTCTACTTATGACGTGCCTCATGACCTTAAATTCTTCCCTTACACTTCCAGCTACAGCTCTCAAGATGAACATGAACCTCAAAGAGCTTTACCTTGCTGACAATAAGCTCAATGGCCTGCAGGATTCTGCCCAGCTGGGCAACCTGCTCAAGTTCAACTACAACATCCAACTCCTGGACTTGCGCAACAACTATATCATGGATTCTGGTATGTTACATCCCTTATGTTTTTTCTTTTTTTTTCTTTTTTTTTCTTTCTTTTCTATCCTGTGCCTTAGAGTGCTTTCTATACCTACTCCTGAAGTTTGTAAAATTGGAGAGGGTTCTGTAATTTTGTATGGGCCACTCCTAAAACCATCTGTTTCGTTGTCTCTCCACATCTTGGTGAAGGCCTGGCATACATATGTGATGGCCTTAAGGAGCAGCGGAAAGGCCTGATCACCTTGGTGCTCTGGAACAACCAGCTTACACATAACGGCATGGGTTACCTGGCAGCAGCTTTGGTGAGTCTCTACATGTACACAAAGCTGAGCATGAATACAAAAGGTCATAGACAAAGCACTTTCAAAGTAACTGTCAGGATTCTTCATTTCATTCCTCGTGATTTTTGTGCGTACAGTAATGGCATTGCTGGTGGAAAAAGAGCGTTGTGTCTGGACAGTGAGGGCAACCCCTATAAGCAGGTCACAGACTGCCCAGGGCCAGCCTCTCTCACTTGTTACCATGGCTCCCAGGCAACTCCACAGCCCCTGCTATTTTGCTATTAAATGTGCTGCTACCGGAATGGCTCAAGCATATCTGTTCAACAAAAATCCAGTTGCAGATCTGAAAATGGATGGGTGTTGGCATTCTTATAATTTATATTCAAACAGGCCTGTTCTGTGCAGCTAGTGTCGGTTATCCTAAATCAATTGTGGCGACAGCATGACGTCTGTTATGGGGAGATCAGTTGCATAATTTCAAAGACAAAAGTATAGAACAGCCGGTCAGATCTCACACCCTGCTGGAGTGTGATGTCAGTTTTCTCTTTTAGTCACACTAAGAAGGGCTCTGGGTGCGGCTGCCATTAGTTAGAGAAGAGGGAATAATGTGAGTTTGACTTGAGGTTAGAAGCTCATACATAAAGTACAAGTCATAAACCTTAGAAATGGCTTTTGGTGAATGTTGCAGTAAGTTTTGTTGCTACATTTACCTTTCAACCTTACTGCTAGCTTACTTGTATGAGCATGAAGTACCACTCTCAATTTTTCTTTTCCTTGAATTTGAATCTGTTAACTGCTGTTTAACTCCTGACCAGCAGCTTAACTCCTGGTCAAGGTGCAGTTCTACATTTAATTAAGCTTCAAAATAACCATTTTGACATTTCCCTGGTATAAATTCTTTAATACAATCATTTTTCAATTTATGCACCTAATTGGTTCCTGAAAAGTCCGCCTTGTATTTAAAAAAAATAAAAAAAATAAAAGCATAAATTCCAGCCCAGTCTCAAAAAAATCTATTTCCTCAAGTTCTAGTAGAACACAACTTTATCTACACTGTGGTAGCATTTAAAAAGATTTGGCACTGCGATCTAATTGAAACAAATAAAGCAGTTTTATTAACCACCAGGCATACATACAGCTTTCTTGCACAATTGAAACCCTTGATCTCAAATTAGACTAGGATTCAATGATAACTTGTGTTCTTACTGTATTCACCTAAATCATTAAATATTAATATATTCACTTACACAGATGCCACCACATACATGAGGGGAGCATGGAATTTTTTTAATTTGTTTTTGCCAGTTCGCATTGTATTGAGCAGATCAGCTCATAAATTGAGAAATGCTATTACAAATGAAATTGCATTGTAGCAAAAAATGCATTCTAGGAATGCATGTAAATTGAAGAATGATTTTGTGGTAGGAATCACTTTTTTTTTTTTTTTTTTTAAAGCACATATCACTTATATGCTGATTATCTGTAGCTGTAATACAGAGCCTTTGAGCAAATATTGGAGTAGAGAATGTACATTCCAGGTTTCCGTGGTTCTCAGTGAATATCAAACATGGTGCTCGTAGACACGCAGTCCATGCAGCATAACAGGCCAGTGTTTAACGACCAACGGTGATGCACAAGATAGTGCTTAGCTTCTGCAGTTCTGTAGTTGACAGAAAGCATGTGGGACTTTGTGTGCTCTGCAAGGAAAATGGAATTTTAAGTTTTCTTGAACATGGTTTCTCTCTCTTGATTACTGGCCTAGCTACTGACCAGGTTTATTTCTGTAAATGAAAAGTCTTGGAGAAGGAAGTGAGATTAGAATGTCATGTTTTGTGTTCCATAGCCCTGCACACAAAGCCTGGAGACCCTCAACCTGGGCCATAACTCTGTTGGTAATGAGGGCATCCACAAGCTGAAGGACGGGCTTATAGCAAACCGCTCTGTACTACGACTAGGCCTAGCCTCCACCAAGCTGTTGTGTGAAGGTAAGTTTTGTCTGTCTGGGCTGAAATGTTTATGCATGTGTACATTTATGAAAGTATCTTCTAATGTGATGTGCAGGATGCATACTAAAAACTTAAAATGTTTAAACACTTGATGCAAGCCCTTTGTTCACAGCAGCCTCAATATACTGATTATTTATGGGCATGTATGAAACCAAAAACTTTTTCCAAGGCTGTACAAGCATGGGGAACTTCTGTAAATTCCAGCAGATGGTCCTCAACACATTTTAATATAGTGTTGTGGCCACCATGGTTGGCTAAAAATACAGGAGAAAATGGTTCAGCTGATATGGAAGATGGCGTTAATTTTCATGCATGTCAGACATTACCACGTTAATGTTATGGTTGTCTTTTTTGAAGTGGTGGATTTTCTTTTCCATATGGAACGGTACAGATGCTCATTGCTGAATGGTGTTCCAACCTACCTTAGGTGCTGTAGCAGTTGCAGAGTTTATCGCAGAGAGCCCCCGCCTCCTGCGGTTGGATCTACGAGAAAATGAGATCAAGACTGGGGGCCTAATGGCCCTGTCACTGGCACTTAAGGTCAACACCTCCCTGCTGCGTCTCGACCTGGACCGGGAACCTAAGAAAGAGACTGTAAGAGCAGGGAAGGAGGGTGGAGGTTATGTCTTAGGATTTGAGAAAGTGCTGTAAAGAATGTTTTCTTGCAAACATTAGGCTGACATTTCATTGGTTTCTTAGACTTCTGGCTTTTGTACATAGCTGAAGGATAGATGTAGACTTTTGCAATTTAAATCAATCAATCTGTGTAAAATATTCATTTTTCCTAGTTTAATGGGTGAAAGTAGAATTATTCTGTTTAATATTTAAGGTAAAGAGCTTCATTGAGACACAGCGCGCCCTGCTGGCTGAAATTCAGAATGGCTGCAAACGCAACTTCATTCTTGCCAAAGAGAAAGAGGAGACTGAGCAGAAGATGCGCCTGTCTGCCTCTATGCCAGAAATAACCTCAGGAGAGCATGAAACTGGTGAGGATGAGGAAGTAGCAGCTGGAATTGAACCATCCACGGATGAGATAGATGTGGCAGAGAACAAGACTGCTGGAAACACTGGAGAAGAGGATGAAGAATCAGAGGGAGCAGTCCAAGAGTTGCCAGAAGTCGAAGGACAGATGGGTGAAGAGGGGAAAAATAAAGCAGAGGCCGTGGAATCTGATTCAGACACAGATGACGAGGATGTGGATGATGTAAAAGAGTTAGGAAGCCAAACTGCAGAAGAAATTTCTCTTCCTCCTGCCCCTGTGGAACCTCAGCCTGGGGTTAATCAGCTCCACAATGTGGAATGGACACCACCACCTTCCGCCTTGCCCTCTCCTCCTGGCACTCTCACTGCCTTAGGCATCACAGTCACTGAGGCACCTGTTTCACCGGGTGCACCGCCCTCACCAGGACGTTGCATCTCTGTATCAAGCCCAGGAAGGGGCCACAAAATCTTCATGGTAACTCGTGTAGAGAGCCCTCCTGAACAGCAGCAGCACATGGAGTCATTACAGATACAATCCTTTCTACAAGAGGGAGCTCTTCAGCCCTCTGGGGCAGAACAACAGCAGCACAAAGAACAGGAGGGTCATATGAAGGTAGGCAGTGTGGAGCCAGAAAGGCTGCCTTCACCAGTCTCAATGCAAAAGTTCCAAACAATGGCTCCAGGAACACAGGAAGAGCAATTACAGCCAAGGATGGCACCTGCTCAACTAGAGCAGCCATTCCAGATGCTGGAGCCAGAGGCAATACAGCAGGCTGATGGGATTCAACAGCTGACACCCCTGACACAAGCACAGGAGCACAGATCGGCGCTCCCAGTGGTCACATGCAACACATTAGGATCGGCAGGGTGCCACCTAGGGGACCAGCCTGGTGTACCTCCTGAGATGGTGGAAGAGACCAGCACCTCTAATTTGCACTCCAGAGAGGTGGCCCTGCCAAATGGCCTCCGCCCTGAGCTTGCCCTACGCCTGCCCGCGACTGAGGTGCCCAAGCCAGGCAGCTGTGTAGCCGAACACGGTGAGTTTACAGTGTTCATTTTAACTTGGTTTCTGCTCACCAAACATTGCATAAGTGAATTCACACAGTGAAGAGTACACTTTTCTGCTGAAAATTTATTTCTTAGATTTTTATGCCTTTCTCCTTTTACACCAGTGAGTGTAAGTGCAGACCTAAGCTGTGGTCAAGACTTGGAGGACCTGCTGCGGGAGGCCAGTCTGGAAATGGGGAGGGAAGCACCTTGATGCCACTCGGGTAGCATGTGTCCGCCGCCTCTTTTATATCCATACGTAACTATTAAAGAAATATATATGAATGCTCCCTTCTATCTATATAAAATTATTTATAAAATGTATTAAATAATAAACAACTTGATGTGGATACCAGCATAATTTTAGATTCTTTAGTAAACATTTGCAACATTTTGTGGTAATGATTACATTGACTGTTGAAAGCAATAGTATTTGGTACCACATTATTTCTTGTTGGAATAAATTACACAATATTGTTTAAAAAATGTAGTTGCAGGCCTGTTTTAATATAGTATTTAATGCTGTTACGTACAGTTAACAGTATATAGTGTAGAATACATGCAAGCGCTGAATCACCTTGAGTGTCCTTCATCAATTAGTGTCCTAAGACCTCTCTTAGTTCACTTGCGTTATACAAGTTTAGAATGGAAACAGTAACTGGGAAAATGTTTAATTATGTATATGAAAAAGTATGTTAGGCAATGTTGCGCATGTAAGGGTATGTTTGGTGTCACCTGGTTTTTCATTCCATGTTCTTTTCTGTTTACCAAAGGGGCTCTTCATGCTGGAGGAATGCAAGGCTTCAAGATGTCCTTGCAACTCACTCACTTGGCTTTGATCCACCCCCCCCCCCCCCATTCCCAAGTGCACCCATGCACCCCACTATCCTCTGCCTTCTACTGTAAAAACTGAAATTTTGATTTTTGTTTATAGTAATACACATGTATAACAGTAACATTAGGTGACAAACCAACAGAAAAGGACCCCATGACCTTTCAGCACACACACCACACCTGTTAGAGGAGCTGACATGCTAAAACATGGAAGACATAAGAAACATAAAACAAGAATCACAATATATCCTCAATCACTACAGTCTAATTCAGTATGGAACCAGAGATGTGCAGGATGCCACATATTTAGGGATAGTATGAAAGAACTGGAGTGGGGGGGGGGTCCTGTCTCTCTAACCAAAGACCAGCAGGACAGTTCAGCATGGGGGTTCTGTTCTTTTGAATGGACCCCCTGCACTCACGGACACCTTTCTGCCAGGTTGACGTGACAACAAAGGGGAGCACTCACAGGGCTCAGTACCATGGCATAAAGGCAGATGCGCTGGATTCGACTGACTGGGGTGTGTGATCATCGCACAGGTCACAGCGTCTCCTTGGACCAGCAACGGCAACGCTTCCTTCCTCTTCCTTTTAATAATGACAAACCTCTGTCAAAGCAAGAAAAAAAAATTGCTTTGACTTGTGAGAATTGGCTATTTTTGTCTTGAATACCTAGAATGTGACAAAACTGACAGGCAATCTGTCTGGAGTTCCCAAAGACTTCCAGAAACATACATGGATGTTCTATATATGCCTTTGCTTTATAAAGATGGATTTTTTCCCCCCTGTGGGACATCCATTTCCTGCTGACATTTCTGTTCTTAAATGGTCTGTCTGGAGCAATGAGAACACAGGTAGACTCGTGGGCCAAAGAGGCAGGTGTCCCGTGTGTGGAGCAGACAGTAAGAATTGCTGCTGTGTTTGTCCATCTCTGTCCCTCTGTCTGTGTCAGTCTTCCACCCGTACCATGCCACATGCTGTTGCCAACATGCCGAGTGCTTGGAAAAGAGGAAAGAAATTGCCTTCATACTTTTATTGATCTTCTTTGTTTTTTGCTGCTTTTGATGAATCACTGTCATTTATGTATTTATTTTATAGCTTTATGAGACTTTGTGTAATTTTTTTTTCTCCAATTTTTTTTTTTTTTTTAGTTTCTCTGAGTTTTAATGATTTCAAATGGTTGTATATCTTCTAATTCAAATGAGTGGTAGTTTTTGTTGAGCGGAGGGAGGGTTGTGGAAGTGGAGGTTGAATGATTGGTTTGGTTGGGGCAGGTTGACTGGGGACATGCAAAATTAAACATTTTGGTGAATTGGGTGGGTGGGTGCATGCTGATAGGATGTCCATATAATAACACTACATTTGAGCTGGGGCTCCCTGCAGTGGTAGGATTAGGCTCGTCTTCCGGGAGGTGTGGGTGTTGCTGCAGAATAGAGTAATAAAACAATGCAGGGCAAATTCTTCTGCATGACTGGCACATTGTATGCTGGTCTGCTGTTGTAAGCAATGACCAAATCCAGTTGGTGCAGAACTGCAAGATGTGATGAAGCAAGAGTCAGACAGCTCAGAGACCCCAGTCCCATCCTCTGGTCTTTGTGGTTCTCCCCTATGACTGGCTAGGAATGGTCGTGTGCAAGAACCATCAGATCAGTGCCTTAAACATGCAGTGGTTTTGTTCGGTGGAGCACCTTCACAATTCTCAGTTGTCTGTCTGATCCTCACCACTGTACCTCCCCTCTTGTGTGATTTACTTTGGATGTATTTTTTTTTGTTTTTAAATTACATGTTAAATTAATTGGATGTATTGTAATCTCAAAGATGTGTATGGCAAATTGTTTCAGTCTCAAATAAATGCTTGTAATGGGAATAATGAAGAGTAACTGGACATGTTTGAAGCAAGTAACTGGTTGTGCTCTTATTACAGATATGTGTACAGACTGAATCTCAAACTTTGCCATGCTGCTATGCAGGTAGTAGGAACACCATGGGGTGCCCCCCCCCCCCCCCCGGTTTCTGATTTGGAAGTAGAACTAGAACACAAACTAATTTGTATTTAAGTTGCTACAACAAAAGTTGGGAAGAAAGGCTTTAAAATAAACAAGAAAGACTGAAGGGGAACAGATAAACCAGCATTCCTGCGTGTGACATGGTGCAGCCTTTGGACGGGAATGCCTCGGGAGCTGCGGTGCACTATGGGCCTCTGCGAAGGTGGTGTTTTGGGAGTACGGTGAGAGGTGACAACAAACTGCTGTGACAATCAGCTTTACTGCCACGGTTCTCAATGTACGTAATACAAACGTGGTCAGAGCAGATGTGTTTTAAGACATTGAGGGGGATGTATCTCAATTATGGGGGAAGTATGGGAGTTTGTTTTATGCCCTTTCAAAATGTTGCAATAAGGCTTTAAGTACACTGTGTTTCCTGTGTTTATGCCTGATTTTTATCTGGCCCTGTTTAGGTGGAGCAAAGGGAGATGAGCTCAGGATGGCCATCTGTGCCATTTATGTTTTATCTGTCATCATACTTACTGCTGTTTTTTTTTTTTTTTTTTTTTTTTTTTTTTCTCCCCCCCCCCCCCTTCCTTTCCCTTTAGAGTTTTTCCTGTTCTGAATGACGGTTGTATGCCGCATACAACTTACCATGTATACAGAAATCTCACTCCAGTTGTGAAGATTAAAAAAAGAAAAACTGAACCGACCATGTTTTCGGTGGTTTCTATACCAGGGAAAGGAGACCACGTTTCTGCGAGGGAGTGACGAAGAGAAGCCGTGGGTGGGTTGTGGTGGCACGTGACATTCTGTAGTTCTGTGCGGAAGCTTTATTTTCTAGAATCAAGTGATGCTTGAGAAGCTCATGTATATAAATACAGTAAATTGACACCAGATTCATGCCATATGTAGTGACCATGTTTAAGTTCTTGTGCCACAAGGAGGTGCCAGTGGGCTGCATATGTAATAGTCTGACAAACAATTGGGGATCCCTCTGAATGGAGGAGGAAAAGAATTTTGGCCACAGAAACCTATAGTGTCAAGTTCGTGTTGTCTTTTATTTCAAAAACTGCTTAAGGGAACCATTGGAATATATACTATAAAATCTGTTACTATGACATTATACAATAATACACGCAAGGGCTTAACAGAGAAACCCATTTAAAGAGTTTGAAGTTCTCACAGAGGGAGATGTCGCTCATGCAGGAAAGAAATAGCACAATCATTGCCTGCTTATTGCTAGTTTGCTGCAGTTTTTGGGCCATGTTCACTATTGGTCACTTGAGGAATTGTGCTCATAAGTACATATTTGTCAATGCTCACATGTGCGACTACCTCTGTGATTCAGTTTGCACATGTGGTGTCTCCCCATCTTGGCTGTGCTGACATCAGTGCTACCAGTAAAGGACAGGAAGATCAGGCTCCAGAAGGGTTTTTACTCGATTGCATCATGTCTCAGCAGCAGTCTTTCATTTCAGATGTGTGGGGAAAAACGCAAACATGCAGAATGCTTAGACATCACCAACGGGTTTCTGTTGGCAGACATAACACTTTTTTTTTTCTAGCTTCACGTCAAAGAACCCCTCTGTCAAGCTCCAATAAGTCTGCATATAGATGGGAGTTTGACTCTGGTGCAGGCAGAGCAATCCGGGGCTGAATATGTTTACAACTGTGGAGGTGACAGTGAATTTAAGGAGGACCCCCCCCCCCCCCTTCATTCTTAACAGCACTGTATACATTGTGAAAACTTTTACTTTCATGGCATCTAAACCAGAAAAACCAACATAGTGTTCATTGTTTAAAAAAAAAAAAAGAGGCCTCGCAAAGGATGTACTTCCTGGCCCACCTGAGGAAGTTCAGTCCCCCAAAGGAGCTGCTGATCCAGGCCAACAAAGCAATCGTTGAATTTGTTCTTAGCTCCTCAGTCACAGTCCGGTTTGGATCAGCCTGCCAGCCAGACTGCCCTTCCTCTAGGAGCCGTACTCCTCCTGAATTAGGACATGGGCCAGGAAATCCTCCCAGATCCCTCTCACTCGGGTTACAGTTTTTTTTTTTTTTTTTTTTTTTTTTTTTTTTTAATTTAAACTTTTTCCTTCTGGTAGGTGCTACAGATCGCTGTGTGCCAAAACAGATAAAGAAACATGCTTTCCACACACTGTTAATGCTCATGAACAACTGGCTTGTTTATTATTCTGTGGAATATTATATTTATTCTTGTACTCCTGCACTGTCATGCTTTTTGCATGTGTTTGTATGTTTGTATGCAAGTTGTGTTAAAGTACACTGTGAGCCATTGAAAACCGAAGCCAAATTCCCTGTACGTGTGAGCATATTTGGTCAATAAATCTGATAATGATACCAAACTCTATATATGCAATAGGAGCTGCTACTCATACTTTTTTAAAACAAATTCCAGTGGCAATGCCAAATGAGAGGAAAACTCCCTGCTACCAGTTCAATATTTTATTGTATAAATAACTTTGCATAAAATGTATTTCCTTTTTCTGTATTTTTGATAGAAAGAAAATGAAGTAAAATGTATTTTGGTTTTACATTTGTGTACTGTGTACATTCTGCAACATGACATAATAGTAGATAAGGTATTTGACACATTTAAAAATATTTTTGGATTTTTACACTCAAGTTGGAACTTGTGCTTATTTTTATTGTGTAATGTATGTTCAACTTTTTTTTTTCTTCTTGTAAATTATATAGTTTTCTATCTGTTGAACTAACAGGATTCCAGTTAGTACCTCACAGGACAGGACTTGTCCCTTAGTTGTGTAGAGTTGCTGCTGCTAAATGTGGATATGATGACAGTAACAGTTATGTAATACATCCTTGCTGACATTTTATGCCTCGTTTTTTTTTTTAACCCAGTTCCTCACATGATTTTTCTCTGCTTGTTACAGAAGCCTGCTGTGTTCGATCCCCCACCCCCCCAACAATTAAAGGACTTGTGCATGCACGTGTACATGCTTTACAGTACCCATGCTACACCCTGAGGCAACTGGGCTGTGGATTCAAATCTGATTCCAAGATGGTTATAACTACCTGCTGTGAGTAAGCACACCCTATGTTTTTTTTTTTTTTTTTTTTTTTTTTTTTTTAAATATGTGGGCATATCAAGATTAGAGCATTTAAACAGTATTATAAGTTGATTATAATATCAAACATCATGCCACATTTAGATATCGTAGTCCATTGGATAATAACATGAACATAAATCAAAATTTCACATGTGGAAAAAATAAAATCAAATATTTGTATGTCACTGGATGATGTTGGGTATAACCCTAAACACTACCTTAAAAAGAAAGGGACTAGTGATACAGGAGTAGAATTTATATCCCCACATACCTCCAAGTACCTTCCGTTTCTATCAGAGACTCTATGTTCATGTATGAAAAATATGGCTTCTTTTGTTTTCTCCTCTTTCTTGGTGGTAAGGTTAAGCTGATACACCTGAGGTGCCCATGCCATCCTGACCTGCATGTTAGTCTGGTAAGGGAACTGCATTGCCTCTGACCAGGGAGCTGTATAGTGCTCAGTGAAAACTGCTCAGTCCATCACGAGGACCCCATTACCCACAATCCAGACCACCTACAACAAGTGGTGCATCAGGACAGCACTCACCATAACCCTTCCCAACCTCTCCATTTGTTTTAACCACTGCCATGTAGGAGACAAGATCCCAGTCTGAGGCCAAAACCACGAGGCTCAGCACTTGCTTTCTACCACAGGTTTCTTAATCTGGGCCTAAACTGAAAGCTAAATCACCACCACTACTCATCATAGCTGCTGCCCATGACCACTGACACTCCTCCACTGCATTTATGTTATGTAACATTGAATCATTTACACTTCTTTCTGTATCACATGTTTTATATCTGTACTCCCTATTGTGCACCACAGATCCAAAGACCTTTCTCTCTTCAAGAGAATTTTGTTTGCTCTACATCCTCCTGATTTACAAGAAAGTATGATAAACTATTCTGGACCCTTGAAACAATGGGCTTCCAGTTAACTGTATGTTTACTTTTCCTGCCTCTCATTGTCTAGCCTCTGACAACTTGTTTAAAACCCGGTACTACAGCTACATCATGGTTTAATTTACCTGCATTTTCACTTTTCATTTGCTGTATATATCCATTGTGTCTCAGTGAGCAGCAGGGGCTGTAGTCATGGGGGAATGAATAATCCATATGGCTATAAGGGGCCCAAATTCTGGTGGTTTAATACATTTCTTTCCCTCTAACTATAACAAAATATCTGCATCAGAAGACAATGCCAGCTTTGAGTCAGCTTGATTTTTAAATAGGTGCTTGTAGAACATCTTTATTTAGATGTTAAATATAACAGTGAGTATAAAATGTGCAGCTGCAACACTTAAGTCACCCCTGTCAAGTAAAGTAACTCTTGCTCAAATCAATGTTCATGCAACACAAAACCTTTGCTGGGGATCTTACAGCAGCAAGGTTTTGAACCCAGGACCATTTATATGCAAGATTTAACCTCTCTACTAGCAGCAACATGGGTAGTTCTAGCTGTCTTGCTGGTACCACAGTATGGTTCACCACACCAGGATTTAGCTATCTGAGTGTGTGTGCGCGTTTGCCCGTTTGCCCGTGCATGCGTGTTTGCCCGATCCCATACTTTTGTGATTTTACTACTGCTATTCTAGTTCCCCCTCATGTTCTGAAGTCTGATCTGCCATTTTTAACTACTGTGCATAACTGTAAGTGCTTCTTCATGGCCTTAAACTTAAGCCAGGGTACTCTCGGGTTACACAGGATTACTCAGGATTTTTACAGCTGCTGAAAGTAGATGGATCCTGGATTTTAAGCATTCAAGGAATGTGACAGATGAAGTGCTGTGCAGAAGCATGGAACACCTATGAGATGGACTCTGAATGGAAGTCGTAGGAAGATCTGTTTAGAAACTGTGTGTCGACCAAGGCTGCTTCTTCTTTTTCTTTCGGCTGCTCCCGTTAGGGGTTGCCACAACGGATCAACTATTTCCATTGCATCTTTCTCCGTCAGACCCACCACCTGCATGTCCTCTTTCACCACATCCACAAATCTCCTCTTAGGCCATCCTCTTTTCCTCTTGCCTGGCAGCTCTTTTGAGTGTGTCGATCAAGGCTAGTGTACAAAATTCCCTTGTGTGGACTTAAGAAGTTTTGTTGTATTACATTGTCATGAATGCAGGGCCAGCATATCAGAAATACTTTCAGATGTAATTGCAGCTGCACCAGGAATTTTTAAGGAAAAAAGACTTGGCTAATGATGAATATATTACACCTTATCTTATATCTGAAACACCTGACTATTGAGGGAAATTTTGACCCTTTTGTAAGTTTCTCTTTATGGACAGTAAGCAAAAATGCAAATGAGTGTATGAGAGAACTGAAGCAGGTAACAGTATTTTAAGAACATCACTGATTTGCAGTTCCAAGAAAAAGTATAAGGCAAAGGGTAACTGAAATTACCAGAGTGCAGGTCCTGTTCCAGGAATACAAGATTTGTTCTTGGAAAAGCAATAGAATCCCTTTGGAGTTATAAAAATAGACAGGAAAGCCATAATATATGGTTTTATTGTTATGCTCTTTAGCTCCCTACTTTATCCTCTCTGAATTGCTTAATTTTGCAAAGTTTCTGGCTAAGCGAAACATTTGATGTTAATGAGATGTTGGTGACTAAGAACCATTGAAGGCTTCTCTTTATGTGGGAAGCAAAACACCAGTTGGATATAGAATACTCAAATTCATATGCATGAAATAATATCTAGAATATTATTTTTGATGAAATCTGAATGTTACAGCTTGACTTTAACATAAGTAAGGTAGGAAGTCCACAACAAATACAGTACTGTGCAAAAGTCTTAGGCGCTTTAGATTTTTCACAAAACATTTGTCTTGAAACAATTTTTTTCTTTCTTCTCCATTAGTGTGTCAATAACAAATATCATATTTTAGATTTCAAAACATTTCTTATGAAAGTAATGAAATATGCCACCAAGTTTAAAGACATTGGTAAACTAAAACAAAACATTCCAGACCCTCCAAACCTTTTTTTGTATGCATATACATGACAACTATATTGAGTAACTAAGCAAAACAGTTGGTAACCATTAGCAACTTAAGCACAGTTATTTACTGAAATAAAAACACCTGTGTAAATGGAATAAAATGGGTGGGGATGAGTGAAAAGGTGAGGTTGTGGAACAGACTGCTAAGCAAGGGTGTGAATGTACACAAGATGGTCATCTGGCATTAGCGAGGTTTGTCTCAGGCAGAAGTTTTGAGCCAGACAGGTTTTTCCAGATGTGTTATCTGAGCTTTTCTGAAGAAGCAGAAGAAACAGGCTATGTTCAGTTGGGCAAGGAAACTTAGTTCAGCAGATGAATGACACATCAAGTTAATGTTCCTCTGAGCTTGGAAGATGTCAAGCAGTGCCATTAAATCAGAGCTGGCAGAAACCACAGGGACCCTGGTACACCCATGTACAGTCTGGAGAAACCTGGTCAGAAGTGGTCTCAAGGGAACATTTGCAGTCAAGAAAAAAAACACTTTTCACATGTGGAAACAAAGCCAAATGACTCATCTATCACAAGATCTGGAATGCAGCACAATGGCAACATATTTAAAATATTTGGCTTTAGAAAAAAACAGTTTGTCAAAGGGCTAGAGAATGCTACAAGGATGAATGTCTGCAGGCGTCAGTAAAGCGTTGTGGAGATTCCTTGCAAGTTTGTGGCTCCATTGCTGCAAATGATGTTGGGGATTTTATCTGATAGTGTCCTCAATGCTGAGAAATACAAGCAGATTCTTATCAATCGTGCATTATCATCAAGGAACCATTTAATTGACCCTAAAGTCATTCTGCAGTATGACAATAACCCCGAATGTATAGTGAGTCATAAAAAATTGTTTGCCAAAAAGAGGCACAAGGAGTCCTGCAAAAGATGGTGTAGCTACTGCAAAGCCCTGATCTCAACATTGAGTTGGTCTGGGAAACAGCCAAAATCCATAGAACTCTGGCAAGTTCTCCAAAATGCCTGTATCTGGTGAGTACCTTGCAAAACTGTGCTCAAGTATATCCAAATGAATCAGTGCTGTTTTGAAAGCAAAGGGTGGTCACACTAAATATTGACTTTTGTTTCATGCACTTTGTATGTTGTAAATGTACATCTTACAAACTATTCATTGTATTCTGATTTTACAGCAGTTTTTCCACAAGTGCCTAAAACCTTTGCACAGTACTCTATATCCCAAGAATTTTTTTTTGGGCTGTTTGGTTTGCTGGTGTTCTGCTCCTCCAGCCCTTCTTTGACTGAGCTACAGTCTCATGCTGCATATTTTAGATGGCATTTAAAACAGTGACTGTCTGACTTTATTTTCAAAGTGCATTTACTTAACCCCTATGTTCTGTTTTGGCAAGCAGCAAAATGGCAGTTCTCTGCACATCTAGGAATGTCCTGCAAATGCTCTATTTACTGTATGCAGTTTTTTCTAGCTCTTTTGCATGATTTTTAAATAAATACTGTATATAACATCGACACAATGAATGGTGCTGTAGGCACACGTATGTGGTAGGTGTGAAGGCAGATCATTTTCCATATATGTTGCTCCCATGTTCATGTGTCTTCTATAATCTAAACAAGGATTTTCAGGTAATTTGATACCTGTAAATTGCCCTAAATTAACATTGACCTGAACAGGTTGTGTGTGACTGTCTCCAATAGCCTGGCATACCCTTCTTACAGTTGCTGTTTTTTTTTTTTTTTTGCGGTGGGGAACTGTGGTCTGCTCTTGCTGTCTCTCCCTATAGGGGTCCTGCATTCGACAGGTCAGTCAGCGAATGTACGTCATAGAATCACCGGTGGATGACGTCTCTGCTTCGAGTTCTTATCTGCGCGGCTCAACATGGGGAGAGAAGCAGCAGCTTTTTGTTGTTCAGGCTTTGGTCTATATAAGATTAAGCATAGTGGGGATTTTGTAAAGCAGTCTTCCGTGTATATAAAGTGTTGGCACAGTCAAACGTCCAAACACTTGGTCCACCTTGTGCCAACACTCCACAATCCATTGTACATAACTGCATAGAACCAGCTGTTAGAAACCAGGTGAACTGGTGGTCACCCAATTTTTTTGTGAATTCTTTTGTGTAGGGAAATGGGGCCTTGGCTTGTTTTCCTTCCCCCCCCCCCCCCCCCAGTGGCCCAGGTCAAAATGATTTGTTCTTTGATTTAAGGAACTGCCTATATATGCCTAACTGTTTGGTGCTTGGTTTTGTATTCTGTTACACTACACCCCACTGTAAATAAATTGCACTTTGTAACTGTTTAATGGCACAGTTCTCATCTATTTAGCATGCTGTGGATCGGGTTTCTCCTACATTTTACACTTAAAGTGCTGTGGTCCTTACAGCTGGTCCCTAGCCAGTGATCTGGGCTGCAACAGCCTACCTCATGGATGCAGTTTCTGGGTCTGTCATTAATATTGGAAAGATGGATGATATAAGGTGCTCAGTAGTACACAGCACCCATGCCCATAGCAAGTGCATGCTTTTCACGTATATATAGAATTAAGGACTGGCACCCGGGTTATAAATCTTCTAAAGTTCCAAGTCAGCTTGTTCTCATGACAGTGATTATCATATGGTGGCTTCTTTTCAGACATTTGTTAATGTTTTTGACCTATTTAGTTCTATTTCTGGCCATAATATATTATCCACTGCATTATTAAATAATTCAGTACAGATTGTTTACCAAAGGTTCTCTCCATAACATTTAAGAACTTCATACTGATATGACAGTGACATACAGTAACCATAAGCAATGTGATTTCTTGTACCTGTTCCTTCACTGTTCCTGCTGTTGGCTGATCATTATCAGTAGTCTGACTGGTGCATAGCCAGAAGTGGTGCTACAGGGGCTATGACTTTCCTTGTATCCAGATACTTCCTGCCCTCACGTAAGCCAGAAAGTCAGTGATGAACTGTACTGTACATGTCAGGACTCCTGCCTGGACTAGGATTTTTGGCCACCCTGCTGGTCATTCTGTGCATTGCAAGGCCACATACTTCTGTTCATGTTTTTGTATCACCATGTGCTTTTATTTGTTCCCCTGTGCCCCTGCCTCCCCATCCGATCACTGTTATTACCTTCAGTGTTAGTGTTATGGTGGAGGCAATTGCGGTACACCCAGAGTTTAAGTCACTGAAAGTTTTACTAAACAAAATAAAAAAGCCTACCAAAGTCCACCACCATGAAGTCTGACTGTCTGACTGTTTGTTTTTTGTTGTTCTTTACTCGTAAATTTTTTCGAGTTCTGCACTCGTACATTTTCTTCTTTCTGGAATGTAACCACGCACAGTCTCCTGTTGCGTCAGGATGCATTTCGTTGCATGGTATACTCGGTTGCTATGTACTTGACAAATAAACTCTACTCTACTCATCTCTTTAGTTTTGCTGACATTCAGTTGGAAGCAGTTCTCCTGGCACCATGATGCCAAGTTCTCCACCTCTTTATATATGCTGTCTCATCATTTTTTGGAGATGAGGCCCAGCACCACCGTGTCGTCAGCAAATTTGATGATGGAGTTGGAGGCGTGCGTGGCCACGCAGTCGTGAGTGTAGAGGGCATAGAGCAGAGGGCTAAGTACACAACCTTGTGGAGCTCCTGTGTTAAGACTGATGATGCCGGAAGTACAACTACTGACTCTCACCACCTGTGATCTGCCTGTGAGGAAACTGAGAACCCAGGCACACAGGTGGCAGTTTAATCCCAAGTCTCTCAGTTTAGTTAACAGTCTGTGGGGGACAATGGTGTTGAAAGCTGAACTGTAGTCAATGAACAGTAGTCTCACATAGTTCCCCTGTTTCCTGTCCACATGACTGAGGGTGGTGTGCAAGACATGGGATATGGCATCATCCATGCACCTATTTGGACAGTATGCAAACTGAAGTGGGTCTACAAAGTTGGAGATGGATGCAGTGATGGTGGCTTTGATGAGTCTCTCAAAAACCTTCATGACTCCCAAGGTCAGTGCAACAGGCCGGTAGTCATTTGGGCATGAGGGCTTATTTGTTCTTCGGTACTGGGACAATGGTGGATCTTTTAAAGCACCTAGGGACTGTGGACTGAGCCAGAGACTTGTTAAAGATGGTAATGAGAACTCCGGCCAGCTGATCAGTGCGGCAGGCAACCGGTGATGCCGTCCGGCCCCGGTGCTTTCCTGATGTTAACATGCTTCAGCGCCCTGCACACATCGGACTCTGTGACGGTGATGATGTCACCACATTTCGTTGACCGGTTGCGGCCCTCACTGCTGTCGCGGGTGACTGTAGCACAATCAGGCTCGAAACGGGCATAAAATGCATTGAGTTCGTTGGCGAACCCAGAGTCGGCACTCATAGCCATGTTAGATTTCCTTCCGAAATCTGTGATGGTGCGCAGTCCTTGCCACAATTGGTGCGTGTCACCCTAGTGGAAAAGTGACTCGACCCGCTCCTGGTACCGGCGCTTCGCATCCTTCACTGCACGCTGTATGCCATATGAAGCCGCTTTGTAAGCGCTCATGTCTCCGGTGGCGAGACCTGCGTTGTACGCAGCAGTGCGCGCATTCACTGCTTTGCGGACCATACCATCGACCCACGGTGTTTGGTTGGCAAAGCTCTTAATTGTAACCGTGGGGACAATACTGTCTTCCAGCATGCTCACAAAGCTGACCGCTACCTCCGCAAACTCATTGACGTCGTCCAAACTTGTCCTGAACATGTCCTAGTCGACGTCATCGAGCACGTCCTGTAGCGCGGCTTCCGAGACCAGTGCTTTACCTCCCTCGTGGCCGGAGCCTCAAGACGAGACTTCTGTTTGTAAGCCAGCATGAGGAAAACAGCGTTGCTGTCCAACTTCCCAAATGCCGGCTGTGGAACAGCTTTGTAGCCCTGCTTGTACAGCATGTAGCAGTGGTCCAGCGTGTTGTCCCCTCTAGTCATGCACGTGACAGGTTGGTATAAGTCCGGCATGATTTGTCTGAGGTTTGCTTTATTAAAGTCCCCCACCACTGTGGTTGCTGCATCCGGGTGCTTATGTTGAGTTGTGTAGTTCAGACAGGGCTGTGCCAACATTCGCATGAGGCGGAATATAAACCGCCATGGCGATAACCGAGCTGAACTCCCGAGGCAGGTAAAAAGGACGGCACTTGATGGTCAGATGTTCCAGATGAGGCGAGCAGGATCGAGAGAGAACAGAGATGCTCTTCACTTCGCACCACTTAGTGTTCACCATGAAACAGACTCCCCCACCTTTGGATTTGTTGGCCTCCGCTGTTCTGTCCATGCGAAACACGGAAAAAGAGTCAGACGAAGCCACTGCCTGGTCCGGCACTAGGGGGTCAGCCATGTCTCAGTGAAACACAGGATATTACAGTCCCTCGGGTCCCGTTGGAAGGTCACTCTTGCTCTAAGATTGTCCAACTTGTTTTCCAGCAACTGGACATTTACGAGCAGAATGCTGGGCAGTGGAGGGCGATGAGCTTGTTTCCTCAGTCGGTTCCGAACTCCGGCGCGGGTCCCTTGGTGTTTCTTTGTGCCTTTATCACCATCTGCTGTCTGGAGTATATTCGCCGGTCACGACAAATCAAACCAGTCTCTCTGTGGGTTGGTATAGTTGGTCTCATGTTATACAAGACTACTAAGGCTACTGACTCATAAATTTCACAAGATCCCAGGCCCAACTAAACACTCCTGTGATATTCTGCCCTAAGTTGTCTTGGCCTTCCCACATGTCATTGATTCATTCAACCACATAGAAACATAAATCAGGTGTTGACTACAGTGGAAAACCATCTGAAAAAATTAGCAAAGCATATTTTAAATCTTTTGTGGCTAACCAGATGTCTGCAAAACGGAATCTGAATAGTTACAAGGCAGGAAGTTTTCAACTGGCAGCCAGGTTTAATGCATTAGATTAGGGGTCAGATTTGGGGAACTTTTTTTTAAGAGTCAAAAGAGTTTATTCGTCACTTACATGGTTACTGAGGGTGTTATATGAACCTGGTAACTAGCCTGGCTAGTGACTGCTGTGAAAAGGACAGCTGACAACTAGGGAAAGACCTGGTGACGGCATGGAAAGACAGCTGACAGGGCGAATAGACCCCACCGGGGCTGGCATGGGTTAGCACCCCATGGCGGCGGCAGCGCAGTCTGCAAGCAACTGTGCTGTACCCAAACTAAAGCTACTAGTGTGACTAATTCATGGACACCCCGTGAGTCTGCGAGAGCAAGGGTGGAATGTGACTCAGAGGCAAATAACATGGTTAAGGACCCTGGAACGGAACCGACAACGAGTGGGCTGGTGCAGTAAGGGGGGTTAAAGGGTTGCAGGAGGATAAAAAATTGCAGATGTGTTGTTGTGGGTGGCAGAGGATAACTATAGCTCGGGGCCTTAGGGTACACCAAGGAAGGAAGAAATGTCTGCGCGAAGGAGCGCAGGGGGGTCACATTGATCAGTACTTCTTGAGAAGTCAGTCAAATAAGTTGAATGAAGTCCAGCGACCGGTAGAAAACCACAGCTCGCAGGATATCAACAGAACCTCTGGCGCAGAGGAGGAAGGGGCAGGCATGGGAGATGGCGGTGTAGACGGGGTCCGAAGGAGCAAGGAGAAGAGCTGTGAGTTGAAGCCTAGAGTTAGGTGGCCTAGGGCAGGTGAAAAGGCTCTATGGCAGACTATAAGTGCAGATCTGGTAGGAGTGTTAGAGGGTATGAAAGGGAGTGCACAGGTTAAACTGGAAAAAATGGGTGAAGTGATTTACCAATATGGGATGGACAGGTTTGGGATAGAGCAGAGTAGGCGGGAGCAGTGCCAGAAGGGGGGAAAGTCAAGGAGACAAAAGGAAATTGATAAGCTAGTAAAGGAGAGGAGGCAGTTGAAAAAGCAATGGAAAAAGGCTACGGAAGAAGAAAGACAGGGGATAGAGGTGTTGCAGGAGGAGGTTAAAGGTAGGTTGGTAACACTTAGGAGGGCAGAATATTTAAGAAGGAAGAGGAGGAAGAAAGAGAGGGCGAGGGCTGGTTTCTACAGAGATCCATTTAGGTTTGTGAAGGGCTTGTTTAATCAAGAGAGGAAGGGAAATCTAGAGGTGTCCAGACAGGAATTGGAGAGGTACTTAGAGTGTACTTATTCAGGTGCAGGGGAAGTTGGGGAGAGGGGCCTCCCAGTAGATATGCCACCATTGGGAAAAATAGTTTCTGAAGTGGATGTTAGTCCACCGAAGTGGAGTGAGGTGCAGGAGGTGGTAAGGCGTGCAAAGGCCTCATCTGCCCCAGGGCTGAATGGGGTCCCCTATCGGGTTTATAAAAGTGCGCCGGATGTACTCAGGTTTTTGTGGAGGCTATTTAGGATAGTGTGGAAGAAGCAGGTTATTCCGAAGGCCTGGCGTAAGGCAGGGGGATTATTTCTACCAAAGGAGAAGGTATCTAGAGAGATAGGGCAGTTTAGGCCGATATGTCTGTTAAATGTCGAAGGTAAGATATTCTTTAGCATGGTGACACAGAGGCTGTCAGATTACTTATGGAAAATAAGCTAATCAATACATCAATTCAGAAGGCGGGGGTCCCAGGTTTCTCGGGATGCTTAGAACATACTAGTGTGATCTGGCATCAGATTCAGGAAGCCAAGCCGGAGAAAAGGGACTTGCATGTGGTGTTCTTAGATCTAGCAAATGCCTTTGGCTCTGTGCCACACAGTCTTATCTGGGGTGCATTTGACTTTTTTAGAGTACCAAGCCAGATAGCTGGCTTGGTGAAGGAGTACTTTCGGGACATTAAGATGTGTTTTACCACGGCAGGTTACACAACAGCCTGGCAGAGGCTGGGAATGGGGATTATGGCAGGCTGCACCATTTCCCCGCTAGCATTCACTATGGCGTTGGAGTTGGTAATTAGGACATCCGGTTGGGTGGTGGGTGGAGAAAGATGGCCAGATGGGCTTCGTCTTCCCCCAGTTAGGGCATATATGGATGACATGACGCTGGTGACCACAACAGCGGCCTGTGCAAGGCGGCTGTTGGGAAAGCTGGACGAGAACCTGAAGTGGGCTGGTTTGAGGATTAAACCAGCAAAGTCCTGGAGCATCTCAGTAGTTAAAGGGAAGATAGAGAAAGTTAGTTTTCTGGTGGATGGTGAGGAGATCCCATCAGTAATAGAGAAGCCGGTAAAGAGTTTAGGGAGGTGGTACACTAGGGAGTTGACTGATGTGGATCAGGTGGAGCAGCTTATGGAAAGCGTAGTAGATGGGTTAAAGAGAATAGAGAACTCAGGGCTGCCGGGTAAACTGAAGCTCTGGTGCTTGCAGTTTGGCCTATTCCCAAGGGTAATGTGGCCACTAACTATGTATGAGGTATCAGTCACAAAGGTGGAGAAGCTGGAGAGGCTGATTAGCTCCTATATTAGAAAGTGGCTGGGGGTTCCTCGGTGTCTAAGCAATGTGGCTCTGTATGGGCAAGGAGTCCTGCAGCTGCCGCTCTCAAGCTTAACAGAGGAATATAGATGTGCGAAGGTGCGATTAGAATTGCAGCTGTCAGGTAGTAAGGACGAGGTTGTAAGAGGCTTGGTTTCTAGGATAGTAACAGGTAGGAAATGGGATGCGAGGCAGGCGGTAAAGGAAGCGAAAGTAGACTTGAGGCAGCTGGAAATGGTCGGGAAGGTACAGCAGGGACGGGAAGGTCTCGGGTACTGGATAGGAGACCCTATGTGGAGCAAGGCAGGCCCGATAGAGAGAAGGAGGTTGGTGCTAGGGCAGGTGTGTCGGCAGGAAGAAAGAAAGTATTAGTACAAGCTTGAGACCAGATATGATGCTGTGGTCAGCAAGCCAACGGGTGGTGTACTTTATAGAACTCACGGTTCCGTGGGAAGGATCGGTGGACGACGCTCATGAGAGGAAGAAGCTTAGATATAGCTAGTTAGCGGCGGAAGTAGGGGGGCGGGGCTGGAACGCGAAGGTGAGGCCAATTGAAGTCGGTTTCCGTGGGTTTATAGCCCGATCTACTTTAAATTTGTTTCGCGAACTCGATATTCGAGGGCGGAAGTTGCAACGGTCAGTGAAGGAATTGTCACAGGCTGCGGAGCAAGGAAGTCTCTGGATTTGGAATAAGAGGACCAGCACGGATGGTAGCGGGGCGGCGAAGCGATGAGCAGGTGGGTGCCGGCGAAACATTAGCACGTAGGTGTCATGGCGGCTAGTGTATTGGCTTATAATTGTTAGCGAATAGGTGTGATGGCGGTTAGCTGTTAGCAGGTGGTGTAATTGGTGAGAAGTGTGATAAAGTAAAGTAGGTGGTGAGGGGCTTCTTCCTTTGAGTCGGTGGGTAGAAAGAGCGGTGAGGGTGAGGACGCTGAGGTAAAGGGTCGGTAATGTGAGAAGCGGTGGGGTGGCACAGTGGTAATGGAGGGGAGCAGCTCCGGGATGCCTGAGCTGCGGTTGAGCCTTCTGGAGGTGTCGTGGGCCTAACTCAATGAAACGCCGACGAAGGAAGGTGCCCACTTGATAACCCCGATGAGATGACGCACCATTGCTGCGCCACGCCATGGTTGGCATTATAGTTGGTTGACGCTAGTTTTAATAAGATAGCCGGTGTGTAGCGGATTGTAAGCGTGGGGGGGGGTTAGGACGGGTTAGATGGGCGTTAGGATTCCCTTTATAAACCAAGCTCCTGGTATTTGGCACTGTGTGTGTTATATGAACCTGTAGTGAAATGTGCTCTGATTCGACAGGAGACTGTGCGTGGTTACATATAAAAAAATTTTTACACGAGTAAGACAAACAAACAACCAAACCCAAGAAGACAAGAACACACAGCAAATAGATAAGTAAATAAATAAATAAATAGATAGATAAATAAATAAAACAGTAAATAAAATAAAATAAAACCTTAAGGTGCACTGTGAGGACAGTAACAGTAACAGTGAGGGGGGGGGAGCAGTTAGAGGATATTGTAGACCGTGGTTTGTGAGGATTGTGATGGGTTCAAAAGCCTTATGGCCTGTGGATAGAAGCTCCTCCTAAGCCTCTCCGTTCTGGCCATAATACTTCTGAAACATTTTCCTGATTTCAGCAGGTTGAACAGATGGTTGCTGGGATGAGACAGGTCACCGATGATCCTAGTCGCTCTGGTCCTGCATCTCCTGGTGTAGATGTCCTGTAGGGATGGCAGATCAGATCTAAATATTTATTGAAGAAAATTGTCATTTCCTGAGGTGGAAAAAAATTCCCTGTTGCCTCTTTTGGCAGAAATGGCCACGTGGACAATTTTATGAGCAGTTTCCCACGTTGATGCTTTTGATTATGAGGAAGAAATTGGAAGTTCCTGTTCCTTTCCCAACCAAACAGTACAATGTTTTAAACCACAAAATAAACTCTGCTCTCTCAATTGCTACTCTGAATGAATTCTTTAGAAAGGAGGTTTAATGAGACAGCATTCAGCACTATAAGAAGTCCGAGTGTATAACTGTGTAACTTCGTCTGTGCGGGTTTTCTCCTTGTGTTCTGGTTTCCTCTCACTATTCAAAGACACAAGATTTAGGTTAATTGGTTTCTGTAAATAGACTGTAGTGTGTCCGTGTGTATGTGTTGTCAGTTTCATGGCCTAGCACCCTCTGCTTCTGGGATAGACTCCTGACCACCGTGACCCTGCTCTCAATAATTGGATTGTGAAATTGGATAGATGGATGAATTAATCCATTAATAATGTTGAACAGACAGAATAAGAGGTTTATTTTATGGATAAACAGTATTAAATTCAAAAAAACTTTCAGTGTATTTTTTTTGCAGTTTTTAAGAATAAGGCTAATTATTGCAATAAATTCCTCAAAGGGTTAAGCGAAGAAAGCTGTATTGCAGAATAGAAGTTAGGTACAGTAGGTACCTAACTACTTTTGCTATAATCTATTTGCTAACAGATCATTTTGCGGAAGTAAATTGGTGTACAACCATGGATGGGATTCTGTGGGGCAACACTGGGATGAAGTCATTTTCCCAAATGTGTGCAGGGACCCTCTTGGTGGATTGCAAATTCCTGGGCTGGTAGAACATTTCTAACATTATTGACTGAGGTATGGAATGCATGCCGATTACTCTTACATTCCTGCTAAACAAATATATTCTTAGTTATTGTCTATACCTGAAGTCCCCACTGTAAACACAGCACTGTATTTGGCTGTCCAAAATGCTAATGCATAAAAGTAAACACCTGCATGATAAATGCCAAATTCTGGAGCGTATGGACTTCTGTAGTTATGTAATTCAATACCCTCATGTACTGCATGTGGATGCATTTGCAGTTTTTTGCTGTCATGTGTTTGCTGTGACCCTATGCTTCTTCTTCTTCTTCTTAATGCTGGAAACAGGTACTTTGATCTTGGTGGTTCAAAGATATTTCCCATGACAAACAAACCAACCAATTCAAAATCTAGTCATAGCAAGGCTGCAGTTGGTCTAGAGCAGTTGTTCCCATCTCAAATCCCAGACAACTCTAATAAATAAACAGGATAATTAATCTCAAATTCAATGGATTTGTCAGGAAGTTTAAAACACAGTAAGAGCTTAGCGAAGGAAAATGGTTTTTATTTATTCAACTGTCAGTCTCAGCACATTTCAGCACCTAAACAGAGCAATTCAGCCAAGGTCCCTTTTACAATTACCTTGTTCCTGTTTGGGACAGAGGAGCACCTCATTCATCTGTTGTATCTAACTTTTTCAGCTCTGCAAAAACCTCATAAAAGATCTGAGGTTTTGTTTCCAATATTTAAGTTGCCTTAAATACTTCTTGTTAAAGGTTGCACATGCTTTGAGATGGATTCACCCTACTGGTCACTAGTTTTAAGAACTAATAAAAATCAAAATCTGCAACATCTTAATCTCATCCAGCATTGCATTGCTAGATTTACACAGTGGTTCCCTCCCAACTCCCACTTCCATGAATGGAAAAGATAGACTTTGAAGAAATTATTTAGTCTGTCTCCTAATTATTTGCAGTCCTTGGCAGACCATTTATGATGCCCAGTTTACACCATTACACACTTCAGTAAATAAACTGAATGGAAACAGTTCTCTGCTACATGTAGAACCATGCAATGTACTTCAGAAATGTATGAGATGTATGAGATATGGCATTTTTTACTGTTTATTTATTTTTATAAAAAATTACAATGCTTTTTTTAAATACCTGTACCCTAATGTGATACATGAGCAGATGTGGTCTGAGCCATGTCCAGGTGCAGATGGTCAAGAATGGACCACCCACTGTTGTAGCTGTAATAAACGGAAAAAGTTCTATGTTGCAATCTCTGGCTACCACAGCTTGTGCTCGTGTACATGGGTGGGAACCCTACTGATTCTGTTGTGTAGCCAAGTGACTGATGATTCTCAGACAGGATCTGCAGCCGCTCAACCACAATGACTCTTCTTCTTCAGTTCAGTACTTGTTCTATTTAGATTTTATCAGCATACATACATGAACAATTCTAGGAGAAAAGTTAGTATTTACACAATGGTGGGAGGATGATTCCTCCTTATCACAGTTTGAATTCCACATGTAATGGACATTTTGGAATGAGCTTACCTTGGGTATAGATCCAGCAGATGATCACAAACACTGTAGTACAGACCAAACAGCATCAAATAAGCATTAAATACACTTGTATGAAAACGCAAACAAAATCAGACATTAAATACCTTTGTACATACAGATTGATGTTCTCCAGATGTACATGATGAATTCCAGGTTAGAAACTTCTTGCTTGAGGCTATTTGCAATGAAACTCTAAGAAGATGAAGTACAGTATGTGTGAAATAAAGATTATTAAAGTTGTTTGTACAACATCTAAGGATAAAGTGTCTTTTTGACATAATGGCACCAAATGATTTAAACATCACTTTCATATGGGAATGTGCCACATGCCAGCTATTGTATTTTATGCCTTCAGAAAGTGGACAAATGTGTTTTAGGTGGTTTTCTACTTACTTGGCACTTATCTTCTCTGTATAACTTCAGATGTAAAGGTTTTGTTTAAAGATTCTATTAGAATTACACCAATATTTTATTCAAGGTAGAAAGAGCGGTGAGGGTGAGGACGCTGAGGTATAGGGTCGGTAATGTGAGAAGCGGCAGGGTGGCGTAGTGGTGCGTGCGGTAATGGAGGGGAGCAGCTCCAGGACGCCTGAGCCGCGGTTGAGCCTTCTGGAGGTGTCGTGGGCATAATTCGACGAAACGCCGACGAAAGAAGGTGCCCACTTGATAACCCCGATGAGATGACGCGCCATTGCTGCGCCACACCATGGTTGGCATTATGGTTGGTGGACGCTAGTTAGCTGGTGAGTAGCGGATGGTAAGCGTGCGGGGGGGGGGTTAGGACGGGTTAGATAGGTGTCAGGATCCCCTTTATAAACCAAGCTCCTGGTATTTAGCACTGTGTGTGTTATATGAACCTTCTTTTAAGCAACGAAACCAAATTATCCTAGCGATCTACAGCACATTCATACATTTACTTGATAGTTTCCTCTAAAACTATGTACAATTCAGGGTAAGCAAAAGTACATTTCAAATTAAAGTCTTTAAATACACATATGATTATCAAAGCATGTTTTCTATTTATCTGACACCACTGTTTTTTCCCCACACAGATTACTGGGGAGGTACTGAGGCAGACAAGACATAAAACCGTGATGGTGACAAATGTGATGCAAAATCTATATTTTAGGGGGATCATGGGAGAACTAGGTTTGAAAAAGATGAGTTGTCCTGAGACCGTTTCTGAATGCTTGAATGAATTCCCTGAGGGAGAATGTGAGTTTGTTTCTGCCTTTTGCTAAGGGATCCATCAACTGGTCAGTGGTGCAGTAATGCTGCAGTTTCGCTGGGGCGTGGAGAATGAGGTCCTGGTTCTCTGACCACTTCTCTTGCCACTTCTGAAGTACATCTCTCATTTTATGAAGATACATACTTAAATCTTCACACTTTTTACAGTTTTATGTCTTCTAACTAAACAATTGTTAGCTGTTAGTTTGTCGAACACCCACTTTCTAGACATTTATTATATTCATATTTCTAATCACTATAAGCAGCATCCATGCAAAGTTCTTCTTCTTCTTTCGGCCGCTCCCGTTAGGGGTCGCCACAGCGGATCAATTGCTTCCATTTCTTCCTGTCCTCTGCATCTTTCTCCATCGCACCCACCACCCGCATGTCCTCCTTCACCACATCCATAAATCTCCTCTTAGTCAAAAGAGTTTATTTGTCAAGTACATGGTTGTGTACCATGTGTTGAAATGTGCTCTGATCTGATCCAGAAAGACTGTGCAAAAAATCTGTAGTGGAAAATAAAACAAACAACATCCAAACACCAAGAAGAATAGAAACAAACAGCAAATAGATAAATAAGTAACTAAACAAGTAATTAAATAAATAAATAAATAAATAAATAAATAAATAAATAGGTAAAACGGTAAAGAAACCCTAAGGTGCCCTGGAAGGACAGTGACGGTGGGGGGGGGGGGGTGGAGTGGTCAGAGATTATTGAGGTCCCTGGTCTGTGAGGGTTGTGATATCATGTCCGGGTTCAGAAGTCTTATGGCCTGTGGGTAGAAGCTCCTCCTGAGCCTCTCCATTCTGGCCATAATGCTTCTGAAGCGTTTGCCTGATTTCAGCAAGATGAATAGATGGTTGCTGGGATGAGACAGGTCACCGACGATCCTAGTCGCTCTGGTCCTGCATCTCCTGGTATAGATGTCTTGTAGGGACGGCAGATCAGATCTGGTGCAGCGTTCCGCTGCCCGGATCACTCTCTGCAGTGTCTTGATGTCCCGAGCACAGCTGTTCCCAAACCAGGAGATGATGTTCTGAGTCAGAACAGTTTGTACAACACCAGAGTAGAAGGTTTTAAGGATCGCCGGAGAGACCTGTAGCTTCCTCAGCTGCCGGAGGTGGTAGAGCCGCTGCTTTGCTCTACTGGCTTGAGCTCGGATGTGTACAGTCCATGTCAAGTCCTCAGTGACATGAACGCCCAGGTATTTGTAACTGCTCACCCTCTCCACTGCAGTCCCGTTGAGTGTAATGGGGGTGTAGGACCGCTGCTGTCGCCTACCAAAGTCCACCACCATCTCTTTAGTTTTGCCGACATTCAGTTGGAGGCAGTTCTCCTGGCACTATGATGCCAAGTTTTCCACCTCCTCTAAGTATGCTGTCTCATCGTTGTTGGAGATGAGGCCCAGCACCACCGTGTCATCAGCAAATTTGATGATGGAGTTGGAGGCGTGCGTGGCCACACAGTCGTGAGTGTAGAGGGCATAGAGCAGAGGGCTAAGTACACAACCTTGTGGAGCTCCTGTGTTGAGTGTGATGATGCCGGAGGTGCAACTACCGACTCTCACCACCTGTGATCTGCCTGTGAGGAAACTGAGAACCCAGGCACACAGGTGGTGGTTCAATCCCAAGTCATTCAGTTTAGTGAACAGTCTACGGGGGACAATGGTGTTGAAAGCTGAACTATAATCAATGAACAGCAGTCTCACATAGTTCCCCTGTTTCCTGTCCACATGACTGAGGGTGGTGTGCAGGACGTGGGATATGGTATCATCCGTGGATCTGTTGGGGCGGTAGGCAAACTGAAGTGGGTCTACAAAGTTGGAGATGGATGCTGTGATGATTGCTTTGATGAGTCCTTCATGACTACCGAGGTCAGTGCAACGGGCCGGTAGTCATTTGGGCATGAGGGCTTATTGTTCTTTGGTACCAGGACAATGGTGGATGTTTTAAAGCACCGAGGGATTGTGGACTGAGCCAGAGACTCGTTGAAGATGGCTGTGAGAACTCCGGCCAGCTGGTCGGCGCAGCAGCACAACAGGCGCCCTCTGTTAGGCCTTCCTCTCTTAGGCCCCCTCCTTAGGTCTTCCTCTCTTCCTCTTGCCTGGCAGCTCCATCCCTAGCATCCTTCTCCCAATATATCCAGAATCTCTCCTCTGCATATATCCAAACCAACGCAATCTTGCCTCTCTGACTTTGTCTCCAAACCATCTAACCTGCGCTGACCCTCTAATATACTCATTCCTAATCCTGTCCATCCTCGTCACATCCAATGCAAATCTTAACATCTTTAACTCTGCCACCTCCAGCTCTGCCTCCTGTCTTTTGGTCAGTGCCACCGTTTCCAACCCATAAAGCATAGCTGGTCTCACTACCATCTTGTAGACCTTCCCTTTCACTCTTGCTGGTACCCTTCTGTCACAAATCACTCCTGTGGAAAAAAAAAATAAAGTAACAGTTTGTGTGTAGAGAGAGTTACACTTTATTTTCTATAGAAATACACACCGGTGCGGGAGAGCCCCTTCGGAAAGAGAGTCTCCTCGAACAAAGGATACAGGGATCATTTATACAGCAGCTCGCAAGGCATACACCCCTCTCAACTGTTTTCCACTTCTGCTCTTTGTCAGTGTGACTTTAAATGTTGTTGTTATAGGGAATCATTATCCCATCCCAAGTGTGGTGGAGTAACTCCTGATTTAGGTGCCTCAGTTGAGGGAGTTTTGGTTTTATTACTCCTTTACATACCACCAGAGTCTGGCCTGGGTCTAAATTGACCATTCCCTTGACCCTTTTACCTTTGCCTTATCTGTACTTTACGTTTCCCTTCCTTAAGTACTCTTATTTGTTTTTCCAAGGAACCTTTTTAAATACCTAACATTCTAGCAAGGCAGAATTCCCAATGCTTTATAGCAGTAAGCGCAATATACTGAATAACCTGATCATAAAACATTCACTACACCACCGATTAACACCCCCAACATAACAGAAACATGCACCAAAAGCCCAACTTCAAGAATTTCTCTCACACTCCCCCCTTTGACACAGGTTACACCACTGTGTCACCATCAGAGTCACAGTCTGTATCAGAGTAGCCATCTACAAATAAAAACTTCAAATCAGGATCAGAGGTTGGGATACTCTCTGTTCCAACAGAAAGAACCATAGAAAGCTGACTTGAGAGCAGTCTAGCTATTTAGAGTTCCTTGTCTCTAAGATGTAGGTGGTGCAATCTTCCTGCAATGGGAGAGATGTGTCCAGGAGTCAACGCCCTCAACTTTCACAGCATGGGGTGTTGTTAGCAGTACTTGATGTGGTCCTCGCCACCGGGGTTGGTTCCAGTGCTTCCTCCTTAAGTCACGAATCAGGACCCAGTCCCCTGGGCGGAGCCTGATCTCAGGATTCGATCCGTCTGTTTGCCAGCACGCCCGCACCTGGTGGTGGACCTCCTTTAATGCTTTTTCAAGACCTGTAAGATACGAGAGTAAATCACCATTGACAGTTTCAAGAGTAATCCGTCCACCTGGCATTGGGGCCGGCATTAGCCTTCCGGTCAAAACTTCAAAAGGGGAGACACCCAATTGTCGGTGTGTCTTTCCTCGCATTGCTGACAATACCATGGGAAGGGCATCTGGCCAGCTGAGACCAGTGCTTTCACAAACTTTAGAAAGTTTTGTTTTGATTGTCTGACTGGCTCTTTCCACTAAGCCTCCACTCTGTGGGTGATAGGCACAATAATGCCTGAGGTCACACTGCATCCGCTCAGAGAGCTGGTGAATGACAGAGTTAACAAAATGCGTGCTGTTATCGCTAGTGAGATATGAGGGAACTCCCCATCTTGGCAACACGTCCTTCAACAGGCACTTTGCGACTGTTTGCGCTGTAGCCTTACGCGCTGGAAAGGCCTCCACCCAATGGGAAAAAATATCATTAATCACCAAACAGTATTTGTAACCCTTTGATGGAGTGAGTTCAATAAAGTCCATCTGGAGATGTTTGAACGGACCCTCCGGACTGGGAGTATGGGCTGGTGGCAGCACCATACCTTTCCCTATATTGTGTTTGAGACAAAGAAAACATTTCTGACAGAAAGACAATGCAAAGGTGGAAAACCCTGGGGCCTCCCAGAACCGAGAGACCATTGCAACCATGGCGTCTCTGGACGCGTGATCCTATCCATGTGCCATCTTCGCGATCCCAGGAAATGCACTACAGGGAAGAAAAGGCTTGTTAGTGTTTGAACGGAAAACACCTTGAGCATCCTTTAGTGCCCCTTTCCGAAGCCACATCTGGCATTCCTTCTCTGTAGCACCTGTCTGCAAAGCATAAGGATCATTAGCCAGTGAATCCGTATCTGTTAGCTGAGCCATTAAAGGCACAATTGGAGATTCTGACAACAAGGCTGCTGTTTTAGCCCAATTGTCAGCTAAGGCATTCCCCTTGCTAACCGGGTCAGTGTTTTTTGTATGGGCTTGACACTTAACTACAGCTATTCCCTGTGGGAGCATGAGAGCCTCCAACAGTTGCAGAACAAGCTGATGATGTTGAATAGGTTTCCCAGCGCTAGTGAGAAAGCCTCTGTTTCCACAATGCTCCATGGTCATGACAAACACCAAAAGCGTATCGAGAGTCAGTATACACTGGTGAGCGCAAACAACTCAGCGGCTTGCGCTGACCACCCCCTAGGGAGCCGAGCTCCTTCAAGTAATTCTTCATTTCCTGTTACCGCAGCATAGGAAGTGGATGGAGAGCCATCCTCCTTTCTCAAGCAGCACTCATCTACATACAGAACTTCGCCTCCCTCCAGGGGTTCATCAGTCAGGTCTGGGCATGGCTTAATAACCTCTTCAATCACCTCCAAACAGCTGTGTGGGTCCCTATCAGTCTCAACAGGAAGTAGAGTGGCAGGGTTCAGTACAGAACATCTTTCCAATATTACATTAGCTAAAGTGAGCAACACATTCTGGTCATTTGTGCCGGAGTCAACTGTGAAGTACATGCCTGAGTTAGAATAACATGCACTGCATGAGGCACATGCACAATGAAAGGATGCATCTGTACCAGGTCTGCACATGACAACACTGCTTCTGTGGTTGCTGCGACTGCACGCAAACAAGCAGGCAAAGCAATGGCAACGGAATCAAGACGTTTAGAATAATAGGGTATGGGCCGCTGACGGTCACCGTGCTTTTGAGTTAGGACCGCTGTCATGAACCCTTGACGCTCTGAAACGTATAACACAAACACCTTACTGTAGTCAGGAACACTGAGGGCGGGAGCAGTCGTCAGGGCCTGTTTCAGGTCAGTCAGGGCACCTTCACCCTCTTCAGTCCAGGTAAGTCGGTCAGTCAGTGCCAGGTCTTTACCATGCATCATGTCTTGGAGTGGTTGTGAGCGCTGCGCAAAATCTTGGATCCAGGGGCGACAATAGCCAATCATGCCTATCAATGACATTAACTGTCTTTTAGTCACAGGCTTTGGTGCCTGGAGAATGGCATCAATTCTTTTGGCCCCTAGGGAGCGACCTGAAGGGGAGAGAATATGTCCAAGGTACTGTACCGGTTGACACACCAGCTGGAGTTTAGCTTTAGAAGCCTTGTGACCATTTTCGGCCAGAAATGTTAACAAAGCTCTTGTATCAATATTACAATCTTCTTTAGTTTTTGAGCCCAATAACAGATCATCAACATACTGTACTAACGTATTGCCCTTTGAAGCGTCAAATAGTTCAAGATTTTTTCCTACCTCCTGCCCATACACACTTGGGGACTTGGTGTAGCCCTGTGGCATCACCGCCCACGTCCATCTCTTACCCTTAAACGTGTAGACAAACCAGTACTGTGAGTCTGGGTGCACTGGAATAGAGAAAAATGCATTAGCAAGATCAACTACTGAAAACCATTTTGCATCTGGAGGTATTGATGATAAAATGGTAGCAGGGTTCGGCACAATGGGAGCGCGGGGGTGTACAGCTGCATTAACCCCCCTTAGGTCCTGCATGAATCACCAAGACCTGTCTGCTTTCTTAACTGGCAAAATTGGTGAATTAACAGGTGAATAATCTATTGGTATGACTGCCCCCCTTGCGACTAAGTCCTCGTGCACTGCCCCAATACCCTCTTCAGCTTCTTTAGGTAACGGATATTGTGCTCGATGAGGTCTATAGTCTGATTTAGGTATAACCACTAGGGGTTGTGCTGTTTTTATTTTCCCTGTTGCCCACAAACATTCAGGGACTTCCTGCAACCAAGGCGGTTCTGTCACTTTTTTGTCTTCTACAGATCTAAGTACCCCTGCACTTGCTTCCACAATCTGTCTTTGTACTTCTCCATCTTGTGAAATCCATCTTGCTTCCTCTACCTGAACCCAATCAGTTCTAGCTTCACATTGCTCAACCCATGGACCTAACTCCTGCTATGACACTCGACTAGTTCTTCCTAGTGACAGATGTGGGACTGACCCCCCTTTGTACCACTCTTGTTGCTCTTCTGATAGAATGACAGATGCAGCCGTCAGCCGGTCACTGCGGTATAAGTTGTTGACCAGGATCTCTTCGCACAAAGGACTTGCAGCAACAAAGTCCTTCTTCCATTCTTCATCATCCTCTTGGCTTTCTGCAAAGAAACGCGCTGTACAGTGCAAACAGTCAGGTTGTTCTTGTGAGAGTGGAACTGTGTCACGATATGTGTTATCATCTAAAGTCCATGCCCAAAAGACAGGAGGCAGAGCTAGAGGTGGCAGAGTTAAAGATGTTAAGATTTGCATTGGGTGTGACGAGCATGGACAGGATTAGGAATGAGTATATTAGAGGGGCAGCACAGGTTAGACGGTTTGGAGACAAAGTCAGAGAGGCGAGATTGCGTTGGTTTGGATATATGCAGAGGAGAGATTCTGGATATATTGGGAGAAGGATGCTAGGGATGGAGCTGCCAGGCAAGAGGAAGAGAGGAAGGCCTAAGAGGAGATTTATGGATGTGGTGAAGAAGGACATGCAAGTGGTGGGGGTGACGGAGAAAGATGCAGAGGACAGGAAGAAGTGGAAGCAATTGATCCGCTGTGGTGACCCCTAACGGGAGCGGCCGAAAGAGGAAGAAGAAGATCATCTAAAGTCCATGCGCAATATGAAGCATTTTTTACAGTCCCAGGGTCGGGACTGTTAATGTGGTTCCCGTCTTGGTGACTCGGATCGTGACACCCAGTTTGGACAGTAAATCTCTTCCCATGAGATTCACAGGGCAGTGGTTGCTCAACAGGAATTTATGGTGAATGGGTAGGCAGTTATCTTCAATAGTACTCGCAGTAAGGGGTTGCATCTCTACCAGGAACTGTGTAAGGCCTGCAGCTCCAATGACCTTCATAAATTGTCCGTTGGTGGGGGTCCGGTGCCTCTGTTGCTCTCAGTGTGGACCGTGTGGCCCCTGTGTCCACTAGAAATTACACTTTACGATGGTTAACAGAGAGCATCAACATGGGGTCTGTGGCAGGGCACCAGGTTAGGGCAACATACTGACCCCTCTTCTCTCTGTTGCCCGCCCGCCTAGGGGTTTGGGTAGGCGGTGACATCTTCAGGAGGGCCAGCTGGCCAATCTCCCTTCCGATCGTCTCTGTGCGTTTCAGGGCAGTTGTATTGCCAGTGGCCTTCTTTCCTGCAGTTGAAACAACAGTTGTTTCTGTCGCCTCCTTCTGGATGGGGTGGGCCATCTCCCCTTCCTTTGCCTCTGCCATGTCCACACCCTCTGCTGCGTCCCCTTCCCCGGGACTCACTGTTGCCACGGTGTTCACCTCGGTTGCAATAATAGGCATATTGGGCAGCCATCAACTTGTTTGCCTTCTTCTCCTTTGCATCTCTGTGGTTGTTTTCAGCATGGATGGCGTGACGTCGCAGCTCATTCACGTCAGACTGACTCCATCCAATGCATGTGGTTTTCACCGACTTTTGGATCTCGGGACTTAGGTCTGCAACAAATAACAACAGCATTGCATGCTCCCTCTGCCCGCTATCCTCAATACCGGAATAGTCGGACATCAGGTCCATCAGTCGGTGTTCCCATTCAGTGACACTTTCACCATTTTTCTGTTTTTCTTTCTGGATTTTGGATCAGTCTGGGCAACGCCTCTATTTTTCTTCTATTTTGTCTTTTAGGGTTTGCCATTCCCGTGCAAACTCATTATTATCACAGTTATACGCACTCCATCCTTATTTCACTGCATTCCAGTCACCTTTCAGGCAGCGGTGGAACACTTGTGTCCACTCACCTCCACTGGGTTGATAGATGTCATCTAAATCTTTCACAGCAGCCCAGAACCTGGTTCCCCCCCACCTCCCTCGGGTCAGGGAGGCTGTTAGCCACATCTAGGAGTTCTTGTATGTCCCAGTTCTGCTGGACCAGTACCACTTGAGGATTGCCTTGGCCATCAGGGCCTCGGGGGTCAGGCATTTGGACAAGGGGAAATGCACCTACCGGTGCTTGGCTTGGAGTCTCGAGCCTGGGGTACAATGGCATCTCCTCTTTCTTCTTTCTGCGGGGCGCTTCTGTGGAAAGCACTTGTGCAGACATTGTCAGAACAGCAGCTTGAGCTTCACTTGTGGAAGAAAAAATAACGTAACAGTTTGGGTGTAGAGAGAGTTACACTTTATTTTCTATAGAAATACACACCGGTGCGGGAGAGCCTCTTCGGAAAGAGAGTCTCCCCGAACAAAGGATACAGGGATCATTTATACAGCAGCTCGCAAGGTATACACCCCTTTCAGGTGTTTCCCACATCTGCTTCTTTGTTAGTGTGACTTTAAACATTGTTGTTATAAGGAATCATTTTCCCATCCTAAGTGTGGTGGAGTAACTCCTGATTTAGGTGCCTCAGTTCAGGGAGTTTTGGTTTTATTACTCCTTTACACACCACCAGGGTCTGGCCTGGGTCTAAATTGACCATTTCCTTGACCCTTTCATCTTTGCCTTGTCTGTAGTTTACGTTTCCCTTCTTTAAGTACCCTCTTTTGTTTTTCCAGGGAACCTTCTTAAGTACCTAACATTCCAGCAAGGCAGAAGTCCCAATGGTTTATAGCAGTAAGCGCAATATACTGAATAACATGGTCATAAAACATTCACTACACCACCGATTAACACCCCCAACATAACAGAAACATGCACCAAAAGCCCAACTTCAAGAATTTCTCTCACACACTCTTTGCTTTTTCTGCTTTTAACTTGACGGTGAGGTCAGTCACACGCTTCTGTGCCACTTCTAATGCTTTCTTTTCCACAACTCCTTCCCAGTCTCTAAACTTATTCAAATATAGCTTTTTTCTTCTACATCCTGTATTTTGTTTTTGCCATAATATTTCTTTAGTTTTCTGCAGCACTGCCGGATCTAATGAGCCCTCTCTTGGCCATAATCCACGCGTCGTTCTATGCCACTTTTTGCACTTCTTCTTAAACAACATTCCTGTTTCATTCTCTACATTCTCCCTGCAACTTTTCTTTAACCCACTGGATCCTAAGGTTTTGCCATCATCGTGTTCTCTCATCTGTTTCTCGAATTCAGTTTCACCATTCGGATTATAAGCAGGATCTGGTACAAGATTATGAATACTATCACCCTGCCCCATTGTGCTTTTCTTTTCCCGTTCAAACCTGCACCAAATGCTCTATTTACTTTTTAATAATTTCAAAACCAGTATTTTGGATAAGTACACCCTTCACGCAAATTCAAGCAAGATCTTCGTTGTGAAAAAGACAAACAGTACACACCTACAAATTAGGGTGACTGGACTACAATTGTATTTTAACTAAAATATCAATTACTGTATCAGTACTTTTTTTAAAAATATATATTGTTAAATACCCTTCTGATCTTTATATGCACTTGTGCACCGCTGTAGTTTTAGGATACTACGTTTAACCTTTTCTTTCTTTAATTTTATTATTTTTATTTAATTTTATTTTATTTTATAATAATAATAATAATAATAATAATAATAATAATAATGCCGTTTTAATGTTTCATAGGCAACACTTCACACACGCTGAACACATACAGAAGACAACAAAGACAGTGAAGTACTTCAACACAACCAGGTAGAACCACCCCAGCACGCTACACACAGACTTGGACCCACCAAGTCAGGGTTGGACCCACCAACTCGGAACTGCTGTGCAGTGGAAAGTCACGAAGCTTTCTCTTTTCTTAGGTCGGGACCCACCTGGACCTACTGGCTTGGACCCACCAAGCTGGAGTTGGACCCACCAACTCTTGGTGTAACTCTCTATAGACCCTTTCTATTTGGTCTGGACAGAACTTTTTCTTATAAATGGAAGCAATTCTGTCTTACCGTTTAATTTCTGCTGATAACGTATTCTGTCTGAGGACAATCCACACCGCGGGACGAGCCAGCCCTAAAGTTTATCAGGCTCGGTCACCAGCGGGTCTCCTAGGATGATCGCCCCCTTTTGTTCGGGATCCACACGGTCATGGGTTGCCTCAGCAGAAGTTTGCCATCCCGGACGAGCCCCCAAAATCTGTGGAAGAAAAAATAAAGTTTGGGTGTAGAGAGAGGTACACTTTATTTTTCTGTAGAAATACACACCAGTGCGTGAGAGCCCCTTTGAAAAGAGAGTCTCCCCGAACAAAGGATACAGGAGTTATTTATACAGCAGTTTGCAAGGTATTCACACCTCTTCAGTTGTTTTACACTACATCTTTGTGAGTGTGGCCTTGGACATTGTTGTGATGAGCTACTGCCTTCCTAGATGCGATAGAATAACTTCTGATTTAGGGGGCAGACCAGCGCTGGGCAGACCAGCGCTTTACCACCCTCGTGGCCGGAATCTCAAGACGAGACTTCTGTTTGTAAGCCGGCATGAGAAATACAGCGTTGTGGTCCGACTTCCCAAATGCCGGCTGTGGAACAGCTTTGTAGCCCTGTTTGTACGGCGTGTAGCAGTGGTCCAGCGTGTTGTCCCCTCTAGTCATGCATGTGACATGTTGGTAGAAGTCCAGCATGACTTGTCTGAGGTTTGCTTTATTAAAGTCCCCCACCACTATGGTTGCTGCGTCCAGGTGCTTGTGTTGAGTTGCGCTGACTGCCTCGTGTAGTTCAGACAGGGCTGTGCCAACATCTGGATGAGGTGGAATATAAACCGCCGTGGCGATAACCGAGCTGAACTCCCGAGGTAGGTAAAAAGGACGGCACTTGATGGTCAGATGTTCCAGGTGAGCGGGACCGAGAGAGAACAGAAATGCTCTTCACTTCGCACCACTTAGTGTTCACCATGAAACAGACTCCCCCACCTTTGGATTTGTTGGCCTCCGCTGTTCTGTCCATGGGAAACACGGAAAAAGAGTCAGACGAAGTCACTGTCTGCTCTGGCACTAGGGGGGTCAGCCATGTTTCAGTGAAATACAGGATGTTACAGTCCCTCGGGTCCCATTGGAAGGTCATGCAGTCAAAATTATTTTCATCTTTTGTCTTGATCTTCTCATGTTGCCAAAAGCAACAAAGCTACACACAGCTTATTTTCTCTTTCTTCAAATCTAAATGTTCATATTGTAATGATATTTATATGCAATGCTGGCTTGGATAATAAGCCTTTCTGTGCTTTTTTCACATTTGTAATTGCTCATGACTTTGCATTTTTCCCAGTGCATTGATACCTGTAAGTTTCACATTTACGTACAGTTGTGGTCTTTTTGTCCACTTTCCTATTTAGACAGACTACTTTCTTCCACCTGATACCAAAATGGGATACATTATTGATTTTCCTTACAACATCATGTGAAAGATGAGAAGTGCTTGTACATCTGTTAAACAATGTTTTCCCATTATGGCATCACAAAGCCTGGCGAAGGTCTACTCAAGAGTCACACATTCACAAATATCTGAAAACAGCCTGGATGTCTGAGTACTGCACTGTGCAAAGGACAAAGAAGAAGCTCATCAGCCTTGAAACAAGAGTTGATACAGTTCTAAAGGTGATACCTGCTTACGATAAACACAGCTTATAAAATCTCTCTATTAATCTTTGGTCATGCATTTGAATATCCCTCCAAATTCTAATTATTCTTTTCTCTTCACATAACCTGACTTCTAAGTATTTAGGAATTTGCCTCACTCCCGACTGACCTCCCGGAGACCAACAATTCTCAGCCAATCAAAAAAATGAAGGACTAAACTGCTGTGTGGACCTCTTCTGCTTTCATTATTTGGCAAGATCGATGCAATCGTGGGGATCGAGGGAACATTTTACCTTGCTTGCTATACCTGTTTCAAAAATCGAGAGAGGAGTACATGCGAAGCTGGGTAGCAACACAAGTACACAGACAAGGCTGGGAGGTGAAAGATCTGGCACTTGTTTGAAATGTCAAAATGTATTTCTTTCAGCTTTACTACAGCTTGCAGAAATGGTGAAGAGTGCCCGCAATGTGTGCTGTGTGGGGAAATTCTCAGTTTTGAAAGCCTTAAATTTGACTGTTAAAAAGGCATTTTTTAAACAAAAAGCCCACAGCATGAAAACAAACCCAGAGAACAAGTCAAGTGTACGTAAGACAGTAGCAAAAGCTGAGAGTAGCAGACATCATCCCACCAGTTTATAGGCAATGTAGCTCTGTGGTGCGGTGGTTCTCAGGTTCAGTCCCGAAGCCCCCTGTGGTTGCACGTTTCAAAATCAGCATCTCGCTGAGGAGCTGAACACCTTCTACGTACGGTTTGAGAAGAACCACCCACACCTTGCCATGGACCTGAAACAGGATGCTTGCTCATTGCAGGTGTCCAGGGCAGACATATGTAAATCCTTTAAAAGGATAAACATACACAAAACTCCTGAACCAGATAACATCCCTGGTAGGGTTCTTAAGGCTTCTGCGGACCAGCTGGCGGGTGTGTTCACCGACATCTTCAACCTTTCCCTGCTGCAGTCCATTGTCCCCACATGTTTCAAGTCAACCATCATTGTTCCCGTACCCAAGAAACCCCGAGTCCTCTGCCTAAATGACTACCGCCCTGTCGTACTTACGCCTGTCATCATGAAGTGCTTTGAGCGGTTAGTCAGGTCACACAGTTGCCTCTCTGCCGGACACACTGGACCCGCTTCAGTTCGCCTACAAACCCAACAGGTCTACGGACGACGCAATCGCCTTCACCCTCCACAAGGCTCTCTCCCACCTGGAACAGAGGAACAAGTATGTGCGAATGCTCTTTATTGATTACAGCTCAGCATTCAACACCATCGTGCCCTCTAAGCTGGTCGCCAAGCTCAGGAACCTAGGACTTAACCTGACTCTGTGCGGTTGGGTCATGGACTTCCTGACGGGCAGGCCCCAGGTGGTGAGATTGGGGAACACCATCTCCTCAGCGCTGACTCTCAGCACGGGGACCCCCCAGGGCTGCGTGCTTAGCCCCCTGCTGTACTCCCTGTTCACGCACGACTGCGTCGCCTCGCTCAGCTCCAACATCATAGTCAAGTTTGCTGACGACACCACGGTCATCGGCCTGATCACCGACAACGATGAACAGACCTATAGAGAGGAGGTGAGAACCCTGACCTTATGGTGTCAGGACAATGACTTCCATCTCAACGTCAGCAAAACAAAGGAGCTGATCGTGGACTTCAGGAGACAGCAGGGGAATGGCCATGCGCCCATCTCTATAGCCGGCGCCCCAGTGGAGAGAGTGAACGGCTTCAGGTTCCTCGGAGTTAACAACACTGAGGACCTGTCCTGGTCACGGCACACCCTGGGCAGTGGGAACAGTCGATCGGGGTCTGTCTGTCTGTCTGTCCCACCCATTGTGGAAACCCGTCTGTTTCACATGCATTTTTCTGGTACTTTTTGTTGTTGTAGGTTTGGTTGCTGTGTGCTGTTGGTTTGGCTGCTGTGTCTTCTCTTCACCCCACTCCACCAATCCTCGATGTATATCTTTTTTTCCCCACATACCTATTCCTATTTATTACCCATTTTGTTGACCTCTCTGTTTTGTTTACTCTCTTATCTGTTATTATTTATTTGTTTTCCTTTCCCGACTATCCTGTACCTCACTTATTATACTTCACATATTTTATGTCCATACTTGTAAAAGTCAGTCATGAAAGAATGAAAAGTGATTTTGGAAAACTATTGATGACTTTATGCTTGGAGAAGGGAAAGCAGCAAGTGAAGAAGTTTCTGATGAATGGGTTTTGGTTGCACAGAAGTTCAGACTGTGGCCTATGGATTACATCTCATCTCAGGTTACGCTGTGTGGAGTCTCTTTATTCTTCCTGCAGCTGCATGCCTCAAAAACCTCTCTGTGAACCACTGTTCTCTCCCTTCTGCCATTACTACAGCTGTGGTTATTGAGACATGTTCATCTAAATGGCAATTGAACCAGCAATACAAAATGTGGCTTATCACAGGCATCCAAGCTGTAGATTCCATCTTCCAGTGAACTAGATCCTTCCTTCTTTGTACAATTGTGTTACATCAATTTGTACTGAAGACCTTTTATTCCCAGATGCAAGGAAACTGAGTTGGCAAAGCTTCTTCTACTCCTTATAAAATATTTGGCAAATCTTTTCAACATTTGGTAAGTGGTTTGTATCTCTGTTTGTCACGTGTTTACGTTGTTGCATACACGTGCCCACACACTTTTTCCCACTTTACTAATTACAAACTGATTTTATTATGTGTTATTGCTTTTTATCTTTCCACTGGTTCACCTTCCTGACCCAGGCAGTGCCAGACAGCTCAGCTAGTATATGTATAGAACAGTGGTGAAACCTGCTGGACCTTTGTGTTTGCAAGCCATCTGGATGACTTAGTAAGAAGAGTTCCATCTCTTCCTGCTGCACTTGGTGTAACCTCTGCCTTGCCTTTACCTAGCTTCTCCACACCTCCTTCCCCAAGACACACACCCACAGAAATTACTCATTCTTTCCGCTTTCTGTTTGTGGAATGAGCATTCCATCATCAAGTGTGGTGCCAAAGATTCATATCAAACACACAATGCTAATAAAGGAGCTCGCACTATAAAGGGGATCACACTACCTACCTAACCTTCCCCTAGGCCCTGCTTTACCTCACCCTAACTTGTCTAGATATCTCCTGTCTTACTTGTAATTTGTCCTTAATTCATGACTGTTTGCAATCCGTTTCTCTGCCTGTAAACCAGCAATACTGTCCTTGTATTAGGTGAAAAACAGTGCTTTGTAAATCATTACAGATTGTAATTTTGAGTCACTCCTGAAGCTTCACCAGTCTAGAAACACTTTTTCCTGACCATAGACTGGGTCGCAAGACACCCCTTGACAGGTGCCATTGTAATGAGAAAATCAATGTTATTTGCTTCACTTGTCAGTGGTTTTGATGTTGTTGCTGATCCCCTTTAATAAAGAAATTTCTCTTGTGAACATCTCTTCTATGTTTTATTCACTGTAGAAGTTTAACATTTTAATGAACCCAGCCAGTAAACACACCAACATGCCAACAAGGGCAGCACTTTTCTCCAGGTCAAGTTTGATATTCCTTATCCTCTAGGTATAGCTGACCTGCGTTTGCACATAATGCTGTCTTTATGTGTCACACGACTTATAGTTGTCGTATGAGCGTTGCGTATTCTATGGTTATGTCAGTCTGTGTCTCAGAAATTGCCACATACTGTAATTAAAGCACGGTTAGAAGATTAATATGAATGCTGACAGATTCAGAGATTAAGAGAATGAGGAGTGGTTGACATCTTTCCACCCACACTGGCACCTGGTTACATATCTCCGGAGCTGCAGGGATATGCTTCTTCCATTAAGCAGTTTCTGCTGACTAAATGACATTTGATATTTACAGTCAGGTTCATAAGTATTTTGACAATGACACAATTTTCAGTATTTTGTTACTGTGCACAACCACCATGAATTTGAAACAAAGCAGTCAAGATGTGATTGAAGTGTACACTTTCAGCTTTAATTTAAGGAGTTTGGCAAAAGTATCGCATTAACCATTTAGGAATTACAGCCATTCATATACATTGTTCCCCATTTTCAAAGGCTCAAAAGTAATTGGCAATTGACTGACAAGCAGTTTTATGGCCAGAAGTGGCCTCTTCCCTCATTATTTCATGACAAATTAAGCAGATAAAAGGTCTGGAGTTAATTCCAGGTGTTGAATTTGAATTTGGTAGCTGTCCATGGGACCTATGCGCCCCAAAGAAGTATTGATGCAAGTGAAGGAGGCCACCATTAGGCTTAAAAAAACAAAACAAATTTAAGAAATTGCAGAAACTAGGAGTGGCCAAATCAATAATCTGGTACATTCTTAAAAAGAAGGAATGCACTGGTGAACTCCGCAACATCAAAAGGCCTGGAAGACTACAGAAGACAACTAAAGTGGATGATTGGAGACCTCTGTCCTTGGTGAAGAAAAACCCCTTCACAACATCTAGTCAAGTCAAGAACACTTTCAAGGAGCTTGGTGTGTCATTGTCAAAGTCTATAATCAAGAGGTGCCTTCATGAATGTAAATACAGAGGGTTTACCGCAAGGTGCAAACCATTGGTAACACTCAAGAACAGAAAGGCTGGATTAGACTTTGCTAGAAAACATCTAAAAAAGCCTGGCCAGTTCTAGAACCAGATTCTTTGGACAGATGAAACCAAGATTAACTTGTGCCAGAATGTTGGAAAGAGAAGAGTGTGTAGAACGTAAGAAAGGGCTCCCAAAGCATACCACCTCACCTGTCAAACATGGTGGAGTCGGTGTTATGGAATGGGCATGTATGGCTGCCAATGGAACTGGGTCTCTTGATGATGTGACTGCTTATAGAAGTAGCAGGATGAATTCTGAAGTGTCTCGAGCTATACTGTCTACTCAGATTCAGCCAAACGCTGCAAAACTGACAGGAACGTGCTTCACACTACAGACGAATAATGACCCAAAACATACAGTGAAAGCAACCCAAGAGCTTCTCAAGGCTAAGAAATGCAATATTCTTAAATGATCAAGTTAGTCACGTGACCTCAACCAAACTGAAGATGCTTTTCACTTATTCAAGACAAAACTGAAGGTAGAAAGACCCACAAACAAGTAGCAGCTGAAGACCACTGCAGCAAAGGCCTGGCAAAGCATCTGAAGGGAGGAAACACAGCATTTGGTGATGTCCATGGGTTCATTGACCGAAAAGGATATGCATCCAAGTATTAAAAACAATTGTTATATTTATTATTATTTTAGTTTGTCCAATTACTTTTGAGCTAATGCAATACTTTTGTTAAACCCCTTAAATTAAAGCCGAAAGTCTACACTTCAATTACATCTTAACTGCTTTGTTTCAGATTCATTGTGGTTGTACACAGTGGCAAAATACTGAAAATTGTATCATTGTCCAAATACTTATGGACCTGACTGTATTTTGTAAATAACAAGGTGATGGTGTTAAAAACAAACTGTACTGTGATATTACTATTAGAAGCTGCTTGTCTAATTCAGGGCTATGGTGGTCACACCCTAATGCCACAGGGCGCAAGGCAGGGTACATGTCCATTGCAGGACATTTGCAGACAGTACGTCACAGAATCATCACCTGAGACACACATCTTTGGACTGTGGGTGAAAACCTGAGCACCTGAAGGAAACCCAGTGAAACATGAAAACATGCAAACTGCACACAGATTAAGCTGAGTTTCAACCTGCACCTGAACACATAGTGCTGGAGCTGTGAGGTACTGGAACCACCCTATACCATAGTATCCCATCCCTATAAAATTGATTCATTTTATCAAATTTAATTTTTTTTAAACAAGGCAATTAAAAAAAAAAATATTTAAGCAGCTGAGGATTCCTCACCAGCAGTTCATACATGGTTAAAAAAGCAGGACTTTGCAGGGTTTAGACCACCAGGTTCATGCCTTGACAATGTGCTGCATAGCTGTCATCACTCAGGTTTATGAACTACTCAGTTGCTGTCTGGCAATGAATTTGACACAGTGAGGAAATTATGACTCCCAAATAGCACACAACTTCACTCTTATCCTGACAGAAGGAGTCTGGTCCACTGAGGGGTTACATATAATGAAGCCTTTCCTGACAGATTGTTTAACGTGATGTCGGCTACGTACGGTACATCACAAGGTCCAGTATCCAGTGTTTGTGTTGGAACTTGGGGTGTGTTTGTTTGACAATGTCGATTCTAGTATTACAGTCCAAAACTGGGCTAAATCAGAAACCCAAAGACTTCAAGTCACCCCCCCCATCCCCTCCATCTACATTTTCCTCATTGATCACTGCTGCTGGATATTACAGACAACTAAGCTTCTTTAATTGTGATGCAGTGGTTGAAGTTAGAGTTACGAACTGAATGCTGATTTCAGTTGTGTTTGTAAATCTAGGACCCAGTAAATTTTAAAGTTAATAAGAAATAATACAACAAAAGTGTTCCACTGTGGTGTAATTCCTCAAACCCACAACCCCAAGTTGGACAAGAAGGTGCTGACAATGGAGGGGTTGAAGTGTTCTAGAACCTGATCTGTTAATAACTGCACGGACATCTGTATTATTCAGCTTTTTATTGACCGCACTTCACTTTTTAAAGTGATTTGGAGTTAGAAGTGCACTTACAGCCATAATTGTGTGTTTAACTTGAGGGTGTAATGCAATAATTCATTCCTGGTTCTTCGCTGAGTGTGAGCTGGCATGACTGCCCAGTCCATCTCTAGGATTTTGTTGTTCATCATCTAGCAAACAAGTGGTGTGGCAGGAAAGGTTGTATCATCACTGCAAACCCCCTCATCTCTCCAGAATCTGTTTTTGACTACTGCCATCTGGAAAACACAGTCTCAGTTTGGAGGCCCAACCTCACCAGGCTCAGCTGAAACAGCAGAATAGGGACTGATTGCTACCTCCACCACTTACCACTTACCACCTCCCCCCACCTCCCCTACCACCTCCATTCCATGAAATGGAGCTAATGTTAACTCCATTCCATCATCACTGCTAACTTTGCTTCTATAATTTATATTCAGTAGCTTCCTACAATCAAGTCATAAGGGGGATGCACAAACTACAGTAGAGTGTTTCTTCATGCCGGTCCCAAGCCCGGATAAATGGAGAGGGTTGCGTCAGGAAGGGCATCCAGCGTAAAAAATTGCCAAACCTAATATGTGGACAAAAATACAAATTTCCATACCGGATTGCCACGGGTTAACGACGACCGCCACCAGTACTGCTAGCCGACAGAGTGCTGGCAGAAATTGGGCTACTGTTGACCAAAGAAAGAGAAGAGGCCGAAGGAAAAGAGAATGAAGGCATGTCCGGAGGAAGGAAGAGAGGGGGAAGGTTAAGAGAGTGGACGTGAGGATAGGAACTTTGAATGTTTGTAGTATGACTGGCAAAGGGAGAGAGCTTCCTGATATGATAGAGAGAAGGAAGGTTCATATATTGTATGTACAAGAGACCAAATGGAAGGGGAGTAAGGCTAGGTGCATCGGAGGGGGGTTCAAACTGTTTTACCATGGTGTGGATGGGAGGAGAAACGGGGTAGGGGTTATCCTGAAGGAACAGTATGTCAAGAGTGTCTTGGAGGTGAAGAGAGTGTCTGACAGAGTGATGGTTATGAAACTGGAAATTGATGGTGTGATGATGAATGTTGTTAGTGCATATGCCCCGCAAGTTGGGTGTGAGATGGATGAGAAAGAAGAATTCTGGAGTGATATGGATGAAGTGGTGATTGGAGCAGATTTCAATGGGCATGTTGGTGAAGGGAACAGAGGAAATGAGGAGGTGATGGGTAGGTGTGGTGTAAAGGAGAGGAACGCAGAAGGTCAGATGATAGTGGATTTTGCAAAAAGGATGGACATGGCTGTGGTAAAAACATATTTTAAGAAGAGGGAGGAACACAGGGTGACGTACAAGAGTGGAGGAAGATGCACACAGGTGGATTATATTTTATGCAGGAGGGCCAGACTAAAAGAGATTGTAGACTGTAAAGTGGTGGCAGGGGAAAGTGTAGTTAGGCAGCATAGGATGGTGGTTTGTAGGATGACATTGGAGATCAAAAAGAGAAGGAGAGTGAGGGCAGAACCAAGGATCAAATGGTGGAAGTTGAAAAAGAAAAACTATAAGGTGGAGTTCAGGGAGGAATTAAGACAGGCATTGGGTAGCAGTGAAAAGTTACCAGTGAGCTGGGCATCTACAGCAGAAGCGGTAAGGGAGAGAGCTAGAAAGGTGCTTGGTATGACATCTGGACAGAGGAAGGAGGACAAGGAAACCTGGTGGTGGAATGAGGAAGTACAGGAGAGTATACAGAGGAAGAGGTTGGCGAAGAAGAAGTGGGATAGACAGAGAGATAAAGAATGTAGACAGGAGTACAAGGAGATGAGGCGTAGGGCAAAGAGAGAGGTGGTGAAGGCTAAAGAAAAGACGTATGGTGAATTGTATAAGAGGTTGGACACTAAGGAGGGAGAAAAGGACCTGTACCGATTGGCTAGGCAGAGGGACTGAGCTGGGAAAGATGTGCAGCAGGTTAGGGTGATAAAGGATAGCGATGGAAACATACTCACAAGTGAGGAGAGTGTGGTGAGCAGATGGAAAGAGTATATTGAGGGGCTGATGAATAAAGAGAATGAGAGCGAGAGAAGGTTGGATGATGTAGGGATTATGAATAGGGGAGTCCAATGGATTAGCAGTGGAGTTTTTAACCAGATTGTTTAATGTAATCTTAGAAAGTGAGATGATGCCTGAGGAGTGGAGAAGAAGTGTACTGGTACCAATTTAAGAATAAGTGTGATGTGCAGAGCTGTAGTAACTACAGAGGGATAAAACTGATCAGCCACAGCATTAAGTTATGGGAAAGAGTAGTGGAAGCTAGGTTAAGAAGGGAGGTGACGATTAGTGAGCAGCAGTATGGCTTCATGCCGAGAAGGAGTACTACAGATGCGATGTTTGCTCTGAGGGTGTTGATGGAGAAGTACCGAGAAGGTAAGAAGGAGTTGCATTGTGTCTTCGTGGACTCAGAGAAAGCATATGACAGGGTACCTAGAGAGGAGCTGTGGTATTGTATGAGAAAGTCGGGTGTACCAGAGGAGTATGTAAGAGTGGTACAGGATATGTACAAAGACAGTGTGACAGTGGTGAGGTCTGCGGTAGGAGTGATGGATGCTTTCAAGGTGGGGGTAGGATTACATCAAGGATCAGCTTTGAGTCCTTTTTTGTTTGCAATGGTAATGGACAGGTTGACAGATGAGATCAGACAGGAGTCACCGTGGACTATAATGTTTGCGGATGACATTGTGATCTGTAGTGAGAGTAGGGAGCAGGTTGAGGAGACCCCGAAAGGTGGAGATATGCTCTAGAGAGAAAAGGAATGAAGGTCAGTAGGACTAAGACAGAATACATGTGCATAAATGAGAGGGAGGACAGCGGAATGGTGAGGATGCAGGGAATAGAGTTGGCGAAGGTGGGGGAATTTAAATACTTAGGATCAACAGTCCAGAGTAATGGGGAGTGTGGAAGAGAGGTGAAGAAGAGAGTGCAGGCAGGGTGGAGTGGGTGGAGAAGAGTGTCAGGAGTGATTTGTGACAGAAGGGTACCAGCAGAAAGGGAAGGTCTACAAGATGCTTAGTGAGACCAGCTATGCTTTATGGGTTGGAGACGGTGGCACTGACCAAAAGACAGGAGGCAGAGCTAGAGGTGGCAGAGTTAAAAATGTTAAGATTTGCATTGGGTGTGACGAGGATGGACAGGATTAGAAATGAGTATATTAGAGGGTCAGCACAGGTTGGACGGTTTGGAGACAAAGTCAGAGAGGCAAGATTGCGTTGGTTTGGACATGTGCAGAGGAGAGATTCGGGATATATCGGGAGAAGGATGCTAGGGATGGAGCTGCCAGGCAAGAGGAAGAGAGGAAGACCTAAGAGGAGATTTATGGATGTGGTGAAGGAGGACATGCAGGTGGTGGGTGCGACGGAGAGAGATGCAGAGGACAGGAAGAAGTGGAAACAATTGATCCGCTATGGCGACCCCTAACGGGAGCAGCCGAAAGATTAAGAAGAAGAAGCTTCCTATCTATTCATTTTTCTGCATCAGTCTATTTATTTACCAGTTTGCTGTGTCCGTGTTGTCTTCTGATGTTATGCTGTCAGTTTAGTGCACCATGCACCTTGGTCCTGGAGAAATTACATTTTGTTCTCACTTGTACATCTTTATAAGTGCCTCAAGACTTGAACCTTACATCAGCATATTAATCAAGATTTGCCTTTCATTTTTTCAGAAATTTCTGGGAAGGCTCTCAAGTTTACTGTAACTGTAAAAAAAAAAAAAAACAGTTGAAGTCAGTGTCCTCTTAATAAACCCTGATGTCTGAAAAATACCAGACTACATTTTGGACATTTTTTTGCAGCCCTTATTTACGCTCCCCAAATTTTTCTCATTTTGGGAGCCATGGAAAATTGGATCCGGAAAGAAGCACTGTGTTTACCTGTTTTGGTGGTTAAAGCTGAAACATTGCATTGCATCCTTTAGTTATTCTGTGGGAACTGACACTTGGAGACACATGGTATGCAACTTACATTCCCAAAAGCATTCAGAACAATGCTCATTTTCCAAAAGGAAAATATTTTTTTTCTCAGAAAGCAGAGTAAAGGCTTTTTCCTGGATTTGAACCAACAACATTAACTGATCCACGTGTTGCAGCTGGTCTACCCTGCCCTTCTGTGGCATGAAGATTTCATGTGATCCCGACTAATCTAGTCAGCACACTTTGACTCCAAGTGCCAATGTAACTGTTTACCACTCCGTGTTTCGGGAGACTCCCAAACAAGTTGGTTTTCTGCCTGTAAAAAATTCAGTTGCTATTATTTCTTATCACTGTTTGCTTTTGTTATGTGGCTCATGTCTGATTTTTTGTTTCCATTGGGTTATGACACAATTATGCTGCAAGCATTTTTATGACCAAAGTCTTTTACTTGTAAATTCAAGGATTTCTCATAAGTGGTGTGCAGATCTTTCAGGACCAATGAATAACAGCACCTCTACCTGTCTTTTTCTGATTTAATCAATCATGGAATCATGGAAACATTAATACATTTTTAAAAACACGGTGGAGTCTTTGAAATGGTAAATCTGGACTCTATGTAAGCCGGTCATCGCAACATGAGGACACATGTTGCCTCTCTTTAACCACCTCTCCATAACCTCCGGCACTGAATCATACAGCGAGTCTTTCAAACTGCAGCCAGAATATTTGTTTCACATTTGCATTTCTTACCAGCTTTTTGCAGACACATCTTGGAGTTTCAACATTCCCCACGCTCACCTGCACCGCAACCTTCTGTACGTAGACCAGTTCCCATGTCAACCAGCACTGCTTGTAACATTTGGTGCATTCAAACTGCAACTGGAAGATACAACAAATACTGTAAAATAATAACACATGTATTTTTTATTTTAAAATAAAACCGTTATGCTTTGTAAAATGTGATGGCATGACTGACTGACTGAAAAACAGTTTCTGAAACAGTCAGGCTGGTTTGAGAACCTTCCTACCTCTTCACCTGAAGCTCTCAAAAACCTTGAACTATGGCTTCATCATTAAGAGAAAAAAGGTTAAAGGCCTGGCCTAGCATCCTTTCTACCACGCAGCCATCCTTCCTCTTATTTTGCTGAAATTCCTGTACAGTTACATCTTTGCAATGCTAGTGTAAACATTCATATTTATTCTTAATGGTTTGCTTCATGGGAAAACAGGAAGAACATTCTTGGCAACTTTGATTGTGCATTCCAAAAATTTCCTAAAATAAAAAATGAAGCTATGAAATGTTTCCTTTTTATGTTGATAGACATTAAGTTAAACGGTGCAAAGTAACACAGCGATTAAATTGGGCAGTCTCACACATACGCATAGACCAGCAGGCAGTGCAGGATTTAGACTTTGTGTCAGAATCAAAATAGGTTTGAATCCCACTCACTGCTGTGGTGCCAGTGATATTGGTGCTTACACTGAATTGCTCCAGCAGAAATTACCCAGCTTCATAAAATAGTCAATTTTTGTAAACTGCTTTGTAGAAAATTGTCAGCTAAATAAATGCTAACTGATAAAAACCACTCTGCACAGTTGTCACTTAAGAATTTTAACTCCACATCTTGCACTGTATCTGAATGAATGTCCCACATTATTACAGTTCTTTACGATTGGTTACTTGCATTGTTCAGAGGAATTCACTTTTTCAAAACTCTTCATGTGGTTCTCTTTACCAACATGCAGTTGTGCACACCAGTTAGTCTTTCCTCCAAAAGGCACTAAAAGCACCAATACAGTTCATAAAAATCTAAAAAGCAACTCATTCCACCAGAACACTGACAAGTATTCTTTCCCGAGAACACCCTGACACTCATGACACACTGACCTAAAAAACACTGAGACCAAAGGATCATCTTTATAACTGGAGCATCTATGCTTTTCTCCCCCCAATTTTATATGTTCCTTTTTGCACACGAATGCATCATTACACTGCAGAATAGAACATCTTTACTGTATAAAATGTACTGTAATGGCACAGCCGTACATGTAAATAGTTGTATGGGTGTTAATTGTTTATAGTCCTGTGTTAGAATGTTTGGTTGTCTGTTCGTTGTGTGTGCGTTGCTGCCGGGGAACATCCTGGGAGATGAAGCGGGAGGATGCGCCGTGGGTGGAGATTCCTGGGTGCAGGATTTTGACGTGCAGAGCAAGAGTGAGAAAAGAAGAGAATGGTCAGTTTTTGGTGTTGTTAGCGGGTTTCTGGAGAGTTTTGTTGCTGTGATGGAAGACAAAATAAAAGAACAGTTCTCTGGACTCCTGACTCCTGCGTCTTTTTGTGGTGGTGCCTCTGACGGATGTTACATTGATGTCAGAAGTGGGATGGCGGTGAAGCATGAGGAGCTGGATCGTACAGCAGCTGATGGTGAAAGCGGAAGAAGAAGCCAGCGGAAGGAAAGCGGCGGAACAATAAGGGATGGCAAAGCAGCTTCGGTGAAGCGGAGCTGAGGCAGAAGTGAAGCCACAGAGCGCAAGGGAGGAAGATGGCGGGACCTGGAGGGAGGACACGTCGTGGGAAATGGCGAGCGGAAGCTGTGGGGCACTGTGGGCCAGGCAGGTTGAGACAGGTGGTCTCCCTGAACCCAGAAAGCCTGCGTGGGTGAGCAGAGAGTCGGCCAAAAATGCGACGGTTCAGGACAGTTCCAGTATAGAGTGCATTCTTTCGGTGATGGAATGAGGCTGCATGATGGTGCAAAGTGCGGAAGGAGCGGTAGGTGCGACGCTCCCCAAAACTGCATGTGTGCCGTGCCGTGACCGCGACCAAGAGCTGGAGAGCGCCGCTGATGAGATGGGAGAGTCCCCAGATGCCCAGTTCTCTGACCCACCGGCAGAGTATGACTGTGGCACTGCGAAGCAGCGCAGCCCCTAGGTTACAGCCCCATACGAGCTGCCATGAGCGAAAGACTGGCGCAAAGAAGACGTTGCGTTGTGGCCAGAAACGCGCAGTGCGGCGAGTGGTGCCCAAGGTCCGCTCTGCCCGGGGCCACGTAGACCAGTTCCCATGTCAACCAGCACTGCTTGTAACATTTGGTGCATTCAAACTGCAACTGGAAGATACGACAAATACTGTAAAATAATAACACATGTATTTTTTATTTTAAAATAAAACCGTTATGCTTTGTAAAATGTGATGGCATGACTGACTGACTGAAAAACAGTTTCTGAAACAGTCGGGCTGGTTTGAGAACCTTCCTACCTCTTCACCTGAAGCTCTCAAAAACCTTGAACTATGGCTTCATCATTAAGAGAAAAAAGGTTAAAGGCCTGGCCTAGCATCCTTTCTACCATGCAGCCATCCTTCCTCTTATTTTGCTGAAATTCCTGTACAGTTACATCTCAGGCACGTGCATTTCCAGATGTTCTGGATTTATCGCAAACCTTTTTAGCGGATGAGGATGGTAGTGCTGACACTGGTCAAGTTACTATGTCAGCAGTGGTAGAGATAAAACTTTGCAGGTTAATCGTGCTGAATTGGTCGCTGCCCAGCGGGCTAATGAATCCTTGTTGTCGTGTTTTCAGGCTGGGTTAAGTCCAGTTGAGGAACAAAAATTGTAGTCCCCAAACCATATCGTCACCTCATTTTAAGTCTTGCACATGAACACCCTATGGCTGCACACTTAGGGGTGACTAAAACATACCGACGCATTTTAAACCATTATTTCTGGCCGGGTTTGGAGCGAGACGTTTCGGTATTTTGTCGAGAATGTTCAGTTTGTCAGACGGTGGGGAAGCAAAACCAGCATGTTCCTCCCGCTCCGTTACGGCCCATCCCTGTAATCGGGGAGCCTTTTGAGCATGTGGTTATTGACTGTGTGGGACCTTTGCCGAAAACGAAGTCCGGTAACCAGTACCTGTTAACCGTTATGTGCGCCGCTACTCGATACCCCGAAGCCATTCCACTGCGTGCAATCACTTCGCAGAAGGTGGTTAAAGCTTTGGTTAGGTTCTTCTCAACTTTTGGCTTGCCAAAGCGGGTACAGTCTGACCAAGGGTCTAATTTTACGAGTTCTGTCTTTTCCCAGGTGCTAAAACAGCTAAGTGTTCAGCATACTCTTTCTTCTCTGTATCAAACGCAAGGTGTTTTAGAACGTTTTCATTAGTCGTTGAAAAATATGTTACGGTCATATTGCACTGAGTATAAAAAGGATTGGGATGAAGGAGTACCCTTTGTTCTATTTGCTATTCGGGAGGCTGTGCAAGAATCCATTGGATTCAGCCCCACTGAGCTGGTGTTTGGTCACACGGTGCGCGATCCTCTAAGACTTCTGAAAGAAACGCTCCTAACGGAGCGAGGGTCTGAAAAGAATATCAAGTATGTTAGCGAGTTTCCCGAAAGACTGCATCATTTCTGAACCCCAGAAAACGCGACATTATGAAAAAGGAAGTTTCCTATTTGCTGGAGAATGGGTTTGCGAAGGCAAATAACAGCCCATGGAGTTCGCTGTGTTTGCTGGTACCTAAACCTGACGGCACCTCTCGTTTTTGTACAGATTACTGACGGGTGAATGCTGTAACCGTTCCTGACTCTTTTCCTATGCCGAGAATGGAAGATTGCGTGGATTGTGTTGGTGGAGCTAAATTTGTGACAAAGCTAGACCTACTGAAGGGCTACTGGCAAGTGCCGCTAACACCCCGTGCGTCGGATATCTCTGCCTTTGTGACACCAGATACATTTGCTCAATATAATGTCATGGCTTTCGGTATGAGGAATGCTCCCTCTACTTTTCAACGCCTCATAACTTTGGTGCTAGGGGATGTGCACAACTGTGAAGCGTATTTAGATGATTTAGTCGTCTATTCGGATAACTGGGACTCTCATCTAAGCACCTTGAGAGAAGTATTCGCTAGACTGGGAAAAGCAAAGCTGACCCTGAATCTTGCTAAATGTGACTTCGGAAAGGCTACTGTCACATACTTAGGGAAACAGGTGGGACAGGGACAGGTTCGACCCTTACAGGCTAAGGTCAGTGCTATTGTGAATTTTCCCATACCTTGCACTAGAAGGGAATTATGAAGGTTTTTAGGTATGGCCGGGTATTATTGGAACTTTTGTTGAAATTTCTCAAGCGTTGTGGCTCCTTTGACTTCTCTGTTACGTCCTTCTAGTCCTTTTCTGTGGTCTCTGGACTGTCAACAAGCTTTTGACAATATAAAAGCTCTGATGTCCAGCTCTCCAGTTCTCGCTGCGCCAAACTTTGAAAGACCTTTTAAGCTAGAAGTGGACGCTAGCGCATTAGGTGCAGGTGTGGTTCTATTGCAGACAGATGACATGGGAATCAAAAATCTGGTCTGCTATTATGCCAAAAAGTTTCTCCCGCACCAGTTACACTACTCTACTATCAAGAAAGAAACATTAGTTCTGTTGTTAGCGCTCCAGCACTTCCAGGTATATCTAGGTTCGAGCTCAATACCAGTTGAAGTTTATACTGATCACAACCCACTTGTGTTCCTGGCAAAGATGTACAACCAAAACCAACGGTTTATGAGATGGGCATTGGCAGTAACAAAATTTTAACTTGCAGATTACACATAAAAAAGGATCAGAGAATGTTTTGGCTGATGCACTTTCCCGTGCAGTCTAGTAACAGCTGTGAAGGAAAGAAACATTCACGTTCCCACTCCTGTTTTAATTTGTAAAAAAAAAACTTTATGAAAAGTTTTGTTTTTTTTGTTTAAGGGGGGGAGTGTTACGGTTCTTGTTTTTTTTTTCTGCGCATCCAACTTGGCCACACCGTGCACAAACATGATTCTGTGTAGGGGGAGGACACTCTCGACGTTCTGCCCGCTCGCTCACCCACCTGTAGTGGCGCTCACAAATAATTTTCCTCTCCTGCGCCCAGGCGTCTTGCGCTGCCTCCCGCCGTTCGGTCATCTCACCATAGTGGGTCTGTGCGTGCCGTTTCGTTGCACACCGTCCTCACCTCACGTGGCCTTGGTGAGAGCAGACCTTGGGCACCACTCGCTGCACTGCGCGTTTCTGGCCACAACGCAACGTCTTCTTTGCGCCAATCTTTCGCTCATGGCAGCTCGTATGGGCTGTAACTGGGGGCTGCGCTGCTTTGCAGTGCCACAGTCATACTCTGCCGGTGGGTCAGAGAACTGGGCATCTGGGGACTCTCCCATCTCATCAGCGGCGCTCTCCAGCTCTTGGTCGCGGTCACGGCGTGGCACACATGCAGTTTTGAGGAGCTTCACACCTACCGCTCCTCCCGCACTTTGCAGCATCATGCAGCTTCGTTCCACCGCCGAAGGAGCGCACTCTACACCGGAACCGTCCTGGACTGTCGCGTTTTCGGGCGACTCGCTGCTCACCCGCGCCGCCTTTCTGGGCTCAGGGAGACCACCTGTCTCAACCTGCCTGGCCTGCAGCGCCCCGCAGCTTCCGCTCACCATTTCCTGCAATGTGTCCTCTCTCCAAGTCCCGCTGTCTTCCTCCCTCACGCTCTGTGGCTTCGCTTCTGCCTCAGCTCCGCTTGGCCGATTCTGCTTCGCCGTCCCTCGTTGTTCCGCTGCTTTCTTCCTGCTGGCTTCTTCTTCCCCTTTCGCCATTAGCTGCTGTACGATCCAGCTCCTCATGCTTCGCCTCCATCCCACTTCTAACACCAATGTAACAAGTGGCGGTCTGGGCTCGGATGGAGGGAATGAGGACACCACACCGGTCTCCATAACACACATCCTTTTATTGAACACTGGTGTCTCAAGGGAAGGTAACAACCGGGAAAGATGAAAGAAAGGCTGTCCCTCTGCACCCCACACTGCAGCTGACCAACAACCTTAGCCTCCTTCTCTCTCACACCCCAACTCTCAGTTCCCGCGCTCAGCAGTTTCCCGCCACGGCGCACCCTCCACCCCATTTCCCAGGGTGCACTTCGGCAGCAACGCACATACAACGAACAGATAAATGGTGCTTAGCTGTAGCGCCCGACGCTACAATACATACATACGTCTAATGATTGAACACATATTTTACAATGACCTAAGCAACCCTGTCTTCAGCATTTGGCCACAAGTTTCCATCACCTCACATCTTCTGTCCTCTCTTGCAATACATCTGGGGAAAAAAATCCTCAGAATGCTTTGCCCACACCTGGTAGTCTTCTGCTGGGTCATTCACTGTCCATGCCCATGAAGAAAAGAATTCCTCTGAGGGGTTCAGGAATGGAGAGGATGGAGGGAGGAAAAGGACAATCATTCTGTCATGAGCTACAAACCACTCTCTGCCATGGAGTGACGATAAGAAACACCTGGATAGGTTTTTATCTAAAATGGCAATACGTTGTGAAATGGGCATTTGTATTGAAGCAAAGTAAGATTTTACTGTGCAAATGAAGAAAACCCTCAGTCTCTGTTTTGTCTTTTGTTGGCTTTTGACCTGAAGTTTAACAGCTTTGGAATGAATATTTAAGGATGTCACGGCGCTCGGGGACCGAGGGCGTGGAGGAAGCAATCGCGGGACAAACAAGGAGTGCTTTACTGGCACAATGAATAACAAAAAATGCAAGTGGACACCAAGGGGGTGCGGGAGAAAAAAGAAGCAGTGGGAAAAATCGAAAAGTTTCGCCGCCGAGCCGCGGAACTGCAGGCACTGATGAAAACCACAAGAAACAAAGTACTTTAAACTAGAAACAAGCGTCGCGGTGGGCGAGTTGAAAAGCACAGGTTTGAGCTCACAAAACTTGGACAAGCAACAGAAAACTGAGCGCCGGGCAAGGGTCCGAGCGGCTCTTTTAAACTGACCGTAACTAAGTCTGCCGGCTGCCGGCGCTCAGTCTGGGGCGGGGCGGAAAGAGCTGGCAGGATGCGGTCTCGCAGAACCGGCAGGCGGTAACCATACAGAGTTCTGGTGGGGTTCCAGTTTGAGTGAGAAAAGCATTCGTGAATTTTGAGACATAGTCATTGAATGCATCTTGTGTGAAAACAATGAAAAATAATCCTCTGTTTAGTCTGCTTAGACCGGTGTTATGTAAACTGTGACAAGTTTTGAAAAAGAGAATTCCGTATTGAAGAATGTCTGTAACCAATCGTAAAAAACTGTAATATTCAGCTGAATCCATCACTGGAAAACATTTTTCCAGCCCAGCGTGGCGGTGTCTGGAAGCTTGTGTGAGGCAGGATCCACCCTCCGTGGAGCCCAGTTCGTCATAGGTCAGTCGCACATGTAGACCAACGCCTCGTCCGAAACATGTCTGGAATTTTGCGCGCAAAAATGCGGAAACTGTGAAGACTTTGCTGGGAACAAAACCCATTTGATCCTACACCACCATGCTCAGCGGAAGAATTTTAACAGACAGATTCTACCCACTCCTCCATCAACACTCTCGGAGCAAACATCGCATCTGTAGTACTCCTTCTTGGCATGAAGCCATACTGCCGCTCACTAATCGTCACCTCCCTTCTTAACCTAGCTTCCACTACTCTTTCCCATAACTTCATGCTATGGCTGATCAGTTTTATCCCTCTGTAGTTACTACAGCTCTGCACATCACCCTTATTCTTAAAAATAGGTACCAGTACACTTCTTCTCCACTCCTCAGGCATCGTCTCACTTTCCAAGATTACATTAAACAATCTGGTTAAAATGTCCACTGCCGTCTCTCCTAAACACTTCCATGCTTCCACAGCTATGTCATCTGGACCAACAGCCCTTCCATTCTTCATCCTCTTCATAACTGTCCTAACTTCCTCCTTGCTGACTGCACTCTAAATTAATAAACATTCTTTTTAAACATAACCTTAGCTAGCAATGCAGCCCGCAGTGAAATTGTATCTCTCTTTGAATCCAATGGCCTACATTTTAATATCTCAGACTGTGGGAAAGCTCCTAGACACAAACATGTTGTTTGTGTCCTATACAGCAGCTTTAACAAGGTTATGCTGGCTACATTTAAGAAATATAGCTAAACTAAGGTGATTTTTGGACAAAAAGATCACCGAGAAACTGGTCCATGCCTTCATCTCGAGCAGGATTGATCACTGTAACTTCCTGCTATCTGGCTGTCCCTCTCAGATTATCTCCAGGCTGCAGATACTAATGAATGCTGCAGCAAGGATAGTTACAAGAACCAAAAAATACAACTACATCTCACCAGTACTCCAATCTCTGCACTGGCTACCAGTCAGATTTAGAATTGACTATAAAATCTTTTTAATAACATATAAGGCAGTGAGGGGGACTGGACCAGCATACCTCCATGAAATACTTGAGGATTACATTCCGGGTCAAAGTCTTTGATCATCGGAAGCAGGTTACCTTGCGATTCCGAGGATCAACAAAGTGACGGTAGGCGGACGTGCATTTGGTCACACCTAAACTTTGGAATAGCCTGCCGGATGAATTACGTTCTATCACATCCTTACCTCTCTTTAAATCTAGTTTGAAAACCTACCTTTTTGATTTAGCATGTCATGCATGATACCTGTTGCCAAGCCCCTTGAGTATGTACCTTGCCTAATGCCCCCTCTGTTTTCTGAGCTGTTTGTACTGCAGGTCGCCTCGCAGTGTCTGCTATGTCAATGGACTGAATAGACCCGGGCTGGATGGGACACAGGACCGGAACATATGAAGGGGACAGGCAGAAAGCCGATCAACCCGGTTACAACGATTCGGATGCTGCGGATGCGGGAGGCCGTGCCTGACTGTGAAGTGGAACTCTAACCATACCATACTCCATATACCACAATGACAAAAACCTACAACTCTTATTAACATTATTATGAACTGGCTATTACCCATGTATAGAATGCCCAGGAAGGGTGGGCTTCCATTGGCACACAGACCCCCAGAGGTTTATTTTTCTCCTATTCACTTGTAGAAAGGAGTTTTTTGTTTTCCTCTCCTGCGTGGTCAGATACAATCTGTGTATCTGTGTATCTTTCAGCTGCTCCCATCAGGGGTCGCCACAGCGGATCGGCTTGTCCGCATAGTTGGTTTGGCAGATTTTTACACCGGATGCCCTTCCTGACACAACCCTCCATTTTGCCCGGGCTTGGGACCGGCACAGAGGTGCACCCCCTTGTGGCTGGATTCCGTGGTCAGATACAATCTGTACGTGTATACTACCCTTGTCTACTCATGTCTGCTCAGTGCTCTGTGTCACTACAGTGAGAAGAGCGCTATATAAAAATAAAATTGAATTGAACTGAATTGAATTGAACCATACAGTAAATAAATTGCAGGACATTTGTTTTTACTTGCTGATTGTGTGGATGAAAAAAGGAAACCGTGGACAAACATTAAACAGGGTATTGAATGGGAGGTTGTGGAAACAATACATTTTTTAATTGCAGCAGTTTTGAATAAGGCTTAGTTTTAGGATTCAGTGTGAGCTTCTATTTTGCAGTTATAAAAGGCCACAAATACAGTACAAATGTTCCTTTTTCAGTGTCATAAATGATATTGGGATAGAAAATAAACTCCAGGATATTAGTAATTTTCAGTCCAGGTCCTTAAGCAGTGAAGTCAGTGCATTATTTTAGTTTACAAATTGTAGAATATCAGCTAAAATATTTTATTTTCCATTATACATGCAAACACCAGGCCATGTGTTCCTGTTGAACCTCCTGTTCTTTTGGGAAGGTTTTCCACTAGATTTTGGGAAATTGTGCTCATTTACCCACAAGAGCATCACTGAGGTTGGATACCAATGTCAGGTGAGAAGGCTTGGCTCATGGTCTGCATTCCAGTTCATCCTAAAGGTGTTCAGTGGGGTTGAAGTCAGGGCTCCATGCAGCCACAAGTGCAAACCATGTGTTTATGGAATTTGCTTTGTGCATGGGATGGGGGCTTCCTCAAATGGTGACCTCAAAACTGGAAGCACACAGTTGTCAAAAATGAGTGTGGCAAGTTATTAATATGGAATTTCTCAGTTTATTGTTCTCTGAATTTGAGCCACTAAGGTGAAAAACTAATTTATCTGTTTTTACATCTTGGTTTCTGTTCCAGGTGTCTCATTTCTGGCCCCAAGGTTTCATATTCTCACAAAGAAACCAGTGTTTGTTTTCTGCTCCAGACTGATACACAGCAACACCCACTGAAACAAAGGTGGCGTTGTTCACTTTCTCTCCAGAGGGGCATAACACATAATTGTTAAGCAACCTAACCCTCATCACACATTAAACCACTACATAAATGACAATGTAAAGAAAAAGTTTAGCTAGGAAAAAAATAATAATTTCCTAAGCTTTCGTGAAAGGAAATGTAAGATATTTGAAGACCTCCTTACTACGCAGAAATATTTTGACTGACAACAAAAAAATCATCCAACAGAAAGTAATTTGGATTAAACCAGTTTTCCCAGCACTGCAGGCATAACAGTTCTGCATGCCTCAACACTCCTAAGACAAGTAGAGTGGTATCATGACGCATGACATACATCTGTGAAAAACAATCAAATTCAAGTTTCAGCAATAAACATTAACAATCGCACTGGTTAGAAATAAATGAAAAATCTGGCTAACATGAGTGACTAAAAGAATCAGTTCAATGAAAACCCACTGGCCAGCACTGATGCGGTTTAAATTTAAAAATTTTAAGTTTTTAACTTGGCCATTTATCTCAGTTACAGTTGTGCCTACAGTTTCCATTTGTCTATTTTAATTTACAGTATTTGTTCTATTTATAAAGATCAGCATTTAGTTATGAGAACTACAGCAGTAGTAGGAAGAGATGTTGTTTCCAGCATCTTTCAGCATCTTCTGCTCTGCTACATACAGTCCTCAGTCAAGTAGCTCGGGGCTCTTTCCACTGTGGAGCCCTGCGGATAAACTGAGTGGTGGGTCATTTATAAATACAGTTACAGAAATTAAAAACACTAACACTTATACATTCATTCTTCACACAGATTGCAGAGATTCAAAAATAAAAGAGTGTCAGTTCAACTGGGCAGTGGAAGGACTGACAGTGTATAAAGCCAAACATTTCATGCCTGGTTGTACGTATACAGCTTATGGGATACCGCAACCTTACCCTTCCAGAAAACAATACATTTAAACATTTGTGGCAGACAGGAACTGACACCTCAGCCCTAACTCGCAGGTTAAGGAAAGGCCCTATTTTGGGTTGACGGCTCTTAAAATCGGAGAAGGATAATGAGGATGCAGGAACCAAAAGTCAGGAGCTTTCAGATTTCTTGACTTGAACTTTCCAATTATGATTGCAAAACTATTCTTTTGTGTCCCTAAAAATGTAGAGCTTATGTTGAAGTTTTCAAGCTGGATATTACAGTTCATTTTCCTCATCATTCATTGTGGTTGTGGTTGAGCGGCTGCAGATCCTGTCTGAGAATCATCAGTCACTTGGCTACACAACAGAATCAGTAGGGTCCCCACCCATGTACACGAGCACAAGCTGTGGTAGCCAGAGATTGCAACATAGAACTTTTTCCGTTTATTACAGCTACAACAGGAAAGGCTGTCCCTCTGCACCTACACTGCAGCTGACCAACAACCCCAGCCTCCTTCTCTCTCATACGCCAAGTCACAATTCCCGTGCTCAACAGTTTCCTGCCACGGCGACCCTCCGCCCCTTTTCCCAGGGTGCACTTCTGCAGCAACGTGCATACAACGAACAGATAAATGGTGCTTAGCTGTAGCGCCTGGACGCTACAGTATAGTATAGTTCATTATATAAACACCAAACTGTTTTAACATTCATGTGATGTATTTAGTGCATAAGTATTGTTACTGCTGTTGGTTGGGCAAACTGCTTATGGTCAACTACAATTTAGGGGTTGCATAGGACCTTTTTTGTCAGTCCTTAGATCCTCTTCTAGCCCACTGCAGTGTAGATGCCTCATTTATCACTAACACAAAAATCCTTATTGCGCACATTGTTGTTAAGTGCCGTCAAGACTCTACAGATTGTTGTCCTGGAAAGCATCAGGTCTTCAGCAAGTCGGCTAAAACTTGACAAAGAGGCATCCATGGCTGTGGTGTCTGTGTCCATCCACTGCATTGCAGGTCTTCCTCTTTTGTTGCACATGTTATTCCGACTCAAAAACTGTCTTTCGAGAACTTGCAGGGATCTGAGTCACAAGTACAGTTGTGTTCATGCAGCTTCCATCTTGTGGTAGCCAGCCTGTCTTTGAATGCAGGTTCTGATGACAATCCAAACCACAAAAGATCTGTTTTATCGCAGGCCAGATGCTAACACAGTGAATCATGCACCGTTCACCTGCAGCTAACAGTCCTTTCACACATTTCTCACTCATTTTGATCTTCAAAGGAGCCAGGCTTAAAAAAATATTGAATTTTTCTTTTATTTGTGTTTTGGCAGCACATTAAACATGCTTATATGCTTTTTGTTCATTTTCCATTTACATAATTTCAACTGGTAGTGTTTATTACAGTTTTCCCCAAATGCTTAAACTACTTTCTCTAATCAAACACAAGGTGTCAAAACTTAAGGTCAAATAGCACTCAGCTCTCCAGCTGAAAACACTGTGTGTCAAATTGCTTCACGCTTGATGCTAAACTACTGACTGCTTATACTGTAAATGAAGCTGTGTGTGTTTTTGAATGAACCAACAACGGATAATAGATAGGTGGTTGCTAGTTGTGCTACTGTGGTTGACCATGTGCTTGTCCAACAAAATGAAGCTGGAAGGGCAGAGTTGTCACAATACATTTGGGACAATGTCAGTTTTCATTGAGCTGCAGCAGTACGTAACTGGTTCACTGATCATCCCAGGTTTTCCATTTTGTTCTTGCCAACATATTCCCCATTTCTCAACCCCATAGAAGAATTCTTTTTGGCACGGTGGTGGAAAGTTTATAGCCGGAATCCTTTTGATGGAGGGAATCTTCTGTGGGCCATGGAGGAAGCTTGTAGGGATATCACTTTGGAGTCCATCCAAGCCTAGATAAGACACTGGTGACACATATTTCTCTTACTGCCTTAGAACAACATACATCTTCTCATGTGGATGAGGCTTTGTGGCCTGATTCAGTGTGGCGACATGAGCAGTGCATGAGAAAAATAAAAATTTGAAACTTGGTCTTGCACAAGGTGTATCTGTACACTTTCATTATTGTATACTGAGTGCAGTCAATGGAAACATTGATAAGTTTGAAACATATGGTTCCTGGTTGTATCAAGCTTTTAGAATATTGTTCTGAATTGATTCTTGTTGTGTCTTTTGGTCATTGTGTATGTGATCATTTTTGTTTGCTTGTGAGTGTCATCTGAGTGAAATGTCTGCTTTAAGTGACAGTGAATGATTTTGAGTTGACTGTTAGGCAACTCAAACACACTGCTTTTGGGCTGGAAGTCTGGGATTTGCACAGATGAATGAGATGTTATGATATTGTGTTTAAACTTTTGAGGGAATGAGGGCACTTTCAGTGAAATGTGTTTAAGCAATTGGGAAAGTGTAATATCTCCTCTCTTGCTTTGCTTACAGCCCACTGCCCCCGCCATTTCATGAAGCTCCTTGAAACTCTGGTGCTGGATTGCATCAGACTGTTTGCACCATTTGCATTTAATCATCTAAGTGCTCCGTAAAGCTTACAAGCTGCTAGCACAGTGAGAGCTGTTTTTTGTGATGCCTCCAGTGCACCATATGGTCACTCCAGCTAAGCTAAGCTAAGCAAAATGACAGTGGATGCTGAAGGACTTCAGACTAGTAGCCTTCACATCTCATGCCATGAAGACCCTTGACAGGTGCTGAATTACATTAGAGTTCTTGGAAAAGACCACCTGGACCCTCGGCTGTTTACCTACCAGGTCCCATAGAAGCAGATGATGTATGCATCTACATGGCCCACAAAGCTTATTCTCTCCTGAAGAAAGTTGGCAGCACAGTGAGGGCCATGTTTTTTTAAGTGTCAACTGCAGGAGTTCTCTGATTATTCTGCGATACTGGGGTGTACAGAGAAAGATGTTGAATAACTTGTTGTCCGGTTATCACTCAAGGGGAGACATGGAAGTGACTCACTCCTAAGAATTACTTGGAGATCCATATAAACAAATATTCTGCGGTGGTTTCGCCACACAGATGTACTGTACAGTATAATAAGACAGAACTGTACACAGCCTGGAGCGAGAAAGGGAAGACACAAAGGCAAATATGAGGAAACATTAAGCAGTGATGTTACTATAATTTTACCACCTCAAATAGTTTAATAAATAACTGTATGCTTTTAATTTCCATTTAGACCATTGATGGGTTAGTGGTCTGTAGTAAAAGGACACCCCAACTAAGGTGTAACTCACCTTATGCTCTACAACATGGGATCAGCACTGAATCACTCCAACCCTAAATAAATAAATTGAAAATGGATGGATAGACTGTTATTCACACTTGCAATGACTAAATGACCTATTTTCCCCCACAGCTACTGGTTTTGAAGCAGATTCAAATCCTTTTGATTCTCTGTGGAGTTTGCACGTTCCCCTCCACAGTCCAAACATGTGTGATTTGGGCATATGAAGGAGTCTAACTTGCATGTAGTGTATATACGCGAGTGAATGAGGGTGTGACTGCCCTGTGGTGGAACCTCAATTTGAAAAACATGGGTAAGCGTTTGACCTTCTATTTCTTGCTTTTACTCATGTAGATTTTTGCATAAGGACTTTTGAATAAGAATGTCCTTATCCATTGGATAAAAACATAAGGGTATGTTTTCAAGAATTTTACTTAATGTTTTTAGCAGCTTTAACCTCTGAACATAATGGATAAGGAGGGCTTTTGTCTTGGCCTGCCAGGATGGGTGTGTAAGGGTTATGATTCATTACCTTGATAATTATTTTTCGCCTGTACGGATGTGCGTTTCAAAGGTTTTCATGATGAAGCTCATGTTCTCAGCTCTGTATTTATATCAGTCAGCCACAAGTTTTTAACCACTGAGAGGTGAAGTGTCTTAATGCCAGATACCACAGGACACCTTTAGAGGTCTTGTGGACCCCCCCCCCCCCACCACACACAGACACACTGATGCACTAAATCCTACAAATTCTATGGGCAATAAAGTTTGGTGATATAACATTACACAAAAGCATGGACACCACATGCTCCGCACACAAACACACCTGACGTTGCATGCATTGTGTACATGACAGTTTCCTCACTGTATACAGACGCATACGCTACACACACATAGGATCAAACACAGCTGCGCATACACACATCAGCATGCCCACCACAATTGCCCTACACAGTCGCACTTTCTTGCACAGTATAATCAGTATCTGCAAGTTACATCACTATTGTCCTTGTCATCACCATGATGCTGAGTGGAAACAAGAGCCGGTAGCTGTAATATGTGTGCAAGGAAAAATAAGAATTTGTAGAATCTGTACAAAATGAAGAGATAAAAATTTATTTGAATTTGTGCATGATACAACTTTGCACACACAAGTGACATACGGACAATAGTTTGATGAAATTTTTTTAATTAATTTTTCCTTTATACCTACAAGAAAGGCGAGTACATCACCTTCTGTGGCGTCCACCTGTTCACCTGCAATAAGAATCCTTATGTACTAAATGCAACCACCTTAATGATAATGCAGTTTCGTGATATACCGTGTTATTATTTTTAACATTTTCACTTTTTGATGTACACAGCACTGGGTAACTCAACTACTGTACACAAAAAAGGTAGTTCCAAATGAACAAGGGGTGCTTTAGTAAAAGGTACCTGTATTTAAGGTTTTTGGCCTGTATGTCTATTTTAAAATGCACTTTTCTTGTATGTCTCAATGTGAAAAAAAAAAAACTTTGGCCAAATCCATAAATATAAATGAAAAACAGCTGAACAGATCCACTTGGGAACAATGTTGTTCACCATGGCTTAAAGAGATGTCAGTGAAGTGACAATACTGCTCCCCCCACACAGAATAGAAGTGGTCAGTGGATGGTGTGAGGAGCATTTACTATATATTAGCCACATATCCATTCTTACATTTGAGATTAGAAGCTAAATATTTTAACAGAGATTAAATAATGTTGCTAGAAATTCAAACTAATAGTTATATTTTCATTAATCTGTAGTTTCAAGTTTCAAGTTTATTTGTCATATCTACAATAATAACAGCATAGTAGTGTTATGACAATGAAATTCAGGTAACCATAGTTATATGTATATGTACTCATTGTGTGTGTGTGTGTGTGTGTGTGTGTGTGTGTGTGTGTGTATATATATAATATACTGTACATAAAATAACAAAATAACAAACAAAACAGACTAAAGAGACTAAACACACAAACATGTTCAGGGGCTAGACAAGTCGCAAGGTCAATAAACAGGCAAAGGGGTCAACAAAATCCAAGCAAAACCAAGAGTACACAATAGGCAAAACAAGCAACAAGCTACAAGGCTTGGTGTCTGCTTCCAATGGCATCTTTTATAGAATGGCTTGAAGGGCAGAATTCCAATTGGACGGGATGAATGAAGAAGGCACTGGATTTCCAACTGGACTGGAACAAAAGATCATGGGAAGTGGAAGCACACAGAGATGGAAGTGAGGAATGGAGTGCTGAGCCTGAAAGCAAAGCAGACAAACCCATAAACCGTCCACACACATACACACACAAAACACAGTTCATTCTAGACTTTTAAAACAAATACACTTTAAAAGCATTTCTACATTAAAACCTCCTTTCAGAAGCTCAACCTTCTCACATAGGTTACAGTCCCCATGCATCAAAATTAGCATCTTTTAAAAGTGAATTAACTCTGTGTTTCTGAGTTCTATGAACATATTTACAAGTTGTTTGTCTTGTTTCATTACTTTCTGGGTGTTTTGAACAAATATAAATATAGGTTTCCTATACAAGTGTAACAGGCCAGGGATTGGTGTGACGTGGTGCCTTTGGTGTGTTCTTCAGTGGTTTTTTAGAGTGCGTGTGGTGTCTTATTCCTTTTTCTCTGTTATTAGCATGCTAGTGTGTTGTAGTTTAGATTGGTGTAGTCAGGCAGGCATAGAAGACTTTGTTTTGGCTTTGCTACTTTTCCTTTCTGGGGTTAGGATGGATATTTGAGATTTGATTCCCACACTGTAGAAAAGCTGTTTTATTTTCACCTGTGACCCCTGTGTGTGTCATAAGGAAGCAGGATTTAACCATTACATAATATTTTGCTGTAAAGTCTCCTTACATGGCTCAGTCAGCAGAACAATTCCAACAAACACTCGAAACAGAACTGTCTGTCTGAACATCAGCACTAACCGGAGAACCTCTCGTAAAGGAGTGTCTCCCCAAATAGCTCCAGTTGTCCAGTTTTGGTGCATTCAAACACATACATACACACACACACACACACACACACACACACACACACACACACACACATATATATATATATATATATATATATATATATATATATATATATATATATATATGGAGTGTTACCAGTACCCTTCCACTTACTCTTCCACTTTAGTTCATCAATTTCATTACTTTATTATGTATGCATCAAGCTCTGACCTGGGCCTAAACTGACCATTTCCTTGATCTATTAGCTTTGCCTTATCAGCACTTTACTTTTCCCTTCTTTAGTATCCTCATAAATATCTATGCACCATACTGGTTAGTATTGTTAGGTTAGTATTGTTAGGCTGTGCATCTCTTTCTTTCTTCCTTTTTCTTATGCTTTGGTTAGAGCTACTCTTGAGTCACATTCATTTATAACCATACTACTTAAGTATGTATGCCAGAATTTCCCATTATACCCTCCAAAGATATGCCTCCCCAGACCATCACTGACCCACTGCCAAACCGGTCATGATGGATGATGTTACAAGCTGCATAACATTCACCACTACATCTCCAGACTCACGCCCATCACATGTGCTCAGTGTGAACTTGCTCTCATCTATGAAGAGAATGGGGTGCCAATGGCGGAGCTGCCAATTGTGGTATTCTCTGGCAAATGCCAATTGAGCTGCATATCGATGGGCTGTGAGCACAAGTCCCACTAGAGGACGTCAGGCCTTCATGCCACCCTCATGGAGTCTGTTTCTGACAGTTTGGTCAGAAACACGCACACCAGTAGCCAGCTGGACGTCATTCTCTAGCAATGCTCCTCCTGTTCCTCCTCGCACAAAGAAACAGATAGTGGTCCTGCTGCTAGGTTGAAGCCCATCTACGGCCCTGTCCAGCTCTCCTCATGTAACAGCCCATCTCCTGGTATCTGCTCCATGCTCTTGACACTGTGCTGGGAAACACAGCAAACCTTCTTGCGACGGCACATATGGATGTGCCATCCTGGAGAAGCTGGACTAAGTGTGCAACCTGAATGGGCTGCAGGTACCACCTCATGCTACCAGTAGTGACAAGGACACTAGCAAAACATGAAACTAGGGAAGAATGAGTTAGGAAGGATAAGGAGAGAGCAATTGTCTGTCGCCACCACCTGCAATACCATTCCCTTTTTTGGTAGTTGTCTGGCTGTTGACTCTCCAGTGCACCTGTTGTCACTTTCATTTGCACCAAAGCAGGTGAAGTTGATTCACAGTTGCTTATGCTTCCTAACTGGACAGATTGATATCTCTGAAGTTTAATAGATTTGGTGTTAGACTGTGATGATTAAGTGTTCCCTTAATATTTTGTAGCGGTGTGCAAGGATTACGTAACATGAATTGCTTGAATAAAATAAAATAAAATAAAATAAAATAAAATAAAATAGTGGAGCATGAGAGTGAAGAAGGTAGAAGTGGGGTTTCGCAGCTTTATAGTCTAGTCAACAACAGTGCTGTTTTACGAACTCTGTATCCGAGGACAGAACCTGCAGTAGGCAGTGAGGAAGATGACGGAAACTATAGAGCAAGGAAGTCTGTGGATATGGAGGAAAAGGACCAGTGCTGGTGGAGGATCAACGGAGAAGTCGTAAACTGTGGTAGGGTTTTGCTATTTAAACAGTAGCGGTTAGCAGATAGCAGGTTGCGCGATTAATGTGGTTAATGGATGATGTAGCATAGGTGTAGCAAAGTTGTGGTTGGGGTTAATGGAGTTATAAAGAAGGTAGTGAGTAGCAGAATGGGCAGTTAATATGCAAAGTTGTTAGCGTAGGTGCTAAGGCATATAGTATGTGTTGTTTAGTTGGGTAGCACACTGGTGCGCGCAGCTCTGGGACAGCAGAGCTGTGGTCAAGCCTTCTGGAGGTGACATGGGCCTAACTTAATAAAATATCTGTGAAGGAAGGTGCCCACTTGACAACCCCAATGAGATACTGCACCATCACTTTGTGGAGTTGTAGATGATTAACATTGGGTGTTAAAGAGATACAAACCATCACATAGTGGCTAGATGGATTTGCTGTGGGTCTGACCGTAATGTTTACAGGTTAGGATAAGGTACAATGGGTCCTTTGGAGCGCTAGTCCTTTTCTTTGTGTTTGATATGAATCTACATTCATGAATCATAGGTTATTTTGGATCAAAGCACTGTTTCAAGTAAGGAGATTCACTGTGATTTTCTGCATTTTGTAAGAATTGGTTCCTATATGGACCATCTGGTGAAGAGCTGAACAGGCTGGCATGAGTACAAAGTGTTTTATTTTGTGTTACAAGGTTAATGTACAGTAGAGTAAGTGGAACTTCTTTGGAAAATCTTTTACTTAGAACTTTGTCCCACAAAAGTTTAATGACAGTTAAAAAGAAAAACAAAAGAATTTCATGGAAACCATGTTTTTTTTAAAGCACAGTTTTTTCTAAATGCTACCCTTGAAGTTTTATGTCTACGATATAACCTATTTTGTGGTCAGCTCAGAATGTTTAACTGTAACAACTTCTGAAACATACAATTGCATTTTTTTTGTTAGGCTAAATGTCAGTGGTCTAAATAATGATGAAAAGTTTTATGGAAACTTTTCTAACCACATTTAGCTTGAATCGTGTGCCATCATCACCACAGCTAAATGCCAAAATATCTATATTTTCAAAAGATATTCCACATGCTTATATTTTGGGTTTTTTTTAATCTAGAACTGTATTCACCCACCTTCCTTTAAGGGAAGATGATATTTCCCATATTGGAACTGTGGGTATTTTGTAGGTGGCTATTTGCACAGAGGTTTTATGGAGTATTAGATACATTAATCAATTAAAGTTGCCTTTATGAAAGGCTGTAGAAGCTGCATGTAGCATTGTGGTTTGACCACAGACTCTTCTGCCAGCTGGACCCATCTCACAGCTGGATTCATTGCGTCAAAGCTGCGCTAACAGTATCACCTTGTTAAGTAATATTTCCATCACGTCCCCATCACTCTTCCCCAGTTACTTAGTGAAGTCTCACTGTTATGCCTGCTCCTTCCCAAGAACTTTTGTAATTAGCATTTGCATACAAACTTTGCTATCTTTTTTTACTCTTTCATGGTATTGTGTATTTTTCCCGTGTGAACTCCAACCAAACCCAGTTCCCCTTTTATTTTGCTACTTTCTGTTTCTGACCAAGTAGTGACTGACCACACAGCAGTGGAGCACCTCAACACCAAGTCCCAGCTGACGCTGTAGCAACACTGTAACTTACTTTGCCATACATTTTGAATAAATAATTTGAATACACTTTTTGCTAAAAAAAGAACTTTACCTTCATGGTACTGCCACAGGATCTCTACAGGAATCTCAGACTTTCACTGGTCTGTTTGGACAACTGCTGTGGCATCTGCAGCCCTCGGTAGAATCTCAGAGAGCAGATAAAATTTGTCCTTCTGGCTAAATAAAAATGACTAGCAGGTGCTTATATTCTTCAAACTGTGTGTTTATCTTTAAAAATCAATGCCTCTTCATCACCCTTGTGTCCTCAGTCACAGTGCCCATAGGTCCATGTCTTGTCAATATTTGTTCCAACAGTACTGCAAAATTTAAGTATTTGTTCACCTCTTAAACTGAAGCAGTCATCTCTTTAGTGTATAAGGGTTGTTTTGTTGGTGGTTAGAAAAATATTGGGGCGGATTGCCCACATTCCTTTAAATGAGGGCCTCTTTTCTATCTACTTACTGTATCTGTCAGCATGATGCATTGTGTAAACAATCCCATTGTACAAAATGACTTTGTAATCAATTTTATTAGAAGGAAGCCTACGATATGTTAAAAATCAATATTTTTATACCATGGGCAACAGCATGTAGCACTGTAGCCTCACAGCATTCAGACTGTTCCGGTGTGTGTTTGAATCCAGCTCAGTCTGTATGGAGTTCACAAGTTCATCTCTGTAGCTTTTGTTCCTGGAACTATGGTTTTCTTCCACAGTGCAAAGGCATGCATTTCAGTTAAACTGGGTCACTGTAAATTTTCCAAAGTGTATGAATGTGTGTGGCTAAGCTGAAATGCACTGATGTCCTATCAAGGCAGCAGTCCCCTATTCTAGGGCCCAGTGAGAGCTGGATAAAATCTGAACAGCTGCAACCCTGACCAGGGCAAGTGGTTAAGCATAATGGATCCATGGATTTTTCAGCTCCTGTTTCTGGTGGGAACTCCCAGAAATGGGGTGTGCCAATTATGTGAAGGCAAAACCTTTTCAGTACTGTAAACAGTCACATTGGCATGGATCCATGGATAGTCTTGGCATAAGAAAGAATCTTGTGACATTATGCTATAATTTATAACACATGATGTAACCTCCCTACTTTGGCATGCATGGCTACAGATTGCATCATGTTTATAGGCTCATTGCATTTACATACAAGCTTAAAGGTTGTATACTGTCTCTATTGTGTCACAGTAAGTAGAAACACTTAAATATTCCTGCATTACCCTGTGATATGTCTGAAGTACTTCCTTCAAGTATATACCAGTGTGAAACCATGGACAGAGAGTACAAAATGGATCTATAATGATGATGTTTAAATTCAGAGCAAATATCACAACAAAAATACATCATGGCAAACCTGAAATCACAGCAATCTGTTATATATACGAGAGGGGAAAGAAACATGTGGTCAACCAGACACGTTGGCCAACGATAAAAAAAAAAAAATCAAGATTTTGTTTTTTTTTATGGATTATTGCACTGCATCTTCAGTTCCCTTAGCTTTCTATTCTACTTTTCATTCCATTTTTGGTGATACCTTAACATCTACAGCATAATGCCATATGTTGTTTCCAACAGTCTTCTTTCTCTTAGCTATCCATGTAGTGTGCTGGATGTTCACAGTGTTGTGCTGTGTTTCTGGGTTCTGTGCAAATAAACACACTCCTTTGAACAGAAGTGTTATGTTTACTAAAGGAGACTTGTATTTGGCTCTTATCTGTGCCCACCATGTTCGTGTCAAAATGACATTTACATGTGCAGTGAAATAAATGTACATATGTAACAAATAACCCCTTTGTTACACATAACCACACGCAAACAACAAATATTTATTATAGTCTAACTAGTCAACTTTTTTGCTAAAAGCTCTGAGGACTATGTTTTGTCAGATAGGGAACGTCCACAAAAACACTAATTATAACGCAACATATTTTTAGGGATTTTACTGTATAGCTGCGGCCTGAATGTGTGAACTTGAAAGGAGCTAAATGTTTACGACTAAGTAAACAAAATACAGTTCACGCAATGAAACATCTACAAAGGGAGGTACCCACTTGATAACCATGATGAGATACTAAACCATCACTTTGCTATGCCATGTGTGGGTTTGTAGTTGCCTAACTTTGGATATTAAGGAGATGCAAACCATTGCATAGTGGCTGGATAGGTTTGCTGTGGGTCTGAATGTTGGGTTGCCATGGTGTTTGTAGGTTAAGACAAGGTAAAATGGTGGCTTAAGATGAAGGTTAAGGAGTGGGATCCCCTTTTGAAGTGCTACTCCTTTTATTAGCACTTTGTATTTGATACGAATTTCACAAATCTTCAAGTGACGGTTAAAACGCATCTGCATTTAGAATGCATCCATTTACCCAACAAAATGCATAATAAAATCCCCTAGCAGTTTAACATGATCGTAAGCATGTGGTTGCTACAAAAATCATCTTGATGACAATAAAGACAGTGGCCAGATGATGACATTGCAATGGGCATTGTCTTCCATATTACATTCCACCGATGTGTTAGTTAGCCTTATACTCATCACAACTGTACAATAAGCGACTTTGGAATTATTTTATACCTTGTAATCGTGAACAAGCCAAATTATGACCCTCCTTCCAGTCCCACTTATGTTTGTACACAATGAGGAAGCACCATGGATGCATTTAACTATTGTTAGTGTGAACAGATGTTCAGATGATTTTTCTCTGGTTTACAAAAACACAGAGACAAGAGCATTTTTGAGATGGCGGTCAGTCTAGATGGCATGTCTTGCGAAATCTGAAAACCCGCAAAATGAACAGAGTCATATTGTCTAAAATTAGTTTGTTAGCTTGCATGGATGCTAATCCAGCCACAAGGAAATTTCTTTCTGCCGGTCCCAAGACAAGATAAATGGAGAGGGCGGCGTCAGGAAGGGCATCCAGCGTAAAAATTTGCCAAACCAAATATGCGGACAAAAATACAAATTTCCATACCGGATCGGTCGAGCCCTAGGTTAACAACAACCGCCACCAGCACTGCTACCCAACAGGGTGCTGGCAGAAATTGGGCTACTGTTGGCCGAAGAAGGAGAAGAGGCCGAAGGAAAAGAGAATGAAGGCATGTCCAGAGGAAGGAGGAGAGGAGGAAGGTTATGAGAGTGGACGTGAGGATAGGAACTTTGAATGTTTGTAGTATGACTGGTAAAGGGAGAGAGCTTCCTGATATGATAGAGAGAAGGAAGGTTCATATATTGTATGTACAAGAGACCAAATGGAAGGGGAGTAAGGCTAGGTGCATCGGAGGGGGGTTCAAACTGTTTTACCATGGTGTGGATGGGAGGAGAAACGGGGTAGGGGTTATCCTGAAGGAACAGTATGTCAAGAGTGTCTTGGAGGTGAAGTGAGTGTCTGACAGAGTGATGGTTATGAAACTGGAAATTGATGGTGTGATGCTGAATGTTGTTAGTGCATATGCCCCGCAAGTTGGGTGTGAGATGGATGAGAAAGAAGAATTCTGGAGTGATATGGATGAAGTGGTGATTGGAGCAGATTTCAATGGGCATGTTGGTGAAGGGAACAGAGGAAATGAGGAGGTGATGGGTAGGTGTGGTGTCAAGGAGAGGAACGCAGAAGATCAGATGATAGTGGATTTTGCAAAAAGGATGGACATGGCTGTGGTAAACACGTAGAAGAGGGAGGAACACAGGGTGATGTACAAGAGTGGAGGAAGATGCACACAGGTGGATTATATTTTATGCAGGAGGGCCAGACTAAAGGAGATTGTAGACTGTAAAGTGGTGGCAGGGGAAAGCGTAGTTAGGCAGCATAGGATGGTGGTTTGTAGGATGACATTGGAGATCAAAAAGAGAAGGAGAGTAAGGGCAGAACCAAGGATCAAATGGTGGAAGTTGAAAAAGAAAAACTATAAGGTGGAGTTCAGGGAGGAATTAAGACAGGCATTGGGTGGCAGTAAAAAGTTACCAGTGAGCTGAACATCTACAGCAGAAGTGGTAAGGGAGACAGCTAGAAAGGTGCTTGGTGTGGTATCGGGACAGAGGAAGGAGGACAAGGAAACCTGGTGGTGGAATGAAGAAGTACAGGAGAGTATACAGAGGAAGAGGCTGGCGAAGAAGAAGTGGGATAGACAGAGAGATGAAGAATGTAGACAGGAGTACAAGGAGATGAGGTGTAGGGCGAAGAGAGAGGTGGTGAAGGCTAAAGAAAAGGCGTATGGTGAATTGTATGAGAGGTTGGACACTAAGGAGGGAGAAAAGGACCTGTACCGATTGGCTAGGCAGAAAGACCGAGCTGGGAAAGATGTGCAGCAGGTTAGGGTGATAAAGGATAGCCATGGAAACATACTCATAAGCGAGGAGAGTGTGGTGAGCAGATGGAAAGAGTACTTTGAGGGGCTGATGAATGAAGAGAATGAGAGAGAGAGAAGGTTGGATGATGTAGGGATTATGAATAAGGGAGTGCAATGGATTAGCAAGGAGGAAGTTAGGACAGCTATGAAGAGGATGAAGAATGGAAGGGCTGTTGACCCAGATGACATACCTGTGGAAGCATGGAAGTGTTTAGGAGAGATGGCAGTGGACATTTTAACCAGATTGTTTAATGTAATCTTGGAAAGTGAGACGATGCCTGAGGAGTGGAGAAGAAGTGTACTGGTACCAATTTTTAAGAATAAGGGTGATGTGCAGAGCTGTAGTAACTACAGCGGGATAAAATTGATCAGCCACAGCATGAAGTCATGGGAAAGAGTAGTGGAAGCTAGGTTAAGAAGGGAGGTGACGATTAGTGAGCAGCAGTATGGCTTCATGCCAAGAAGGAGTACTACAGATGCGATGTTTGCTCTGAGGGTGTTGATGGAGGAGTGGGTAGAATCTGTCTGTTAAAATTCTTCCGCTGAGCATGGTGGTGTAGGATCAAATGGGTTTTGTTCCCAGCAAAGTCTTCACAGTTTCCGCATTTTTGCGCGCAAAATTCCAGAGATGTTTCGGACGTAAGAAGGTAAGAAGGAGTTGCATTGTGTCTTCATGGACTTAGAGAAAGCATATGACAGGGTACCTAGAGAGGAGCTGTGGTATTGTATGAGGAAGTTGGGTGTGCCGGAGAAGTATGTAAGAGTGGTACAGGATATGTACAAGGACAGTGTGACAGTGGTGAGGTCAGCGGTAGGAGTGACGGATGCTTTCAAGATGGGGGTAGGATTGCATCAAGGATCAGCTTTGAGTCCTTTCTTATTTGCAATGGCAATGGACAGGTTGACAGATGAGATCAGACAGGAGTCACCATGGACTATGAGGTTTGCGGATGACATTGTGATCTGTAGTGAGAGTAGGGAGCAGGTTGAGGAGACCCTGGAGAGGTGGAGATATGCTCTAGAGAGAAGAGGAATGAAGGTCAGTAGGACTCAGACAGAATACATGTGCATAAATGAGAGGGAGGACAGAGGAATGGTGAGGATGCAGGGAATAGAGTTGGTGAAGGTAAATGAATTTAAATACCTGGGATCAAAAGTTCAGAGTAATGGGGAGTGTGGAAGAGAGGTGAAGAAGAGAGTGCAGGCAGGGTGGAGTGGGTGGAGAAGAGTGTCAGGAGTGATTTGTGACAGAAAGGTACCAGCAAGAGTGAAAGGGAAGGTCTACAAGACGGTAGTGAGACCAGCTATGCTTTATGGGTTGGAGACAGTGGCACTGAGCAAAAGACAGGAGGCAGAGCTGGAGGTGGCAGAGTTAAAGATGTTAAGGTTTGCATTGGGTGTGACGAGGATGGACAGGATTAGGAATGAGTATATTAGAGGGTCAGCCCAGGTTAGACGGTTTGGAGACAAAGTCAGAGAGGCGAGATTGCGTTGGTTTGGACATGTGCAAAGGAGAGATTCGGGATATATCGGGAGAAGGATGCTAGGGATGGAGCTGCCAGGCAAGAGGAAGAGAGGAAGGCCTAAGAGGAGATTTATGGATGTGGTGAAGGAGGACAAGCAAGTGGTGGGGGTGACGGAGAGAGATGCAGAGGACAGGAGGAAGTGGAAGCTTTTGATCTGCTGTGGCGACCCCTAACAGGAGTGGCCGAAAGAAGAAGAAGAACTTTGCATGGATGCTGCTTATAGTGATTAGAAATATGAATATAATAAATGTCTAGAAAGTGGGTGTTCGACAAACTAACAGCTAACAATTGTTTAGTTAGAAGACATAAAACTGTAAAAAGTGTGAAGATTTAAGTATGTATCTTCATAAAATGAGAGATGTACTTCAGAAGTGGCAAGAGAAGTGGTCAGAGAACCAGGACCTCATTCTCCACGCCCCAGCGAAACTGCAGCATTACTGCACCACTGACCAGTTGATGGATCCCTTAGCAAAAGGCAGAAACAAACTCACATTCTCCCTCAGGGAATTCATTCAAGCATTCAGAAACGGTCTCAGGACAACTCATCTTTTTCAAACCTAGTTCTCCCATGATCCCCCTAAAATATAGATTTTGCATCACATTTGTCACCATCACGGTTTTATGTCTTGTCTGCCTCAGTACCTCCCCAGTAATCTGTGTGGGGAAAAAACAGTGGTGTCAGATAAATAGAAAACATGCTTTGATAATCATATGTGTATTTAAAGACTTTAATTTGAAATGTACTTTTGCTTACCCTGAATTGTACATAGTTTTAGAGGAAACTATCAAGTAAATGTATGAATGTGCTGTAGATCGCTAGGATAATTTGCTTTCGTTGCTTAAAAGAATAAAATATTGGTGTAATTCTAATAGAATCTTTACATCTAAACAAAACCTTTACATCTGAAGTTATACAGAGAAGATAAGTGCCAAGTAAGTAGAAAACCACCTAAAACGCATTTGTCCACTTTCTGAAGGCATAAAATACAACAGCTGGCATGTGGCACATTCCCATATGAAAGTGATGTTTAAATCATTTGGTGCCATTATGTCAAAAAGGCACCTGATCCACAGAGACACACAGACAACTTGCCGAACTGTGTGATTAAACTGATATCCAGAGCAGAGGGGGTGGTGATGGGGACTGAGTCATGAATGCTGTTCCTCCTGCACTGATGTCATAGGAATCAACAAATTGTGCTATATATATCGACATAAATGGCAGTTCAAGCAGCTTTATCCTTAGATGTTGTACAAACAACTTTAATAATCTTCATTTCACACATACTGTACTTCATCTTCTTAGAGTTTCATTGCAAATAGCCTCAAACAAGAAGTTTCTAACCTGGAATTCATCATGTACATCTGGAGAACATCAATCTGTATGTACAAAGGTATTTAATGTCTGATTTTGTTTGCGTTTTCATACAAGTGTATTTAATGCTTATTTGATGCTGTTTGGTCTGTACTACAGTGTTTGTGATCATCTGCTGGATCTATACCCAAGGTAAGCTCATTCCAAAATCTCCATTACATGTGGAATTCAAACTGTAATAAGGAGGAATCATCCTCCCACCATTATGTAAATACTAACTTTTCTCCTACAGTTGTTCATGTATGTATGCTGATAAAATCTAAATACAAGTACTGAACTATCTCGTGGCTCATCTTGACTTCAAGCTGTAACATAAGGCAGGAGGGAATCTAAAGTTGGTGACTCAATTGTAACTCCAGCACTTCACATAATGACATTAATAACTATTAGTCGGTTTAATAATAGCAATGGTAATAGAATAATCGTGGGAAAATATGGGAATCGCCAGGGAATGTTACTAAAATGAATCGTATCACCAGGGAGAATTTTGCCGAACGCAGTAAAGCTTTTCCTCTGCATCTGCTCATTTGTCTACCCGGTGGTATTTTTGGCCCCTGGTCTTTTTCACAGCTCTTTCATGAATTTGCGCTGCATATGATCGCTGGCTGTAAACTTGTTTCAGTAAATAAAAATAATAATAATAATAAACTGGGTGTTTTTTTTATGATAGTGGACCGTAATTTTAAAGTGACATACTTTTAACAAATGGACCACCTGGACAAAGACACCAGTAAGTATGAAATAATGCTGGTTCCAGGAATAAAAATTTGACAAATAATATTTTTCGGATTTTTAGCGAGGGATGCTTACTTAAAAGGGAGCTGTAACCCATCGTGTGCAGTATTGCGGTGTTTGCTGGCAGTAATAACCTGTTTTCATTCACGGTACTTTTTTACACACAATTCAAAACCAAAAATGCTGAATCTTGCGAAAATTATGAATTATTTTGAACTTTTTTCCATTTTGTGAAGGTAATACGTGGCGATTTGTTCAAATAGCACCCTGTCCGCATCTGGCAATATAATGTGCTTGAAAAATCTTTTTTTTTTTTTTATCAGTTTTCTTATTTCAGAACAGCTCAGCACTGTCTGTGGTAAATATTTTATTTAAGTCCATATCAGCAAACAGTCGCTGTCTTCGCTACTTAGGGCGCGATTTTTAAACATTTTTAAAAGTATTAAACCATCTCTTGTTATTAATAACAATTGCTGATAGACTGAATGAAAAGCACTGTGTTTTTAAAAAGTGGTGCAGCATGTTTTAAAGGTAAAATTGTGGGCAAGACTGTGTAAGCACTACCCTTTTCAAAGTCGTTTGCTACAGCGTTGTTAAAGTATGAAGTTCCCTTTCACTTGCAGTCAACCAACCGATTAAATCCTCGGCTACTGAGTATGAGCAGGTATTTGCCGTCAGGTGGGCGTGGCCCACCTTGGCAGCTATACAATTAACTATAGATTTTAAGATTTTTTTTTTTTTTAAGAAAAGCACATTTCACCATTTTACAGTAAAAAAAAAGTTTCTAAAATTTGTTTAGTGTTTTACTTTTGGATATAGTGCCTGGGTTTGTATACGCAGTTCATATAATATGCGCTGAAAGATGTGACCTTTAAACCGGATGTGTTTGAGAAGAACTGCGGGAGGCAAGAGTGCTTGTTTTTGCAGCTGAAACCGCGTAACGCGAGGGAAGCCCAGAGAAGGTATTTCCATCGTCCGTCTGCAGTGATTTAAGACGCAGGAACTTTAGTTAGCGGTCCCGCTTTCTTCAGACAGTCACACCCACGCAGCTGGCAGACACGCAGAGCACGCGAAAGAAAACGGTTCAGGCTTCACACGGCTCGTGTTGTGTATTTCCTGTGATCGCTGCACACAAGCGTGCACTCTACTCCACCACACACACACACACACACACACACACACACACACACACACACACACTAGCTGGCAGCCCGTATCAAAAGCTGGAACAATAGAAGAAACACGTCCGGTTGGGTATCCATTAAAATGGTTTCATGACCCCTTTTTAACCTTTAAGGAATCCGTGAGATGTGGGCGGGAGGATTTGATCCATAAAAAAGGTTCATTCGAAGGCCGTTATTATCAGCCTGTAAAGGACCGAGTTAAGTCGTCAGCGTTCTTTCCCCAAAACTTTCCCTAGGACATGTAGAGTTCAGTGAAGTGACACCTTAAGTGCTTCCAATGCCTGCACGCACGACCCATGTTTACGCCACGCTTTCCCACCTGTTCCGCGCTCTGGGGGATTCCTGCATGACGCCCTGCTGACGTCACGGGGAAGAAGACCCGGGGATTTAGAACCTGTTATAAACCCGTACGCAGTCGTGTAAATTTTGCTGTGAAGAAAGGCCAGCATTGTGGCCTATGCACACATATTTTGTTCACACTAAAGATCTTCATTTCCAATTCGACTTTTGGCCTAATGAATCAGCAGGTGGCTGTATAAATCGGCCAACGAGGTAAACACCGTACAGTAAAGCTAGTTAATATTAATAGCAGATTCATATCAAACACATAGTGCTAACAAAAGAATGCGCACTATAAAGGGGATCCCACTACCTACCTAACTTTCCCCCTAAGCCCTGTTTTATCTTCGCTAACCTTCAGCCACCATGGCAACCCCACAGTCAACCCACCGCAAGCCTATCTAGCCACTATGCCATGGTTTGAATCTCCCTAAAACCGATTATCGCGAACTACAAATGCAAACATGGCACAGCGAAATGATGGTGCAGTATCTCATTGGGATTGTTAAGTGGACGCCTTCCTTCATCGATGTTTCATCGAGTTAGGTCCACGACACCTCCAGAAGGCTCAACCACAGCACAGGCATGCCAGAATTGCTCCCCTCCACCACCGCGAGCACCACTGCGCTACCCAGCAACACAGCACAACACATGCTAGTCACCTCTCACTGCTTTTGGGACAGACTCCGGTCTGCCACGATCCTGCTCAGAATTTAGCAGTTTGTGATAATACTTGTATGCAACCATTTTCACAATTCTGTCTTTCTATAGTGTAAAAAATATTTTCCACAATCAATATAAGTTACTTATTTCAGGAATGTAATCTTCTTCTTTCGGCCGCTCCTGTTAGGGGTCGCCACAGCAGATCAAAAGCTTCCACTTCCTCCTGTCCTCTGCATCTCTCTCCATCACCCCCACCACTTGCATGTCCTCCTTCACCACATCCATAAATCTCCTCTTAGGCCTTCCTCTCTTCCTCTTGCCTGGCAGCTCCATCCCTAGCATTCTTCTCCCGATATATCCCGAATCTCTCCTCTGCACATGTCCAAACCAACGCAATCTCGCCTCTCTGACTTTGTCTCCAAACCATCTAACCTGTGCTGCCCCTCTAATATACTCATTTCTAATCCTGTCCATCCTCGTCACACCCAATGCAAACCTTAACATCTTTAACTCTGCCACCTCTAGCTCTGCCTCCTGTCTTTTGCTCAGTGCCACCGTCTCCAACCCATAAAGCATAGCCGGTCTCACTACCATCTTATAGACCTTCCCTTTCACTCTTGCTGGTACCTTTCTGTCACAAATCACTCCTGACACTCTTCTCCACCCACTCCACCCTGCCTGCACTCTCTTCTTCACCTTTCTTCCACACTCCCCATTACTCTGGACTGTTGATCCCAAGTATTTAAATTCATCCACCTTTGCCAACTCTACTCCCTGCATCCTCACCACTCCTCTGTCCTCCCTCTCATTTATGCACATGTATTCTGTCTTAGATTTCAGGAATGTAATACTCTGGCAAATTGAAGGACTGGTTGTCCAATATGTAAAAAGAAGAAAACCACCTGTTTTGTTTACAGGAGCAGTATATTCCTGCCAAAATAAGGAGCAGCACACCAGTGGAGAGTGTTACTTGTAAGCGATTTACTGCAATCTGAAGTATTTAAAACTGTGTTATATGTTACATTGAGAAAGGTGAATATCTCATCAAAGTTCTTTTTCTCCTATCACATGGAATTCCGGTGACCATGCACCTTACTGCTGCTGCCTTTTGTGAAAAAGTTCTCCTACTTGCCGTGGCTTTAAGTATGACCCACATAAGAACTCGTGCTGTAATGACCAGATTTTTGAGGGGGCTGAGCTCCGTTGCTGTGGAGAAAAACCCTACAATGCCATGGAGGACAGTTGTTGTAATGGTGAGTGAGAGAGAGTGCGAGGGAGAAATGCAGAAAGAGGTTACCTGTGTTAGACAGGTGTGTGCTTACTGTAAAACTGACTACCTGATGCAGGCCTTGCACAACAGCATCATTAAAGCTTTGGCTGGTCTGACAAGAATAAGTATGACAACGTTCAGGCTTGTATAGATTGCTTACAGTTCATGTGACAGTTACATCAAAAGGCAGTGTGCCTTCTGAAACAGTGTAAAGCTTGTTTTTATTTACGACATGAAATACTGTTAAATTTCTGAGCAAAAAGGGAGGCAGCAGCACTACAGACTGAAGTAGTCTTCACATAAACAGATCACAGGCATGTAAGGCATAGGAAAATGAACAGCTGGTCACCAAATGTCTTCAAAATGTGTTTATTTATGTGTGTCCGGATGATCTTCTGTCAGGCAACCTGACCAAAGGTCTGAGCAAGCTGGTATCACGTTGCTGTGGTTCTGTGGCATATAATCCTCTGAATGAGCTGTGCTGCAAGTCCCGTGTCTTCCCTCGACAGGCCCATTCAGAGTGCTGCAATGCAGGTGAGAGAACACATATGAACAAGAGTACAGATTGTGCAAGTAGAAACACTGAAATAGTTAAATATAGCGAAATATCCTTAATAATGACACGCATGCACTTCATCAGACCCACAAATTCTACTTTTAATTTAATTGTTAATTTTAATGAAGCATGACTCACAAACCACTAGAATCTTCTTCTTCTTCTTCTTCTTCTTCTTCTTCTTCTTCTTTCGGCTGCTCCTGTTAGGGGTCGCCACAGCGGATCAATTGTTTCCACTTCAAACCACTAGAATCTTCTATGAATCTAATTATGTGTTTAGTTATTATATATGGATTGATGTTTGCTGCACTTTGTTTTTTAATGTTCATCTGGAAGCTCAACTGTGCAAGTTTAACCTGCACGAGATGCAACAGTTTGTCCAAACTTGTAATTTTTTTTGCATACTTACATGAAAAGCACTAGTATATCATTTATATTTTAGTTATCATAGCTGTAGTCTGTGCTAGAGTTTTCTGAGAGCTGTTTTTTGATTTGGAAACTTGGACCAAAAATAAGTTTTGTGCTTCAGATGTAGATGTAGTGAGTTTACTCCATATTATATACTGTATAAACCTGCAAGCTTAACATTTATGGTGATAAAACGTACAGATGTGTTTTACCCCCCATCTGTGTGCTCATTTGTTGTTTCTGTTGTCCCATCTTCACAGGTGTCTATGATGCAACAAAACAATTGTGCTGTGGACAAGGAACAATTTTGCTCAAAACAGATAAACATTCTGTATGCTGTGGAAACGAAACATTCAACTATACCACTCATTGTTGCACATTAGATGCTACCGTTCGTATTAGAAATGCTTCGGATCCCCCTCCTACAAGTATGCTGATGATAGTTCTTATTTGTAGTAGAGTGTATTTATCATAATGTAGAAAACACCAAAGCACCCATCCATATGTGATTTTAAGTTATTTGAACATTCAGATACAGAATGACTAATGTAAATTGTGATGTACTATGATGAAGAAGGTGCAGTTTTGAAAAGATAAGTAATAGCATATTGTATGATTACAAAACTGTTTTACAATTTGTGGTGTATTTAGTACATAAATATTGCTAGTGATTTCAAACCAGAAGACACCATAGAGTGACATATCTGATAGTTGTAGTCAAATGGAAAGAAAAAACTCTTATTTTCCTTAGTGTGTGTGTAGTGTGTGGAGTGAGGAAATCCATCAGCGTGTTGTACATGCTGTTCTACATGTGGAATTAGTACTCCTGCTTCTCCAAGCCTTGTTAGACTGAATTTTAAAGAACTTCTTGTGAAATAAGTTTTAACATAATATTAAATCTGGGTATAGGAGCTGGAAATATTAAGCTCCCTAAAATTTAAACTTTTTGTGAACATTGCATTCTCATCCATTCTCATTTTCTTTCCTCATTATGTACAGAAGATGGGATTTGTAAGGAACCTGAAGTAAGTTTTTGTTCTCATTTTCTGAAATTGTTTACTGTCATATCTAGAAGCTGATCTTGAGTGTTTTGTGTTCTCATGCCCTATAAATGCAGTACACTACATCTAGAGTCTACAGTAATTGGGATTGTGCAATGGTTTTAAAATTAGTTTTATTGCAAACTGAAATAATCATCTTGATGTCCTGAAAAAATATGCATTTATATAAATAAGCAGAAATGAATTTCTGAAATGCAGTATAATAATCTTTTGGTTCAAATATTTATGTTGCTTCCTTTCCTATAGAACAATTCTCCCTCAGGGAATGAAAGCATGAAAGTAAGGTGAGATCACAATTCCTATAATGCTTATGCTTGGGAGAAAGTTCTCTCTGAATCCGGGTCTCTCGTGGCTCTTTGACTGCTTTAGTGACCAAATACTTTCCATAGAAAGAACAGAATCATTGCTTGCAATCAGAAGGAAATTGTAAGCATCTGAGCTTCTGTACAACTGAAATGATTCCCATAAAATGACTTAGGACTCTAACTGAAGGTTTTGCATTACTTTGTTAGTTTCGACTGTCATTTAATTCTTGTTATTGTTCTGTTTCCAGTTTTATTTTGGCAGTCTAGCACAGCTAGCTTTAACTGTTGTCTCCCTCTTGCCAAGCCACCAGGTTTTATACATTTGAAAATATAGAATTGCTCTCTTTTACTAATAGTAACATGTACCTTTTTTCCTGTTTGTTTTCTTTGTGTGTGTTTTTTTTTTTTTTTTTTTTTTGCAGCTGCATGTCCTGTGGTAATGCATCCAAATCCCAGAACTGTGTGGAAGGTGATTTTTTTTTTTTTTTTTTTGTCACTGTTGGCATTTGTCATTTTCTATACACTTTTGTAGGAAGTAGTCTACCCATATTTTGTGATTATTTAAAAATTTTTTTTTTCTTCATATTATCATTCAAAGAGATTTATTTGTCACATACATGGTAACCAGGTATGCCATACAGTGAAATGCGAACTGAATTGACAGGACACTCAAAGGAAATCGCGGTGACACTCAAAGGAAATCTAAGTCACACAGCAAATAGACAAGCAAACAAATGAAACAGTAAATAAAAAATAAAGTTGAATAAAATTAAATATTAAATAGACCTTAACAGTGACAGTGGGGGGGGGGCAGTTGTAGACCGTGATTTTGAGGATTGTGATAGGTTCAAAAGCCTTATGGCCAGTGGATAGAAGCTCCTCTTAAGTCTCTCCGTTTTGGCCCTAATGCTCCCAAATCGTTTGCCTGATTTCAGCAGGTTGAACAGATGGTTGCTGGGATGAGACAGGTCACCGATGATCCTAGTCGCTCTGGTCCAGCATCTACTGGTGTAGATGTCCTGTAGGGATGGCAGAACAGATCTGGTGCAGCTTTCCACTGCCCGGATCACTCTGTGCAGTGCCTTGATGTCACGAGCACAGCTATTCCCAAACCAGGAGATGATGTTCTGAGTCAGAACAGTTTGTACAGCACCAGAGTAGAATGTGTTAAGGATCGCCGGAGAGACCTGTAGCTTCCTCAGCTGTCTGAGGTGGTGGAGCCACTGCTTTGCTCTACTGGTCTGAACTCAGATGTGTACAGTCCATGTCAAGTCCTCAGTGAAATGAACGCCCAGGTATTTGAAGCTGCTCAGCCTCTCCACTGCAGTCCCGTTGAGTGTAATGGGGGTGTAGGACCGCTGCTGTCGCCTACCAAAGTCCACCACCATCTCTTTAGTTTTGCCGACATTCAGTTGGAGGCAGTTCTCCTGGCACCATGATGCCAAGTTCTCCACTTCCTCTATGTATGCTGTCTCATCATTTTTTGGAGACGAAGCCCAGCACCACCGTGTCGTCAGCAAATTTGATGATGGAGTTGGAGGCGTGCGTAGCCACACAGTCGTGAGTATAGAGGGCATAGAGCAGAGGGCTAAGTACACAACCTTGTGGAGCTCCAGTGTTGAGCGTGATGATGCCGGAGGTGCAACTACCGATTCTCACCACCTGTGATCTGCCTGTGAGGAAACTGAGAACCCAGGCACACAGGTGGCTGTTCAATCTCAAGTCATTGTATGTACAACTGCAAAATTTATATAATTATAGTAATTATGATCAGTTCCTTCAAGGACATGACAAAATAACTTTGTGCATATAAAACCATTATGTTTAGATGTCCCCATGGGACCTCCTTCCTGCTCTCAGGGCTGTGCTCATAACTGGAACATTATACTTTGTCAGCATGTAAGCATGTAACCAAGTGCTTGGCTGTTTGTGATACTGTTTTGTTTTTTTAAAGTTTTGCTGAAATTTGTGATAAAATAAGCAGTAAATTGCCCTGAGCAGGGGAAAAAAAGGGGCGGCGGTAGCATGAGTACAAACAAAAATTTTAGAAAGATATTTCATGAGCATGAGTACAACTACTTTTTCAGTATCTCGATATGCTCGCAAATTTTGTAATGTTACAACTTGGATGCTTCCTTGTTGGTACTTTTTCAGTAAAATATGGACAAAGTTTAAGGTGATTCACTTTTAACATTTTCTCCAGCTCCTTCTCTTTCCTTTATGATACTGTTTCATTCTACTGTGCTGTCTGATATTCTATGAGCTATTGATGAAAATAGACTGAAGTCTTACAGAAGATTTATTACAGTTTTATGTGACGTTTTCAACAGAACTTTCCTTGTGAATAAATCACAGTATTAAACTGTATTATGAAGCTTTCATTCATTGTGTTTTTTCACAAATATCTTTCTAAAATTTTTGTTTGGCATGGAATTAATACAACCTTTGTTTACTCAAGATGACTGTACACTTAGTTCCTTTATATTGTGTTTTTCTTTATTATAGTTGTATCATAAGATTTTGTAGAAAGAAACTACAGTTGTAACTATGCAAACAATCATTTTATTGTTTTTGCTTGCTACATTTTATTGTTCTGAGGTTTTTCCAGCATATCTGTTGCAAACTGTGCGTAACTTTGTGTTACTGCCTTTTTATATTTTGAATCTCATCTTGGCTATAACCACATTTACTAAAGTTTAGTATCATTTGTAAAATCCTCTCTACTGACCCTCTCATTAAATTGAAGCACTAGTAACTTAAATTTTATCTTTTTAAGTCCAGAAAAGAGCCTTTCACCAGTGGTTTTGAGCCAGGAACTTCATCAGATTTGCAGCAAAGAGAAGTCTGACTGTATAGGAAGATAACTGTAATAAATGTGGTGATCTGAGCCCTCTGATAATTTTTCCCCACGCAAGTTTTTTTCAGCCTGTAATTTTTCACTCTTTGTTACAGACCCCACAAAGGATTTCCTGTGTTGTCCTGATACCCCACTCGGCTACATCTGTTGTAATGGTCGGCTGCATAACATCTCACAAGAGAAAACCCATGTAAGCCCAGTCCTGTAATAGCTGCATGCAAACTTGTTTTTTCTGTGCTGTAGTGGCTCAAGGGATTGGCATATGGCATCCTTTCTGTTCATTATTCTGAAATGGGTGATAGCGCTGCAGGTGTAGGTGTCACGAAATGCAAGTTATTGTATTGAGCCTAGAAGGGACATCATCTTTATAGCAATACCACGATTACCACTCTCATACAGCACTATTATGAGATAGCATCCTAGGGTTTTATCCCTTTGAGAAATTTCTCTTAATTTACCATGTCCTGAAAAATTTGAAATGTGCATTTTGAAACATTTTTTTTTAAGTTTCATGTTTGTTATCAATAAAATAGACTATGTTCTGTGTTTAGGTATAGCTTTAGTAATAGCTAATAATCTGTTGTGTATTGTTGCGCATATACAGTTTTCAAGGTCTATTTATGCACTGTACTGTAATAATGGCCTCTTACAGCATGCCTTTATAAAATTTCTTAACTGCTTAATTCACAAATTAAGTGTATTTGCAATTTAGTGGCTTTTCCAGCAGGCTAAACTGTTTCATATGATGGGCATAACCCAGATGCTATACTCAGAATCTGTGTTCATTGAATCTGAGAAAGTTGATACTTTTAAATGACTGATCTAGTTTATCCTTACATTTATAGACAAACAATTAGAATACCCAAAAGTCAACAATGTTTCTTTTTTGTGAAATTTTTGTGAAATTATCAAGGAAAGTCTGTTCTTAGCTGCAATTCTGTCATTTTATGGTAATTAATGGCTCTGTGAGAAATAAAGCCCTATATTACTCACAGTATGCTTGCCAATAAAATAGATAAATCACATGAGAGGGCTGGGTTTTGCTGCACTTCCTTTAAATTTTGTTCTACGCACTAAGGGGAACTTGAGGGATAAGCTGCTGCTGCAGGGCTGTACAGTCATTGTAGTCTTTGCTTTCATGCAGTGCTGACACAGAGAAGCATGCCAGAGAACTGATACGTTTGTGTGCGTGAGAGAGAGAATTTGTGTATGCACATCTGCTTGAATTAACAGAGGTACAGCAGTGTGTTAGTTTTTTCATTGTGTTTTGCATGTGTATTGCATGTTGTTTATTTTTTATTTTTTAAATAGTGCTGTGGGCAGGATCTTTATCACCCAGCACTTCGAGAGAACCTGTGCTGCAATGGAAAGCTGCATTACAATGTTCCCGAGGGAAGTAGGTGCATGGGAAAGTCCATCTACAACCCCAACAACGAGACGATTTGTGAGAACAAAATCTACCCAAAAGTTCATGGACAGTGTTGTGGGAAAAATCTTTTTGACCCCGAAAAAGAACTCTGCTGCAATGGATACAGGTAAATTCTTTGCTCATGTATGTTATGCTCACGGTTGAGTTTTAATCATTGTACTGTCGCTGTTTTAAAATTTACTGTTTATCTGACCATTTTTGTAGGATATACAATTGTGCCCATTTATACATCTGAGTATTTCACGTTTTTTAGTTTTCAAGTAAAATACTGTGCTCACTGCCATGAATACATGTATAAAAATTTAAAACTATAAGCATAAGGTAGATTTTGAATTATTACATGTTGAAACAATAAGTAGATGGACAGCTTTTGTGACTTTGGTACACAGTGGTGCTGATTGATGCCTGTCTGCTAATGCATGTAAACCGTGATTTCAGTCTGTTTTAACTTTGATGTACAACTCACTTCATTTGTATTAAAATGACTAGAAAAAATTGGATTCACTACCAGATTGATGCCATAGTTAGGGACCAAAACACCGCCGGGAACTGCATTGTCCGGTACCCATTTAACAAGTTTCTATAAAGTGCTGTTACTGGTATTATTTTAGTTCAGTGATGGGGAAATCACAGTTTATAGTTGTTTTAGTATAAATTTGTTGAAGCAACAAATTAAACATTAAAAATAAGCACTAGCAATGCAAAATAAATTTTAAAAAATCATCCATCAATTTTCATAAACCTCTTAATCCCGAGAACTAAAATAATTTAAAATATGTAATTTCTTACCTTTGTCCATGATGCATACCCAATGCATTTCATCATAAATGATATACAGTACATTTGTACACCTGTACCACAGTATTTGAGCTCCCAGTTTCCAAGTTCCCAATGTGATGAGTGCTATGTGAAGTGAAGCTGCACAATGTTTGCTCATCTGCGTTCTCAGGTTTTGCCTCATGTGGCCCGTGTTCAGTTACCCCAGTAAGAGTTAAATTAACAGCCCATTAAAATAAGTAGTATGTTTTCTGTTTGATATTACTTTAATTTTTTTGTTTTACACAAATTTGACTATTAAATATTCATTACCCTAACTACTTACAAGGAATTAAACAAAATATAATACTAAATAAAAAAGTTATTGCATATAAACGCAAATGCATTATTAATTACCTCAAACTGTTTGATAATTAGGCAGTTAATACTTAAAGTTATCACTCTGAAATTTCTTCTTTTAAAGTGTTAGGCATGTTTTAGGGAAATGAATTGGGGTTTCTCAGAAGAACCTCACTGAATTGTAATTCTTCACGTCAGTCGAGTTTGTGATGGTCAAGCAATGAGTAGGAACCAATTTTATTCAGATACCGAAGTATACTGTAGGTTTATATTTTTTAATTTTTAAGTTCACTGTCCACTTTGCGGTGGACTGCTCCTCCATCAAGGGTGCAGTTTCATAGCCCTGCTCCCAGTGATTCCATACTAGACTCTGGACTCTGTGACCCAGACCAGGATACAGCTGTTAATGATAATGGATGGGTGGATGGATAGATATAGTTGCACTGTTCTGAGTTAAAGATCTGTATACGCTATAATGTATCATAGCAGTGGTAGGGAGTCGTGGCTGTCCCATGATGCATCGCCATGGGAATTCTTTTGTTCTGTAATTGTTTATACTGTATATTCTTATGGTTCGTATAATACGCAGTGATGGGATTTGTGACTTAGGAAAAAGTTGACTTAGGGCAAGGATATCAGAATGGAATCCGTTCGTAAGTTGTAGAGCATCTTCATAATGTTCATCGTGATAAGGAATTTTTGGTTTTTGCTTGAGCGATGTCCTTCAGGGCAAACTGTATTGCTGTTGGTGACCCCCTGTACTGTTCTGTTTGTTTGAGAGTTTCTAGCCCACATGTACACTCATTGCAAGGATTGCTGATGAGCTGTGATGGCTTTTCCCAGAGTCCTGTGTCCAGAGCCTCTCACTGGTAGCGCCATTGACAGCACTTCCAAGGCAGGACACAATTGTACTTGTAAAGGTCTTTATTTGCAAATGATGAATGAATATTGGTATATATTCTTTGTGTACATGTAAGCAGTGCACACGTGTAAACTGTGCTACTTGCATGGAAGTCATTATTATTAGTAGGTTTCCCAAATGGAATCAAGAGATGGAATGTCTGGGAAGTAAACTTGAAAGTATGTATGTTTTTTTGGTTTTTTGGGGAGTGGAACTATGTAATGAAAGGCTGTGTATTATGAAGAATGTAAGAATGCACATACCTGTGGTTTGGTTACTACATGTAAGGAGGTGTGGTTCTTGGAGTTTTTCTGTCTTGATAACTTTACTGGTTCTCCCCATTTTCATCAATGTCAGTTCCAGTGCAGAGTTGTGGTTGTCTGGATCTTAAAAACTCAGGGCAGAAGACAGGCTGCACTGGATGTCAGTTTTCCACAGAGCAGTCACATATGCTCTTTTCTTGGCAGCACACAAATACAGCAATTTAAAGTCCCTGTGGATGCTTCTGCAACCATGGGAAGAGCTTGAGAACTCCACAAAGATAGCTGTAGATTCAAACCACTCCCCAAGTGTTGAAAAATATCAGCCCTATCTACTGCATCATTGTGCTACCCATACCTGATTTATTGTTTTGCTTTATTAAGACTTTGAAGGCCACTGATTGATGCTCAACCATCATGACTCTGAGTCCAGGCTGAATTTGGTATTCCTACAAAGAGATGCTGAAACACCGATGAGAGGTATTCCTGTGGAAAGCCTGTGTGGATCTGAATCATCTGAGATCCTCTTTGTTGTCTGTATCTGTAGTTATCCAAGGGAGCCTGAGATGATTTGCTGTGGCACCCAGTCCTACAATTTGTCAGATTCAACACAGAAGTGCTGCTCCGGTCAGCTGCATAAACTGAGCTGTCTGACAAAGAAGGCTGAGTGCTGCGGGACACAGCTGATAAAGAACAATACCATGCAGCAGTGCTGCAGGTCCTCTCAGTTGGAGCTGATCTACAATTCCCAGCCTGATTTTTCCTGTTGTGGATACCGGTACTACAATGCCTCTGAGTTCTTGTGCTGCGCAGAGATTGTGTACAGCAGACACACTTACAATGTCAACACCAGTTCTTGCTCTGCAGGTCAGTGCATATTTGTCCAATATACTGGTATTTTAATTTCCTTTTTCAATATTTTCTGCTCACAGGGCTTTCATTCTTTGACTATTCCATTAGGGTTTCACAGACCTTTGGAAATTTATTCTAGTTCTAAAACAAGAAAAGAATAGATTTTTTTTTAAATTTTTTTTAAAGGAATGTGTGGGTACTGCCCCAGTCAGGACTGTTAACAATTAGCTCGTAAATTTCCCTTTGCAATGTTATTGAAATCTTGTGGAAGAAATTTCACTTATACTCTGAAACATTTTGGGAACAACCTCCTCTAAATTCCTGCCTTAAAATTAAATGCATGCTTTCTCAAGAACTTTTTATGGGTTTGGCTTTGGCTTTACAATGGTCAACATTTTCATTAGATCTCTAGTTAAAAAAAAAAAGAATAATAATAAATAATGTTATCTGATGTACACAGTGATCCAAAGTGCATTTCACAGCAGGTTAAGAGCTTAAGATGCAAGATGAGATTGTAGGAGCGGGGTTTGCGTGTCTGATGTTACTACGTTTTACAGTGAAAAGTTAACTTTCAAAATTGTCCTGTAGTTTCTGATCATTGCACCACCCTAAGGCATATTCACTCATATAACTAAGATAAAATTCTTCGTGGTCAATAATAATTAGAGCATATTGAAATAAAACAATTTATTCTAAGTTGGTTCAAAATAAAATTCAACTCTCAGGATATGGGAAAGGGATTAACTTGTTAAGCATGTCTGAAGTTAATCTGTCAAGGCTAGAATAAACTTGTGTAACCGCTCACCTCTGATCGTTCTAAACCAAACAAGCTTATTGCAGAGGGAGAAGTTAATCCATACGGCATCAACACAACACCCATCTTTTGCCAGTTATGCACATGGTGAGACACAATAATGATGTGTGATTGCTAAAGGTGACAGTAAAAGTGACAGTGGCCAGTGAAATCTGCAGAGAGCATCAAGTTGGGTCCCTTGTGTTTTGCTGTAAATGTGACTTGACTGGTTTTGCGCGCAGTTAAAACATCAAAAGAGACAAATGTACTCAAGGTGAAGGTACTTAAATGTCCTTGAGGAAAAAGTTAATAATATTGGTACCAAAAGTTTACTGAAGTACAGCTAACAGAGTAAATGTGAGTCATCACCACCAGCCATTGCTTACTGGGGTACAGTGTCATACGCTGATAGACTAAGAAGAACTACAGGTGAGCAACAACTGACACAATTAATAATTTTATTAATTTTACGCATACAAAAGTACTCTGTGCCTGAGAGGTTAGCGGGGGGGGTCATGGAGGGATGCCAGAAAAATGCTAGACAGTGATGTCAAAATATAGATCTTTAACAGTGATTGATGTGCATTTAATGCTTTTATTCAAACATTTTTGTCAAGATCCTGATTTGTCTTCTCCAGGACACGTTAGGCACTGTACTCCTCTGAATTTGAAGCGTCTCTGCTCAAGGTCCCGCAGTAAGCCAGGTAACGCCCATGTCTTAAGCATCCCTGTGTGTGGACTGTTGTAACTTCTCAGCTAGGCATAACACTTTCTCTTGACTAAGTTGCTGTTTACATTCTCATGATCCTGTGCTAATACTCAGGATTAGACAAACTCCCATGTTACTGCTTTGGGCCTGTATTTATTTTTCTTAGATCACATTTTTGAGTATACAAATAAATCTTTCCAAGTTTTGGAATTCTGTAGCTTTTATAAATACTTTACAGTTTATAGTCTACAGAAAGTTTTACCTGGAATTTGTAGGCATATGTATCCCACATTCAGAAAGATCTCAGTAGTCCCCTGTTAAAGACCCCTTTACTGCACTGAATGTGATACAGGAGGAAGAACTGAACAAAAGTGTTGTTCTTTCTCTCCTTTCTTTGAGGTGATGCAGTTAAGATAGGCACGCTGGAGGCAGCATGGCAGGAGAAGAACCACCGACGCATCAGGCTGACCAACGTGTTCGTTGTCCAGCAGAATAAGTTTGCTGTGGAACCAGAGGCCTTGATCTCTGTGGACCACTGCAGCTGCCCAGAGCTGGTCATTGGTAGGCAGTACCTCTGGTCAGAGGCCAGGGATAACAAAAAATCCCTCTGGTACCCTACTCAGGAATTCCAGGGCTCCCTGCTCCACATTTTGCTGTCGGCATGCGAATGATACTGGAGTTATGCCAACTGCTCAGCTTAGCACCCTAAGAATTTTTCTGCACTTGTTCAGTTCTCTATCCTCAAGGATACCTGAATTTCAAATCTAGTTATTGAGCAATAGTTTTAGTCATGGAAGTCGCCTCAGGCACTTTCATTTGGTAAATGAACGCATCAATGGTATTAGTCTGACAAAATTGTGTAATGTGCTTATAGTTGTTATAAAAAGGGATTTAAAAATGTGAAAAAATTGAGGAAAAAGTACTTAAAGGGAATTTTTTTTTAGTTTCTGTAAGTAAATCTGTTCCCTTTGTGGTTCTTTTGATTGGTTTCAATAAAAAAAAAATACTGCTAATACAGGAACAAGCATAAACTGAAATCACAGAAAGTATGTATAATCTCTGTGGTTTTATATTTGCGCACTTGGCTTTTTTGACTAATTTGAAAGATAAATAACAGGTGGAGCCATAATATAATAAATTGATCTGCAGCCTACCCAGCTCAACAGTGGCATGTATGAAATTGCCAGTTTAAATGTGACATTTTACTGTACATTCATAGAGACCTACAGTAAACTTGGAACTGGTTTCTAAGTGGGCGGTGAGTCAAGTGAACGAAACAGTCAAATAGCGTTTGAGGTTGACAGTGTAAAGAGCACTATGTATAGGAAATATCTAGGATCCTTTGCATGGGGAAGCAGAACATACTTTAATTTTAAAATACACCTGAAATGTGAGATGATGTGTTTTCCTGCCTGTAATGTTACTACAGTAAAGCTGATATAAAGTAAAAAGCTAGCTTGCACTTGCACCCATGAGGGCAAGAAAGGGGTACAAAAGTGGCAAGTGTGAAGTCACATTTGTCTTTCATGTTCTTTATATGGCAAGGCAGATTAGCTGAATCAGTTCTATAAGCTTGAGTCATTTATCATATGTGAAGACTATAGCCAAGCTCCACAACTTCTACCGTGTTTTGCATCATGTCACTTCTGGACATTTGGTTAGCTATAACTGTCCCATAAGCTGGAGTTGTTGAGTAAACCAGAGTACCTTTCAGGGTTTTTTTTTTTTTTTTTTTTGGAAGAATACTCATATTTGAACATTTATTCTATTGTGACATTACAAAGTACTGTGACATTACAAAAGACTCTGCAAAGACTTGGGTGAGTTTTTTTCTTTTTTATTTACTTAAATACAGTGCTGCAGATGTCTCCAGCCCTCAAATGGGTGCTAAATCCATCAGGTTAATATTGTGCCTTTCAATTCATAATATTTGATAACTTATAGGAAACATTTAAATTAATTTTTAAAATTATTGATAATGTTTTAATTATAATGTAAATATATTTTTCTACTTGAACACTAACAGAATGTTTTTTGGGGGCTCTCCATATTTATGGTGTTACCAAGAGTATTTTGTGTCTGTAACTAATGCTAAAGAGAAATGTTAGTACAAACATCTCTTTGCATGTTGTTCACCATTGCCATTAGAAAACCAGTTAAACTGACACCCAAAGATGACTTAGGAAATGTACTGTAGTTCTGTTTGACGAGAACTGACAATGGGCTTTTTGCCTATTTTTTGTGAAACCAAGGGACACCAGTGACAGAAACTATTATCTTGCTGTTATTTTATTATTTTTCATGTATGTTAAGCTTTACCAAAGTGTATTAATGTATTACTATAAATATGTACTTATCTTTATAGTCAATAAAAGCATTAAAAAAGTTCCTTTCTGCTTGGTGTTTTTATAAAATCTCTGCCAGATCAGTATCTCACCTTAGACCTGTGTGCAGCTGTGGAAACTGTAAATCTTCTGATCTACTGTACAAATCTTCTTCATCTTTTGGCTGCTCCCGTTAGGGGTCGCAACAGCGGATCATTTGTTTCCACTTCTGATCTACTGTACAAATACTTTATTTAATGTTGTGTTTATGTTATTAATGGGAGGCTGAAAAGGCCAAAAAAGCAATTAAAAAAGGATTGCTGCCACCCATATATGAAGTTCACTCAATAAATATGTGTTTGGCTCACATATGACTCATTCACTTTTCTAGTAGAAAAATCTGACCCACATAGTAATTTAAATGGACTGGGGGATATGGTCACTTTCTTGGATTTTCTTAAGCAGTTCATGTGACCAACCCAAATAAATACTGCATATTTTTTTTCCAAATTTCATACTTTTTAGTATCTATGTATTTGTATTGTTACAGCAAACTGATTTTTTTTCTCCATGTAGCTTTGAATCAGTTCTGTTTCAAATTATATTAAAAATGTAAAAATATTCTCTTAGTCATTAGTGGCAACCACTTGTTCTGTGTTCTGTTTTGGAAGCACAGGGAAAAAGACTGCATTTGGGCTGTGAGGGGAAGCCCATGTGAATACGGGGACAGAACACAACCTTCACGCAGACTGAACTGGATTTGGACCTTTTCAGAACCCAACCCTACCAGTGCTGTTAGGAACCAGCGTTGCATGTTGCACCGTCATACAGCACATAAACCGGCAGGACAATAACGTAAGCTGAGGAAGCATATGACTGTCAAGGAATGTGCAAACACTCAGCTCCACACCAGAGTGCCAAACAGGGCATTCATGTTTACCTTTTACGTCACAGTAAGCTGGGGCTCCATATCTCCCAAAAACACTCTCAGCAGTAAAATACTAAAGTACTAAAAAAGTAGTAAGTGCATGTTAACCTTACTGTAAATACAGTGTTTTTCTCCTGAACATGTGCAGGTATTACAGTATATTTAATAACACACTGCCTGTTGATGGAAGCTTTTGAGCACAACAGCAATATTATTATTTTCAGCCTTGATACATCTCATACCGGACTGTCAAAAGTTCAGCTGAAGTGGGGACGTAATGTGTCACATCCACATTTAGGCTGATTCTAAAGTTTGAGCATGTTGCAGGGTTGCCAAGTAGCAGTCATTGTTCCCTAGGACCTAATGTTCCAGGAGTCTTTTTGACTTTACAGATGCTTGTCCCCATTTCTGGAATACGTGTTTCTGCATCATCAACATAGTAGGTACAGCTAACGTTCTTGTGACCATTGATTCTCACTTGCTGTCTGCAGATACGTGTCATTTGAAAATTATTCAAGAAACATAGGGCCCAAGACCAGACTAAGGGAACACACAGACGCTTGGAGGAAAGCCAGATGAACACAGAGTGAACAACAAAACACCACATGGACTATTGAGATCACCATATATGATTTATCATTATTGATTCATCATTAGTAATGTTTTATAATTGTTTTTTTTATTTAGAAATCATAATGGTAAGACAGTACGGCCCTGCATGTGACTTCAGCCAGCATCTTTTAGAGTAAATCCTACCCCTGAACATTTCTTGTTACACCATTAACACTCCTCATGCACACAGGGCAAAGTGTAAAGATCTGAGCAGCCAAAAAATTCTTTTGAAAATCTAAAAGAATAATTCCTTCTCAGCCTCATTTCACTAGGGCTCATTTTCTTAACTTTTGGTAAACAATTGTCATATTTTACTGCAACTGAGTGCTTCTTCTCAGTTCCCAGAAGGAGGTTGTGATAATTCAAGTTTTTTTGGGCTTAAAATATGTTTTATGTCACCTCTGTTTTCATTAGATTACAAAGGATTGCAACACTATGGCACAATTGCAAAGCAGTTCTGTGTCAGCAAAAATTAAAACAAAAAGGCCAGTAAAGTGAACCTGATACTGTATGTAATTCAAGTACAGCATTTGACTGCCAAAATAAACTGTGGGGCTAATTTTGAAAATATATTTTTTGTGTTGTCTTATTAGATGTAGCAATGAATAAATAGAGAACCTTAATCTCACCCGATCAACATCATCCACTGCTATGATTGTGACTGTTGTCTTTGTATTAAATACATTGTGTTAAGTACAGGAATCACTGACTATTCAAACGGCCACTATCTGAATATTCACTTCAATGAATTTCAAAAATATGTTGCTAAGATTCACTATCAACTGAAAATTCATTATAATAAATCTGCACCCAAAAACAGCCACAACATTAACACCACTGACAGGTGAAGTGAGTAAAATCGATTATCCCATTGCAATGGCAACTGGTCCGATCCCACAGAAGAGCTGCTATAGCATGAATTGCTGAAAATCTTAATGCTGGCCATGATAGAAAGGTGTCAGAACACACACACACATAGTGCATTGCTGCTTGCTGGGTATGGGGCTGTGTTGCCGCAGACTGGTCTGAGTGCCTGTGCTGACCCATGTCCACCGCCGAAAGCCCCTACAATGGGCACATGAGTGTCAGAACTGGACAATGAACCAATGGAAGAAGGTGGCCTGGTCTGACAAATCATGTTTTCCTTTTAGATCATGTGGATGGCTGGGTCTGTGTGCGTTGTTTACCTGGGGAGGAGATGGGAGCAGGATGCACTATGAAAAGAATGCAAGTAGGCGGAGGCAGTGTGATGCTCTGGGCAATGTTCTGCTGGGAAACTTTGAGTTCTGGCATTCATGTGATTGTTACTTTGACATCTACCACCTACCTAAGCATTCATGCAGACCACATACACACTTTCATGGCAAAAGCATTCCCTGATGGCAGCAGCCCTTTGTGCAGGAATGGTTTGAGAAACATGACAAAGAATTCAGGGTGTTGTCTCAGCCTTCAAAATTCCCCAGATCGGAATCCAATTGAGCATCTCTGGAAAAAACATGTCGGAGCCAAGGAGGCCCCACCTCGCAACTAACTGGATTCAAAGAATCTGCTGCTAACATCTTGGTGCCAGATAACACAACATACCTTCAGAGGTCTTGTGGAGTCCATGCCTCAATGGGTCAGAGCTGTTTTGGCAACATGAGGGGGACCTACACACTATTAGGCAGGTAGTTTAAATGATATTTGGGGAAACTGGTTGGAGAGGTGGAATCAGATAGGAATTCATAATTCATTTTCTGAAAGAAAGCAATGAAATACAGGCTTCCACTACTTGAAATTTCATTATTAGCTGTGTTTTCAAGAACATATTAGATTCAGACAACAAGGAACACCTGTGTCTAAACTGCAATTCAAATGTCAACTTTGTAAAGTAAAGCCCTACTCATGCACTGGCAGATCTTCTGACGGTTGTGAGCAGTTTATGGATAGGATAAGGGTACAGGATGGCATTGAGTTTCAGCAGAAGACTTCATTAGCATAAAAATAGAGTAAAAATTCTGTTTTGTTAATAAACAGACACAAAATCAAAGAGTTCAAGGTTCAAAGTTCAAAGAGTTTTATTGTCACGTACATAGTAACCGAGTATACCATGTAGTGAAATGTGGTGCCCTGAATCAAGAGGAGACTGTGCGTGGTTACATTCCAGAAAAAAAGAAAATTTACGAGTAAGAAAACAAACAACAAAACAGACAGTCAGACTTCATAGGGTACATTTTCAGTACATTTACATTTTCATCCATCGTGTCGGCGCCATCTTGGATTATATGAGAATAAACTATAAAACAGTAAAACACAGGATGCCACAGTCCCCCACGTCCCGCTGGAAGATCACTGCCTCTCCCAGATCAGCCAGGCCGTTCTCCGACGGCTGGACGTTCGCGAGCAGAATGGGGCGCGGGTCCCCCGATGTTTCTTGTGTGCGTCCTAGACCACTGTGTCACATGCGTCACAGTAGGGCACTTGTTTCTATTCCTGACCTTACTCTGCAGGTGTTTTCCCACAGTAAACATTGTGATCTGTCCCTTTGCACTAGGCATCTGATCACTAGTCCTACTGATTTCCTTTCCCAGGTTCTCTTCAACTGAAGTACTGGTTACAGTCCTCATTTATTGATTATTTCCCACTATACATTGCAGGGTCAAGGTTGTGCAGAGCCTATCCTGTAAGCTTAAGGTGCGAGTGAGAGCACATCTTGAACAGGACAATAGTCCATCACAGAGTCTGGTCATAAACATCTAAAATTGTTTCTGCTGTGAGCACAAAATAGAAGGTGGCATACCTCAGCTTGGATAAACCAGGTTTCCAGTTAGCACAAATATTATAATATAAGATAATCTATAATACCAGCTCTGAAGTCCTAGGTCTTCTTTATGTGAAGACATTTGGGGTGATGGTCTGTCCTTTGGCCTGGTCACATGAGTGGCTCTAAGGTTTTCATTTAAACAAAAATTGTGTAGTTTTTATGACTTCACTTGGCTGAAATCTGATGTGGGATGGAAAGTTGTGTGATTCCCCAGACGTAAGCAAACATGCGAGTTTGCACGTAAGTTTTTAACATGCCGCTTCAGTAACTGCTCTGTTTTTTGGGTGGAACATAATCTATTTTTCTGTCTGTGAAAGGCCCCTTCTACTCCCGCACACATCTGGTGCTGTGATGTTTTTTCAGACTTTGTGCCTTCAGAAAAATTAGGCCTTGAAAGAACAAAATGCTTCTGCAGTCAAATCAACTTTTTTCCATGAGCGTTCCTCTATTGCTTTGCTATTGTTTAATACTGTGTGTCTACTTCATAAATGAAACCAGATGGAATAAATGTAGCAGGTAAGCACTTATTTTTTGATGACTAAGAAAAATTGGAAAAACCTCAGTAGCAGAGGCAGCTTTTTTCCTCACAGGAGGCACACCAGAGCAGCACCTAACCTTTATAGAAACCCCATGCTGTCACTAAGCTTCTGAAAAAATAAACACTTAACAGCTCCTTGGTCTGCTGCCTGGGGCAATATTCTGATGTTAAATATTTCCAGCACCTTTATTTTTTTATGCTCATGATTGTCACCTTTGCCTCCGAAACCAAAAGCCAACAAATTTTCTTACCAAATTTAAGTGTCACCTTGCCTCATTGCTACCGCTACATTTATGTCTGCTGTGAAAGCTGAGAACTCCTCAAATTCACATCTCTTTCAAGTCAGCGTTCGCTTTCACACAGATCAGTCAGATCGATTACTAGAATTTTATACCAGCTTCCTGGTTTCAGTCAGTCCAGGTCAGAACAGAAAGGCAAGACAAGAACAAAAGCAAAGATCTCTCAATCCACAGTTCACAAGCATCATCCAACCATTCTGTACAGCCTGCTGCCAATTTGCAGACAAATGGGAAAAACACCTCCCAAATGGAGCACATCCTCACCCCAAAAGCCTTGAAACTGCCACTGTAGCAAGATGTCAAATATTATTTTGTAGTGTTTGAGTAATGAAATATGAACAAATGTTTCGTATTCATGTCATCATATTTCCGTTTTTCATTTCCTTTAAAATATCTATAAATAATTACCTCGCCTTATTTTGGTTCTTATAATTTAGCGCTGGGGAAAATGTGTTTACAATAAAAATGCTGAAGCCTAGTTTTTAGTTCAGGCATTGTAAACTTGCAGCTTTTGATTTATATTCTTTTCCAAGTCAACACATACGCGACTAAGATACTGGTTTTTCCCTGCAAGGCCGTCGAGTCTGGCACCGCCGAGTCTGGCACCGCCTTTAACTGCCTGTATCCTCACTAACAAGCAAAATTATACTCTGCCTACATAGGATGTAGTTTGCTCACAGTGCAGGAGATGTGTCTGGAACCCAAGCAGCTGAGCAACTGACATGTAAACCACTGCAGTGAATCATTTCTTACCAATATTCAAGTTAGGTCTAATTCATACTTCCTTCTTTTTGTATTTGAGGAGCTGATGCTTATCGATGTAGCAAATTTTTTGTTTTCGTTCCTGGGAGGTTGGTATCGTGGAAATACCATCATTGTGGTGAGACTTCCAGTCTTAGAGTTGCATTGCTGCAGTCTAGACAGTCGTTCTCTGGATGCATTTTTGGCAGGAGCTCACATCTCTGTCCGACAGTCAAGTCATACTTTTGCTTAATATTATGAAATGCCAGCAGCTGTACCTCAAATTTTGCTTTCATAGACTAAAATCTGTCTCAGGAGACATTCTATGCTAAATATTTCCGCAATAGGATATGTGGGGGTGTGGGGACATACTGGTACTTGTACCTTTAGAGATTTATTTTTCCTACTTTCTCCACAGCTGCGAGTTTTTCTACTCACCTCTCTATGACTGTCAGCTGTTAACTACTACTATTGAACCTCTGTCTGATGTATTACACACTATAACACACATCAGTACCCTGGTATCACAGAGGACGTGATCCAAACAACGTGGGTTTCCTACTCCCACAGCAGCTGACAGAACATCTGGCCATGCATTCTGGCTGTGGGCCCAGATTCTGTAAAGAGCTTGAAAATATTCACTGTAAGATAATGTTTTGGTTTAAAGGAATTTAAAATATAAACTACCAAAGCTTCACCCACACATACCCTGTTTGCATATCCAACTGAATGTTTAAATTATTGAAGCACTATGACCATGATTCATCAAACCTGATGAGAAACTTCTACAATTCCCTGCTACTTGTTCATGTGACTCACTTGTGCAGTCACAAGCACTACCAAGCTCTGTGTCGCTGTTCTATTAAATTTTGTCACATTTTTTGAGATTTTTTTTGTAGTCTGTCTAATTTCAGTAATTTTAAATATTAGCTTCCATTTTAATGGTCAGCTTATGCTGGCTGCCAAATAAATATAAACCTGCAATTTATGTTTATAACCAACTTAAGATATTTGGCAGCTGGGGGTGGGTACTTTGATATCCCTCACCCTCCCTGACACTCTGTGCAGCAGCTAATTCAAGGAAAGTCAATAATAGGCAAAAAAAAGTCAAATGAAAACAGGTTTTTCTTTTACTGCATTTCTTATATTACAATGTACACTCACTGGCCACTTTATTAGGTACACCTGTTCAACTGCTTCTTAATGCAAATATCTAATCAGCCAATCACATGACAGCAACTGGATGCATTTAAGCATGTAGACATTGTCAAGACAACCTGCTGAAGTTTAAATTGAGCATCACAATGGGGAAGAAAGGTGATTCAAGTAACTTTGAATGTGGCATGGTTGTTGGTGCCAGGAGGGCTGGTCTGAGTATTTCAGAAACTGCTGGTCTACTGGGATTTTCATGCGCAAGCATCTCTAGGGTTTACAGAGAATGGTCTGAAAAAAGGGGAAAATATTCAGTGAGCAGCAGTTCTCTGGGTGAAAATGTCTTGTTGATGACAGAGATCAGAGGAGAATGGCCAGACTGGTTCGAGCTGATAGGAAGGCAACAGTAACTCAAATAACCACTCGTTACAACCAAGGTATGCAAAAGTGCATCTCTGAATGCCCAACATGTTGAACCTTGAAGCAGATGGGTTACAGCAGCAGGAGACCACAGCAGGTGCCAGTCCTGTCAGCTAAGAACAGGTAGCTGAGGCTATAATTTGCACAGGCTCCCAAAAATTAGACAATAGACGATTGGAAAAATTTTGCCTGGTCAGATGAGTCTTGATATTTTCTCGGGACACTTTGGGCCCCTTAGTACAAATTGAGCATTGTTTAAATGCCACAGCTTACCTGAGTATTGCTGTTGACCATGTCCAGAATATTTGTGGAAGGAGTTTACTCTGAGAAAACAGTGATTTATAGTGACCATTTACATATAATAGTGATGTAGTCAAAGGGGTCATAAGTGAAAGCAAATGTATTGTGTCTGAAGCCAAGTCCAACTGTCTAGCTATCTGACTCCATGAAGTAAACATAGCAAAGCAAAACAGACTTATTTCCTTTCAATTTGGAGTCTCCCCAGGCCTAATTGCAAAGCATGGAAGAGACATAAACCCACATCTTGACTCTGGGCCATTACATTTCTCCATCCCACAAAAGCTTTTATTTGGTAAAAATAGGTTAAGATTTACAAAAAAGAAGTTAATGCACAGACATCGTTGACAGCATCTTGGCACTCTTAGAAGCTTCTAGAATGACTGAAAGGTTATGGGAAAGGTTATGAAATATTTTCATAAAAACTGCAAGTGTCCAAAGGTTTCCAAAAATTGTCTCACCTCGCATTTTGTCTCCACTACTCGAATATGAGAGACAACAGCCACTTTCTCAGATACAGGGCACACCTTGCCCTGTCCTACAACTTTCTGATCCCTGTCGTGCTTAGCTTGAGCCACAACACATGTGGGGTACATTGTCTCATCATTGCCATTTGTTCTTGTGCTGAGGGGAAAGACCAGGGAGCGGTGCATCTCTAGAACGGACCATATTTTACCACCTGCCAGACCAATCCCCAATATCAGAGTTGTCCCTTCCATTGGCAATTTTGGGACAATTGCAACCTCAACATACACAGTTAAAAGCTCTGTGGCCAGATACACCCTGTGTACAGGTAAGCTAATATAACCAAACTCAGTTTCCTGCATAGTTATGTATCTATAACAACACGCACCATATTTACCTAAAATCAACATCTGAGTGGCCCCAAAATGGCTACTTCCACTCAAAATCCTTAGTCAAAGCAGCACTCCCCTTGAAGATAAACACTGCCATTGCAGGATCCACCACATCACAGTGGTCCACACTGCAACTCAAGGCATCAATTATCTTGACACAGCTTACTCCTTTGGTGGGCAACTTACGTTGCTCCTTCTTACACCGAACAGGGCATTTGGCTGTCATGTGTCCTCTGTAGTGACAACAAAATCATTCAGGTGACAGTGGTCTGGTGTAGCTCTTCACAGGGTTGGGTTTGGAAGGGTCGGTCATGATTTTTTCTATTGACCACCAATGAACTTGTGTCATCAGCAATGCCCACTGGAGCAACAGCCAAGTAGGGAGTTAAAACAAACTCATCAGCCAAAGGAGAAGCTGCTTCTAAAGTGTCAACCTTTTGCTCATTTATATATAATACCACACATTCAGGCAGATAGTTTGCCAAGGAAAAGGTCGTTCTTTTGGATAAACGGTTATCTGCCTGTAAAGTGACTGACTTCGAAGCGTTAAAAACACTTACAATAAAATCTGTGTTTTTAAATGCCTGTGCTGGACTCCCTCTGCTTCTTAAATTCTATCTGTAAGTTTCTGGAACCAACTCATACACTCAAATTTCAGTTCTTCAGTATCTTTAAGCTTCTCGCACCAACTCAACACCAAACTTCAGTTTATCGTAGTCTGAGTTGTCCAACAGGAACAAAGAAGCACTGACCTCCTGAATTTTCCTCACCTCTTTCCATTCCACTACCACACTCCAAATCTCCTTGGGCCACTGAAACAACATGGGAAGGCCTTCAAAAGTGGAAAAGTATGAATCACCACCCTCCATTTCTCTAAAGGTCAGCAGGATATAAACATATTTAGTCATGTTCATCACAGGAAAAGTGACAGCAGAAGAATGCCTTAGTAGTTGGTAGCACAGACACCACTATGCGGGCAAATCTGTGTGTGCAGAACAAAGCAGGCCAAAGTCTTGACCAAGGCTCTTGTGTAATCTGTTATGGGACTTCCTAGCAGAGGAGTATGTTTTCCAGATGCCTCTGTGTCTTGTTCTGGAGTTCAGGGCCCTTTAGGCATCCATATGTAGCCCTGTATCAGTATCATAAAAGCATATCCTCACAAACCTTGTAACCATAACATTTGTACAGCTCCCAGAGCTCAAGAAATCAGGTTGTAGACTAGAGGGTCCAGGTTTCCAGCATCACATGTCACCTGGTGCTTGGTGCTTGGTGCTTGGTACACCTTCTATTCTCTTCAGTTTTGTTAATCTGTTGTAGTAATATCTTCAGCACAAGAGCTGCAGAGGCTGTCGCAACGTGCGTGGGTCTCCAAGTTACAACTCTGTCTTTATCCACTATGCGACCAGCTGCCCTGTTTACATCTGTAAAGAGGCCTGGCACTGCAGCCCATGTGTCACTCCTCATTTAATCTAAACAGCTCTAAATCCACATAAGTGGTTCCTCATGCATTTAGCTGCTGGTGTGCACAAATCTGAATGTTTTACATCACGACCAAGTGTGAAAATGTAGGATTTGTTTAGGTATTTAGAGTTTTTCTCTGAACCTCATTGACTGACACATCCAAGTGTTCTGCTGCCTTTCCTTTTTTTTTATGGGATACCGATTTGGAGCAGTCGTTCAGTCCGCTTTCCTCATGCTCAGGAAATGACACAATTCCGGTGGCAACCTCTCACACTTTATCAGATGAAAGTTCACATGGGAAGTCAGAGTAAGGGAATGATGCAATTCCTTTTACAATTTTTCCCAGACCAGGTGGTTAATTTGCACAGCTCAGCAAGCAATAGAAATAACAATGTCTGATGCAAGAAAAATCCCAGTTTTTGATGTTGTAAGAAACCAGCACATACAAACTAACTAACATCATCTTACTGTCCTGCACATATACACATTTCCATGACCAGAAAGCTGTGTTTCCAGCGCAGGGTCTCCTACCCCAGTTTGCGATTAGGATTTCTGCATGAAGAACAGTCTATGAATGCCCACTGAGCTATTATTTCCAGCAGACCCTGTAGAATTGTTTTAATGACAAAAAAAATTGAAATCCTGAACTTTTTTTGAAGGTTCTTGTCGCTTATGTGTTCTAGACTTAAATTATTTCATTTCTGTGGTGTTGTATGTGGCTGAGATTGTTTGCTCCACAAATACATTGTGTTGTTTTATTTCTCTTGCTGATTTTTACTGATGCAATTCTTGAGCAATACATCCGCCACCTGGGTCACACATCTAACTCAGATCCTTTTTTTAGCTTTAAAATCCCAGCAGAGTAAATTATAGGAAAGAAGTACACTACTCAGCAAAAATGTGAACACAAGCCTTTGTCCTGCCATCCTCCTTATATTTAGGTGGTAAAACATTTATTTCTATGACAAAGTTGTCATTTTTAAACATTTTTTTGTAGGTAGCATAAAACACGCAAAAACACTTAGCAGGGGGGTAACAGTTGTCTCCATCCTGCATGAAAATCACTGTGTTAGCAGTCCACCCACGAATCTCCTTTAAGAAGATGAAGCATCTTCACCCCACCTGCTTTTCACCAGGTTGATGGGACAAAAGAAACTCTTGCCAAATGGATAGTAGTCCCTGCAAAATGCTAGAAAGTTCTGCCTTAGAATAAGAAAGGGAAAAGGAAAATGATCCTCTAACTCTTCAAGCAGTACTCTCCAGTTTATAAACATTTAATGGGACATTAGAAAGTGACTATTATCGAACAGCTTTGCCTTTGCCAGAAATACTTGCTTCCAGTTTTGTTTTTTCTACAGGCACTGAGCAGGGGAAGATTTTGTTACAAGACAACCACTAAACCTTTGGTTCCCTCAGACTTTCTGCCCCCTACTGGCACTGTTGTAACACCAAAGGCCTCCTTCAGATCCAGTTCCAGGCCACCTGAAACTCACCTGAAGGTTCATGGGATTTTAGAGCCTTATTTGACCATGTATCATTTATGTCTGTATATTATGCACACTATATGGACAAAAGTATGTGGACGTCTGAGCATCACACCCATCTGTGCTTGCTGAACATCCCATTCCAAACCCATGGGCATTAATATGGAGTTATGCCCCCCTTTGCTGCTGTAACAGCTTTCACCCTTCTGGGAAGGCTTTCCAACAGATTCTGGGAATTTGTGCCCATTCGGCCATGTGAGCAGGAAGGCCCGATTATGATCAGTGTTCTAGTTCATCCCAAAGACCTTCAGTGGACCTGAGGTTAGGGCTTTGTTTAGCCACTGAAATTTTCCGACACCAGCCTGGGCCAACTACAGTATGTGTTTATGGAGTTCACTTTGTCCGTGGGGGCGGGGCACAGTCATACAGGAGCAGGAAAGGAACTTCCTCAGATGGTGGCCACAAAGTTGGAAGCACACAATTGTCTACAAAGTATTTGTATGCTGCGTGGGTGTAGCTGTCATTAGAAAGGGATCCACATACTTCTGGCCATGCAGTGTATTTTTGATAAACTTGTGGATTAGGTGATTGGATCACAGTGGCCCGGTTTTTTACATTGCCTACAAAAAGCAGCTGTACAGGCCAGCGGTACCAACTAAACAATCCAGTTGAGGTTTTCCATCATTTTGTATTAGCAGGGTCTTAAACATACTGGCGTTGTTAGGAGTTCAGTAACTACACGGGCACTGCAAACATAAAGGAGCATTGAGGAAATGTATTTTCTTTTTTAAGTACAATGATTTTCCAGACGTCAGAGCAGCAACCAGCCTCCGGGCAAGGGAAAAGGAAATAAAGGATATTTATGTAGACTGCCAGACTGAACAGACTCCCATCTATCAGCAGAAAAGATGAGGATGTGATAGTCACAGTGGCTCTTTGACAAATGAAAAAGAAAGAGAACGGTGTCTGCTGTCTCGGGTCGAGCTGACGGCAATATCACAAAGAAAAGCACCGAGGTCAGATTTTTCAGAAACATGCAGTTTTTAATGTACATATGCAGAAAAAAGCAATGCAAAAAATACAATTTGATTTAAATTCCCCTCTTTTTTACTAATTTGTCATTCATCCTTCCTTTCCCCTTAAATGCTGGTTTTGCACTAAGATTGTACCTGGCATAGCTAAGTAACAAAAACAGGCCCTGCATTATTTATCCAGCGCGCCGGTTGTCTTTCACCTCGCAAAAATAGCTAAGCTTAGCTCTGCAGTCCACACATTTCAGCCGCCCATTTCCTGAGAGAGAGAAAAAGAGACACAAAGACATTAAAGGTACTTCATCTATATCAAAACTGCATTTATAGCTATTATTACTTGTACTTTGCATTATCATTAATATCAGTATGTATTGAAATTTTATGAAAAGAATGCAGTTGCATTGTTTTATGAGGGCTGACCAGAAAATCCAGACATTTTTCTAGTTCTATTTTTTGAGCAACCCTTGTATGTGCTCTTTCGTCACTCTTATTCCGTTAGGATGCCAATTTTGCTTTTCATAACGTGCAATAGCAGAAAGTAGTTTCTGTGCCGTGGTCACAGTTTCTGAAGAATTCGATGCTGCACAAGGCCACCTGTCTGAAAGCTGAGAGCCCAGACTTCTAAGATGACTTCACATCATTAATACATAAGTTTTTTTTTTTTTTTCCCCCACTTCACTTTTGTTTTCCTTCACATTCCTCCAATGCGGGCTTACCCTCAATTTGCACACAGCAGTATTCATGGAGTCCTTCAATCTTTGATGGAAAATCATGCGCCCAGTTGTTTTGCCATTTGAGATTCCCACTTGACTTTGGAACAGAAAAATAAAAAAAGAGAGAGAAGTGTGAGCAGACAGAGTCAGAGAGTGAATTTAAGATCTCAGATTATTTTTTAGCCAACTCTTATACCAACCTGCCTTAACTTTATTTGTCTGATGAACTACTGACATCCTGGCTCCAAACATCACTTAAGACAAATGTTATGTTTTCTTTTAATTTTTTCTACCTTTTATTGTTGGTCTTTTTTATAGTTGCAGTATTTCAGGCCTTTAAGATCAGAACAGGTATTACCCCACGTTGAAGTCCAATCCATGCAGCGCTGTTGCTCAATTCCCGAAGCCGCCTTAGATGATGCTCTTTGGGAGCAGACACCAGGTGACACTGGAGATTGTTGTCAGTGCATTTTTTCTGGCACACAGAAAGCAATGCAAAGGTGAGCTGCAGGTAAGAGCCTACACTACAGTGCATCTCAGTTCAGTATGAAACAGCAAACACATTTTTGCTCTTTTTGGGCTTTTTTTGTTTGTGGATAAGGTCACACAGTGAGAACTTGTTTTAACAAAGTAACCTGACATTACAACCCAACAGTTTGTAGACTTTTATTTGCAGTCGCACAGGTTTGCTTCCCTCACCACTGCATTGTAGACAAATTTCAGCACAGACATATTTTACGAAATATTATTCACTTGGTACTCGACATGCCCTTTGCTGCACTAGTTTTGAGATGTGAATGTCATCCCAGCGGACAAAAAGAGCCTCAAAATGTACGTTTACTGCATATGTCCACCTGTTACTATAAGCAATTTATGATGCAATAAGCACATTTCGTAAGGTATGGGTTTGAGTATAAGTTTATTCTTACATGGCTTCAGAAAATTGAACAGGGAATGATTCTGAAGCACATTTTTGCTTTCCAGTGATATTTTCATTATTTGCAGATTTGCAAACATGTTTTTGCTGATTGACAGCACCAACTAAACTCTGCAAAACTTCAGCACAGTTTTAACACATGAGATTTCGCCATTCCATTCAATGCATTCATTTAAACACAGAGGCAAGACTACCTCAGCATTGTCGAAGGTCATATGCTCCTCAAAATGCTTGACGCAGTAGTTGTCAATGACGTCCCAGTCCCCAAAATTTGACTGGTTGCACTTTTCTGCAACCACAAAAAGCATAAATTGAAATGGATTGAATTTGCATGCACTGTTTCACCATAAACACACTGAAGTGGCCGTCCTTGAGAAAAATGACATCCAAAATCACATGCATGTGCTTACAAGCACCGTATTTTTTCCATACTGGTGGAGAAGTGTGACAACTATGTGCACTGTTGTCACGATTAACAGATAAATTTAACACCAATTTAAATTTAGGGGAACATTTACCACTGAAAAATGAGCACACTTTAAACATCTTTGCTAAATTTGGCATGGCCTTTTGATTAATAAAGAATTCTTTTTTTATTGTACACCCTTATACAGTAGGTGTACAATAAAAAAGATAATAAAGGTAAATTAAACATAAACAAATGTAAGATTTTTAAAAATGTGGGTATAAAAGATAAATGCAAATAAATAAATAAATAAATAAATAAATAAATAGCATACATGGGCACATGTACTGTACATATCCAATATAGTATTTAGTATGTAGAGTACATATTAGTTTATTATTGTAATACAATTCTGTACGTTGCTCTGCCGCTGTCAATGTCTACTTAGCAAATAATACAGTTGTTAAAGTCCCTGATGTTGGTTACTGACTATTTACAATCTGTAAGGAGCCACACCACTTAAATACTAAAAGAAATAAAAAAGTCACATGGACTCACTCATGTTACTGGCAGTGCTGAAAGCAGCCAAACAGCAGAGTAAGATCACAACGCCAACCTTCATCTTGACCTGCAAAAATCCAACAAAGAACCCTTAACCAGAAATGGATTAATAAGTCAATGCGAGAGGAAAGTTTTTACCCTTAATAAAATAGGTTTTTACCTGAGTGAATTTCAGGCTCTCTCTGAAAGGCTCTTGCTGTCTCAACTTTTTATTTCTCACTCCCCTTCAATCCTTCCCCAATTTCCTGAGCTCCTGTGTTATCATTTCATTCTTATCTGCACCAGTAATAGATGCAAATCTGCTGACATGTAATCATGATTGAAGGGTGAGATCTCCCAGGCTTCTTCATATTTACAAACACTCAGATTCCACAACCTGCCAACTCACTCTTTTTTGCGCAACACAATACAGAAATACTATTTTAGACTTGAACAACTTTAACTGATTTTGATATTACATCTGAATTTATAACCTTTTAACCACAATTTATATTTCTGAGTCATTCTAATCATGTTTCTAGTTTTAAAATAAAAAAAAGTTCTTGTTTGCTATAAAAAATCAAAAAGTACACATGATGCAGAAGTTCTCATGATATTATTTAAGGATACATAAATAGGCTAACCAGCTTTTGATCTCTCAAAAATGATTTTAGTTATATAAAAGCTTTTGTCAAAATACATCTATTGTACAAAGGTTACCTGTATCATATACTGTAACTTTTTCAGGCTGGGAGATGCACTGTAGGTTCAATAATAACTTCACTATTTTGCATGTACTTATTTTAGTGGAGCAAATATTAATGTTAACAATTAAGCAATAACCTTTCCGCTAAATTTATATATTACTCTTATGGGATTTTTGCACCCAAGGCATTTTTCTTTTCCAAAATGTGAAGAATCTTTTTCTAATGCTTCATCCTTCTGCCTCACTTGATTTCGATTTCAAATTCACCGCTGCTAGAAAATGACCACTTAAACAAAGCACACCTGTCTGATATGACTATTATGAGGGTGGTGTGGAAAGAAGATCTTCAGGTCACCCTCAGACCCCTCATGCCCAGGCCAGAGATTAGGCCATGTTGCATGTTTGGTAAAAAAAAAAAATGGATGAATCTTTTGAAGTTCAAGAATGATTTTTCCAATGGCAATGAAGAGTTTAATAGATTTTTTTACAAGTAGATCTTCAGCAACAAACGTTATAATAAGAAAATCTGCATATGAATAAGTTTCTTTAGGCATAAATTGTTATATTGCTGCTTGCAATAACAGCTATAAATGAATAAATATAATTTATTTATAATATCATTTACAAGTTAATATGGCAAATAAATATCCCTGATGCCTGCATATAGAGGTGGTCAGATCCCAACAGTAGAAAATTTTAAGTTATTTTTAGTCAGGGTTACAAGTTTCTTGTGTGAAATGGCTAGGTGTAGGGTAAGTTCCACTGAGCCAAATTTAACAGTACAGTAACTACTTGCATATTTTTCAAGGTGAAGAGGGCTACATATGTGGTTTGCAACTGCATTATTCTGCACATACAGATATATATCTTTGGATTGTGAACCCAGGGAAAACATGCAGACTCCACTTGCCCTGAGCTCATCGCAAACAGGTGTCCAAATGTGAAGCTCAAGAGCTCAGGAGCTGCTGTCTCCTTCTGTGCCTCAAAGCTACTAGTTTAGCTGCAACCCAACCCTGAATTCATTTGTGTCCTCCTTGAATAATGGAACTCCCACAAAAGGAAGATGGTCAAATGCACATTTCTCCCATTGTGCTGCTTTTAATTCTGTGGGCTACAGGCTTCATCTGCTGACATAACCTCTCTAGAGGATTGCAATAGCCTTCCAGTTCTGTTTACAGCACCAAGGCCTCATAGTGATGACGGGAATGCAACCATCATCATCATCATCATCATCGTCATCCAGCCATCTTACTCACTGTCACACCACAGTTCTTTGGTGAAGGTACTGCTGACCATGAAAGTGTAGGGTCCTCACACTCTCGGACAGCAGTCGCAGACACAAGCATGTAGTGCAAATAGCAACTTTAATGTTCTAGTAAGTTACAATATTTACAGTTTCCCTTACATGGGTGGCCAGAACTGCCTTCCAATGCAAAGCTTTCATACTACACCACCCATTTTTCTGTTTATAGAGTCTTTTTATATGAAAATCCCATCCCATAGGTGATACCAATATTATACCTTGTTATAGCCATGTTTACAAACTCAACATAAACATCTTAAATACACAATACAGGTGGCCATTGATTTTAGACATGAAACATAATGAATTATTGTCAAACAGAAACGGCATTAACATAGTACAAGCTGAAATACAGTAAGTGTGTTGTCCTGGAAATGATATTTTCCAAAGGTGGGGTGAGGACTTCCCCTGCACTTAATAAAGTTGAATGAAAACCACATTCCCCTTTTGGCAGTATGAAAGAAGGAAGTGACTAACAGGAAAATCAAATAAAAATGTGGTTCAAAAAACAAAAATAAGTACTGCAGTATAAAACAAAAAACCAAAAACCAAATCAACAAATATGTAAAGATTAACTGATACGTTTCTGCACAGTGAATTGTGAAGGTGAGCTGAATTAAAACTGTGTTTATGAGTGCACCCAACAACACAGTGAAGTGTGTGATACAAGTTTTTCTTATAGAACAACTTAGTCTGTCACACTCACCCAGGGGAACAAAGGCCAGTGTATAGCATCAGCAGACAGCTAAGGTGGCACAGCAGCATCCTAAATCTTGGGTCAGCACTGACGCATTACATATGATGTGAATGATGAGCTGAACGATATACCAAGCAGCCAATAAAAACAGTCCAAGAAATGGATGAAAATGTTTTTCTCCACCAAAGTAGTTCAGTTTCAAAGTGCAACAGCCAGTGAGCAGAAGGTTCATGACAGTGATGGGGTGTAGTACACAACTGCTGTGTTCACATCCCACAAGTCACAAATTGTGTTGTGTGACATGAGAGATATTTGGGCCAGTTCACTATTAACATGACTGCTGTTATCACTAGAAGGAGTAAAGAATTTTTGTTCTCAAAATCAAACTGATGCTTTATTTCTTTTATAATTTAAAACTATGAATCATAATCTGTTAATATAAATAAAAAATGCATCTTGAGCTAAACTATAGCAAAAACAGATAAAATGTCATTCTTTAAACATTTAGGTTTGGATGGATCATTCAGAATAAATGGCACGGTGGCTTAGTGAGTGGTGCAGCTGCCACACAACGGCTGGTTGGCTGTGAGTTTGCATCTGGCTCGATCTGTGTGGGTTTGGGATGTTCTCCCTGTAACTGTGTAGCTTGCCTACCACAGTCCACAGATATGTGTTTTAGGCTAACGGGTCCGTATAAATTGCCCATGGTGTGTGTGTGTGGCCACCCTATGATGGGGTACCATCATAACAAGATGTCCACTGCTTTCAGGAGAAGCTCTGGACCACCATGACCCTGCTACAAAAAAGCAAATATTGATGGATTATTTACTCTAATATATCAAAAACCACTAGGTGCTGTTTAACTACTATTCAATTTAACTTTCAGGACAAGTCATAAGGCTCAAAACTCAGTTATATTTTGATAATTACATATCAGATAAGGGAGGAAATAGATTAAAACTAATAGAAAGATTAAATCTTAAACTATTTCTTGGAAGCCAGTGTTTTATCATGTGAAAATGTTTGTGAATTGCATAACATTACAATTATTGCGAAAAAAAAACTGCATTTTTGCAAAGAATGATTGAATTGCACTCCAATATGAGTTTTGAATTTTTTTTACTTGCAAGGAGAGCATGCTTCCAAACGGGATCATTTCTGCAATGCACAGTTTTAATGAAAAAACTTTTTAAAATTAAGGATTTGAACAAAGGTCTAAACTGTTTCAGCAGAGTGGAACTGCCCAGAATCTGACTTATCTGTCGGCAAAGGCTATGGGCTAGAAGCTGCCGTGTATACAAGCAAAACAAGATGAAAGCTAGATATTTTAACTTATTTTTTATGTATGACCTTTTTTTTTTTGATCTTCGCTTTCTTGGCATTTTCTCGAATGGAATAGCCTTCATTTTGTAAATAAAGTAAATAATTATAAACAACTTAACTCAATTGACAATTGTAAAATAGCTCCCAATTGCAGGCAAACAGACAAGTTCACAACAGTGATAAAGTTATCAAAATGTGGAAATGATATCTAATGCTTGCTACATTGCTATCACCTCATACAGAAGGGTTTCACACTTACTGTAGCAGATCAGCTTTGCACTGGGGTTAAGGTTACACAGTATTTCCACTGATAAGTTATGGTAAGTTTATTTCGCCGTTCATCTGCACAAGCTCACGTAGCAGGAAATGTCATTCCGAGTTGACAATGATAGTTTAAGGCCGTGTGAGTATCTTAATGTGTAGCAAGATCACTCACAGAGTTCATATGTTGGCTCATGGTTGACTCCAACCCCAGCTCTGTCTGTTTGGTGTCAAAATGATCTGATTAAGCTTTTGTGATCCATGTACTGGCTGCTGAGGTGAAATAGCCATCTGTCCATCCATCCATTGTTAGTTACTGCTTGTCCAGGGTAGTATCAGTGTTTCAGAGTCCATCCCAGAAGTATAGGGTCAGCCAGTGCACACACCGGAAGGGACACCTGTCTAATGCAGGCCAAACTCTGAAAAACAATACATGTGGTAGAAAACCAGAATACCTCGAGGAAACCCATGCTAACACAAGGAGAAGATGCAACCTCCACCCTTGTACAAGCACACAGTATAGGAGTTGTGAGTTCCTAGTGCAATGCACTACATCTCAGCAACTTCCCCAACCCAGACCCAGAACTGACAGTCCCATGTTGGGTTTTGAGAGTGACCAGATAGCGGAATTAAACTTTTAATTCTTCCTTTCCGTAATCTTTAAAGAGTTTGGAGTACCTGCGCAATGACACAAAAAATGCGGTTTCAGATGTTCAGTCGCACGAGTTTCCATAACTTTCTTCTTCACTAAGATATGTCGCTGGTTCAGGCTCAAGCTGGAGAGACCTCGCAAGCATCATTTCATTTCAGCTAATAAAATGACATAAATTAAATTTAAGGAAATTAATCAGTATTATTTCATAGGTTATTTGTGATTAATCATTTTTATTATCTCTTGTGCAATATAACAGTTTTGTCTTGTATTGCAAGTGTTATTTGTCACCTATCACTGGGAATATTTAAAACTGTCAGCATAATCGTATCTGTTGTCAGCCCTATGGTTATGACTTTTGTAACATCAGTTTAAAAAAATGTTCATATCTGACAGTGTCATGACATTGTCGATTTGCACAAGCCCTAAATTATCCCTGTTTCTAAACAAATGACTTATGTGTCTAGACTTTTTATGCCCTACTTACAAAGGCCAACATTGTTCAGTGCTCTGCACAGCTGCGTGGAAAAAGCACCCCATAAAATAAAGGGAAGTATTATTCACACATGTTGCATGCTATATTTATATCATATTTTTATTATTTAAAAAGTGGGTAACTGCATTCTATTATTCTTGTCTGTTCGTATGAAACATTAAGAGCTTTTAGAAGAACTCTAACAGCTGCCCAGGTTTCAAGCAAGACATCACAAAGACTTGAATTCAACAATTTTGTGTAGATGAATGCACCCAAATATTTCCTTGCTGACTATGGAGGTGTGATCAGCAGCTGTAGAAAGTGTTTGGTTGAGGTTATTTCCAACAAGTGAATCCATTAGTTGCTAAACAAGGGTTTGTAAAGTTTTTTCCCCACCAGTGACCTTGATTTTTTAAATCTTTTTTGGCTTCAAAATTGAATCAAAGTAGTTCAACAAGATTATTTTTATTTTAACCTTGGCGAAGATCAGATCACATTCTAGGAGCCATTCGTGCAGAAATCCATGTAATTCCAATGGGTTGATAAACATTTCAAGACAGCTGTCCATCTTTAACTGCTGTTTTGTTGACAAACTGGTCCATCTAGTGAGGGATATAGAGAACTGCATTTGTAGATGTTTCTTTATGGAAAACACTTTGTTTCAAAGAAAATGTATTTTTCTCTGCAAAAGAATACTAATTTCAACTACATGTATTGTTTGACATACTTTAGTAAATTTTGTTAGTGGATAAATACCAGTAAAACATGTCATAAAAATTTAATTATGTTTCCTGCTTGGAATAAGTTCTCACATCTGCTTCTGGGCCTGTGGTGATGCCTACTAGTGCTGACTGCACCTCTCAATATACCTGACTATGATTTTTACTTTTACAATGCTGAATAAAATACAAATCCTGTTATTGGGGTTCACAATTCAGGACCCAGTCATAGACTTAATGAAGAGAAGATGTATCACAAGGAGACAGCAAACAATCCAAAACATTGGGCAAAAACCAGGTCAAGAGGCACAAAGTTATATTTTTATAAAAAAAAAAAAAAAACCCTCAAAAAGGCAAAATCAGTGAAACAAACCAAGAACACACATAGGAAAGCACAGTCACAATCCAACAGAGATCCATAGTCTCTCCATAGGGGTTCGGCGTTTGACAGGCCCGTCAGAGCCAGGATTGGTCCATCGGCGGATGATGTCACCCCTGCAAGCGCTTATCTGCATGGACCACCATGGAGGCAGCGGCAACAGCTCAGTCTTGGTCGTGTTTTGTGGCATTCTATGTCTAGCGGGGGATTTTGCTGTTTGCCCTTACTTGTACGGTGTTGGCACCGGGGAGTGTACAACCCTCGATGTACCTGTTGCTAACACTTAGCGATCTGTTGTATTCACAACCACTTTAAAACATCAGGCGTAGTGGCGGTCTCCCACCCTTATATTTGTTTGGTGATTTCTATAGTGGAGGTCGACTGGGCTTGAGTTGTCATTTGTTTTCTTTTCTTTTCGTGGCCCAGGTCGGGATGTCCGTTTTGTTTTGTTGTTGTTTTTGAGTTGGGAACCGCCTATGTTTTGTAAAACGGTTTGGAGCCTGTTTCTGGTTTTTGTTTGTTTGTAGATGTCTGTATATAATTTCATCACCCCCCACTGTAAATAAATTTCACTTGGTCACTGTATCGGGTTCATTGTTAAAGGGGGTTCTTCCCTACCACCTACATTTGCTTCCTTTTTCTTAAAATGCTACGATCCTCAATGCTGGTCCCCTAGCCAACGAGCCGGGTTGTAACACCAGATGTAAGAAAAAAAATTGATTCTGCGACAAGACAAAGACAAAAGAGTTTATTTGTCACGTGCATGGTTACTGAGTATACCATGTCGTGAAATGTGCTCTGATTCAACAGGAGACTGTGCGTGGTTACATACCAAGAAAAAAATTTACACGAGTAGAACAAACAACCAAACCCAAGAAGACAAGAACACACAGCAAATAGATAAATAAGTAAATAAATAAATAAATAAATAGATTAGTAAAACAGTAAATAAACCTTAAGGTGCACTGTGGGGACAGTAACAGTGACGGTGAGGGGAGCGATCAGAGGATATTGTAGACCCTGGTTTGTGAGGATTGTGATGGGTTCAGAAGTCTTATGGCCTGTGGATAGGGTTATTACAGTATAAAGTGTCACTATAATACATATAAATTATTTTGACAGTGTGTATACGTACATTTCTATGTGCTTTTATGTAGTTTTGCTTCAGGCTCCTGTTCGTGAGAATGAGGTTCAGGGGTTTTTGAATCATAGCCCCCCATACATCATACTTTGCTACTGTCCTGATATTACAGACAGGATGGTGAATATAAACCCGCCATAATGCTTTACGACTGCAGGTCTAAGAGCACTAGGGTTTACGCATTGTATTTCGCCAGTTGCTACATCGTGAATGCAGTCCTTACCTTTTACGCATTTATAAGGTGATTTCTCAAAAGAGAAAAACTTTTCCCCCTAAAAATAAGACTCATTTATACTAAAACATCACCAAATCCACTCAGACTTGACACATGTTCATTTCTAACATTAGTTACTATATCCATTTTTTAAGGCAGATTTGAATTGCTGACCAAGCTTTAAAAATATGCTAAATCATTGTTTTTCCTGCGGTCCTGGTTCTCCAACAAAAAAGCAACCAGAAAAGCAATGCAAGTCAGCAGAGGGAACAGAAAAGTTTTCATGTGCATGTAAACTGGTGTGCAAATACACAGATTCATACAAGTACTTTGTTTATCAATACACTGATTATTTTCAATACTTTATGGCTTTACATTAACTTTATTTTGTATTATTTTCCGATTCAGCTTTTATTTTTATTATTTTATTTTTTTTTACAATTAGTGGATTGCTCTTTTTTTATGCGGCACTCCTCGTGTTCCACAGACACCGTAACAGGTCTAGTAAAAAAGCTATCATTATAAGCAAAGTGAGTATGCATGCAAGTTTTACTGGTTTTAGCCACCTCCTGCATCATAGCGTTGCCAACACACCAACACACAAGTATTTATTATACAGCACATTTCCTTGGAAGTGATTCTTTTACAGGCAATATTTATCATACAGTAACAGGCTATATTTACATATGGGATACTCAAAATTATCCTGCATGCAAGGTCTGTGTGGAGATGCACCAGTTGCTTTGCTATCATAATCCAAATTTCATCGCACCGCCTACACTGCATATGACCATTGAGCTGCTCTACTTGTTACCTGTGGATTATGGCTCCTAAACTAAGCTGTCCCTGACTCATCTGGTGTTTTGAGTGGATCTCGCGCTGCCAGTTCTAGTTTAATTTTCTCCATTGTAAACAGTCACAGATGAGACTGAGAGCAAGTGAATGAGTGCTCAAGCACAAATAATGAGTTACTCATTTGTTTTAATAAGATACATTGTAAAAATAAAATAGTAATAAAAAATTTTCATTTATTATTACATTTGCGATGACCCGACCAGAGCCTGAAGTTCTATGTGAAAATACGACCAGAACCCAGGCTGAAACCTGATACGTTGTTGACCCCCAACGGGGTCAAGTCAGGTAGCAGAACTAGGACAGAAGCAATACTACTGTTCAAAGAAAGGTCTCTGCACAACCATGAGGTCACCTAGACCATGCTGACTGACCAGCTGAGACCCTAGCACATTCAAGGTTGAAGGTTCACTTTGCTGTCACCTTGCCCTGTCTAGACATACAAAAGGGAAGGAAATGTTTCTTCTGGACCGTGGTGTAAAGTACAGTGAAAAGACAGCATGGTACACAAGTCACCACTGACAAACTGAATAAATAAGTAGATACTGTAAATGCTGCTACCACACAGCCCCTGGGCTGGTTGGCCATGAGTTTGAATCTCGTGCAGCTTATGTGGAGTTTCCATGTTGTCCCTGTGTTTGCATTAAGGGTCTGCTAGCTGACTCAGACCTGCTGGGGAATGTCATGTCAGCTTGAGTTCATTTCTAGATAAGTGAAAATAAATTATTCTGGTTTTAAATTTATTTCATTTCAAGAAATTAGCAACTCATAATACACACATTTGCTTCCACTCCCGTCTGTGTGTAACTGAGCCCAAACAGTGGAGGAAATAAAACAAAAACTTACAAAGTGCACATAACAGCAGCAAAAGCAAGAAGAGCTTTAACACAGCGTCATGAACAGTTCACCTGAGGATGACAGCACTGAAACCGGCAATGGGGAAGAAATATTCTCTTCATCCTCAGCTCCTATTGATGGAGAGCATGATAGCTGTAAATGGGTATGGAGTGCAATTCATGTGGAAAGCAGGGTTTTTGCAAGGTCAAGTTCAGCTTGCTTGACTGTTCAGCTTGTTTATTTGGTGAAGATAATTGGCAAAGAGCGGAGAGAAAGATAGAGAGAGTGTGAGAAACACACACACACAAAACAGAAAAATACTACAAGCCTTAGGACCAAGGCCATAACAATTTGTGAGTGAAGTCCTTCATTTAGAGGTACTTACCTGTAAGTGCTTGACAACTAATAACCAGTATCACAAATGGTTTATTGATATTGGGCCACTGTGCCATGTTCAGCGGAAAACAAGTCCTTTATTTCATGAAGTGCAAACTTTTCTGACTTCTTTGGCTTTTGATATTTACGGAGTTCTTTCAATTGAAATCCTCTAGATGATCTGCATTTCAAGCAAATATGGTTGCTGCTTTAATTGGTTTCATGCAGAGTTTTTCAGGACTCTCAGGGCTCAGTGTCAATGTCAAGCACGTATTCCAGGTCCCTCAGTCAGTCTGGCTGTCAAACGTGTACAGGTGCTCTGAGCTCTAGCGACAGCTTGATGTCACTGGGTGCTCTTGCCCTCCCAAATCTCACTGCTTTGTAGAGAAACAAATTTCTTTTATTTATTTAGATGGCCCACTATTGCTTTTGGCAATCGTCTCCATCCTGAAAGAACTAGTATTTGTGTTTTTCCCGCTATGCAACTCAAGAGAAAAAATAATTTGGTTCCTAATTCACTCTATAACTATTTTCCAAAACTGCAATACAAAGCTACACTTAAGCATCTCTATATCTGTAAAGCTGAATCTCTGTTTGTTGGTGTGTTCTTTATGCTCAGCTTTGCTTTCTAAGCCACAGAAATTTGAAATTTGGCACAAAGTTACTTTTTACACGCACTTTACTTTTAAGTCAAGTTTTTGCATAGTAAAGTTAAACTCAAAAAAGCTTCTGTAGTATTTTGGAAATTTAAAATTAAGACTGATAAATACACAGTGGTGGGAGTAATGTCACACGCACAGTACCTTAGTAAGTAGATTTTCTTGCATGCGCACACAGACACACAAACACAAATGAAAAAACAAGGAAGAGTTTTCACACTGACATATGACATGAAGACAAATTTTCTTTTTCTTGCAAACTAAAACTTTAAAATTACATTTCAAAAACGCAATTCTGAAATTTCTTGTCATTTACAGAAAATATGTCTTTCTTCTGCTTACCTTTTCAGCAAAGCCTCTATACCTCAAACTCCATATAAAGAGTAATGTGGCTCTTACTACACCCAAAAGTCGAAAGCGACAGGGGATCTTGGCTCATAGTTGAGAGCAGATGGTTCATTTACTTAAGTTTAGAAAATGGTTTTTCTCCTGCATTTGGTCCAAGTATTGATTAAAACATTTACTTAATGTATTATGTAATGTATATTTGGAAAACTGTAAAAAGTTTCTTTTATCTTGGATTTTATCAGTTCTGGTACTAACTCTTAGATCTTGTACACTGAAAAAAACCCCACAAGTTCATTAACAATCTTCTTCCAAGTTAAACAGATGTTGGTTACTTGTGCACAAGTCTTTCATCTGTATTAATAAGCAAATGTCTTTAATTTTCTTTTCTCACTTCTCCAGTGCAGAGTAGTTGGAGCTTATTTTAGGATCATCGGGTTCTGTGCAGATTATATCACTCCCTTTCTCTTTTACACACACACACACACACACACACACACACACACACACAGTTTTAGCAGGTCACCTGAAACACACCTTTGGACTGCGGATGGAAACAAGAACCCAAGCAAAATCTGCACAAACACCATAAGATCATATAAATCTAAGCCAGATTTGAATCAATGCTTGAATGCAAGGCCCAGGAACTGTGAGGTACTGGTGCCACCAGTCCACCTTCACATAGTACAAACATGCAATGGGTAGAAAGCTGTTAATCTTACAATGAAAATCATTTGTCACAGTGGTGACAACCCAACATGATATTTAATGGATTAAGATAAAATATAACCATTGAAAAACTTTGTTCTAGTCATTTATGTGGTTCTCCTTAAAATTTCATGCAAGTTAATCAGATCCTTTCCAGTGTATGAAAAACAGACACATGTAAGACAATTAGTCAAAGTAGAGAATAAACTTTTTTCACTGCAAATTTGACACACTGGCCTAAACATCTTAAATTATTTTGTTTTTCATAGTTACCATGTCTAAAGAATGTGGGGGAAAAAAATTCTCTGACAAATCCATCAGCACACATTTTTATGTTGCAACAGTCTTCATGTTTTATTTATTCTGGACTTGATTAGTTTTAACAACTAACACATTCCTCCTTAAGCAGTATTTTGGGTTGTGATGTCCAAAAAGTGAGGAAGTGCTTATTAATGTAAAGCTGACACTGTAAAGACACAAAGAACAAGCAAAACTTGCAAAAACCAGTCACACACTGGGATTACAGCCCACAAATCGGTTATCTTACACAAGACATAGACTACATGCAACACACAGCAAGGTGTTTTTATTTTATCAGGATTTCACACTTTCACTAAAATGTGCCTGTCTATAAGAATTCAAGTTTCAAGGAGAAATAAGTTTGTGGGAAGCAAGATCTTGAATCATTCTTTACATTAGTGATCAGTCATAATTGTGTTACTGAAGGGCTGTTTAAACTTCCACAATCTCAAACTATATTAACAGCAAAATACATAAAGTCACAAAATTAGGAAAAGAGAAACAATTTTAAAAATTACAGTTCCACCTCGTTAGTTGTTTTAACCCGCAATGGTTGAATCCAATTTGACGCATTGCAGGTAACAAGTAGCCAATTACTAAAGGCCTTACTTTTCCGAGGACACTCTGAGCCAATGAGGATCTTCGTTTCATTCTTACCAGATAAATACGCCTGTTTGAACGATATGCGAATAATTTGCGAATATGATCGTCTCCATTAAAACGGTCATACAAAACGCACTCAGATTAAAACAAAAAGTTTCTGAAACATGCGGCAATCCTACTAAGAAGCTGTCGGACAGCCCGTCTGCCGATATGCACAGCACGCACGTGCACCCAGAGCTACCTCCCGTCCGTTCAGGCGCGGGGGGTCCAGAACGAGGGCCTTTTTTTTGCGCAGACTGCAGTATCTCTACGCGAGCTGTGCAAACTAGTGCGACTCAAGGCTCCTGCTATTACTGAGCAACGTAGTGCGCAGCGGTTGGAGGTCATTTTAATAAAAGCATTACTGAAGTCGATAAAGCGTAAATAAGCCGCTGCGTCCTGGCGCACTTTTCACTCTGCGGTCTTCGTGCGGGGCATGGCGCCGTTGGGGGGGGGGGGTGGGGGGTGATGTCATCGAGCGGAAGAATACAGTACAAATGAGGCTACGCAGGTGGTGAGGAGGACGCTACGGAAGGAGGAGCTGGTCAGCAGCGGAACGTTTGGTGGAGACGTACGTTGGCAGTAGAAAATTAAGCCCTATTTTTTTTTCTTGTACACGAAAAGCTCCTAAAGACCCACACGCAGAAAAATGGTGAGTAAGCGAAGGGGGGAAAAAAATCTTGCATCGTTTTCACTGCATTTTTTTTGTAAGCTGTGGAAAGCAAAGCGCCTCTGCGGTGAGGCTGCGGGTCCTGTCAGAACGGCCGCTTCGCGGTCTGTCTCGCGGTCGCGCAGGGAATTCCGGTGGCGCGGCGTTTCCGCAGCGCGAGGCTGACGGCGGGGCGGCTCCGCGTGCGCCAAACGGAGCCGTTTACTATATATAGCTGTCGAGCTCGCGATGTGGCTGCGTAAGTCTGCGTGAGGGTTTTCTGGAAACGACGAGGCAGCCGCATAATATGTTGGATCACCGGTTTCTTACATTTATGGATGCGGACGGCACGCCCGCCACCATGGAAGGATCCAGTCGACACCCTTTCCCCCCCAAAACCTCTGACGTCCAGAACAGTCTTTGCAGCCAGGTTCGGGAAAGGGAGGAAAGGCGCAGCAAATGACCAAAAATCGGCCGGACGCGGGCGATTCGTGCCCATTTGTTGCCCTTTTATATTAAACATGTTTTTTTTTTTTAAATGTGCGTTCTAAAGCCCCGCAGTCAGGGCTGTGCCGTCATCTCGGATGCGATTGCACTTTTATATAAGCCAGATCCCGCATGCAGGGCTGGAGGGAGGGCTGCGGGATGGGGGGGATGCGTGGAGGGGGCGTCGCTGCCGTTAGTCAGCGATGCAAAAATAGTGCATCATATAGGCAAGTAGAAAGCGGCGCAACACTGAAGGAGAGCCTGAATAAATGTTTTTTTTTAATTTTATTTAAATAAATGCATCATTAATATAACTGTGGCGCTGACACTTCTGTAATTCGTTATCATACGGCTGGTTATGTGGACAAAAGTTTAGAATAAAAGACGCATTAATCAGATTTGACTAAATGGTTGTAGTTATAAAATACATTTGTACTCTCAGGTTGCATGAAAGAATTGCTCCGTGCACAAATAAGTTGTTTTTAACCAGCACCCCGTTTTCAGCTTTGTTGCATTAACAGTTGGGCACATGCATTGGAGTATTTCGATATTAAATGCCAGCCTACATTCATCTGTCAACTGCAGTGCTGTGCCAGAAATGTTGATGTTGCACCTTGTTGCATATTGCACCATTTAAAAACCACTGTACTGCAGCTTGTTGTTCCTGAATGATCTTCACCCCCCCCCCTCCTTGGACCCCCACCCCCCCTGCATTGAACCAAATCATGGTTGCTGCAGTACGCTGACAGTCAAACTGCAGTGCACGCATGCAAAATATGAATGTGCATGGAGGACATCTGTTTCCCCAACAGGCTGAAAAGAAGAAATGTTGCATGGTGTACTTTATTACTTTTCTGTGCAGTTTTGCTTTTTAAGTTCTGACATTTAACTTGAGGCTCTGTGCCTTTGCAGTCCTGTTTTAGGCAGGGCTTTTCCAGAAGGTTCAGTTGTTTAATGTTGCTGACCAACTGCGGATATCAGGAAACAATTTAGCAGAAAAGTGCTTCAATACCTTATTAAATGACTGAGCAGATATGCTGTTTTCCCTTATTTGAACGTAATGCTTTGCTCAAGTATCATTTAACACTGTATTTGTACAGTGATGCAGCTGAAGATGTCATTAGAAATTCCTTGCGTTATCAAAAGATTTCATATTCAGGGTTTGTTGCAAACTGGGGTTGCTTGTTTGTTGTTTTGGCAGATTAGAGAAAATTACATCCTGTTCTAGGCTGTGCTTGTATGACCATGATCACAATAGACCAAAAACTGCATGAAATTGTTTGCCTTCACATTTTTGTGCTGCAAAACAACAAAATAAAAAGCAGAAAACAAAAAGATGCCCGTTGTTTTAAGTGTGCCACATTTTACGGCCTTGTTAATGTCACTCTAATTATACCCAGTGCTCCTATTCCAGGACATGAAGTATTTATATATGTCCTTCATTGCGCTTTCGCAGTCTGAAGTGTACGTGGTTACAGCATGTGCTTGAGGTTGTAAAGCAAAGTGCTCATGAGGAAAATTGTGTTCTCTAGGATCCAGATCATTGCTGTGTTTGGCAAGCTTGTAAGACTGCTTCATTGAACTTTCTCCTATTTTTTTTTTTTTTTTTTTTTTCTTCCTTTCTTGTCCAATATCCACAGGCTGACCAGCTGACTGAAGAACAGATTGCTGGTAAGTTGGCAAAACCCCACAGTATTGCTGGGGCATGTGTTAGTGTGTTGGGCTTTCTTTGTGTTCTGTCTGCACTCTGTTTGGACTGTTTGCAGTTTTGTGCCCTATCTGAGTTTCAAAGAGGAAAGAGGGTTAAAAGGTGTAAAAATAATTAAGTCTAGAAATACATCTTGGGGAAAAGGTTGCAGTTACCGAAAAGGTTCAGAAGGTAGAGTTGCCAAGACTGTATTTGGAAGACCAGTCACATATCTGAAGCAGAAGGTAAGTTCATTGCCTCAACCACCCCCAAACCACCACCACCCCCTGACTCCCCTGTATCTTGCTGCCTCTGAGCAAGGCTGGCAAGTTAGGGTGAACATACTGCTGCTGTGAGTATGTGTAGATATGGTTTAAAGAGACCCCCCCCCCTTATATTGATTAAATTGTTTAGCTAAAACAACTATACTGGTAGCCTCTTCCTCAGTTCTGATTTCTCAGGCAGTAGAATGTTTTTGAGCTACAGAGAAAATTCTTTCCAGACTTGAATTGTTTTGGTTTTGTGTTTAATTTTTGCAATCTAACAAGCAAGCATATTAACACTGTACCAGTTTCATAAATACACTGTAGATGGAGTTTGATTTTTACATTGGAATATTTTTAGAACGCATTAATTGAGGAATGGGGGAAATGGAAATCTAATGGAGCACTTACGTGGGTACTCACTTTGTATGTCTTTGCGCATTTAGAATTCAAGGAGGCGTTCTCACTTTTTGACAAGGATGGCGATGGCACCATCACCACAAAGGAGCTGGGGACTGTGATGCGCTCGCTGGGCCAGAACCCCACAGAGGCTGAGCTGCAAGACATGATCAACGAGGTGGATGCAGATGGTGAGGAAGTGCGCTTAGGATCGGTTTTCCTAGTAGTAAATGTCAGGATCTTAGATTTTTAGTAGCCTTAATGTCTATGTTAATTGTCACAAACAGGCTGAGAGCCAACAGTGGTTGTCTCTAAATATTCCCATTCAGCAGATCATGAGCTTATTGCCTGAGTGGGTGTCATAGGTAAAATCATTCTGTAGCAGAAGGTCCAGTAAGTTTTAGTAGGAAATTGGAGGATTCTATGCTGTGAACAAACACTTCTACAAAATGCTCAAAAGCAGTTGAAATGTTTACATGTACATATCAGTTTTTCCTTCCAGGTTTGTGGGTTTTTATGAAATCCTTTAGATATTGATCAGAAACATTTCACAAACTCTAGAACACCTCAACATGCATCCAGAAATTGAACAGTGGCATAAAGTGCTGCTAACATAGGGAATGGGATTTATATTGTATTGCTTCTATTTCCTGGTCTCCAGTAGCTGAAGTGGCTTTGTTTGAAACCAAATGAAATGATTCAATGATGATGGAACTACATACAGATAAAACAAACCACTTTCTAAAGTTTGGTAATATTGGTTCCAAAAAGCTGTTTAAGTAGATATTTGAGCTCAACTTTAACAGGCTTTGTCCTACTAGTTTAGAACATCATTGGCAGATTTCTAGACCTGGGGAAATGTTGGACTAATTTGTTTTAGTAGTAAAAATTGTCCACTTAAACCCCTCTTTAGCCAAGAACTAATCTGTTGGGGGGGGGGGGGGGTAGTGGCAGCTTAAAGTTTTAATTTTGGTTCTTTTTCTTGCACTTTATGGCCTCCTTTATGCCTGGACCCTTTCTGGACTACATTTGTCATGGAACCATCTGTTTTCATTTGGATGATTAATTTCTGGAGCTGCTTGAAATGATTTTTCTTGTTTTATTGACAGGAAATGGAACTATTGACTTTCCTGAGTTTCTCACCATGATGGCAAGAAAGATGAAGGATACAGACAGTGAAGAGGAAATTAGGGAGGCCTTTAGGGTCTTTGACAAGGTTGGTGAGTTTATAGCTATGTTTGTATAGGGATTGAGTTTGTAAATCTAGGGAATTTATTCACATTTGACCCAATTTGTGTTTATGAAATTTTATTTTATTTATTTTTTTTAAATGAGCATCCTACTTGGGTAAACTGTAATTACTACCTTTGCAATCTTCTTCTGAACTATGGGTCTTGTTCCTTAAAAAGGAAACAAGCTTCTTACAGAAACCTATAGCTCTCAAGTAACCTCTGCAGTGGGTAGTAGCCTGACCTTCATTATGATGTGGTATTGGACTGTGTGTGTGTGTGTGTGTGTGTGTGTGTGTGTGTGTGGCTTTTTAGTGCTAATACTACATAGTACACAAAGAGCACTTTATTTAGGTAAAGTTGTCTTAAGCTTTTTTCCTTTATTAGCATTACCTGCATTACAAATTATACTTGGACATATCTTTCCAAACATTATTTTATTGTAAACCTGTATGTGCAAACACAAAATTGTCAGAACCAAATAAATGTTTTGTTTGCAGATATTTTAAAGAAAATGAAAAGCTGAAATATATCATTTGTAAATGTATTCAAACACCACATCAATATTTGGTGGTGCCACCTTTTACTGCAATAATTCTTTTGAAATAAGTATGTATCAAATGATGCCTGTGGGCCGCTGTAGGACGTTTTTGTTTTTGAGCCACTCCAGTGCTTCTTTGGGCTTGTGCTTGGGATTATTGTCCTACTGAAAGAGGAACTGTCTCCCAACCTTTTAACTGACTGAAGCAGGTTCCCTTGCAGTCTTTCCCTGTATACTTGTACAGTATATGTGTTCATTTTTTCCTTTAATTTTGACAAGATGTCCTATCCCTGCTGATCAGAAGTTTCTCCCAGCTGCCACCAACATAGTTCACTGTACAGATCTTGCTTCTTCAGGCATGGGCAGTGTTGGGTTTGCACTGCACAGAATGCTTTGAATTTGAATCAAAAAGCTGTATTCTGGTCTTATCTGACAGCAACACATTTTCCCCATGTCTTAGCTGGGACATTCACAAGCTTTGATATGATTCTTGAGTGATTGCTTCTTTCTTGTCACCTTCCTGTGCAGGCCAGTTTCATGCCATGTTCTGGACAATGTGGAGTGGTGTACTTTTTCTTTACTTCTGTCACAGATTTTGCGTCTTGCCTGTATGTTCTTTAGTCTTTGTTTCTTACACATTTCCTTCAGCTTAACAGCCTCACCACTGATCTGATAACAAATGTTTTAATCTATCTGATGTGGTTGAAGAAACCAGTTATGTCTCTGTGAAAAATAAAATGCACAGTCTCTAGAATTAACTACTTACTTGTGCCCAAAGGATGGGAATGGATACATCAGTGCAGCAGAGTTGCGTCATGTCATGACTAACCTGGGTGAGAAGCTTACTGATGAGGAGGTGGACGAGATGATCCGCGAGGCTGATATTGATGGCGATGGCCAAGTCAACTATGAAGGTGAGTACTGCATGCTTAAATTTAGTGCTTACTATCTTGCTGAGCTACTTGCCACCAACATTGACAAAATTACTAATCTTGAAGAATGTGCAAAAGAAATTAGGTTGTTAAAAGAATGATACATGTTTAGGAAAGTCAGTTTATAATGAAGTGGTTTTATCAGTTCCATGTTTTAAATGGTGAAATGTAAAATGTTAGACAGCTGTATATGACTTGTTTTTGTGTTTAGATTCTTTCTGTGACAAAGGTACGAAAGGGTATTTACTGTGGCCTTCAAACCCTATGCGGTTATTGAGTGTGGCTCTGCACTGTCTTGTTTCTCAGGGCCTGGTGGCTTTCCTTTCGGTAATTATTTTCCCTCGTTCCCCTCTTCCAGAGTTTGTGCAAATGATGACTGCGAAGTGAAGTGTTCGTCTTCCATCTCTTACATTGCCTGTTCTACTTCGATCACTCTGTCTATTAAAAAAAAAAAAAAATTATACAAATCAAACTTAAAAGCTATAAAAAAATCTTAAATGTTGAAATTCTGTAAATGTGGTTTCAAATTCAACCTACTTCTGAGGCGTCTGTCGACCCAGTAACTGCAGAATAACCCCAAAGGGAGTGAACCGATGAAGTCTGGCTACACGAGACCCCCTTCCTGGAACAACCTGCCACGTGTCCCTGCGTCGACACGCTCTGGCTAAATTAGCGGAAAGGACGGCATCCGAGTGCATAATAAAAGATGGGAGCTGATGACAAAGATGGATTATTTTCTTTCTTTAATCAAAACCAGCTTTCCATTTTTCCATCTGTAACAATCTTGCAACTTGCAAGAAATGAAACGCAGTGCTGTTTCAAACGAGAAGTTACAAAAAATAATCTTGCATGCATCTTTTCGGATGGTTTCATGTCACAGTTAAGGACTCGTGTTGAGTCGACATCCTGGATGGTGTACAGTGAGGATGTTTATACATACTTATATATATTTGTACAATATGTATTGCTGAGGGTTGCTACAAGTGAAAGACGATTCAATGTTTGGTAGGAACAGGTTTTTTCTTTTTTTTTCTTTTTTTTTTTTTTTTTTTTGGGTCCCCTGTCCATGTTCTTGAGCAGTATGTGGAATGAACAGAAACATTATTAAACTATTTTGTTTTGTTAGGGCTGTATTTACATCCTAAAACTGCAGCGTCCGGCTAGGATAGGGCTGTGTGTTCATGTGCTGTCTGTTCAATTATAGGACATAAACAAAGGTAAAATCACATTCAATTGCAGTGTGTTGCTGTAAATATCTAAAGTGCAAATAAATACAATACAGATGTAAATGTTATGCTTTTTTAGTGTGCATTGGTCAGTACTAAATGTGTTGTAAACCTTGCATTGCTTAATATAAATATTAGTATAGCCTGTGACTTACATTGACTTTCTCTCCTGGTTTTGAAATGTGCCATAATTTTCAGCATTTTTTTTTTTTTTTTTTTTTTTTTTTGGTTGCAAGATTTTGGAAAGCTACAGTATATATAATCTAAAATTATACTTGCACCTTTGTGTACAAAACACATCTTGAATCTGTTCAGATCCAGAAAAACCAAATTTTGCTGTCGCCGCTGCTACAGCTTTACTTGTCTCTTGCTCTTGTTGTGGTTTATCGGACCCTTATGTTGTAGTGCTGCAGAATTCGTCGTTTGCTCTGCTTGCTGTGTCACTGAACTATAGTGCTGCTGCTGGGCGCATGGGAGTGGTGGCCAGCGGCTGTCTCAGACACTGGGTAGCTTCCTTATCAACGTTCTCCGCTTGCTGAGGATTTTCAAATCTTATCGTTCGAAAGGTCTAAGAGGATGAACTGAACAATCACTGATGGTGGCAATCAAGATGGTTGGGTTGGAAGCGCTGATGTTCTTAAGCTTTCGAACGGTCTTGTGAATTAATAAAGAGTTAATGGGAAGTGTGTATGTATGCGTGTGTATGTGTAGCTGAAGAACTAAGAACGTAACTACAGACTGTTGCTGTTCAACATTGTGGAAGTTGCGTCTTAAATATAAGCTGTGAAATATCAGTGTTTTCCAATAAAATGTGATACCGGACTGTTGTCTGTCCGTCCGTCTGTCTGTCTTCCTGCACGTTATTGTAGCTCGTAGACATTGTGAATGGCTCTGACTGTTTTGCCTGGTTTAGGTAAAATGTATTAATAGGGCAGTGATCATCAGCATCATCTTCATCACTTGTGTCTCCCCCCATGTTGCCGTGGAGTTCCCTGCGCCGCTTTCTCCTGTCTGAAGATCTAATGACTGAAACTGTGGGAGTGGTGAGTGGCGGCTGTAGCTCAGAACAGCTTTCCTGCCCAGCTCTATATTTGGCGGCTCAAGCAACTGCTCAGGATATTAGAGAAGGTAATCCCTGTTCGCCTCCTTATGTGAGCCGCCACGTTTTGTGTGTCCTTCCTCTGCTCTATTAGCGTGTATGTTGCTGCTGCCTGGAGAGAACTGGAGCATAACTGGACCTTAGATCTTTCTACTTGATGATCATGACTGTCTGTGTGCAGCACTCATAGATGCTGAGTTATATCCACTGCCTAAATGTACTGCTATGATGAATACGTGGACTCCTCTGACTACAAGTTTTCACAGATGACCTTACCCTCTTATCTCACCACAAGCTGCGACAGAATGGGGTTCCTGCCCCCCCCCCAAAAAAAAACCATTTCTCTATCTCTCCATCTGTGCGATATGTCACCAACTTACAGTTCCCCCCCGAATATGCTGCCTCTCACATTAACCACCCGATATAGGCTAATCTTTTCCAGCGCTGCCACCTCCGTACCCTGAGGCCAACTCTCTGTCAGTTGGGCCGTGGATTGTGACCATTAAGCGCAGCTCTAAGTTTCTCTCGTTTCTCATCATCTTGCAGCAAAATGTCTTGCAATTGTGTCTGAGTGCTGAAGAGAATGGAGATCTGTATGTTTGTGTGCAGCAGTAACCCAAAAACAGTAAGAAATTGCACTGTTCGGTAAGTGCTTTAATGGCATTGTAGAGCAAGGTTGGTAGGTGACATTCTTGATGCAAGCATGCGTGCGCACACAAACTGTATATTTAATCCACTGTATAGCAGATTATCTATAGTGGAATGTGAAAGTTTGGGCAACCCTGGTCAAAATTTCTGCTACTGTGAATAGCTAAGCAAGTAAAAGAAGACCTGATTTCTAAAAGCCATTACATTAAAGATGACACATTTCTTTAATATTTTAAGCATTTTTTTTATTTCCATCTTTTACAGTTTCAAAATAACAAAAAAGGAAAAGGGCTTAAAGCAAAAGTTTGGGCACCCTGCATGGTCAGTACTTAGTAACACCTCCTTTGACAAGCATTACCCCTTGTAAACAAAAGGCTTCTAGTTCTATGAGATGCTTGGGTTGTCTTACTTGCACTACTCTTTTGAAGTCCATCCACAGATTTTGGATGATTTTTAGGTCAGAAGACTGTGAGGACCATGCCAAAACCTTCAGCTTGCACCTCGAGTTAGTCCATTGTGGATTTTGAGGTGTTTCTGATATCATTATTCTGTTGTAGAAGCCATCCTCTTTCCAGCTTCCACTTTTGATTTTTTTTTTTTTTACACACGGTGTAATGTTTGCTTCCAGAATTTGCTGATATTTAATTGAATCCATTTTCCCCTCTACCAGAGAAATGTTCCCTGTGCCACTGGCTGCAACACAAAAACAAAGCATGATCTATCCAGCCCATGCTTAAAAGTTGGAGAGGTGTTCTTTTCATGGAATTCTGTGTCCTTTTTTTCTCCAAACATACCTTTGCACATTGCAGTCAAAAAGTTCTGTTCTGACTTCATCGGTACACAGAACTTGTTTCCAAAATGCATCAGGCTTGTTTAGATGTTCATTTGCAAACTTCCGATGCTGAATTTTGTGGTGAGGACACAGGAGAAGTTTTCTTCTGACGACTCTTCCATGAAGATCATATTTGTACAGGTGTTGCTACACAGTAGAACGGTGCACCACCACTTCAGAGTTTGCTAAATCTTCCTAAAGGTCTTTTGCAGTCAAACAGGGGGTTTCATTTGCCTTTCTGCAATCTTACAAGCAGTTCTCTCTGAAAGCTTTCTTGGTCTTCCAGATCTCGACTTGACCTCCATCGTTCTTGTTAACTGCCATTTCTTAATTATACTACGAATTGAGGAAACGGCTACCTGAAAATGCTTTTATATCATCTTATAGCCTTCTCCTGCTTTTTGGGCATCAGTCATTTTTAATTTTCAGAGTGCTAAGCAGTGGCTTAGAGGAGCCCATGGCTGCTGAATGTTGGGACCAAGTTTGAGGAGTCAGACTATTTATAAAGCTTTGAAATTTGCGTCATCTCGCCTTTCCTAATGATGACTGCGAACAAGCCATAGCCCTAGTGAACCAATTAAGGTCTGAGACTTTAGTAAAAGTTATGAGACCTCAAATCTCTTGGGGTTCCCAAACTTTTGCATGGTGCTCCTTTCCTTTTTTTCCCACTCTAAAATTGTACAAAATGACAATAACACACTAATTTTGCTTAAAATGCTGAAAAGAATGGTTCATCTTTAACTTTGTGGCTTTTGGAGATCAGTTCATCTTCTGCTCACTTAACTATTCACAATAACAGGAACTTTGACCGGGGGTACCCAAACTTTTGCATGCCATTGTAGCTCACACCATACTGACACCCCCCCCACCACCACCACCTCACTTCTCACCAAAAATTTGTTAGATGAATATGGGCAACATAATGGGGTCAGAGTACATTTTCGGTTTAGTTATGCTTTTTTCTTATTTCTATTGATATTAATAAATAATATTTTTAAGCAGAAAACTGTATGTAGTTTGACAAGTGGTGCACTAGAGGTCGCTGTACCATCCTACATACGTCTGCAAGTTAAAGCAATCCTGTTGCAGTTGTTGCGGAGTCACCCGTTTTGTTGTTCAGCTATGGATGTTCCTCTGTATAAGGAGGTGTTTTGCTGTTGGACCAGCTGTTCTCCTGCAGAAATGAGGACTTCAGAGCTGAAAGGATGCTGCTGCAGGAATCTGAGAATCCAAAGGAGACAAAACGTGTAAGCACTTGTTGAGCTGATGGGGAAGCAGAGACAAGATCATCTGGTTGCAGAGGAAGCGAATGGTGAGCACGATGCGGTCGAACGCTGCAGTCGTCTGCGTTCACAAACATGGAAGATGAGCAGCTCCTTCAGTCAGCCTGTTCAATGAAGAACCTAGGCTGCTAACATGCAGAGCAGCAGCAGAAAATGCCGAGGATTTCCTTGGGGGGATGAAATTGCTGTGTGCGACAGTCCCACATCAAACAGGGGGGAAAAGTTTATAGGTGTCCTCGTTTCTAGACACTGTCCTCCCACACATCTGTGCGTTTGGTCCACCGAGCGCTGCTCGGCTGCTTGCGATCGACGCCTGAAATCTCATGAGCGACTTGGTGCCAGCCGTCCGTCCCAGGTGCTCCTCCTCCCAGCGAGCCAAGCAGGGGTAGAGCAGGTCACCAAGGTGCCCCTCCTCTCGACCTCCACACCCCCCATCGTCTGTCTCTTCCAAATATTTACTTAATGTGCCTTCCTCCTCCTCCTCCTCCTCCGCTGCCTCCGTCAGCTGTAATTTTCCACCCCCAACTGCTGCGTCTGTCGCTTGGAGGACAAATAGGCTGTTTGGCTGAAAGTGGTTTTGTGACCGAAGGAACAAAAGGCCTGAAATTGTCGTTACGAGGCGGTTAATTGGGGAGGTGAAAAAGGGATGGATAAAAGAAGGCAAGAAAAGCAGCAGAGCTCAAGGCTGACTGGATGACAGCGTTTAAGGGGTCATTTTACAGTTTGGGCTGTAGGTGCTGAGCAAATATGAACATCGTGAATTTTAGTGGCCCTGACACAGTTTGTACAGGAAACCTGAAAAGTTGTGGAAAACAAAAACAGGAAAATCCAGCTCTGCAATAACCGTGAAAATTAGTAAAACCAATAAGCATTCATTTACGGAAAACTTTAGCATGAATTCCTATAATCGGTGTCCAGGAATGCTGGGATGGACTCGGGACCACTGCTGACCAGGGTAAAGCAGTTAAGGATGGATGGATTTCACATGAGCTCATGTTCTCTCTGCATGAAAGTGCTGTGTCACACTGACCGGACATCTGTGCTGCATGATTCACGGCTAACTAGCAGGTTGGGTTAACTAGGTAAGTGAGACTAGTTAGTGAGGTTCCAAATCATTTGAGTGTTCGATCGATGGCGTTTGCTCAACGTGAACGTTACCAAGGAACAGATAAAATGTACATGGGCCCCCAGAGGAGGAGAGAGGCCCACTGCATGGAGGGAAACTAAGGGTGCACAGAGGAAGAAAGCAGACTGAGAGGTGGATGTGGCTGCTTTGGTGAAACTGGCTGATGAATTTGCAGAGTCAGCGGAACAGCTGATGTGGATTAGCGCGCAAACAACTGTCGGGGAGAAACGGAATGAACTTGGTGTTTGGTGGAGAATTGGGTGGTGTCTGAGTGAGGCGAATGTTCCGATAATCATTCGGGTTTTTTGTGCAAATGAAAAGTCACGGTTGTGTCCTCTGCATACGACGCCACCTCCAGCACCCTGACACCTGGTTGCCAGTTTAAATGTTGTTGCTGCTGTCCAGCAACCGGGTCTGAACTTCCCTCAGCAGCGTGTGCTTCTGTTCTGAGGATCGCCAACATGAAAACTGACATTGGTTCATATTAGCATTGTGTGGGCCTGCTGTGGGCTTTTAGCACTGGAGTGTTTATGCTTTGGTCCTGGATTTTTTTTGCTGGTTGCTACAGGATGCGACAGGAAAAACCCCAAAGTTTGAAAAAGACTGCAGCGTACAAATTCGATCTTTGTCAATCTCCATCCTTGTGGTATGGCCCCTGTAGAGACAGTCTAAGCAGGGATGAGGTGTTGCTCACTACCATACAGCTACCATTATCCTCCGGGAGAGATGTAGGCCTGCTGACCTGCTTCCTCCTTTCTCCTCTTCCAGCAGAGCTCCATGTTGGTTTCGGTAGTTGACATGGTGGAGACCTCAGTTTGCAATGTGGTGCGAGCAGATGTTTCTTGTCCTGGTGTAGACGCCACATTTCACTGCAATGCACTCCTCCTTGAAGGAGCCACACTTAATAATTCATGCCAGTGTCAGACAGACAGTGAAAGAGAGAGAGAGTCTTACGGTAAAAGAACTGTGTACAATGTGAACTTCTGGGAAGCCAAAATAATGTGACGTTGACAGGAATTCTAAGACACAACCTTCACCTGAGAAATGTATAAACAGAATGAATGACGATGGAGTCCATTTTGGCAGCCATCACACTGGGTGCAAAACGCGTCCTGCATTACCCAATGACATAATCGAGACCTTGGGTGACCCTGGTACGAATGTTTAACTTCGAGGTGGATTACCAAGCCAGGGTCCCTTGAAAAATAGTGACTTTTAGCCTTTGTTTTTACAGCCGACGAGAATGGTTATGTTTGTGGTCTTGTGAGACATCCAAACAGCTCATGCAAGGGTGCTTTGCCACATTTTGACTTTTTCAGTTGAATCTCTGCAAAAAGGTTTGAAAATATTCCGCTCCCAGAAACTGGCAGCTTTCCGAGCTACATCGGTAATGAAAATAATGGATTTTTGCACCAGGGTGGTCATGTCGGGTCTTTTTGACTTCCTCGAGACAAACGTTCGGTTTGCACCTCATAGTTTGCATGCAGGAAGCCCAGTGTTGGTGTTGCTGGCATTTATTTGCATTGAATTGTTTTTTTTGCGTTGTCGTCAACTGGTGGCCCACAACTGCGTGGCCTCGCTGTGTCAAAGATTCATCTGCTGACGTTCACTCAAAACACCTGGGTTTGAATCTTCCCCCCTGCTGTAATACCCTTAACCTTTTAACTTTTACCCTCAGTAAAAACTGCCCTGCTCTGGAAGCAGGCCATTGAGGAGCTTCATGAATGAGCCCAGCATTCTGAGAACAAACAGGGCGGTGGGTCATTAATGTAACTCGACAGTGAGTGACTCGGCCGTATCAGCAGTGCTATCAGGCAACTGAGTTCCTGTTGCCACAGTAAGGTGTCTTTCTGCTTTCACTTCTGTGCAGTTTTGTCTATGCAGGACGTTTCAGTTTTACACATCTGACAGTTTGGCACAAAGTCTTCATGTTGTGGCGGAAAGGAGCCACAGCTGCCTAGAAGAAGCTGCATTTCTCCTGAAGCAGGAAGGCGGTGTGAGGAAACAGGACAAAGCCAAGGCTCGATGTGTCCAGATGTTGAAACCCGGTGAGGCGAGCCAATCGACAGCCCAGCAGGAAGCTTCTCGCACCCGACTGCGCATTTTTTTTTCAACTCCCGTTAAATATTTGCAGTTGGTCTAATTCATTTTATCGCTCCATGACAGGATGCTGTGTTTTATGACCGGAGGAGCAGTGTTGATGGCTGTTCCCGGCGAGGATGCAGAGGCGGGATCGAATCGGGTCTGTCTCTCGATGGGGCCATGTGCCAGAGCAGCATTGCAGGCTGCTGGGTCTGCAGCTCCTCCATCCACCCTCCTCTCTGTCCTCTTGAGGGAAGTCAAGGAGTTCTGTGTCCACTCTTGAATTTGTCACCCCCTTCTGGGCTTTATGGGCCTTTAAATTGCCGAAATCCACTGCTGAGCGGTGAGACCACAAATCTATCCAAATAGGGTGAACCGCTATTGTGTGTTCTCAATTTTACCACGAAAAATGTAAGTGCAGGTGTGGCCCTCAAAGTTATTTATGCTGCAAGATCCACAGCTTCTGAGAAAAACAACCGCATAGTTAAAATGCAAATTTTGTTTGATTTGCGATAAAGAGCAGGATATCCCACCCTTCATGGTTTGGGAAGCTCACTTGCTTGGGGGTGTGTGGGAGCCTCATGGAGCTGCGGTGAACAAGCAGGCGGCAGCACTTTTGTCACCAGGAGAAGTCGGGGTCTCGAGATGCCCGTTTCTCCTGCCGGTGTTGCTGACCGCTCTTCCTTTGTGTTTGTATCACGGTGGAGCCCCGAAGCGGCAGCAGTTTTTCATTTGAACTGCGAATTAATCAACTGCGCTTGGCCTTCTCGGCATCTTGCATCATCACAGCAACGTGGCACAGTTTCCGTAGCCGCAGCCTCAGCAGTCATATGAGAGCTTTTAATTAAATGCAATGAAAGCACATTTCTGAATGCATACCTAAGCTACGTTGTATCTGCATGCAGTCAAATTATTTTTTCTTCTCTTTATATGCAAACCCTATCACTCCATCAGTCCTTACTAGGTGGACCTGGGCATCGGATAAAGGGATGAACAACAATGTGCATCTTTATTGCATAAATGTCTGATTTCCTGGTCCAGTTGATGTTCGAGTTTGCCCCCCAGGGAGCAGCTGCATTGTTTCAGGACGCAGGCCGGTTGAACTACGAGGTTCATTGCAAAACAGAAGCAACTGTGGAACTTTCTGGATTGTGGTGATGCAGGACTGGAATAAGGGATGATGAACCTGGATTAGATTGTTTCCATTCCACATGACCTGTAACGGTGGACTTTGTTTTTCTGTGCTCCTTCACAGGGAAAAACTGCGTGAAAGATTCAGGTAGCTGGGGCAGTATCTGTGTATCAGTACTTTATCTCCTTTATTGCATCAGAGGGAAGAATGACGTTGATTCGGTTAAATGGGGAAGTGGGGAAAGCTGGTGGCCGAAGTCAGAGCAGAGATTTACACCCCACTTGGGATCGATCTGTGGCTCCGTTACAGCCACAGGCCTCAGCTCTGATAGCAGCATCACCTTCCGGACCACAAAACTGAATAATGAGCTGACAGGACAACGTGCTCATTTGCATGCAGACATCTTTGAACAACTTTTGTCAATACTGAAAAGATTTACTGAACGTTCACATTCTAGCGTGATGTAGAAGCCGACATGAAAGACACCTCAGATCTTTCCTCCACAGACACACACCATCCCACAGGCAGGTCACAATGAGGCAGGCGCCAATGACACCAAGCCTGGAGTTGGCGGGTAAAGGAGAAGGTTCAGCATCTTCGCTCCTGAGGCATCATGGGAACTTCACATGCTTTGGACTAACTCACCATCAGTACAAGAAACTGAACTCTTTGTATGAAGACACTCAAGAGGTTACACAGCAACATACAGAACATTACAGTAACACCTAAAAATGTGTGAACTGTCAGAATACTCAGCAGATCTCAAACCATGTGTTTCTCAATGCTTCTTTAAGGAGAAGAAAAAAAGTAATGAACATTAGATGCAACTGCATGGTTCTGCCATTTGTTTGCACATTCTTCTGCCTCTAGATATGACAAAAATGAAAGCTATTCCATTTTTTTAAATTCCTTTTCATGTAACAATGTTGCATTTTATGGATTTTTCTGTGACCATAAACAAGGAATTTTAGTTGTACTGCGGTCTAGGCTGACACTGGTGGGCACGTCATCTCAATAAATGCAGTGAATACTGGAGTGACGTTGCTCATAATGTCACAACCTTCACAGTACCTCCAGGGGAAATGTCTGGAACTAAATCATCTCCACAGTTCTTTGTCACCAAATGTGTAGAATGTTCCAACACAGCTCACAGATTTCTCAAGTTTGTATGCTGCTTCCATGGTGACAGACTGCAGGGCACCAGGGGCAGAGCTCCCTGAAGGTGATAACGCTCTGAAATGTGATAAATCCAGGAGGTCTCCTGCTCTGTTTTCCATCAGCATGAGGAGCTGTAGTGGCAACAGTGGGGTCTTAATGAGTCCTTGCTGAAAAACGCAGAAGTGTCCAGAATGGGGCGGGGGCAGAGGCATCATATGGCATGCGCACTTTTGTGGGAATCCCCATTCAAGTTTTCCTCCTGTCATGAAACTGCAAATAACTGGAATGAAAGGCTGCGGATGCTGTGATACCGTGTTTTAATGGAAACTCAATTTCCAGTCCTGCTATGGCCATTTCCTGGGTGATGTCACAGCAAAAGTGAAAGGCCAAAGGACCATCCTTCCTCTCCTCCCTTCCTTGCAGTAGGGCAATAAGTGTGTAGCTCCTCTACTGCATCATTGCACATGAGAGATGAGGTGGCACACGTGTCTCCATTCTTAGTGGAGAATCTCACAGGCGCATTCAACCCGCGCTTGCACTTAGAAATGTGGGGAGGGAAACGGGTTATAGTGAAGATCATTGCCTTAGGTGCTTCAGCAAGCATTCTGCAGAAGTGTATCATTAGCTGCTGCGTCCCACGATGGGAATCAAGCTTCTGTTTCGCATTAGCAAGGGACATCGTACCTGTGAGCTTCTCTTGCATTTTGAGTTTTCACTGCTAACTTTGTTAGTGGTTTCTCACAGCCCTAGTTTGACCTTAACACCACTTTTCCTACCCCAACAGCATGGTCCACTGTGAGCTGGCAAGAGCCTCCCTTCTGGAATCCATAACTGGGGCTCCTCACTTTATCTGTGGTCCCAGCTCCCCTCTGCAGCCTTAGGGGTGGACCACCCCAGCACTGTGTATGTCCAGGCCTATTCTTTTCACCCCAGTGCACTCACATGGGTAGGCGTGAAAAGCTCTGCAACTGGGAAGGGGAGGGGCACTGCAGTGACCCAGCCTGAGGTGGGTAGTTGAGGGTGGAGCGTGCCGTGCTTTTCAGTGCTCCTCCAGGGAAGCGGCAACGCAGCAGTGAGCGCAGGTGCTGGAATACAGCTTTGCGGCAGATGATGAAGACCCACGGGTCCACGATGGGGTTGAAGGCTGAGAAACGGAAGGCCGTCAGACTCTGCTGGTCATTCCCACTCGGTGAAACGGCACTGATGAAACCACAAATCTGTGAAAGAGATAAGGATGTTAGTCAGCAAGAGAGAACAGAGGGAGAAAGGCAAAGGAGACTGGGGGATAAGAAGTCGTGAACTTTGACATGGTTGAAGGTGGGAAGATCTCTAGACTTTAAAATGTATTTAAAGCATCAAAGCATGTAAAGCAGTCACTTCAGCTGCCTAAAATTGAATAAACTCTGTTCTTTACAGCAGAATTTGGGTTTGGATGAATTCCTTTTCACTGATCCAAACACAACAGAAAAGAAACTGAGCAAAACGTAAGTGAGAGAACTCATCCATCGTGGGTTCCCCCATGACCCAGTGCAAACCATCACATACATTTTCACTGCAGTCCAGCTGCCCCGAGTCTGGCTGATACGCAGGTTATAAGCAGTCTACACTGTCTTTTGTTCCAATCCACATCATGAAATATGCAATAAATGTGTTTCCTTATTTACATTTTTGGCTAAATTAAAAACTGCAGACGCATCAAATCCACCCTGAAGTTTTTCAGTTCCCACTAGGGGTCCTGAATAAAATATTTACCTTAAAGTTAAAATAAGTAACAGTAAATGGAAGTCCAGGGTAAGTTTCAAAAAGGTGGTCAACTTTTTTGCCAAAAAAGCTATGAAAATGCCCCATTCTGTCTTACACTGCAGACTGGACAAACAGCCTATACAACCTACATGTCCCCATACCATGGCTACCATCGCTCTTCAGGCACCAAGAAATAGTGGTGCGAGAGATATCTCCAGACACTGTGTATGGAGAAAATTAATTTTTCACATTAATCCAAATGACTCTTTAATGAGATATTGCTGCTGGCACAATGTTATTGCAGTCCATGTAAACGTTTATGCGTTGCCATGGCATGAACTAAACACACATACAATAAAGGCAATGGGTACATGCAGCCTGGGGGGGCTCAACTAACTTGGGCACTGACCCAGCCGGCTGTACCCACCACATGCAGGCCTTTGTGTTGTTGTTGACTGGAAAGAGTAACCTCTCGATTAACGGAAATTAACATAAAAAAGTCATTAGAATTGAACCAGGGGGTGCACTGTCTTGTGTAGGATGTTTCCATCTGTTCAAATGCAGTGTCCTGAGTATGATTTGGAAATGAAGACACCAGCGTACTGGCCAGTTTATTTTGGTGCTTCTTCCTAAAAGCTCACCCTACATAGACATGTAGTTGTGTGTACATGTACTGTAACAACACATAGGGGCTGTGATTTTCATTAATATTTGATATGTCACATAAAATATTTGATTTTTTTCAAAATTCTTCCAAACTGCAGTTACCTTGTTCTTTGCTTAGGCCCCAAGGATAAGCACACTATTGTTTAAATTTACCTATCGTTTACCAGTGTTTTCATTTATATGCAACCAACTGGAGAGGATGGTTGATAATTAAAATAAATTCAGAAAGCCAGCAGTTTGATTTTACTGTTAAAATACAGATCACTCAATGTGTGGTGCAACCAATGATCCCAGACCAGGTTAACACTTTGGTCTTTCCAACCTACAACAGGTGTATAGTGATATGGTTAAAATACACACTAAACTAGAGTGTAAAAGACAGTGTTTCTGAAATATACGCTGTAACGTTATGAACTCACTGCCTCTGCTATGCTGTTAGTGCACTCATTCGGAGTTGGCAGGATTTGATTTTAGTAACACAACTAAACATGGAACGGTCCATCACAGCATGGATTGAGGAGGGACAGTAGGCTACTCAAAATAACAGCTATAACAGCAATTTAGACATGTTCATATCTTTTGTCTTTTGGAGCTTTAGGATTCTTCCTCCCTAGGCCCTTCCCAACTTTCTTTAATGGAAAATCCACCCCATGTGTTTATCCCTGTATCAACTCAAGGATGTTTATCCTTCCCAACACAATGCAAACATCCAATTTTACGTAATTGTATTTGGTCGCATAACATTTTACTGGATGCACTGACTAACAGATGAATGTATTGCTTAATATTAATCAATGCTGCAAAATACACTGATGAGACGTTTTTACTCCTTGGTCATTGAAAACAGCCAAAAATTGCACTTATTGTATTTCAGTTTCATGACAAAACTGACTGGCCAGTAATTTATTGCACTGGAAATATCTCAAATCCATTTTAATATACTGTATTTGTTCAAGAATGGCATGCTGGGAAAAACAAACATGAAATGGCTGTGGTTGATTTAAACAACGAGAAACATGAGCCTGCATTTCTAGATGGCAGTTCGAGGAGTGGAGTGGTTTGTTTCCTTTAGACAGGGCAATAAAACCCCACTGTGGCAGCCACTTCACTAGGCCCATGTCTCATCAGGCTGTGTCCCACAAAGACGGCATAGAATAAAGAATCCAAGGTGGACAAAATGACACATGATGTAGCGCTGATAACTGTAACGTAAAAATGTTTGCAGCAGTAGCGCTGCCTTTGTTGTTTATTCCCAGAGGGAAAATTTGTTCCTCATTATAATAATTTATCATTTAATCTTGTGAGAAACAGCGGGGCTCACGTTTCGTTATGTGAAGGTACCGCTCCCCAAAGCCCAATAAAAACAACGAAAAGGGAAATAATAATTTGGATTTCAGCTCATTTTGGTCAGAAATGTGTTTTTAAAAATCTTGCTCCAGTGCTGTTAAATAGCAATGCTTACAGAACCAAGGTAAGCTGGCCCATTTAGAGAGTGTTTTTGAGAAGTTGTGTTCTGATAAAACTTTAACAAAGACTGCATTTCAGAATTAGACATGAAAATCCATAATCATCCCGGTTGTCGCTATTTTGTTTTCAGTAGTAAAGTGGAAAAGGATGCGATATCTTGAATTTTTTTTGCTGTGTACAGCAGCCCTACAAAACCCAGCTCTGTACCGTTTCCATTAAACTCAAGCTGGAAAAGCAATTGAAGACAAATATACTTTTACTTTATAGGAAATTAGTGTCTTTGGCAATGAATCAGTAGTCTGTGTGTTTTTTTAATACAAACTTTTACTCATTTACACAGCTGGAAATTTGCTGAAACCTGTTCAGAAGTACGGGGCTTCTCCTGGAAGTGAAACGCTCAAACTTCAGGCTCCATTTTAATCACTTTTACCTGCTTGCATTTGGTCTTCCTCTCTACCAATAAAAAACAATCTTGTGCCACTTATATTAATGCTTTATTATTTTCTGGCGTAGTTATGCTACAGCAGAGCACTTAACACTAATGTTGCATGTCTATCCTCCAACATTTGTCTGGTGTGGAACTGGGACTATGTGTGTGGAAAGGCATCAGAAACTTGGATTTTGTCCAATCACTCCATTGTTTCCAGAATCTTCTTCAAAAAGATTGTACCACTGGTCCCTGGACCTCCAATGTTACCGGAAAGCTCACACCTTGCCCCCCCTTGCTGGAAGGCCCCATGGGATTTATTGTTAGACAAACAGCTTCTGTATCCCCTCTACGTCGTCAAAACAAACTCACCGTAAATGCCTCTGAGCAACGTGGGTTAAGAGCATTTTTCCTAAGCACCACCCAGCCACATATGGTCCTTCAGAAAGGATTCCCAACCACTGCTTGGCACAAATACTTATTGATTGATAGATTTGTGTTTAGCTTTGCACTTTGAACTTCTCAATGGAAACTCAGTTAAGCTGCTGCTGCAGAATGCCAGGGATCTGAGAGCTCACAGCCAGAAATTCCTGTCTGATAAAACTAATCCAGGCACTGCAAAGAGAATATTCATCCATCCATTCATCCATCCATTATCATTAACCAGTTAATCCTGAGCAGGTTCAGGGCACAAAGAGAGTAACCATTGAGAAATATAACAGGAAAAATGTAAACAGACCTGGTGGACATGTAGAGTATAACTAAATAGCCTGAAAATTGCAAGGTCTAAGCAAGAGAGCTCAAAAAGGCTAATAACTCCAAGGAAACTAAACTTACCAAACAAATTTGCTATTCACTAAATTGAAGACCAGTGACACATGAAAAGGATTCTGGCTCTTTGCTTTCTCTCCAGGGGCATAAAAGACATAAAGACCCATTTGAGGATGATGATGGGTTTGACCCCAGGAGGCTAGGGCTGTAATGGAGACTTACCAAAGTCCATTACTGTGAGCACCCAGGGTCCTGCAGGAAGTACTGCCCCCACCCCAATCAGATCCTGTTTCAGCTCTGGCTTGTTAGTCAAAGCCATCAAGCCCATTTGGAGGTTAAGGATCAGGACACAGCCATTGCAAACCCCAATATCTGCCAGCCCCCCACACCACAGCAGATCACGACTGGCATTATCTGAGTCAGACAATGAGTAAGCAAGAATCAACCATTAAACCAGATGAGTAGAATCAACCATTAAGCCAGATGAGTATTTTCTTTGTTTTGTACAAAAGTAAAGAGAAATGCTTAAACTAGAAACATGTTTCAGCTATGTGGGCAACACAAAATGGAGAGAATCATTCATGTGAGTGGACCTTGCAATTACTTTAGCACATGTCAATGAATCAATGAGAGGAAACAGTAATAATAACTAATAACAAAGCCATTGGTTCCCCTTCTTGCACTATCAAGGGCCTAAAATTATGATCTCCTTCTCCTTGCCCATATGCCAATTCTTGCTTTCACTAACCAACTTCTTTTCTATCTCCTGTTGCTCATTTCCTTCCTCTGTCACTGTCTCTGTTACTTCTCTTATCCTCATTCTGGTTTATGCATCACAAGCACATGACCACTGCTGGAGAGCTATCAGCATTACTCTCCTCAGGAGCACAGACTTAAACAGATATAAGGTGACCGAGTGCTAAGGAGTGGTTCCAGACCTGCCTGTGGGTGGATCTCCCTGTGGGGGCCAAAATGTTTGATGTGATCAATCAGCCCCCACTACCCTCACAGAGAGTCCATAATTTACCTGATCTAACAGTGTCTCACAGAGGTCAGAACCCAATTTAGAAGAAGGGGTACTGAGTCATGGTTGCTCAGCAACTGTAGCTGAGATGCTAAAGGCTGCTAGAACAAGCTCGAGTCACCACCGCAGATGGATTGTTTAGGTTTTGTGGCTACTGGTTGCAGAATGATGAAACACTTCTTTCACATCTGCAGCCGGATGTCCTCCGATCATTTATAAGCTCAACAGATCCCGTGGGCAGCAGTAACAAGACTGCTGCTAAGTTCATTTGTATAAGTGGCTCTCAGCTCTTAAATTCTCATAAGAAATGCAAAGAAATGTAGGTGACTGATGATCCCTGAAATGTTAGTCCTGTGCAGATTTTGAACTCTATAGTCCAAGATTCCATGAAGACACCAAATCCAAACTGCAGGCTACAAAGTCTTCAAAAACACTGAAAAGCCCTGTGGGACTCCAACCAGATCCATCACCTCTCAACTCCATCTGGGAGAGCTATTGTAAATCTATCGTGATGGAGTTCAGTGCCATTAAAAATGCCATTGTTTCACTTTTTTGGCATTATTTATTAGATGCTGTTAGAGCTGGTTATTGAGTAACCAGAATTGTAAAGGAAAATAGATTCATTGTCAATTTAGAGTGGCAGGCTCATTGAGGCCTCACAGAAACAGATGGTGTCTCGTGCCAGTCCATGTCCTCCACTGGAAGAAGAACCAGCATGTGGATCATTCCCATAATTCAGAGGATTAAGTTAAGCAAAAGTTTTAACGCAACACAGACCAAACCATCGGTCTGTATAGTCTGTCAGATGTACAGAAAATTGTACCTTTAGCTCATTTTCCTCTCACAAGTGACTTCTCTTGTCTGACAGAACCTACACCGTACCCATATGTTCTTTTTTCATGCTTTTCACTTTTTCCACTATGTTACTCATTGCTTTAAGTTCTACTGAGAATGTTATCATTTTTTGATAGCCGAAACAGAGATTTTCACACAAGTAAAAGGTGCTCTAATGACAGCACCAAGCCTATTTTTACAGTGGTTCAACAAAAAAACTGAACAAACTGTAGGAGCTGTTGCAATACCTGACTGCCCAGTTAGTTAGACTACCTCAAAAGAGGAAGTCCATGCAGTTTCTGCGACTTACTTTAAAATTATTACCCGTGTTTGTTGCCAAGAACTACAGAATTACACCACTTCTCTGAGAAAAAAATCGTCGTATTCATGTCTTCTGGTTTATTTAATGCAGTCAAAGAAATTGAGAAGTGGCTATGTTTTGTTGCTTAAAGAGTTTTTTGCCCAAGTGGCTTCAATGTTGCAGTTTCCCAGTTTTTCAATGTTTAAAGTTACATGTTTCTACCAAGGAAACTCATATTTAGGATCTTGATGAAAGAAATTCCTCATCTGTGACTCCAGTTGGAAATAATTTGTTTACAATTAAATAGCATCAATTTTATGTATGTGGTAACTTGTGATTTTTCGGAAAAATAGACCAGTGTGTTCTACAGTTAGGACTCAATCGGGTGAGCAGAAAAGTCTACGAGGTAATGTTATCGCTCATCTGCGAAATATACTGAAAATAGTTTTAATTATTTCATGTCAAAATTTAATTTTTGTTAGTAAATGTATCACTAATTAGACAAATCCTATTTAAAGTACCTGTATAAAAACTACCAGTACAAAGTGCCAAATAAAAAATTGGGAAATTAAAAATGTGTACCAGAAGGTCAAACAGAATACATGAACCGAAATGATCTTTTTATTTAAAGTCAGGAATGAAGGCTGTAAAGCTGAGACTCTGACACTCAGCATTAGGTATTTCTGTTGAAATCTATTTCAGCAGTTTGCTCCATTTGTCTTTCCAACCTTTTCATGGACCAGAGATCATATCCGCCTGGAGGAAGATGCCTTCTGGGCTGAGTGAGGGGAAATCTGGGATGACAGAGGGAAGGAAGCCATGCAGTTCACCTCAGATTACCTTCAGATGCAAGACCAAGCCTATTGTTATACCCTGCACAAATGCTCATCTTACTCCAGTAATAAAAGCACATTATAGAAAATGCTACTTTCACAAAACAAATTACCTAATCACATACATCCTTTAAAAACTGACAAGCCATTGACAATAATTTGATAATAGACTTAATAATTAGACTCAGTAACTTGTACAGAGGATTAGATGGACCTCCCCCCATAACACCTGAATTAAAATGCAAAGGATCTCAGGCAATGCTAGACATCTTGGAGATTCCATTAAATAAATAGATACTTTTGAGCTTTACAACCATACCCCTCTGAAAGAGATACAAAGGATATTTAATGTGGTCTTCGATCTTGAAACTGCACTATACTTTAGCTCAGTCGATGTATCATCTCTCTCTGTCCCTGTGTCTGTATTAAATAGGACTGGGAGCTGTTAGCAAAGCAGCCAGGCAAGTGCCTGCATGCACGCCAACTGAAAAGGACAACTTTGTCCCAAAATCTTGATCCTCCTCTATGACACACTGCTCTGTTTGTCATAGACAGTGTTTGTTTAAGTTTGTAAAAGTCTAAGTGGATCTGATGTGCGGTTTTTCCCCAGTTGATCTTGGCAGTGTTAAAGAGGGGCTGAACCTCAGATGCTTTGAATGCCATACGTCAAGTACAGACGGGTGAATTGAAATCCTGTTCAAAGCACCCAGAGGGGAGAGCAAATCTGGTTTCTGAAATAGATAAATTCAAATGACAATACATGACATGTTCACAGAATTAAGTCATAACATTTTAAATTAGACTGTTAAAAGGACACTGAATTATGACAAACTAAAAATAAGAATAACTGGTGCAGCCAGCTGGGACTGTTCCACTTACAGGGACTTAAGGTTCAATATTTATTTGCAGGGTGCACCAATAACCTGGAGGGCTTCACACCTGCCACAGACATGCTGCTGAGTTCTTGTCAAAGTCACATGCAGGATTTATAGCCTATTGTAAAGCGCACAGTTCGCTATTCATCCTAGATGACCCAAGTTGGCCTGTGCTTGTTTCAATCTATTGTTTACACTGCATGCTGCGCACTCAGGCAAAATGACCCTCATCAGTGTCAGCACATGGAGTCACAGAATAAAATGTAAAATTTTGAGAGAGCAAATCCTTCTGGGACTGTGGAAGTTACTGATAGGCCTGATACACAAACTAAGCTAAAGTGTGTCAGACAAGAACATCCTAAGTAACAAATATCACAGGGTGGAAAAGAGTTCAAAGCATTTATGTTACTGGTAGACACACAGCAGTGATATTCCATCCAGGTTACTGAGTGAAGCAACTGAATAATAGTCAACAGGTAATTCTTCAAAAAGAGATGGCATGGCTATTTCTTCATAAACAGGCATCAGATGCCTTTCACTAAAGTCAAATGAAAAGTTTACATTAGAACTGTCACCACATCACGTCTTAGTGTGCTATGTGTACTGGTGTGTCACTTTCATACTACAAGCACAGTGGATGAACCAAACTATCAAAGCAACCTAACTGGCTAAATGGGATGGATTGCAAGAATAAACATGACAAAAATGTTCTTGAGCTGCTTTGTCTAACATCTCCATATTAATTATGCAACATGTAATATATATTTCTTCCAAATGTAATGCGTAACTTGCAGTTAATAATTTTGACATTTGCAGTATTAACTTCTCGGCACGCATACTACTCGTCTGTTGATTATCTCCATGACCAGTTCTGGTACAGAGCTCAATAATCCCTCGTATTTCTGTTTTAAAACAAATCCTTGTAATTAATCTTTCCAATTAATGGCAAACTGCTCTAATCTGGCTTGGCTGGAATGAGTCCAATGTTTTGTTTAAGGTTCTGTTACAGTTTTGAGATAATACAATGTTAATGCTGGTGTTAACACTGTGAGTCACCACTGGCTGCTTTGTGTACTCTGGCACACTATTTGAAGCAAGGTGCATGGGAACGTCAAAAATGGCCAAACGAGTCTTAAATCAAGCGCTGAAATCAAGGTTTGTGTCACGCTCAGCCAGGTCACATTGCTACAAGGAGTGTGTGACTTTAGGTAAAGTGTGACTGAACAGCAGGTGCGAGTTTTGCAGAGGCTTTCATGACTCATGTGTATATCCACGTGTAAACAGTTCAGATTTTGGCAAGAAGGGTGGGCGTCTGTCACATCAGTTCACATCAGTTCACTCTCTGTCCCGCCAGAATGCACCTCTTCCCAGGAGCACTCTGCTTTTTTCCATTGCATCCCCTCTCCTTGTTTGGTTCCTTCGTGCCAGGCTACTTGCCGAGAATGTAGCGTGAAGATGTTCCCGTGTTCCGGTAAAGCCAGAAACGTCTGGCCTCTCCAAACAGAAGTGGGAGGTGCTCAACAGCATGTTCAGATCTTAACAGTGCACTTCAGTTAAAAGAACTCTAGAGACGTGCTGATAATGACAATCACAGCAAACCCATCAGGTGCTCTGAGACTGTCAGCATTGTAGACGGATGGAAGATTAGAGCATAGAGTGAAGGCACGCTAGTGATACAGCTGCGTAAACGGGGGACTTAAGAAATGTGAATGGGCTTATTTGGACACTGAGGAGCCCACGCGCCAAGAACAGGTTGCCTCTGAAATCTGAGGAGAGAGCTGGTTGGAAGAGTGCAAAGTAAAGGGAAGCCTTCATGTACTTTTGCTAACAAACCTGCCATTGTTTCCAGAGACACACCCCCCCCCCAAGGAGGACCTTTTAACACCTTGGTTTGCTAGCCACTTAACCACAAGTTATATTGCCTCAGTAATAACACTTTCATGCTTATCTATAACCTCCTTATCATATTGTGTAGAAGAAGCAAGGTTGCCGGAAATAAGGCTATAATCGCTGTAGTAACAAGTTTCAAAATAATCCAAAGTAGAAATATTCCCAAAGCCATGAATACCACCACTTTATCCCCCTTATTACAGTCACTTACTTTCTGCCACTGGCACGGACAAGCTCTTGACTCTTTGGGTCCTATCTCCTGTGAAACTGTTGGTTCTTGCTGAAAATGGGTTGCTCAGTACTATCCAGTGATTAATACCTTTTTATGAGTTTCCATGTCAGTGTGATAGACTCCCTTCCTCCTTGCCGACTCGCCACAATTTTGCAGCTGGTATCAAGACAGAGACCATGCTAAAAATATGAGTCATAACATTATCCCGCAGCCATCACTACAACATAGAAGAACCATTTTTAAAAGATGTGACTGATTAATCCCTTTTGGTGTGAAGAGTTTAAAGAGTCTCAGTAATGAGCAATGGGATGGAGGAGCCCGGAGGAGTCCAGGTGGGAGCAGCACCAGATGAAGCTGGAGTTATTGTCTCACCAAGAGGTCAAATAATCTGTGTTAGAATGGAAACCAACGATTCCAGTTTGAAAGTCCTGCCTTGAATAGACAGTGCCATGACCTGACTCACAGCACCCAAATTCCTCCATGGCCCTTTAAATCAATAAACCTGTCCATTTGCCACTGAACTACAGTAGTTACAGCATATTCCTGCCTGAACCAAAATCCTGCTACTATTGCTATATGAGCACAATGCATCTGACATCCAGAGAGAAGGGGCACAGGCATTTGGAAGACAGCCTTTAGAAAGTCTTGGGGCATGAATGAAAAACTGACTACTGGAAGTATAAAGTAAGTAAACAAAATGTGTAACAAAATGCACAACTGGTGTGCACTCATGTTTGCTAGCTTTTTACCAGTGTTTCCTTACCAAATAAACCTGAGAACTGAAATATCTAGCTAATCTTATTCAATCTAACCTTGTGCTTTAAAGCTCACTTCTAACTTTGTTACACTAATTAAAATACAAATGCATTTTATATGATTTAATTTTTTTCTACATAGTCTGTGCTGCAATTTTCATTTGTAATTTCATATAAATGAGTAGCTCATTGCTTAGCTAACATATTTATTTCACCCATTCATAAAGCTTTGGAAATTCTATTTTAGGGCCTCTATCACAAGTTCTATCTGATATCTTAAAAAATCTGCAGGTGTTAAGTCAGCTACTGTTCACAAACAGCACATTCTGAACAATTAAAAATGAAAGCTTCAACAACTGATATATTCACATGACAGACAGTATGATCTATGTTTATAAATATGTGATCGAGGGCATGACACATTGTGAATCACACATCCTTCATTTTACGTTCCGGGACAAACAGCTCAGCCGTTTTGAAACACAGTCTGAGTATCTGAACTTCACTAAGTGAACATTCAGTATGAAATGCACCTAAGTTTCTCTTATGTGTTGTAAATCTCTTATAACTGAGAAACTTATGTGGAAATCATCATAAATCATAACAATTTGGAAACATATTCTAGACCCTGATATCATAGCCTGATATTCTGACTATAAAGTAAACACTGACCTTGTACAAAAAATAAATACAAGAAGAAATGTTAAATAAAAATAACTCATAAGATATACAGTACGTCAGCTAAGGCTTCGTTGGATTTTGGTAAAAAGCTTTTGTTTCTTTCCAGTTTGATTCTCAGTTTGATTCCAGTTTGAAAGTCCTGCCTTGAATAGACAGTGCCATGACCTGACTCACAGCACCCAAATTCCTCCATGTCCCTTTAAATCAATAAACCTGTCCATTTGCCACTGAACTACAAGTTTAATCAAGTCATGTATTCCCTTAAGCAGTACATACAGAAGCACTACATTTGTGATATGTAAATGTTTAGGGGGGATGAAAAATGGTGAGACACTCATTGAAAGTGAGCTCAAGCTTTCAGTGACTCAACAGAGGAGCTGTGTTTCTGAGCCTAGGGTGCATCAGTTGAACTAAGTCAAGTCAAGCTGGTTGTGCTCACACCATACATGTCGAGCTGCAACTTCAAATGGCAGATTGGCATTAATGTGATTGTGTCGCTGAGATAATTTCTCTAATACTAATAAGCAAACAAACAAACAAATAAATATATACAGGCCCCCATACAAAGAAAGTGTAAGAAAGCACAAAAAGAAACAGAATGCAAAAGGCATTCATCATCTTAAAAGCTCAATCTCTGAAAAAAAAAAAAATCTTGATAAAAATCAACAAACAATATTCATCTCAGCAAAGATTCATACAATCTATGTGATGTTCCACAAACAGTTCACTCCTTGTGCTGCCTGCCATGCTACTTTACCACTTTTATCTGACACTTCACAATGGGTTTAAATCTTGTAAAAAGTGCAGAATAATGCAGCCGTTTAAATTTTAGGTTTATGAGATAACTATTGAGTTCCAGCATCACTGACAAGATTTACCAGTTACAGCACAAAACACTAAGTTGAACCCTACTACTGTCATTGTTCAGGTGCAAAAACCAGAGGAAATTATTCTTGTTCTAATTTAGCTTGGTCTCCACCTGAGTGCTTTGGTACACACAGAAACCTGCAGGTATTTCACTTACAAAGACCACATGTACAAATTCATAATTGAAAAAAATAACATCAGAGTGCATGAATGTTTGTCATTTGTATTGTCTGTAGCATTTCTTGGTAAGCTGGAGTTCCTGGACTTGCTACAAAAATCATAAACAAGGTTGAATTACAATGCCCTGCTAATACAGATCATGTGTTCTTTCAAGGGCTATACATAATATCTTTCCAAAGAAAGGGAATAATAAAGAATCTCTAGTGGGACCATGACAGATTGCTTGGAAGTAAATGTGTGCAATAAATGAGTGATGTAATGTAAAAATATGACTAAAAGTAAAAATCACCCCACCATTTCTTATAGTTCAACAAATACCTGGTTAGTAAGTGTGCTAGGATATGCATTAGCTCACATTGTACAGTTAATGGCACCCCAGGACCCAACAGGTGCTCAGAAGCATGACAGATCAGCTCAAATGTCCACTTTAAGACACAAATGGAAATTGAATCTAGAATTGACAAACTTCCCTGCCCTGCTCCACTGTACAGTCTTTTATCATTTAATAACTATATGCACAGAAACAGCATTTTTCTACAGTTAGGCACAGCACTAACATAATTTAGGTTAGAAATGAGAAACTTATCTTGCGCAAAGGGAACATAAGTAATTACATTTTTATTTAGTTCAAACAGTTTGGCTCAGTGACCCACTTCCTTTATGTCCAAAACCACATGCTGCATGGGGAATACCTGTTATTCTCACTACAAAAGAGCAAGAGCAGTCCAAATGTCCTCTGTCCAGGGAGTCAATACAGAAGGCTAACATAGCTTCTGTGTTAATCAATGAACTGAACTGTCACAGCACATTTTCATACCCCACATTTCCCTTTCCCTACTTGTTCTAAGAGTCATTTGCTCCTGGTTGCAGGTGCCTTCCCAGAAATATTGTAACTAACAGAACTATTTTCTCCACTATCAATTTCTGTATTGATTCCTTTCACCGGACATCCAGGCTGCTGCTTTATACCCCTGGCCAGACTGTAGGCAGGCAGCCAACAGCTATTTCGGAAATTACCGGACAGGCTTTTCACCCGTTTATAGTTAATGAAGGAACATAATGTTGTGGAGATGGCCATTCAGCAAGCCCAGCATACCACAACGGAAAAAGTGAGTGAACATGATCTTCTTGTGCCATCGAGAAGATCTATGCATTTCTCTGCCTGTTGGATGGAAGCAGCAGAGAATATACCCCTAGTGGCTCTGTGGCAACTATGGCAACGAGGCAAGTGGCCATTGTGGATCGATGAGGACCATGTGTGTTGAATCTTGTGCTTGCAGCGTGGTGGTTGCACGTGAACAAGCAAATAGTTCTCCCATATCCAAAGACACATTTGGCAACACTTCACTCCCCAGTACACTGCCTCACCCTTTCCTCTTCTGCATTATGTAAAACTGTGAAAAGTGATTATGCTGCAGGGTGAAACAGTTGGTATCAGTGTATATTTAAATTGTGTCATTTGCAAACTAAAAATATCTTCAAAGACACTCCCAAAACTACAGCAAATGTTTACATTTGATTTGTTTGCTAAGAAATTGCGACTTAGATGGTAAAGTCAGTGAAGGATGCTTCTTTCAACATACTTCAAACAGCGGTAAAAACAAAGTGAAACACCTGTTCAGAGCCTAAGAACAATGGCAAATTTGAACATGTCAGTAATCAGATATGAAATGAAGTGAAATTTTTAATCCATATTTTTTTGGCCTGTAAAACATCATAACTCACACCAATAAGCCATACGATACACACAAGCACATTAGGAGTGAAGACTGTAAACCTATAATGGTATGATTAATGGTAATAAAAAAAAAATAATTAAAAAAATCCATACATGATGTCCCTGTGGCCTTAGAACTGCTGAATCTGTATCATCTCAAATATAAATAATACTATACATTGGCCAAAGATTATACTCCAAATCTTGTTTAGATTTCCTAAAATTCAAAGGAGACTTTTAACATTTGAAGGAAAAAACAAAGTACCATAAAGACAAACATTATAATAAATATTTTAACAGCTCAGAAATAAGCACGTGAGCACATTCTGGACAGCGTGTACACTGCATGAATAAAATATGGAAAGGGGAAATTCAACAGCCAAATATCAGTGCATCCATACATGTAATGCATCTATGTACTACGGAACTGCCCATAAATATCAAACAGGTCACCTACTGTAAGTACCACTGAATTTCAATCAATCAATCATGGACTATGTGCTGTAAAGGGAAACCCACTATCTCTAAAAATAGATAAAAAACTCCTTTGTTTGGGTCTGCATTGTGCAGCTTAGGATTCAGTTACCCAAGTGTGCAGCCATTCAATTTATTATGAACATAAAGAAGGGGGTGGTGAGTAGTAAAGAACAAGGTTATCCAAGCCATTCATTTTGTTTTGGGTGTGGGGTTGGGGGAGGAAGTAAGCACTCTCTGTAGTCTCAGTCCCCTTTCGTTCTACCCAGAGAACCTATGGCAGTTGCAAAGAAACCAGCTACCCACAACCCCACCTGTGACTGACCTGTGTTTGTTAAGAGCCCTTCTGAAGTTTGTTGCTATGAACCAACACGGAAGCTGTGGATTCTTTCGCCTAGATTGCTCCTGCGGATCCCAAGGAAATTGTGGGACGGTGTGATGTTCTCAAGCTCTTTTGACTAAAAAATAAGGCTTGTATGCTGCAGCCAGCCCTGGGTGACTAACTAACATGAGGTAGCTTAGATGCTGCGGTTTTGGCATGTAAACCCTTTATAACAGCCTGCATTATTTATAGGATAAACGGCAACACGATTCAACCCCTCAATTAAGTAGCTGCCGAAAAAATGCTTCAGATGCAGAGTGCCTACCTCTTTGCATAAAGCCATATCCACAGCCAACCATTTAAATAAATGAAAATAACAGTCAGTGATCTTTTTTAGCCACTTTAACATATAATAGCAGTGTTATATAATACTATACCTCACAGCAGATTATATTTGATAGAGAAGTGATTCATTTTGCAAGTGCACTGACAGTAAGGAATGCATTGAAATAATAACAGACTAATTTACAGAGGTCCCACGCCCTGTGCCAAGCAGGAGCAAGGTGCCTTCTGGATTTGATAGATGTCCAATTCCCCAGGACTGTCAAGTTTAACACGTTTCATTCAGGTAGCACCCAGATAAGATCTGGAAAAACAACAAATGCTCTCATACAATGTCTTCCTTATCCATTTACATAACGTTTCTTGTCATTTAAGAAAAACCTGAAGTGCCATATTTAGCATAAACACCATTGGGCCTCTCTTGCAAAACATTAGCCCATCCCAGTTTTTCAACCAGCTCTTCCTATAGGCTTCAGGTTCTTTTTCAATTAAATACAATGGGAGCCACAGTGAAACAGCAGATACTCCACTGTGGTTGCAGAGAAATACACTATTAAACATATATAGTGCAGGTTTTATGTAAGAAACAAACCAAAAGGAACACACAATGGACTTTAGGAATCACGAGAAGAGGGTTCACTGAATAGTCTACATTTGAAGATGAGCATTGGTCAGTCCTTGTTTAATGGTGCTGCTGTTGGAGAATCAAATAAACTACTGTAACAGTATACACAGTTCCAGGTGATCACCTTGTTTTATTTAAAAGCTTAAAGGAGATGTGCCATTTTTTGTCACACAGCACGGAGGGTAACGTGCTGCGATATACAGATCTATGATGTAACCCAACAAGCACAGTGCCCCGTGTTACTGGGATAGGTTTCACATCACTGTCACCCTCACTTGGAGAGGCAGTTAATGATTGTAAGTGAGAAGGTAGTGAAGTGGGTAGCTGTCCAATTGCTATTTGACCCCAGTTTAAATACCACTCCTTCTAGGGTGCAGACATTTCTTTTCCAAGCAGAATGTTCTCCTATTTCTGACATTTATATTAGTTTATTTAGCAGACACTTTTCTCCAAAGTGACGTACAGTAAAGATTAACTAGCTGTAAAAGCTGACACCATTGTCTAAGGTAGCTTACAGTGCAAGATGCATTGCACTAACTTGCTTATAATCGTTCACACATTTACACAGCAGTGTAAAGCCACACACTTCCTCACACATAAACTAAGGGCAGTTTGGAAACAACAGTTGAGTTGACCTGCATTTCTTTCAATTTTGGAAGGAAACCCCATGCAAACGTGGGCAAAACATTCCAACTTCACACAAACTTTGCTGAAGTCAAACCCATGTCAAATACTTGTGACTGAGCCACCTTGTCACTCAAAAAATGTGGAAGGCAGATGTGGGTGTCTTGGGTCACGAAAATTAAATGAACAAATACTCACAGTTAGGGGCAGTGAGCAGATGACAAAGATGACAGTCATGGATGCCAGCAGTACCAGGTGGTCGACCTCCTCATCGCCATCTCTGAACCAGGATGCTACCTTCTTCTTGCGCCCAGTGGACACCACAGAGCCGCGGCGTGATATCTGACTGCGATGCATGCGGCACAGGCTGAGGATGACTGAACCATTGCACATGAAGACTACAACGATGAGCAAGGCCATCAGGGAGGCATAGGACAGAGAGAAGGCGAGCACGTGCTGCTTGTCCCCAAGCTCGTCGTCAGCTTCCATCTTGATGAAACACCATGTGCCTGGGCAAAACTGCTTGTACTGGCCATAGCCAAGAAAGGGTAGCGAGCAGACAGCAAAGGTGAAAAGATAGATGAGTGGCAGGACAGCCTTGGCAAAGCTTCTGCGCACACGTGTGGAGTAGAAGTATGGGTGGCTGATGGCCAGGCAGCGCTCTACAGCCATGGCACACAGGATAAGCATGGAGGCCAGGATGAAGAAGGTCATGGCAAAGGCGAAGAAGTCACAAAGACCTTGGCTGCCTGTCAGACCCAGCAGTGAGGCCTGTCGGGCATAGCACACGAACACCAGTGGGCTGAGGAAGCAGGTGCCCAGCAAGTCTGTCACAGCCAGGCCCGTCACCAGGATGCAGAAGACCGAGGTCTTGGCGCGTCGTTCACGCTGGTGCAAGCTGAGGATGGCCAGCGCCAGGACATTGCCCACTACGCCGGCCACGAACATCAGCGTGCTGACCACCGGGTTGCCGTGTGCATCGATCGCAGTGGTGTTCTCACACGTCATGTTTCCTGGCATGGTGATGACTCCACACACGGGGAGGAGGTGCTAAGGAAAAGGTCAGTCTGCTGACCTCACGTACTGAGCAGCAGGCCTGGTGTACCACAACACCAACAGTCACCCTCGGTGCAAGAGATGTCACATTCACACAGCTTCAGAAAAAACCATGAAGCTACAGCCGGATGCTGGTTCACTGACTACAGTGAAAAAAAAAAAAAAAAAAAAAATCACACTGGAAACCACTGACGGTGATAGCAGAGAAACTGCACACCTGTCAGAAAGTCAAAACCAGGACTCACATCTTTTTGTGGGTGTTTATGTTTCCTGACATTCAGTCTCTCCATATAAACTAAGTAAATCTATTTTCCCCTGTGTTCGCCACCATTCACCAGTACCCACTCACGTGAAGCATTACTCTCGTCTTCATTTCGGTATGAATACTTCGTCTGTTTCACTCGAAATGACACAAAGCGGAGGAAAAGGCGGAACAAAAGTTTAAGTCGCAGCGTCCAAACAACGTCGAAAACAGAGCAAGTTTCACTTCGGCGCCCCCGAGCGCGCGTGCCGCCGCGCGTCGCACCTTCCACGCGCCGCCCTGCTCGCCTCAGACTCGCTCGGCACGGTGGTTAAAGTCGATAATGTCGGGAAGCCGAGCGATGTGAAGCGCGGAATTTCTCCCCGTATCCTCCGCGTCTCGGCCCCATTTCTTCGCCGTGGGAAGACAGAAGCGCGAGTCCTGCTGGTGCCTGTGAGTCTGTCTGAGAAAATGACAGCAGTTTCAGTGTCTGTCACATCTACGGTTAAAGCTCGCGGGCGGCGGTCTACGCGCGTACAAGTATGAGAGAGAGAGAGAGAGAGAGAGAGCGAAAGCGAGAGAGATTGAAGGAGAAAGAGAGAGAGCGCGTGTGTCAAATATAACAAGCATTTGGTGTTCTTAAAAATAATTTAATAGGCTGGAATTCGGAGTGCAGGGAACCTGTCTAACTCGCCCACTTTCTAACCGTTGAGCCGCGAAAGTCACATCCCTAACTTTCTGGAGCGACTGTATTCTCATCACCTCTCGTTTAACGAGTTTTTAATACTGTTTGCCCTGGAAAGTCGTCCCCCCCCCCCAGTTATTGTATCTGTCTGCGACGAAATTTTGCACTGAATTCAGAAATCAGTCGCCCGGCTTCTGTACCGTGCGTTAACCTTAAACGTGCTTCAATGTCTTGTGCAGAGACGCGGGTGCGCTGATCTTTCGAAAAGACGTCCGTGAAACGTTGGTTTCGGTGTGTATTTGTATGAAGCGCTTCGTCCGATTCTTCAAACTTTTTGTCCCTTCGTCGCACCTGCGCGAAAAGCCTTAAAGAATTAAACGCGGTACAAAGTTGCCTCGCGATCACCGATACCTCGATTAGCAACGACGCATAAATTATTTAGTGTTTTCAGTTTACCGTAGTTACAATTTGGGCCATTAAGAACTTAAATAGCCGACAGCAATATGAAAATGTAAAAGGTTTCAGTTGGTGTGATGAAACAAACATTTTCCCCACCAACGCAGAATAAAAAAATCAAAAACGGAAAAGCCGCTTTCTTACCAAGGGCTTCCCCATCTTTTATAGGAAATATGTTTCATCACACTACTGCCCTCCAGCTTTTTAACCAAAGGGGCTAAAACTTATTTGTGGGCGTCCACATCGCTCACGACCCGCAAGGGCACACCCGTAAACGCTTGGTTATCCTTGCACCTCGCTCACACGGGTGACAGATGGTTTCAGTCTACACGAACTGTCCTATCTGGCCCCGTTTTTATTCTAAACGTTTTACGTGTTTCACTCAGTAAAACGTTCAATCCGTGTTTGCATTAGTGATCAAGTTAGGTGTGACAGTAATGAAAACATTTCCCTATGTGTTCTCAGGGAAGGTTGGAGGAGGAGCTGTCAGATGTTCAGATGAGAAAAGACTGCACACTGCAATAAGAGCATAACGAACTGTGTGAACTGTAACAGGAAAGGAAAAGAAAATATGCAATATATCCGAATTCATCCATTTGTTTTACTTCATACTGGGAAATAAGTTTCATATAGCGCCAATATTTACAAAATTCCAAGCTCTTAACGTTTATTGAAAGCTCTGTGACATGTTTTGGCTCCTTGCCAGCTGTGGTCATTTGCATGGAGGTAAACAGTGGTAAAATGAAGTTTAAAAATCCTTACTTTTAAATAAAACCATTGCTTGCAGGTCTATCTCAGAAACATCATCTTGCAGCATCACAAGTGCTCTCCTGCCACCGCCGTGGTGAGAATTTAGTTCGGTGCACTGAGAGTATTAATGAAACATGAAATCCAGAGAATATCTCCAGTGAACACTACAAAGCCATTAAAAACAACATGAACTGGGTGCAAACTATGTAGATTTGTGCAAACTTTCTTCTTGGGGGACATCTGTTGTACACTATCTAGCGTCAAATCAAATGTGTTTTACTTTTGATAGCAATTCAGGCAAATTTTAGGTTTCAGTGAAAGAAATTAGCCTTTGGGACAAACAGCAAGATCACATTTATAACAAATTTTACTTGTTAACCGTTTGACTGACGCAAGGTGTTTTTGGTCAGCATGTAAGCCATGATCGTGGAAAGGATGGGCAGCTTCTGTTTGTTGTTCTGAGTGCAAATGAAGACAGGAGGAAGGGTTGCCACCTGATCCCTGAGCCCCACCCAGCTGCCTGCTTTCTTTCCTCATTTTTCTTCTTATTCTCTTTGAGAGGAAGCTGTGTCTGCTCATGAGTGCTCGATGTGCTAAATGCACACAATAATGCTCTTTGCCAGGATCTTACCTTTGACCTCCTTCTTGACCATGCTGCCAATTGTATGCTGGATAACACTGCACATGTGACCGGTTTTGTACTGTAGCACTTGTGAGGCATTTGCTTCTGAATGGTGTCTGTTCCTTTGATTTCAACAAAACGTCCCCTTTCTTGAAGATTCAGACGTAGGTGAACAACAGAATGGGACCATGCTTTTGGAAGGACAGGGGGATTGTGTACCGTGTCCCCTTCCTCTTGCCTCTGGTGCAGGTTCACCTGCATCGCAGGATCACCAGCACAGAAAGCATCAAATGTTAAATGCTTTAATTCAATAAGATAAGGTAAGATTGAGGGAAGGGTCCTTTGTACTGTTTAAGAAATAGAAATACATCATTGCTCCTTGTGAATGCACAATGATCAGAATATTGCACATTTTATTCAAGTATGGTCTTGAAATTATAATTTTGTTGTATTTTCCTAGTACCAGTTAAGTTAATTATCAGTCATATTAATGCTGACATACAGAAGCAAATATAAATAAAAGCTACCTTCAAGGGACTGTGCTTAATTCTGTTATGCTTTTGGTTTTGGAGTATTCCCCAGTATATATTGCTTTTTGCTTAAACCGATTAATGTGTCAGATGCTTCTGAAAACTGCTGATTCTTTTATGCTTTTGTATATTTCATAACCAATTGTGATTGCAAAAAGTTCAAGCTTGCAATGGTAGTGGTTTAGTTTTGCAACAGAAAATAATGCATAACAATTTTTTACACTGTTTTTTTTTTTTTTTTGAAAATTGGATGTTTCCTGAAACCTGCGTGTAATTATTTTGATTACCAGAAACTACATTAATGTGCTGTGTTCAAGTCCAAGTCAGTATGTCGTCCAAATTCATGAAACGGGTGAATTCACTTTCCTGATTTCTGGGAATGTAATCCATTGGTCAGACATTCTTCTTGTCATTTGAATTAGCAACATCATAGCACTGCAAGAAAAATAGTACAGTTGCTGCTGAAAATATTTCATACATTTGAGTTTGATGGATTTTAACCACTGCCAAGTCACAGCTAGTGCTGTTGCACAATTTTGGATTGCACAAATAACATCATGCATGCTTCAGTTAGGTCCAGACATTTAAAACGTCTAATAATTTCAGCAGAGAGAAGGAAATTACTCCAATTTTCATTTAGGACGACCAGCATATTAAAATGGGATGGGAAAGCCTGAAAAAAGATCAAGCAATAAATCAAATGCTCTTATGTTGATGTGGGAGATGGAATAAGTGGGGTGCTGTGAATATCTCTGTGATTTGCCTTTAGTGAGACAGTTATATGATGTGAGTAAGCATGTGAATAAGATCCAAGCCCATCCCAGGAGGGGCCCTGTGGTCACACTTCCTGTGGGGATGGCTAAAGGAAATTATTACCACGTCAAAATAGAAATTTCTCCATCTTTTGGCATACATGCTTGTATATATATCATATCCATATAAACAGCAATGCAAGCAATCAACAAGCCCAGCGCTTGCTCCAGAAGCATAAGGCATAAGGCTAAGTCCACCCCATCCTATGCCAGTTCATTATAGGCCATCACACACACTTATTCACTTGCATACGCATAGAAAGGGCAATTTATAGACATTATTCAACAGAAACATATTTTTGAACTGTGGGAGGAAATCAGAGCACCCGGAACATAAGGGGAACGTGCAACCTCCTCACAGATTGAACTGCATTCAGTCCCATGTCTGCACACACAGCCTCAGAATTGTGAAGCACCACTGTTACCTACTGCACTACCAGGAATGTAAATTATAAAATTAAACTGTGAAAGGGACAGTTATCTTCTTGTTCACATATCTATTGTTATTTGCTCTGTATTTATATTTCTTTCTCATTCAATGGATAGCCGACTACCGGGGCATTAGTCCAGCTATCTGTTACCTCACAGAGAAAACAAAGTGCACTCAGCTGCTGCAGTGGGAAAGCGTTAAACATGCTGGACGCCATAGCTTTTTAGAAATCCTATCCACTGATGTTTTCTTTCCGCTAAAATCGAATGTATTAAATATCTGCAGAGTTATTCCATACTTGGTGAAATACATTGCAAACGAGTACAGAAAGATGTTCATCAGGTTATTTATTTATTTATCACCAATTTACCACAGCTGCAGTGACAGGGCTTTCAGACTTATTCCTGTACAGGCTTTTCAGGGGTTGTATTCCATACTGCCTTGAGTGTTCAGGAAAAATGTAATTTCAACAATTTGTGAATGATACATAAACATGAAACTTTGACATATAAACACCTGATGCATGTATAGTAGCCAAACAGAGCACTCAAGTTAAAATTACTCTTACTTTCTCAAAGTAAACACTCAGGTACAGTACTTCCAAAATTTACTCAAGAAACTAAAAAAATAGTAAGCCAAAAAATTACCCTAGAACTGTTACCTTGATTCAAATGAGGGTTTCCCGTTCCCTAATGATATTAACAGCTGCGATATGCACTTTTGTCTCTTCTTTTCACCAAGTTAAATCTACTGTGCAAAGAAAATTAAATACTGTCAGTTTGAATGGTCAGATATTTACTAAACAAAAAGACAGCAGTCTGCTTGGTATTACTAACAATAATTTAGCTGACACGTTTGTCCAAGGTGAATTACAATGTTTGGTTTGTATACTAAGGCACTTACAATTATTTATCCATGTACACTGCTGGGTAGCTTTAATGGAGTAATTCATGGTAAGTACCTTGACCGAGTGTATTGCAGCAGGAACAGGGATTCAGACTCATGTCCTTTCATAGCAAGATGGCAGCTGTAACAACAACACTACCTGTTGCGCCAAATGAAGTTGTATTATTCACTTTCCATTTAGCTGACGGCTTTGTCCAAAGGTGTTTACAAACGTTTTGCCACTTAAAGAGCAGGGACTTTATACAAGAGGTTTCTTTCTCAAAAGCGCTCAAGCAGTGACAGGATCGCAATTCAGATGCCTCTGAGGTCCCATCCATTATCCCTATCCACTGCAAAGTAACCCAACCCAAACAGCTAACCACGAAGAAGGCTGTCAGTTCCAATATTTGAGGTCTAAGGAAAGGTAAAATCCTGTAGGGTCAGTCACACTCTATGAACCAGATTCATTCAGCCAAACTGATTCAGTAATTGTATAAATGGGCAATGGTACAGCTGGATGTCCAAATTAAACAATAGCCTGCGCTGGATTCAATTCAGGATATTTAGGTAGTTCTTTGATAAACGCCAAGTTGGGTTTTAAATAATATTCCGGTGCTCATGGCACGTCATTTGTTTTATCTGTAACCTCGAAACAAAACATTGTTCAAGAACAAACTATTGTGTTGCTCTTCTTGTTAGAAAGGATATGGGATATTTGCACCTTATTTGTGAACAGTTGCCAGGTAGCCAAACAATAGGAAAAGAATGACACCTTGCTGTAAAAGTTTGAAAATTGATCTTTAACTCTAACAGTGCAGTAGTTGGCATGCATTCACTTTTTAGATGCTTTAACCCGAGGGATGGTCTGTGATTATTGTGCAGTATTTAGTTGACTTTATTATCCAAGATGACTTACAGTATTTGATGTACTACAGTAAATCCCTGAACTCATCCCATTTATACTGTACAACCCTTTAACACATATAAATACAATAAGGGCACTTTGGAGTCCCTGATTCACCTGAACGACTTGTGTTTGGACTAGGAAAGGAAACCCCTTACAAGCAATGTGACAAGGACAAAAGCAATACACAGACTGAATGGGATCAAATCCCATCCCTGAGCCCAGACAGTGTGAAGAGCATTTTATTCCCCGTTCCACTTCAAATGCATTCAACGAATAATTTCAAATAGCAGCTATTTACATGTTAATAAAACACACAGAGCTGCCCCCTTACCTAGTATGTTAGAAGCAACTTTGCCGATAAATGACAAATTCATTTAAAAACAATTCAGAGAAACTCATGAAAATGGCAAAATATACAGTATCTTTTCGCTTCTATCATCACGTAAATGACTTCGCTAAAAGTAAAAAATGATTCTATAAATAGCTTTTGAAAAGTAATGAATGTAAAGTTTTTGCAGGATTTACAGGTTATATATACTCTGTTTCTGCCCACCTCTGCCAAAGAATAGCTGTGGAGAGATTAATGGCAACCCACAATGCTACCGGGAGGCTACTAAACAGCTGCTATTGTTTATCTGCATGTCTAAAGAAGTTCTGAGATCGAATCTTAATGTTGGAATTTAAACAACACCACCCAAGTGAATCCACGTAACCACTCACAGGCCACCCAGTCAGAAAGGACCTAAATTTGGATCTTTCTCTTCTATGGAACAGGAATGACATATTTTTTAAAAAAAAGCCTTATTCATGTCTAATATTGCCCATCATGAACTCTTTGGGCAGCCAGGATTTATTTCACCAGTTCAATATTTTACAGGTCCAAGAAGCCCTTAAGTACTTAAATGTTTTATTGCATAGATGTTCTTTAGAACTTGGTAATAACGTTCATAACAATGAAAGCTCTTTCTGAAGTTCTGACGTATTCTTTAATTGACTTAATTCAACTTGATGTCAGTTAAACACATTTTCTGGGAATTTTGCTATGTAATAAATTTGTGGTTTCTCTTTGGTTTTTAATAATAAAAACTGACATCTGGTAGATTTTACCTTTTTGGTTCTGATGTGCAGAAGGCACTTTTGATGAAGGATTGACAATAAGAGCCAATGGTACTGTGTACTTTGTTTTTGTGAGCAGCAAAAACAACAAATTTACTGCTGAAGCCCTAATAGATGTTTAAGTTTTATTGCATATTTTAAGTTTTATTCCTTAGTCATATTTTTTTTTCCATTTAAAATCCTGTATACACTATATTCAACTGAGGCTATGCCTTGAGGGTGTAAAAACTTAAGCCCCTCCTAGAAGCTGAATCAGCAGTGTTTTGCTTAAAAGTCTGATTCATTAATTCAGTTCCATTTAGTTTTATAGATCGCTCTCTTCAACGGGTGGCACAGCATTAAACAAAGGTCCAACAGATGGTTTTACTTGCACAGCTGCACGTCACCTTTCCTTTGTTATCTGCTGTTGCAAAATAATTATAAATCACTGACCATAATGAAAATAAAGACAGGTTTCACGGGTAATTCATGTATAATTGTTAGTTTATTGCAAAAAAACAGTTGTTTGGTGCAAACTGAACTGTTACATTTAAGTTTATCAGCATTGCATCTCCAAATCTAAGCTGCATTGCATCAGAGAGAATTTTCCAGAAGAATCCCATAAGATGGATTAATGCAATAAAAAACATAAAACATCTGAATGTTATATTTATTCCATATGGATTACAAAAAACTAAACCTGCTTCTCTCCGAGCCATATTATTTGCAAATGTGAGCAACAACATAAAGTCAGAGAAAGCGCAGAAGAATAATCATTTCATGTCACTTCATCCGTTTCACAGACAGGATGGTGACTTGGCCTGTAGCACCAGCACCTCATAGCTCCAGGACTTTGGCTTCATCTGCACCAAATTTGGATGCTGTTATTATTTCAAATAATCCAACTAGGCAATCTTTCCTGGACCATTTTAGGCAAAGCATCTTGTTCATAGGCCCTACAGCAGATGGTGGGGTCAGAAACTCTGGCCTCCAAGTGGACGGCAGCAATGCTATGCACTGTATTACCATTTCTCCTCATCTTCGCATGAGTTTCATCCAAAGACGTTTTGGCTGAAACGAGAAATCCAAGTTGCTCTTAGTGAACTTCACATTTGTTCTTCTGCATAGGATAGGATAGCAAGTAGTTGGAATGGCACGCTTGTAATTATAAGCCACTCTCAAGAAAGGGATAAGCAAAACACAAGTTAAAAATCATTATAGGATTCTGATATTATAGATCTCCCTAAATTTTTGGGAAAAAATGCTAATTGGAAGAATGTAAATGTACAGTGGATGAGTTAACCCTCCTGTATCAGTATGCTCTAAGGTATGAATGATTCTGGGATCGAGTGAAATTTGTAGTACAAACCCAGTCCTGCTGTACATTTTTATTTTGATAATAATTTGCAAGGATCTACAGTAGTGGAGAATATACTCATTTGTGCTAATGTGGAGCTGTATGGTTTCTGTGTGTCATTTTTCTGCCTGGCTCACCTCCTCCCATATGCAGGTGCTGGTGAATAACTTCACTCTGCTACTTAAGACCTGTATCTATATTTATAACTTAGGTGCACACATCATCATTTTTATTATCAATGCTGTATCTATTCCCTTTATACGCAGAACAGTTTGCTGAACAGCTATTATTTCACAACATCCTGAAAAAGTGGACCTCCTGAGAAAAAAAAAAAGCTAACTTAACCATATCTGTTCTTCTTAGGATAATTTTACATGGAATGCGCTTGAAACACAACCAAGAAATCTGTCTCCAGTCCTGCTGTAATGTTTAAGTAGAGAAAATAAGTTTGTGTGTGTGTGTTTTGACCTTGGGGGGGACTAAACTAAGCTGCACTGCACTGACTGTGGTCTCTGGGGTGGATCCCCCCATCAAACACACCCATTGTTTCCAATAGAAAGGGTATTTGGTTGCAGCTAGATTCTAAAAAAATGCTGGAAAGAGAGTACTGGAAAGGGACCAAAACATTAATTCTGTCAAACCGCCTGGGTAAATTTTAACTATATTGTACATCTTCATGTTTTTTGGCTGGTTATCATCTGACTGGCCATACAAGTGTATGATGTGTATGAATTGGCTGAGTTACCCGGAAAGTGAGTAGTAATAAGACAGGGTAGGTCAAAATTCTGGAAAGACCCAAATATTTTTAAGATGCATAATTCTGGATTGCTCTAACCAATGTCGTCTTGCCACTGCTGTCTTGAAGGCAACCTTCTTGAAATCAACTTAAAAGTTCCAAATGGAAAGGATGTCAGGTGACCATTCTAACATGAATAAAATTACAAAGACATTCAAAGGTGGCATCAGTTTTTTTTGGCATCTTTATTGTTATGAGGTTTGACCCATTCAAGTGCAGACATTAAGCAACCATGCGGAGAGTGACACTGGGATAAAGTGAGACCATTTCACAGAATGTGTTCAGTGTGCTGTCCATTTTGAGCAAAACACAGATGCAGCTGTTGTTCCCAGTCAGTGTGAACATGCTGAAGAACTTTTGGTTGGATGCTAGCACAAGCCTCAGTGATGACTGCCTTCAAAGCCCAGAACCTTTTCAACATGTGCGTGTGTCAAGGGATCTGTTTGTCTTCATTTTGAGAAATTGAGATCAACGTTGAGGTACACGTCACTAAAGCTTAGCGTTCTCTGTGTGTGTGTGTGTGTGTGTGTGTGTGTGTGTGTGTGTGTACACGTGTGTGTGTGCTCGTGAAAAAAGCTCACTTGGGCTGAAACATAATTGTGTGCCAAATTTCAAATCGTTGTCAAAGCCATGCATAAAAAGCAAATAAAGAAAAGACAGAGACCGAGCTTTATAAATATACAAATGTACAGCATGGGTGCTGAAGTACATTACATTGTCTTTCATAATTTTTACAGTTATGTTATTTAATCATTTTGATCCCTTTTCTCTGTATTTATTTATGCTACTACTTTATGCAGTATAATACATAATTTAATATATGCTGTACATGTAAGAATATATACAGTAAGATAATGATTAAAGAATATAACAGGACTGACTTACACTACACAGAAAATGCTTTGTACCCCTCTTTTAAACCACATTTTTAATGAAACTACAATTTTGTAAGAGATTTTAGCTGAAAACCATTGCTACTAATTGCTATCTATTTCACTTTATTGTCAAAATCTAAATTCTTGGCAGTCACAATGAGGCTAGCTTCCCCCAGCTAATGCGTTCTCACTGCTTTGTGATTTCACAGTCATTTTGCATCTTGCTGCGCTGAGTTCCTGTTAATGCTGTGTTCAAAAGATGGCCCGATTAGTTCTCTGCCTGCATTTTATTGACTGTACAAGAACCGCTTTGAGTCACTGAGGCTTGAAACTAGACTACTGAGCCTTTGAGTTTTCTTCTACTTAATTAGAACCGGAGCCTCAAATAATTCCCCTGGACCCCAGTGAACAACATTTGCAGCAGTAATTTGGTTTTATTGCATGGAGAAGCACAGGTTTGTGTACCCCCTTGGTCCTCAGAGACAAAATCACTGCACCGAACAATACATCACATACCAGCCTTTACAAAGCTAATGTCAAAAACAAATATCAGCAAAAGATCAATATGCTGTGATCAATATGTGTTCTCAGGCTGTTTCATTCTCCTTCCCTTGAAGCTGACCAATGAGGAACTGTTATTTAACTGATATTCAAATATGCAAGAGTATTATGACACGGGTTTAATACACATCTCTTTTTGTCTTTTTATTTTGTTCCTAGGTGTCAGGCACGCAGTACTTAGTTTGCTATTTGACCCAGCTGGGGATTTCCACAGAATCTAGCTGCTGTCAGAAAGGGCGACGCAAATGGGCCTTTCAGTCATCCTGCCGCCCTGTTGCCCACGCACCTCTTCCAGAAAGCTGTTTTGAGGGATATGTTACACCACACTTCCTCAGTGCGCAGACACAGGAGCTTCAAGCCAAAAGCACACAGGCAACTTCAAATAAACAGAGCAACCCGCAGGCATGTGGGAAGGTGTTTTGAGAACTGATGCTCTGCGGCATGAGGCCGAGTAGACAGTGAGAAGTGATGAAGCCACAGCAAAGTCAGGTGAGTAACATCCTCCTGGGCTTGTGTTCCTGTGACTCCTGTTGATGTATCCAGCTGAAGGGTTTCAATCCCACTGAGAAACTGAACTGAAGATTATGGAATCTACTAGATTGGCTGATAAAGATGGATTTGCCTAAGGGTCAGTGCTGTCTGGTTTATAAAAAGTAGGTCATATTGCTCATGAAAGTGGACAACAAGTTTTGGAGATTACCTTCTCTACAAAGAATGTTGGAGGCTTTTTGGTTAGACAAGTTTTTTGCTTTGATTTTTTTAGTTAGACTTAGACTGTGTTCAGCTCAACCAGTTCGTCATTTTTTAAGTGTCCCAGAGGTCTCCGATGTGCTTTGTGGACATATCCAGTCATTGGCAAACAAGTATGGGAAAAAATAAGTTGACACACAAGCGAATGCAAGCACACACCCATATCCACAGCACCACAGGAGACACAATCACAGGCCAGAAACCAGGAGAAATGTGTCTGGCAGCTTTTTGTTTGCATGAATCTATGTTGGGTGGCGCTGAAGGAGATGGGTGTGGGGAAGAGAGAAGGTGCTGAAGTGCAGGGTTTGAAAGGGAGATGGTGCTGAAGGAGACAAGTTTGGAAGAGGGGAGCAGTGCTGAAGGAGCCAGGATGGGAATGAGGTAGTAACATAAAACCAGCTTGATGGTAAAAACAGGTAATATGGCAGGTAAACCAAAAAACCCATCAAATGCCTTCCAGTCAAAGACTGGCACAGATATTAACAGCTTTGCCTGTTTTTTTAATGGATTAAGTTACAAAAGATCTTGAGAATCTTCCCCAGCCAATGCTTGTGTCTGGTAAACAAATGATTATTTCTTCAGTTTAGCAGGGGACTATAATTCCCTGATGAAGACAGTGCATCTGCTCTTTTCATGTCATATTTTGGCAAGAAAATTGTGGCATAATTCTTTGGTGGATTGCAAAAACTGACCTTTATTTAAACAACAATACTTGGAAATTACATCATGTGCAGAGAAAATATACAGTACTTTGCTTTTTTATCTTTTTGCTAGTGAGAAAATCCATTATGCATAAGTGTTAACCATTTAGCCCAGAGCCAGGCCACGGTGGATCAGTGCCGATCCTGGAATCGCTAGGTTTTGAAACAACCTCTGGATCTGATGTCAGTCCATCAGAGGGTGGCTACACACACACACACACACACACACACACACACACACTATGGACAATTTAAAGTTATCAATGAACATAAAACATATGTCTTTGGACTGTGGGCAGAAACCCAAGCAAACACAGGGAGAACATGCAGACTCCATGCAGAGAGTGGAGCCACCATGGTGCTCTTAGGAATAAATATTTCTCATTGAAGTCATAGATGAATTTTCATCAAAATGCCTAAAAAAACCAGGTTACAGATGCAGCACAGCAACTTCTTTAGCCTGAATGTTGTTGCTCTTTTGTTTCCTTGTAGCCAGAGGTACTGCCACCTGCATGAGGAAAGTAGAGGGAATTAGTTAAGCCATATGGTTGAGTTTATGACAGGAAACAGAATCAGTGAGCAAAGGATGATAAACAATAAAAGCATAAACAACAAAATGTACAAATGTGCAAATAAAGAAACAGATAAAACAAGGAACAATGAAAAACAAAACCAAAAAACAGGAAGGATGCGCAAAATCGAAATTTCTGGGAAGACAGTGCACAGAGAATATGAAATATCAATGATATCACTTCAGACTACACTGCCATTTTATTAAGTACACATTAAGTACTTTCATACAGGTGCTGGTCATAAAATTAGAATATCATGACAAAGTTGATTTATTTCAGGAAATCAAGGTCCCAGAGTCTGGAGGAAGAGAGGAGAGGCACAGAATCCACAGATTTCCAAAGGAAATGCAAAATTTACCTTCATCAGAGAACATAACTTTTGACCACTCAGCAGCAGTCCAGTCCTTTTTGTTGCGAGACGCTTCTGACGCCGTCTCTTGTTCAAGAGTGGCTTGACACAAGGAATGAGACAGCTGAAACCCATGTCTTGCATATGTCTGTGCGTGGTGGTTCTTGAAGCACTGACTCCAGCTGCAGTCCACTCTTTGTGAATCTCCCCCACAGTTTTGAATGGGTTTTGTTTCACAATCCTCTCCAGGGTGCGGTTATCCCTATTGCTTGTACACTTTTTTCTACCGCATTGTGAAGAGGAAGATGCAATACGCCAGACCCAACAATTCAGAAGAGTTGAAGGCCACTATCAGAGCAACATGGGCTCCCATAACATCTGAGCAGTGCCACAGACTGATCGACTCCATTCCACGCCGCATTGCTGCAGTAATCCAGGCCAAAGGAGCCCCAACTAAATATTGAGTGCTGTACATGCTCATACTTTTCATGTTCATACCTTTCAGTTGGCCAACATTTCTAAAAATCCTTTTTTTGCATTGGTCTTAACTGATATTCTAATTTTCCGAGATACTGAATTTGGGACTTTCATTAGTTGTCAGTTATAATCATCAAAATTAAAAGAAATAAACATTTGAAATACATCAGTCTGTGTGTAATGAATGAATCTGATATACAAGTTTCACTTTTTGAATGGAATTACTGAAATAAATCAACTTTGTCATGATATTCTAATTTTATGACCAGCACCTGTTCTACATTTGCCCAACAAGTCATACATCACATGATTGTAGTGTGAAGTATAAATCATAAATCATGCAGACCAAGATTTCTAGAATCAGTTAGTGTTTAACTGAACATTGAATGTGGCCCTATGTTGGCACTAGGCCTCCCAGGAAATGGTGTGAAAAGCAGTAGAAGCGTCAAAGGAGGGTGGTGAGAGTTGTGCAGACAAACAGACGTGGCACAACCAGGCAAATCACATCCGAATTCAAGACTGGTGTGCAGAATGTCATCTCAGAAAGCACCACTTATCAGACTTTGTCTCAAATGGGCAGCAACAGCGTTGTAGGTCATCAGGTGCTGATGCTGTTTGCGAAGATCAAGAAACTGTGTCTCTGGTGGGCACAGAAAGATTGAAACTGGACTGTTGAGGAGCAGGAAAATATTTGTCTAGTAGGATGAATCCAGGTTTCTTTTGCATCATACTGATGGAGGGATCAGAACTTGGCACAAGCAACATAAGTTCATGGAGCCATCCAGGTTCATGTCAACAGTACAGGCTGGTGGTGACAGTGTAATGGTGTGGGGAATGATTTCATGGCACACATTATGCATGCCTTATCCAAAAACAATTGTTGCATTGCTTCAGAATCCTGAAGGTTCAATGGTTCTTCTTATGTTTCAGTACTGATTCTGGAGGGAGCAGGACAAGTCTCTAAGACTCAGGTCAGAAGGTGTAAGAGGAGGCAACTATTTACAGACCACTCTTTCTCTATCACCACTGATATCTGAGGCAGTTTCCACCAAGAATTGAACACAACTGTAATCATTAAACTCCCACAAATCGGGAAATTAATGCTTTTCCCATTCCTTCTTTTGTCTCTTGTGGCCTGGCTTTTAAAACAGAGTTGGGGAGAAGCTGGATGCTAAGTCGTCCTTTCCTCTTCTAAAAGGAATACCCACTGTCACACATAAATCAATACAAAAGTGTGACATTACTGCCGTGACTGTGCCAAATACATTTTTTAAAACCTCATTGCACCCCATGTACACTGTTAAACTCAGTACAGCAACAGGTAAGTTAAATGGCTCATTTATTTTGTCTTTTACCATGTTAAGCAGGGTAAAATAGAGGCTTTCTTGCTAGTATGGCTAAATAATTCCAGGGTCTGCCATGTGTCAAAGGGTCTTTTGAGCTGCCAGCCTGTGTGGGGGTGTTTCCCCATGGGAATGTGGTTGTAAAGGCAAGAATCCTGATGCTTTTCTTATCTCTGTAGTGCCTGACAGCAGATGTTTGGAGGGAGTATGTTTCTCTCTGCATCTGGGAGGCCACCCTGTTAAGACTCCACATGGGTGTTCCAGTTCCAAGCAGTTTGTGACACTTTAAGGGTCTTCATCCTGCCATAGTTCATGTAGTTGTTGCATCTACTCTTCTTAGCTACTTTGGCCTTTGCATTCAAAAGCTTGACACGCCCAAGTAGTAACAGCTCTGTAGCTGTCTACCAATAACAGTGGAACTTGGGAAGTGCCATTGAGTCATGTCTGACTGGTATGGTTTTCAAAGCAAGGAGGAACTGAAATAGTTTGCATTATCTTCTTCCAGCATATTTTTTTCCTTAGAAGGATGCAAACACAGAGGAGAATATGCAAACTCCACACCCATTGCTGAGTTGAACTTGAATCCCACATCAGGCAAGCAGTCAAGAAGTTATAAGGCACCAGCTTACCCCACTGCACCATCACCCATCCCTAAATAGTCAACATATGGCAAATTATCAGCATATGAAAGGGTTCGAGCCACCCTGTAGCTTTAGAAAACAAGAATTTCATACAGGTGACTGTTTCATTAAATCAGAAGCTTATATCTTGCTTAATATCATCTAGGTAAATGGTACCTTGCTTACATAGCTGTAAGTCCTCCAGGAGAAGATCACACTGTCTACAGCAATCCATCTTTTTAGGCACAATTAAACCTGCTGTGCTGGAACACCAAATAAACCCTTCACACCGGCTTCAAAACATAGATGTTTGCCTTCTCCTTAGATGGAGTTGGATTCTGTGCAATTTGGCATCCTGTTTCCCCAGTGCGCCTCACTTCCCAGACCTGATCCCTTTTCCCCAGTTTCCAGTGGCACTATTTTTGTTAAGTTGCTACACAGGATTGTTGAAATATGGTTCCTCTGAGGCCTTAACCAAAAAACTGGGAAATTTTCTTTATTATATTGGCTTATTGATCAGGGCCTTACTTCAGTCAAAACACATGCTTGACTCAGAAGCCAGCAAAAAATTCCATTATGGCAAAATGGCGCTCAATAAGACTACGCTGTGATCTCAAAGGAAAAGCTAGAGGATGGGGTGGAATAAGAAATGGGATTGATTGCCTGTCATCTCTCTCACATTCAATGTTTGCAGGCCACCGTTGGTTAATGGAAAGCAGAGGGCTGCTAGTCCTCAGGGACCCAGCATTCTCCTTTCCATGCATCTCTTGGAAATACTCGGAAACTGCTGTCCAAAGCAATATCTCCAACAATGACTGCTGGATGGAACCTATTTCATAAATAAAATAATAAATAAATAAATTTGTGATACAATGGCGTAGAAGTGCTGTGAGTAGCACAAAGGAGCGCAGCAAGCCGCACTGGTGTCTCAGTTCCTGGGCCCTTGAGCTCAGAAGTGACTTTGAATTCAGCTCAGTTAGTGTGGAATTTTGCAGGTTCTCCTCATGTTCATGTCCAGGTGACTCTAACCTCAATGAATGTGTGTGATTACCCATCCAAGATGCACCCTGCCTCATAGCCTATGCCTCTGGGATAGTCTCTAGACCACCACACCAGCGTTAAACAAGAGGATCGAATTCGGGATAAATGGATGGATGTATGAATGGATGGTAAATGTTTAACAGCAAGTTCTTTGCTGTTTTTTTGTGCTGTTAGCGTTTATAATCCAGATACTTCCACAAAAGCTTATTTGGGGTTAACAAATGGTTCAATATGTATATGTTTACTCCAGTCACCTGGCCTGCACAGAGGAGGACTTGCAGAGGATCAAACTCGAGCTCTTTTCCTTTCTCCATTCAGGTAACCCTTATTCGTGGAGGTAAAATAAAAGCTCTCATTCTCCTGTCACACTCCAGCTTCTGCATGACACTGCCCTTGCTTGTGAGACAGAGGATGAAGTGAAACTGCTTGAAGAGACATATTTCCTCTTGTGGTCTTTTAGAGTGGACGCAACCAACTACAACTGTTGCTTAATGCTGGAATAAAAAATATCTTTTTATTCTTTCACAAGACTCAAGAGTTCTCCAGTAACATCTTGATTTGTGGGTCTCTTGCAAATTTGTCAGAAATGAGCAAAAACATTTCTGTGCACTCCCATTGTGAAACAAAATGCGTGAATAGCATGTGGCCCTCTGCCTTGGGGTTTTGACGTGAGTGAAAACACTGGAACTTTTTCCTTATGGAGCGAAAATGAGCTGTGCACCATGCAACCGTCTGGCAACTCTGGACTTGTGAATTTGGATGAATTAATGATGCACACCAGCATCCTCCAAGACTGAGATGTTGGCTGAGCTGCTCTGGGGTTGACTGTCTGAACACTACCCCCCTTATTAAACTTTTTTATGAATCTGAGACCGCTGGCTCATATTTCTGCATCACGATCAAAAAACACAGGGAATCTGATTTAGCCCCCAGTGTTTGTCTGCACTCCTTTCCGAAAAGCTGTGTGTTTCCAGACATGCAGGATGATGCATGATTATGACGGAATGATAGAATTTCAAAAAGTTGTGCGCAATGCCAAATGTGCTTTGCTGTGTCTGGTGTACGCTAACTTGATAAAAGTAAAAATTATTTGATTATAAGAGCATAGATTGTGTTACATTTTGCATTTGGCTGCAAACCCCAGTACTAGAGTGGTGTTTCTATTCAACAATTGTCTGGAATGACATCTGCTTGCTCGAATATAATTCAGTTTTTACCGCTTAACTGAAACACGGGCATTGACTTTTTTCAGTGACTGCAATATTGACAAAGCCTGCAGCATTGTTGTCAAATTGTTACTGTGACGTCACCTTATTATGTGACCATTACGTGAGCCCACACAGCAATTTCGGGGCATTTTAGAGAATGACTAAGTGCGCTTATACATTTCAGATGGAAGAGGCTCTGCTTTTGCACATGTTGCGGCTACTGTGCTTTGCCAAAGCAACACTAAGGAAATCAAACAGAGTCAAACAGCAGTTATGAGAGATTATTTTCTATCATTAATAAAAAACAAATATATAAAAAATGGCGGAAAGAAGGACAGAGCCCGTAAAAAGTTTAAGTACACCTGGGAGACCTGGCCATACCTCTATGGGACAAACTGGACAGAAGAACAGAAGCAAAGCGGCCCACTAGTGTCCTGCGTCTTAGGGGATCTCTGCAAAAGTGCTGGGAAATCCTGCACTTTTTTCTTACATCAAACTTGCCGACCAAAATACCTGTTTACTCAGACTTGTACTAGCACTGCATGAAAATGACGAATTATGAAATTTAGTTTTGTATGTAAATGATGGGGGGGTCTTGAAAATGAGACTGCATAAATTATTATATTTTTTGGGGGGCTGTGTTTAATATTTTTCAAGCATAATTAAAATACTTTCTAGGGACTGGACCTTTTACAAAACTGTTCCTATTTTGCACAGCATATTATTAATCATTTGGTATGAGGGTGGTATCCATCATACTTGTGAAGAATTGTAACCGCTGTCATCAGTCAGTGGCAGAACAAACTGCAGACTGCAGTTTTTCATGTGTGCCTATTGTGTAAATGCAGTGCAAACGCACATAATCGTTCAAACGTGTGTAAACGTTTATTCTGCAAGCATAAAAGTGCTTGTGTGCATCTGCTCCTCAGCATAAATATTTTTGAATTTAACCCGGTCACCACCTATTCGAACCGTACAAATGCGGCCCAGCAGTGAGGGTTGAGCAAATACCTATCAGAAATAGACTTTGTGCCACAAAATCTCCACATTATTCAAATTCCCATCATCCTGCAAGAAGAACAACATATTGAAACTTCTGTTCTTGTCAGAGATTCTGCTAAGTATGAGTTGGCTGCTCCTTTCGAAGCACAAATCGCCTTTGGTCATGACTCGGAATACTTAAAAAAGTAAAACGTTACTGAATAAGGGAAGCCTGTGCTTTTCCATAAACCATGTTTTGCTGTGTGGGCTTCTGTTATGCAAAGGCTGAGGGTATACATTTCTGCATTGCTTCAGGAACCATAAATATAGCTTGCTGGATTTCTGGCAACAACTGCTTATTTTACAAACCTGCCTTCTAAGTACATATCACCAAATATTTAAATAAAGATTAGACATTATATTTAAACATTTCTGTTGCTGGAAATGTTAAATTATTCTTATCATGCAGTAATGTTAAAGTGCAATTCTATGATGTGGTGGAAATAAAATGGCAAATTTCCACCCATCCTCCCATCCACTGCAAGAAACTGCCTTTCAAACTTGGAGTCAGGGTGGTCTGAAGCTTCTCTTGGAGGCTGTGAGACAGGGCACATCCTGGTCCATCACAGAGCAGCCACACATACTCATTTACTAAATTTATAGCCACAGATTTATCTGGAATACATATCTTTGGACTGTGGGAGGACACCTCTGCAAATGGGGCAGACCTAAATTAATATTTTTGCAGCCAGACTATGCATGCATGTCAACCGCATCATGCTTATGAGATCAGTGGCACAAACACAGCTGAGTTTTGATCAAAACACCCACAGACCAAATACTATAAAATAGAAAACACATTAAATAATATGAAATGATTTATATTATATTAGTTTTTCATCTTTAGGAACAGTTCTTTATTTGACTGGCTTTGTTGCTGTATTCAGAGACATGCATGGGAAAAAAATACAGGACAGGCAGATTTTTTTCTTTTTATAAATGCTAACCTGTCGTCCGCAACTTCACACTTTGGTTTAAGGGAAATGCATAGTTTGTCAAAGCTGTTTATACAGTAAGAACTAAGTTAGTATTAACATGTTTATAACTTGATTCTCAAACTACAGAATCTGCTGTAATTTACATTTGATGGTTGCAGTGACTGCAAAATTTAGGTAAAGTGATGAGGAAGCAGGACATCTATTGAAACTCACTGGTATTGGAGAACCGTGAGCACATTTTCATAAACCGCTTTTATCGGATTCCTCTTAAGAGGAGCCACCTTCTTGAACCCTGATTCTGCGTTTCTGCCACTGCAGCTCGCTGTGTGTATCAGTAGAACTTGGGACACGTTGTGCGGTTTGAACACTGCTTGTGATGTTTCCACTGCAGAAGGCCTCAGTACAGGTCCAGCTTCTAGCAAAAGCCCTGTGGAGCCTTGACCAAAATGCTTCGGATAAATGTTCCGTATATTTAACGAAAAGGCTTCGGTTGAAAACGTAAACAGTGAATCGGTGCTTCCTCATCTCACATCTGGTTTACTCTAAAAACAAGAACTGTACTAAAACTGTATTAAAATTACAGCACTTCAGAACCAGTTTTGATATTTAAGAGCACGAACAAAATGTGAGCTGTAAAGTAGAAACATGTGCTGAGAGCACATGATCGCATCCAATTTCAAAGCATGTGTCAGCTTTCATTTTGGTGACTCATTTTGGTGCCGTCACTAACATAACACAAGAACAGTATGAGCTCACTCTAGACACTGGCCCATAAACATGGACAGCTGTCTATTTTCTGACACTTCCACCCACTACGTTTGCTGGAGATGAATGACTGGTCTGAATGCGATTAACAGCAAATAGATCGTGTTTGTTTCACTGGTGACTCCAAGTCCAGCTTTTATATCCATTTGCCAGAAAGTATTTTAGAAAAAAAAAATAAATTTAAAAAAAAAAAAAAAAAAAACAATTGCAGTTGTCTTGCTAAGGTACATACCTAACTGTTGTCACAAATGCATGTGGGTCCCTCTGCTGGTAAGTACAGCAATCACACATCAAGGGGAAAGATTTTTTTTTTTTTTTTAAATAAATGTTGCTTTAAAAAAAAAAAAAAAAAAAAAAATTAATTTCCCCAAAGCAGGTACATCATTTTTGAACAAGCACTTCAGTTGATTTGTCATATGGGGTTTAAATAGCATGTCATCAAGCCTATGAGAAGGTTCTGGAATCAAACAGTCTAACAATCACAGCTTCTTCTGGATTCAGAAGCAACGAATCTAGGGTGGTCACACCTGAACGGTCAAGCCCAGTGCTGGCTGCGAACACTCCGCTTGCAGGCAGACCAGACGCCCAGCTGGGGTCCAAACAACGGACATCTTGGCTCAAGTTGAGAAGGATCAGAAAGTGTGTGCAGCCCCAGGTGCGTAGGAAGGCCAGGACTGGGAGTGAGGGGGCCATGGATGTGGAGGAGAAGTTTAATGCAGTGCTTGGGGGAAAAAAGCTAAAGTTGCCAAAGAGCAGAGCACCCTCTTTCAAGCGCAGGAAGCTGAGGGTGTGAAACAGCTTCAAGGTTTCTTTCCTGGTCATCTTCTGGGACTAAAGTAAATGCAGGGGGAGACAAGAACTGCATAACCAAGGAGGAATACAACAGTTGAGTCAACAAGGGCAGTAAAGACTATTCATTTAAAGAGAGGAAAAGTTTAACATTCCAGTGTGAGCAAGAGAGCTACAAGGTAAGTAAACATTATTCTAAATGATTTTCTTAAGTGCGAAGAGTTTCTAAGGTGTGTATTTGGGCAACCATTCAACTAGACAAAAAGTCAGCAAGGTACAATGTTCACAAGTAAAACAACAGAGTGGGAAGCAAGCTGGTGAACCACAAACCGGTGAATAGCCGAGTTCCTTATTGTAGCTGATGACGGGCGGCCCGGGTAGCGCCATTGCCAGCACCATGAGAATCCGGTGTAGATCCCATGACACTGCCCCTCCCAACTGACAACAGCACAACACAAACATTAGCACTTCACGGCTGCTACATTGAATTTAAAAAAAAAAAAAAAAAGTGACATACACAATCGGTGAAGACCATAGTATTGTGATCAATGACACGGATATGTAACCCCAAGGTTGGTGTTTCAAATTCCAGGAGTGACACTGTGGTGGTAAACTGACATCCATTTATTTTAGCTTAATTTCACTGTAGCCTTTCAGCAGAATTAATTTTTGCTAAAACCTGGGACAAAATAATTGGCAGAATTAGTTGGTTGTAATAAGTATTAGGGTGGCAGTTTCCTTACAGCACAAAAACTGAGCAACTGAATGTAAGATGACCCCCCCACCCCAGTGTGTGTGGATTTGGCATAGAATCCCCTTGTTTGTATGATTTCCTCCTATAGTCCAAAGACATGAACTGGTGATTCTACATTAAATTCCTGAGTCACATGACAACAATAATGTGAATGCAACTGCAACAACCAGGAAGCATTTTCTTTTCTTACAGTCCAACTAGGCCATTCCTCTTGGGCCTTCAGTAGACTTGTCTCTATAGCAACAGCCACTTCCTTTGCAGACAGTGGCCGCATTGGAGGGGAACGGAGGGACCTTGTGAGGATTTCCACCAACGAGTGGTTGACCCTGGGACTCGGTGCACCGTGCCTTGATTCCATCTCCACCAACTGTCTCACAATCACAATCCTCAATAAAGAGAGGTGTATAAAGTATCAAACACTGCAAAAGTAGTTTATGGTGAAAAAATTCTGAAAACCATTACTGCACCTTATTACATGTTTTGTTTCCAACACCACAGTGAGAGGTTTGCTGTGTTTGCGAACAACACCCAGTGCAGCACTGGACAGGTCACGATTGAGAAGCAGACCTGTGGTCTGGATATTGTGCCGACTGCCAATGGTGTGCACTCATGTTGTAGGTCTTGTGGGTTTTCCCCACAACATTTTGCTTACTGACGCAGAGCCCGGATGTGAAATCATCAACACTGTTGCCCAAACCGATCGTGTGGTCTCTGAAGACTTGTACTGGTCCATGTGAGCTGCCACTACAGTATCTGCACACACATACACATCTAGGTAGGATATTCACTTGTTCCAGTGTTGCTGTAATTACCCTCCATCACAACTACGGTGTATGTATGCTGCTGTAGTCTTGGGCAAATTCTTTTGGCATCATTTGTTTTTACCTGCCTATCGACCCATCTATTTATCAATTATCCATTAAACATAGAATGTGCTTGTTACCTGATACATTAACAAGATTACTATTGGTAGAACATCAAAGTTATATTTAAAAGCTATACAACAAAATGTACTTGGAAACGTGTACCTCTCATTATCCTCTTGACTGAATTCTTTCAGCAGGACTCTCCACAAAATAAGAGTCTTGGGGGAAAGGAAAGAATCACATAACCGACACTGTACCATGCAGGCTTAAATTACATCCATTTCTGTAACACTGACCGTTTAGTAAAGTATGATTTCAAAATATCAGTTACACTTACCACAAGCACTATCTGTCAGAGACATTCAATTTAATCTCACCGATTCTGAATAGGCTGCATCTGTGTCACATATGCTGAATCCCGCCACACCTTGATCCAACAAGAATCTTAGGGCATGCTGTTGTGGCAAAGGTCAAAGGTTTCCATATTAGGGTGACAGCTACAATGTACATCGATTCCACAGTATAACAGCGACTCAGCATCATGAACGCAATGGACACAACTGACTTAACGTCTCAAAGTATTAAAATTGAGTCATAGCTGAAAGATATTTGTACCTACACATACCAGCCCTGTTGAGTTTTTGGACATTCCTGTTTCATTGCCCAGATGTGTACTGCTGAAATCAGACAGGTCCAAACCACAGAGATCCAAAAGGATTCTCAGACCTGCCAAACAGATGGACCCACATCTGCAACACACTTTCCTCCGAGAGAAAAAGAGCACAAGAAAGAGCTGCATGATGTGCTTCACGTTATTCTTATCAGGGTAAGTGAATGATCACTAAGTAGGAAAATGACTCCTTGGCCATCATTTGACTTCAAAAAAAAAAAAAAAAAAACCCCAACAGTCAAACTATAAGCCAAGTTCCCCTTTAATTAAAAATGCAAAAGAAAGTTTCTTGCACTACATTGAAGAAAAGCTGTGTAAAGAACAGCAGAGCATATCATGTTCATAAGATAATTAAGCAAGGCAAGACATCCTTGGAGAAAGAGGTCTCACACCCAAAACCTGGACTGTATTTGCCATCATGGTGAATGTGGTCACCTGCTTTGTTTCCCTCGGTAAGAATGTGCTGAAGCTGGGACAGGGAATCCAAGGAGCTGTTGTGCTGCCAGAGATCCAGTGGGGTCAGATCCTGGGAAAAGAAGCCCTCCACGATCAGGGCCCCCACACCCAGAGAGCGCAGGTATTGCAAGTGGATGTGCACCCCTGCAAAAATCATGCGTTATTGCTTCATCACGCCACTCGTATGTGTCACGTACTAAACACAAACAAGCAGCAAGTTATATACAGAAAAAAATAAGACTCTGCTTGTTTGTTTAATGTATCTCAAAATGCTGAAGAAAATATGTTAGAGAAATAATGCCTGCAAAAAAAAAAAAAAAAAAAAAAAAAAAGCAGTGGCCAGCAGATGTTTAGAATCTTCATTTTCTAAGAAAACTGTATACCTATTATTAGGGGATATAGGAAACAGAGGTGTCTGTGTGTGAGACCTGGTCCGGCAGATGCTGGGTGCCAAGTCCTTCAACGTCAACTCACCGCTGTCAGCCCCTGTCTGGACTTGATCAGATCTCAGGAGCAGCGCTGACTGCTCCTGGTACAAAGGTGCTTTCTGCCACCACTTGAGGGACGGGGCGACAGGTCGACGACTCAGGGCGATGATGGAGACGGCACTGACCAAGATGGACAGCCAGCTGACCCAGAAGAGCACTATCAGGCAGGAGCGCAGTTTCCTCCATCCAGGTTCCCTAGCCACCTGCTCCAGCTCCTTCTTGGTCATGGGTGCCCAGCTGGGGCTGGGATCCAACTCGCCAACTGGGATTAGGAGGGGTTCTGTCTCTAAGCTGACCAAATGTCCCACATGACTGGATCCCAACCCTGGTCCACATGTTATACTCCCGTAGGTTGCACCTTTGTCCGCAATAAGCGTCATCTGGTCTCACTTAAGGCTGCAGGAGGGAAAAGAAAACTACTGTATTTTTAAAAAATAATAAACTACTTAACATCCGATAAAGAAAGAATAAACCCCACTGGCAATGAAATATTTAGGCAGAGCACAGATTTTTTTTGTCTCAAGTTTATAGCCAAAATGATCTATATTTAGATCACTAATCAAAGAATCAAAAGAAATATATATGTTACCAATAATTTTCCATATATGCAAATACTTTTCTCATATTAAAATTAATCTTTGGAAAAGTGGTCATTGCAGACTGCAAGTTAAATTAATTAAATTATTTTTTCCTACTTCAGGCAGGTCTGGCCTTAACCTACATCGCACCCCCTCCTACTTCTCCAGCTACACTGGTTCGAATAAAACATTATATTTTCAATTATACATTCGTATAGATGTCTGTCACCTCTTTGCAACAAGTTTGCTGTTCGTCTTTAAAATTAATACGCTCATGCATGCTTTCTGTGCGTGGAAACCCCCCCAGCTGTGACGTAGGAGCTTCTGCCAATACTTCAACAAATGCAACATTTGTTTAGAAATCCATTCTAAAAAAATTCACTCTTTTTGCATGAACTTCTACTTCGGCAAAGTGCAGCGGGAGTGGGGAAACAAAGCGAATGAGGGTCAGATTTACCTGCAAGCCCTGCGCTTTGTGTCCGGCGCCGTATTTTCTCGCCGTTTCCAGCTCGCTGCCGCTTTTGTGCGCCGGCGCGTCGTTTCTCCTCCTTTTGAAGCGCCGAGGGGCGACGCTCACAATTAGCGCCTACGCGCAAGGAGCCGGCGCGCTGCCGTGTCACATTCTGCACATTTCGCCCAGGTGAAGCGCGGCGTGTGCATCAAATGGCGAAAGGGGACAAATTGACACTAACGGTCCCGCAGGACATCGCGAAGCTTTCCTTCGGTCGGTAGTTACCGCAGCACGTTTATTCGCACGCCATTTTGTTTATTTCGTCGCTGGTCTCTGGTCGAATGACAGTTAGTCAGTTACACCTGCTTTCGCTTGTGTCCTGCTTTGACCGAAAAGTCACAAAATATACGATAGCCTGTTTCAGTTTTTCCACATCGCATGTGGCTGTTTTGTTGTAAGGAACAACGCTCTGGGTTGTTTTTCCTTCCTTTACTCTGCTGAATTAAGAAATTCACTGCTGTTCCTTTAAGAAGGTTAGTGGGCGGGGTCTCGGCGGAGCGCTTCTTAAGGCGACTTCGGGTAAATCTCGCCCAAGCGCAGTGCAGTGCCCGTCCTGGTGTTGAAGTAAACGTTTTTGTACCAAAGTATCTAAAGGTATTGTGTTTTTAGGTGAAATTTGTGTTACACTGTTTTCCAACTTAACTGCAATAAAGTCTTAAATTTGTCTTGAGATGTTCATATCATCACCATTTTCTTTCCGAAAACCCATCATAACTTCAGAACTGGGAGCAGAAAAATGTTGTGAGCGGATCTGCTGTAGCTTTGTGTCCAAATGTCGCTGCTGAATGTCTGTTGCTGTGCAAGGAGAAGAGTGATGGTGGGTAGTTATATAGGCCCGTGACAAGTTCCCTCAAAAATGAGTTAAAACACGCTGGACCACGATTAACTTAACATTTTAAGCTTTATAAAAATGGCTAGCTTATCAACATAGCTACACAGTTACCAAGTTTCATAAGACTCTTCTATTAGATTGATGTTGTGTGTTTATGATATTTTGATTACAAGTTTTGAAGCCGTTTTCGTCGACACAAAAACTCTAGTTCCACACACATTAATGGCTTTTCTTATTTTTTCGTATTCATCTGATGTTTAAGGATGTGTAAAGAGGACATAATTCCAAGAGGACGACAGAGGCAGCAGGGTGACCTATGAACATCATTTTTCAAATCCAGAGTGAGGATTTTGGCTGTAATCTGTTAGTGGAAATTAACTACAGCTATAAACACAACAGTTTGTGGGGTTGATGAGTTATCACAGCTTTGTTTCAGTTTTCAATGATGTAAATGGACGTACACAGGACAACCCAATGCCATGTGTCAGTAGACACAAGCTGAGATGACATAATTTGTCGTAATTCTCATTCCCATCATGGCCTCGCTGTCCAGCTGTTTACGTTTTTTGTCCTCTGTGACTGGCTATCCATCTGGGCAGTATCCAGTTATCTCTTCAAAAGATCTTGTCATCTCCTGAAACAAGGCTGAACCCCTAAACTGGAGAAAGAATATTTATGCTGACATAAGTGGCTCACATTTCTCACGTGTGGGTTTTGATATACAGTGTACCCTGCCTACTGTGCACAACATAAATTATGGCTTATGTGTTATATAAAAGTGTTACTTGTGGCTTTAATAATATTTTCACTGAAAGGCTGCGCAAGTCTTTGGACCCCCATGCGGACAATTAAGATTGATGGCATTTGAGATGGCAAAGTGGTGTTTAGATGTGTGGTTTTGTCCTGTTGTCAGAAAGGTTGTTTTTCCATCGTCTGAGTGGCTCTGCTCCACTGTCTGCTGCTTGGCCTCAAGCTGTGGAATTGGAAAGTGCAGAGGCCCACATTGTGCTGTCTCCTTAAGACACTTTCCAGTTTCCAACACGTGTGCCTCTTCTATGAAGAAGTGCTGCTGTTCCTGTAACTAATTCTCTTGGCTTTCTTTCACACACTTCTGCGATATGTTTCATGGTGCACCCTGGAGTTCTAAATTTATCTGTTGATTTAACTACTTAACTGTTTAACCGCAACACCAACCTAACGGAATCCCTGTTGGGCTTGTGTAACTCCTTGTCTTGAATTAAGAAATGAAGAAACTACTTGTGGTGCTTACACCAGAGTACCTCGTAAAAAGTATGTACAAGTATCCCTTCTGAAATGTAATAGTATGTGGTACAAAAAGGCTTGATCTGTTGTATTTTGTATTGATGATAGTGCATGACTGGCTGGAAAGTCAACCTCTCCTTCATTTTCTGTCTTGTAAGCCAGTGGCAGGATTATCCACTAAGAACTACAGTCCTTCTTTCTTGGCTAATTCAGAGTTGTCACTATGGAGATGCAAGGCTGAAGATCTTGTTTCCATGGGAACTGCATCTAGCTGGAGTCCTCGGAGCTGCTGATGTCCTGGAATGACAGGTGCCAGGCCAGAGGAGTTACCATTTCATCAGTGTTGACAGAAGAACAATTGGTAGTCCACTGTTTTTATGGGCTTGATTTTCAGTGTCAGTAATAATGGCACGTTCTTAATATTACATTCTGTTGCAAAGATGTTTGTTTTTTTTATGTGCTGAGGGTGAGAGTCATCATTTTGCATGTAGCATTTTTGAATGCTACATGCAATGTGTTCATTTAACCTTGTGGCAGGTGTGAGAGGATTAAGTTAGGCCACAAAATTCTTGTGTTTTTCATACCATGAACTCCTGTGGCCTGTAGGATGCCATCTGCTTCTGAAAGGCACCTATAACGCACTCCCGCCTGCAAGAGATTGGATCCCCACAGGGCAGCAGGTAACAAAAAAAAAAAAAAAAAAAGTCATTCTTAGCCTCCATTGCTTCCCTAAAATACCGAGCTATAAATGTATATACACTATGCAAGCAAAATTTCAGTTTATATAATACGAAGAAAGTTGTTTTATCCTATTAATACTGTATATTTTTTAATATCTACTGCAGTCCATTTATGATAATATGGAACTTCCCTAATAGTAAGATGGGAACTATTGCCGTGTGTATGTCTTTTTGCCGTGACATCCTGAGGCCTCCCTCACTCCCTCTTTCTCTGGACCCCCGCCCCGCCATCGACTCAGCTCTCACTTGCTAGTGATGCCGCCACCTGGTGGTAGACCAGGTATGTTCTCTGACGTCAGGAATTTCATTACATACAGCAGCTCAGGGTCTTGATCTTTGGATCGTAGCCCCCGGAATATATCTGCACAGAAATAATACTGCGAGTGAATGTCAAAGTTGAGAGAACTGACGTACAGAGGGATCAAATGAAATTAATACATTGCTAGTGGATTTAAATGTGTAATTTGTCAACATGCCTTGAACTCTCTGAGATTGCCTTACAATATCAATACTTTCCCTAATGGTAGTGTTTGAAATTATGCACTGTTATTCTTAAGCTATTTGTTTCCTTTTATCCAGAGTATTTGGATCAGGAGGAATTTCAGAAGGCACTAAGGCGATACCAGGGATAATAAAAAATTTTGTTTGTATACTTTCACACTCTGCACCACACACTCTGCTGTGCTTTTCCTGTCCAGCTTTACCTTCCACTTTCTTCTCGATGAGCTTCTCCAGGTCAGCCTCCTGCTGTAGTGCCTCAGGTGTCACCCGAGGAGCACCAGGAAAGCAGATGATGATGATGCTGATATTGTCCAAACTGCCCTGCAGGAGAAAATGGGGAAACTGTTATTACTTATGTGTTTTGCCAGAATGTAATTTTTAAACATTTATAAAGCAGCCTGGTTTATGCGGCAGGCTTTCACCCGGACTACCAGTCAGCCAGCCAGATCGGATAATCTATCGTTTTTATACCGTTTTCCAGGATGTTATAAAATGATTATTTTGCAGGACTCTATTCTTCAGTCTGACAAAGGGTCATGAATAGTTTTTTCCTCCATACATTGCAATATTGGATGTTCCTTTTCTGATTATGGAAAATCAATTATAAAATCCATGAAAATGAACTTTTTACAATTTTGCTTACTAAATTATGTAGCTGCTGGGAGGGAATGTATGATTTCCTATAATACTGTGAAGCTTAAGTTTGAAGCTACATTTTATTATCATTTTGCATGGTAATTTGTTGACCATAATGTCAGACGCTCCAGAATTACAACAGACAAAAGTTATGGAACAATGATCAGATTTATAGGGATGGGAGTGGACAATTGACTGCATTATTTTGAGTTTCAAGGCATAAATTTTCAGTACTTTACATATCCTTTGTCCAGGATAAAATACTTTCAATTTCACATTTGTATCTTTAAAATTTGTTCTGCAGTCTGACTGAGTACAGTAGAATGTTGATGGGTGGAGATGCATAACAAAGCCATGTGGAAAAGCCTCTGTTCAAGCGAAATCGGAGATGCAGCAGAAAAGCAAAAAAGGCCATTTTCTGTTTCCTGTCAAGTCACAAATCCATGCTGAATATATTTCACAGCCAGGAGGATCTCTGGCGAAAATACAAAACCACTGGCATTTCTGCAGATGTGTTCGTAATCTTTACGTAATGAGGAGAAGGGCTGACTGACTGGCTAATGAGATTACAAGAATTTGGCAACCGTGGAGATGTCAGAGGATGGCAGCGGGGGGTACGAGGGGTCATCGCCATCACGCGTTCTCCAAAAGCGGATGCCGCCGGTGTTATTGTCTTACTGTTGTCACTGGCAAATGGGGGTGAACACCAGTTTAGTTTGTAGGTAAGAAAGGAGCTTTGAGTTCATCGTTGGTCACAAACTCTCTCTTAATCCCTGGCTTGCAAACCATGCAGCTCTGCTGTAATCCTGCTGCTTGGAGGCTATAAAATCCCTTTAACCAGGGTGCACTGGCCACAGAGAGGTTCTTTATTTAGCCCTTAATTTAATGTTATTGAACATTTCGATTCTGCAAGCTTTGGGAACGTGACAGTGTTTTGCGTGCGCAGCTTTTTTTTTTTTTAAATGAATAAGCAGCCACGACTTGGCGTATTTTATCTCCAGATGCTGGGGAAAACCTGTAAGCAAATCCCCTTAGGCTCAAAGGAACACTGGCATGTGAAACTTCAGAGAACATAGGAAGTGACAAGCTGGCCCTCAATCTTTTTTATTTCTATAAATTATTTATTTATTTGTTTATTTATTCTTATTTTTATATTGGCGAAGGAGGTGTCCTGATATGACAAAAGTCCTGAAAATTAAAGTGTAACTTAAGCATAATATTTTTTTACTACAGTACTGTATAGTACTGCTCCATGTGCTACAGTACCACTTTTTTAATGCAATGTATAATAATTATGTGCCTAATACGGTTAAACAAAGTCAGTACTGAAATTGACACTAATGTACAGCACGCCAAATTGTACGCAAAAAGCAGTGAATAGGGTGCCAATATGGCTGGTCAGAACGCTGTTACATGGAGACCAGGGGGTTCTTCACTGTCCTCATAAAATAGTGGGAGACAGTTGGATGGTTCTTTTCTAAGACACTATCAAAATTGTTTAAAACATTCTTCTGTATAAATGCTATGAATGTTTTATGAAAGTTATTCACCCACAAAAGCTAAACAAAATTAGCTGTTTATATTTTCACGCTTTGCTTCAAAAGAGGCATATTGAATTTTTATGACTTTTCCTTTTTTTCTGGAACATTTTTCTAGTGGTCCATAAAATTAAAAATCTCTAAAATTGAGGTCTGTTAAATTGAGGATGGACTGTACTTTAATACCTCAGTTATTGCTACCTTCAATAACTATTGCTCATTTGCAGTAGTGCCCTTATAGCTCCTGGAGTAATTTATTACAGAACAGTAATCCCTTGGTATCAAAATGTAATTTGTCCTTTGCAGATATTGAAATTTTTGAGTTCTAGTTTCCATCATTTTAAGTGTGGGGGGGGGGTAAATTTCACCATGATGAAATGCTCTAAATACCAGGTGCCCAATTAGAAAACTTTATGTTATTAATGTGCACGTTCATAACACATGGTACAGTAAAGGGCATTCTACAGGGGTATAAGATATTGGATAAAAGAATATGTATGTCAGAGTAACCCACTAATTCCACACCTTTGTTTGACAGAACATCTGGCATTTGAATGCGTGCAGTAACTGTGGGAAAAGTGCAAATGTGTTCAGACAAAGCAAAAGTAGTTGAAACAGCTGATAAGATATCAGCGTGGGCAAACGCATTGTGCTTTGAATAAATTTGTAACAGTATAGAATACAATTCATTACAATGCATACTTTTTCTTAACTTTTTTATTATGGATAAGCTTCAGATAAAAGTTGATTTACAGCAAAAGTTTCAGATACTGATATTTAGGTATTAATTTTCAAGAACTGTTTTAGCAAAAATTTGTAAATAGAGTGTTTGGAGACTGAGTGATTACTGTATTTAAAAATCATTTTAAAATATATATAATATATAATTGTTATGTATATGATAAGAAGTTTTATGTATTTATCTGGTATTATTAAATATGTAACTAAGCCCAAAGCGTTCAGTTCCCCATAACCACTGACCTTGTAGAGGCAGAGGTCAATGACCTGGGCGCACACCTCCCGCAGATCATTGGTGACCCGCAGCCGACTGTGCACAAAAGCACACAGCTCTTCGTTGTTGAGGGCATCCCACACCCCATCGCAGGCCACCACCAGGAACTCATCATTTGGCGACCGCTCCAGCACACACACCTCTGGTTCTGGCGACACGAGCTGCTCTGTCTGTGTCCGCCACTCTACCTCCTTGAAGTCGAAGTCGCCAAGTGCCCGTGACACAGCCAAGGAGCCATTGATCCGCTGCAGAGTGACAGAACCCCCTGCATTCTGGATGCGCTCCTTTTCACGTGGGTTGCAGGGCTTGTGGTCCTCTGTGTAGAAGCAGACGCGGCCGTCGCGGCACAGGAGCGTTCGCGAGTCGCCGCAGTTGATGAAATAGATGTGTTGGGGTGAAAGCATGACAGCAGTTGCGGTCGAGCCACTGCGGTCCCAATTCTCCCGACGAGCCAAAACATGCATGTGCCTGTCGATGCACAGGAAGGCCTCCCGAATCCCTTCCAGCACCTTTTCTTTGTCGTCCTCCTCCTTAATCACTCCTAATGCAGAGAGATTAGGTACTACGCTTACATGCTTTTTCCCAGAAGGGATGGTCGTACAGTTGTCTACAGTCACGGTCCGCATGGGCACCGGTCCTGCACATATTTGTTCAAGTGAAACAAAGCACTATGTTACATAATCAATTAGCTCATGTGCACACCCAAGGCAGTTGGGCGTAAAACTACAGGCACCTGCCTGTGAGTACGAGGGGTAAGGAGCACTATGTATAGGTTTACCCCATTAAAAATGGATTTGTGATATTTCTTTGATATTCATTTTAGTTATAAAACAGGTGATAGGAGAAATGTGTGTTTACTGTTTTCTTCTTCATTTGTTACTTATTTGGAGTAAGTGTGAGCGTTACATATGTAAAAATATAAGTTAAGGAAATGTACACGTTTGACCGCTGTAGAAGCTGTTAAAGTTTCATGTGCATCACAGTCACTGGCAGTCCTGTACTGTTCTGCTCACACACTTTGTTGTCATTTATATTCTGTTTATTTTGGGGGCAGCTCAGCAAGTAGTACTGATGCTGCCTCACAACACCTGGGCTGCTCAGGTGTGAGTTCAACTCCATCTTAGTCTATGTGGAGTTTGCTTGTTCTCCCTGTGTCTGGGTGGGTTTCCTCCCACAGCCCAAAGACATGCACTCCAGGTCAGTTGGTTATGCTAAAATGCCCACTGTGTGTGTGCATGTGGGGCCACCCTGTGACGGGGTGCCAGTCCGTCACGTGGCCTAGCACCCTATAATTCCAGGACACGCTTTGGACCATCATAACCCTGCTCAAGATTATGTGGTTAACAATAATGGATGGATATTTAATTTTGTCAGCATTTGTGCCTAAATTTGAGCCAACTCAGTTCACAGTGCTACATACTATAAGTGATCCCCATTCTTAATATTAATTTTAACTTATTTACCTGACACCTTAGTCCAAGATGACTTGTAGTTTTCTAGAAGCAATTTATTTAGCAGTCAGTGGATTTTACTGAAGTAAATCCTGGTAAGTACCTTAAATAATTGTAATGCAGCAAGGGTAGGGTTCCCACTATACCACTTGCTGCTGCTTATGTGTGTAGTAGAGTCAGTAAGTTCTAAGTCAGGTCATGTGCTACTGCTGTACCTGTGAGCCGTCAAGATGTGCATGTTACATGCATTGGTAAACAGCTTTTTTGCCATCGCGGCCAAATGATGGACAGTCATCCAACTTGTCATTTCTACCATGTAGTATCAATGGTAATTAAAATTTCAACTTTTTAACTTACACTGCAGAACTACACTGTAGCTTTCTGTTGTTCTTAGTAAGTATGTCCTTCACATTTATGACTGCTGAAGAACAGTGGTGAGGCTGAGGCCTTGTACGAATAAAAATGCCTGCGCATCACAGTACGAATAAAAATGCCTGCACATGACACATTTGGGAGAAGCATTGTCACCTGTGGCCAAGATGTGATCCAGAAGGTGGCGGGAGCAGTACTCAGACACGGTCCTCCCAGCATGCCCGTCAAACACAGCGAAGTAGCCCCAGCTGGACAGCTCTCCATCCATTTCGGGGATGCAGGCATGGGCATCCTCCATATGGGCACGCCAGCCCTGCATGCTGCCCACAGCATAGTTAATTCCCCACTTGGCGCTGCCCTCTGCTATGCACTTCTCCAGAATGGGCCGTTCTAGGTACGGGCTTGATGTGACCTCTTCTTCTTCCTCTTCGCCTCCCTTGGACATGCCCAACCCATGGCCTCCTCTAAAGAAGAAGGCGACCATTCTTTCAGTTTCCTTCACAAGCTGCCGCAGGCAGGAGGGCACTTCCACATTGCTTGCCCTACGGGATGTTCTCATGGTGCCGGTGCAGGTACCAACTGAGCCTCCTTGACTCCACCCCACCACTGGTTTCCCTCTCTTTCAGGTGAGTCTGTCCCTGCCTGTCTATCCTGCCTGTCAGGTGACCCAACAATGGAGTGGATGCTTCGTGTCTGAAGATGCTTCTCTCTGTCACCTGCCTCCCTTGTGCCGCCCTCCCTGACTTGGGGCTCCGATTGGTCTATCTAATTCTATTCCCTTATCCCTCGACATCATTTCCCTTCCGCCTTCTCTTTCTCCCTTCCTCTTTCCTCCCATCTTTTTTTACCTGCATTAATCTCCACCTTCATTACAGAGGTTAGATTAAGGGCTTTCCTCCTTGTGAGTCTCCACGTGTGACAGGGTTTTGTAACCACCTTGCTGAGAAGCTCACTGCTGTCACAGTGCTCTGGGTCGCTAAGTCCACAACGCGGTGAATCACCTGTGAGCCTGTCTGTGTGCGGTGACAGCGCAGAGACTCGATTAGTGTTTCTGGGAATGTGCCATGCTAATTTATCTAGTAGCTCATTTGTTTTCTATATTGTTTTCAAATTCTATATTTATTGTACTAAACTTAAATATTTTTTACTTTCAATAATGTACAATGGTCATTAACCATTTGAATGAATTACCCAAGGCAAGATAGAATTTTAATGCACAGGATGCCTTGTGGTGCCCATCTCCACCACTCTGGATTTGGGGATTTGAACCCAACTCAGGCAACAGTGACAGAAGTCATCGCCTCTAATTTTTGAACAGTGATTGCCCATCTCTTTGCAACAGTTAATTCATGTTCAACAAGCTGGATCAGAACGAACAGCCCAGGAGGCACCAATACTACCTGTGCCATCTTGAAAGCAATAATGTACTGAATTTTAAAAAGTTTAAATATATTTTTAACTTATTTGTTCAAATATAGGTGTTTTGCTGTAGATTTGCTCACCGAGGCCATGCTTTTCTCCAAAAAAAAAGTATACAGCTATTTCCAATGCTTCCCCTTTTATAGAGCTGGGTATTTTTACTGGAAATTCAGGGTAAGTACCTTGCTCAATAGCAGTAACAGAAGCTGGGATTCAAACCCGGGTCTTTCAGCTCCAGAAGTGGTAGCTGTAACCACCTGCTGTTCCTGCTGACTAATAGTAATACCTTAGGTACCTTAAAAAAGTATTGCATGTTAATTCAGTTTTCTAATAATTTTCATGTTGAGTGTTCATCCTAAATAACTTAGATCTGGTGTAGTGGTGCTGCTAAGTGCTGCCACATACCCAGTCATAATAATATGGAAAAAATACTTTAATCATGCATATTTGTAGGATTTAAAACTACACCTAGAAAAAAAAAATTACAGAACAAATGTATGATCTGAGGCAGCCAACTCACTGATGTAGATCTGTGGCATGAGGGACATCCAGCTCCACATTCATACTAAGGGTTTTGCATGTCCTACATGTGCCTTGGGGTCCTCTGTGGATACTTCACTACATATGGGAGCACCTGTTTGAAATTCCTCACCATGTCTTTTAACCTGAGAGTCTGAAAGCGTGAAAAACGTTTTGGCACCACCATGGTGACCGAAAGAGGGCCGGGATTCAGATTTTGTTAAAAAGCTGTAGCACTCGGTCCGCTGTCTAATCATCTTCATTCTGTCCTTCTGTTCATCCTTGGAGCACCGCAGGCTTTGTGTTGACGCAGAGGTCAGCAGACACACCATGTGACCACTTTTAATTGAAAGAATACCGCTTGGCAAGACCTCCGGGTGCCTAGTGCAGCTGCCAGGCTGAATGCAAACTTAATTCTTGATTTTTTTAAAACCGTGTTAAAACTTTTTCACACCTTGCCACCGCAAAGGGAATTGACTGAAATAGCTTCTGTATTATATATATATGTTTTTATTTATTGCTATAAAATAGGCAATGTTTCCTTTGAAATATGCATGCCTCCTCTTTATTATGAGGAATCGTTTTTCAAAATGATTTTTAACACTAGTATTTAACTCTGTCCATTGAATGGATCTGAATTCCCTTCTGTTGCCTGGGTGCTCTAAAATAACAAAAGTCCAGATGTAGGCAGACAGATGAAGGGGCAGTTCAGACCATGCACAGACAAACACAATATATGTTCATGAATGGGCATATGGAAATGTACATTCGCACACACTCCTTCTCTCCTACTGTTTCCTTCTGCTCCCCGCAGTCACCGTGTTGTGAAAGGGAGGGGGAGGGGAGGGAGCGGCCATGCAGCGTAAATGAGTGAGCAAGGGAAAGAGAGAGAGGAGCGGCGTGACAACAGTGCACCGGAGGAAAAAGAAAGGGAAGGAGGGAGGGGTAGACGGAAGAGGAGGTGAATGTGAGGGTGCTAGGGAGAGGGAGAGAGGTCCACAGAGAGAGCGGAGGCAGCAGCCAGGAGAGGGGGGACTCCAGTCTGAATGGGCCCACAGGAGCCTTGATGGAGCATGGGCCAGGTTCTAGGATTCTCCCACTGCAGTGCGTATCCTTTGTCTTATACCTGTCTGTGTGCCGCTCAGGCCGTGTGTGCAGCTGCTGCTGACGATCACCGTGTCTCTGTCCTCACTGGACCATAGGCTTTGTGATAGATACGCCGGCATGGGTGGGACCACAGTGCTGGCGATTGTGTAGAACCGCTGCATCTCCAGTGTGTCCGTGTTCAGAGTCTGTGCCTGTCTATCTGTCTGTCTGCGAGTGCCGATGTGAGAGGATGAGGGGCAGAGGGCAGCGTGTCATTTCTGCGTGTCGCTCACTCCATTTCCACAACATTTTGCCGTCACTCAGACCCCCCGTGGCTTTGACTTGACTGAAGGCTTTGCATGCAGCCGGGCTGCCTTTAGAAGCCACAAACTGCAGGTTCAGGAGTCTCCATCACAAAAAATTCATTTATTGTTTAGTCCACAGCTGCTGCTTTTAAAGCTTTTTTAACTTCATGCTGCAAGTCCACGATTGTGAGGGTACAGCCTGGAGTTAGCATTAGTTTGCATGAACACCAGCCTCCCACCTCACGACGCAGTCCAACGGCTCCAAACACAACTTGTGTAAGGAACCTAACACGCTGGCAAGACCTGAATCATGCAGAAAATGTATTAATGAATAGTTTAGTTGCAGAGCCTTGACTAATTCATTTTTTCATACTCTGGTATCATCTACAGAATCCCCACAGGTGATTTAATAGTGGGCAACCATTTTGTTTCCTAGACTGGTGTGTGTAAACATTTTGCGTGGACAACAAACTCAGCTGCAAGGGATGCTGGGGCAGCTATGATGCTGATGTTCTGCTGTCCCCCTGGGACCACCGTTTCCGAAGTCTATTTCTGGCCCTGCCTTGCACACAGTAGCAGTCCTCCAGGGTTGGAGTTGACTTTGGAATATTTGTGTGAACTGTTTGTTATCACTGAGTGGGATTTGCCTGGACATGCTTATATAAGCAGAGGGGCTAGGCTACTGCCTCCCCCCTGTGGACTGTCATCCCAAATGTTGCTTCAATATTCCCTTAGTGGGCTGAGGGCTTTGTAGTCCAGCAGTTACCATTAATGCTTGTAATACAGGAAAAATGGACTCATCATTTGTCTGATTTTTATTGTCAGTATAACTTGACTGTATTTTCAAACGTAGCACTGCAGTAAGAACCAGAAGGTAATGCACCAGAACTGTAATATTGCTGTTACGCGTCTTTCTCTCTCCCTCCAGAGGAATTTGGTTCGGTCACCTCGACACCTGACTCCACACCTCCCTGCACTGACGGTAGGGATTCCCAGCCACCCAAAGTGGCTTTATTTTCATCTCTTTCCACAAACAGTCAGGAGCTTCCCATTCTGCCAGGCAGCAGGAACCAAAGTAGTTTGGAGTACAGACTTGTAACTTGAAAGGTGCTGGATTTTAGATGGTATCCTGCCACATTGCCCTTGTAAAGGGTATTGACTTCAGTAGAACACCAACCGATTAGTAAAGGGCCAGCAGGGGACACGCCGCTACACACCGAAGGTCCAAAGTTGAAATTTACACTCATGCTGTACTGCCCTTCAGTAAGGTTCTTGCTCAGTTGCTCCAGTAAAAATTACCCAGCAGTGTATAGGATTTTTCTCCTTCGTTCCAGGTGGGAATGAAGAATCTGACTTCCCAGAACTGCAGACAGCGCGGGAGTGGTCTGAGGAAGAGGATGGCATTGAGGATGAGGAAGGGGGTGCTAGCAGCCCATCAGTGTGGGGGACCCCCAGGCAGAACTCCTTTGAGCTCACCTTCTCATACATCGCCTTTTCAGAGCCGGACGGGGGTGGGACCTCCCGGCGGGACTCATTAGGAGGGACACGGCGCAGGGGAGGGTCAGGAGGGCGAGGCAGTCGCCCTGTTTTCACCCGTATGGACACTACAGAGACCCTTCCTCCACTGGACTCACCACAGATCGAGTGGAATCCCCATGTTTTTTCATCTGAGGAACTGGAGCCAAAGGAGGAACAGGAGGTCAAGGTGGAAAGCCGACAGATGCAACTGGCTGAACCCCCAACCAGCCTTGAACTGAGGATTGAACCATTTTCCTGTGCCGCTGTTGTGGAACTTCAGGACGAGGACCCCAACACTGAGAATAGTGAACAGGTGGAGATCTCGATGCATCAGGAGTCTTCAGACTCAGACCAAGGTGAGGATCTATAGGATGGCAATCGGGATTTAACCTTTAAAACAAATCACAATGAGTGAAAATCACTTAGACCTGATTTATCACTTACGCTTGACCAATTAATGATAAATAACTCTGTCAGTATGATGCTGTTGGGCAGTCTAGTCTCTTTTACTTCCTCTCAACAGGAGACAGGGCTATGGTGTTCAGCAGTTTTAGACTGAGTGACGGTTGTCTACTTTTTACAGTATTCTAGTATTTTTTTTGCAAATGTCAGTTAACTAGGTGTCCAAGAACTCACCACAAGATCCCCATCTACTAAGGGGAAGGAGAGCTCAAGAGCATAAATGAAACACTTCTTCTTCTTCTTCTTCTTCTTCATCTTTCGGCTGCTCCCGTTAGGGGTTGCCACAACGCATCAGTATTTTTGTCCGCATATTTGGTTTGGCAAATTTTTACGCCGGATGCCCTTCCTGACGCAACCCTCTCCATTTATCCGGGCTTGGGACTAGCACAAAGAATTACAGTAGTTTGTGCATCCCCTTACACAAAGTATTAAAAATAACTTATAATAACACTCTTGTCATTAAAATGACATGAGCACAATTGCATTTGACCTGTGGAGCTGAGACACTTAAAAGCACTCAGAATGGAGCTCTTTCTCGACCCAGGTCATCGACTCAATTGTTTTCCCTTGGACAACATCAAGAAAAGGTACTTAGAAAGGTTGAGAGACCTTACGAGCCAGTAGTAGCACTTCTGAGATGTTTGTGGCACTTGTTTGGAACCAAAATAACACAGTAGGCATATTTTCATAATGATAACAACACATCCACGGCAGCTGAAAATTAGTCACCGAAAATAACTTGAATTGGAAGAGCTGGGTATCTTATATAAAGGGGCTGCATCTTCTAGGCTGTCTTGCTCATCTCAGGCATCATTTGTCTTTGTATTGAAACTTAAACCAGTGTGAGAGAACATTCAGGAAGTGTACTGCAAATAATAAGTGACCTTCTGCCCAGTGGAAACACTGGGGCTGTTACTCTGGTATTTGCTGAACTGATGCAATTCAGAATGTTTGTTGAACAAACACAGCTCCTGCAATGCATTGTATGAAACCCATTGTAGCTACTTTACATACCATGTAAACATAAATATGGTTTCTGAATCCAGCATTTCATATTGGTGAATTGTTTTTAAATATTGGTGTATTATTTAGAATTTAAAGCCTTGACACAACTGTATTATATGTATTGGGTGGCATGGTGGTGCAAGGGGTACCCCCCACCATCACAGCTATACATTGAGATGTGGGTCTGAATCCACTTCTGTCTGTGTAGTCTGCATTTGGGTTTCCGCTGGTTGTTCTGCTTTAAGGTGAATTGGTGACTTGGTTGTGTGTGTGTGTGTGTGTGTGTGTGTGTGTGTGTGTGTGTGTGTGTAGGGGCTAGGATTAGGGTTAGAGTTAGGGATAGGATAAGAGTTGCAGTCCAACACTTTGACTAAGGCCACATATTATTCACTGGATGTGTCCACCTTCAAAGCACATAAAATACAGAACTGTGTATATTTTATATTAATTCTGGCCTGGAATGTAAAATGTTTCATACTTACTTCTTTACTTGATGAAATGCATGTAATATTGTAGATTTTTGTATTACTAATTAGTTATGCAATGTACCTAAAATTATATTATAGGCAGATGTAATTATTATGGGTGGCTGTGGTGATGGGTCTGAGATGTTTTCACCTGAGCACGTTAAAAATCTGCAAAGAAGCTTCATCGCCCACATCCCCATCCTGTGACCTCCCAAAACAAGAGATTTTTTTGTTGGCAGCCGTCTTTAAATGATGTCAGCTGTGATGTCATATGGATACCATGCGTTTCCTCCACAGTCTCATGTGAGGAGGCGAGCTCTCCTGTTGTTGTGGAAACCACAAACACGCTGCTCATGGAGGCACAACCGGAAGGTGGGATTACTGATGTGATAGCGTGCATTTCGCCTTCGCCTATTGGTCAAAACACTCAGGAAGCACCGGAAAGGGAGCGGTGGGTCTCAGCGTTGAACCTGTCAGAGGGCACTGACCAGAGGATCCAGGCCAAAAGTAAGACACTTGTTTCCATTACTTCTCTTTGTTTTCAACAAAGGTTTTGTAACAACTAAATGTCTATGTCTGGTTCTGGGTGTGTGTGTGTGTGTGTTGCCGCCTTATGTTTGTATGTTACATGTATGGTAACCGCATGGTGCTGGTACTGTTAGTGGATAATAGAATAGGACAAGGATATGTGTGATAAACATTAATTTGTGTTTTAATCTGAAATAGATGCACAAAACTTTCCTTATTATCTATCTGTCTATTCCATCCTTTTTCTTTAACCATTTGGCCTGGTCAGGGTTGTGACTATCCAAGGCCTAACCCAGAATTGCTAGAAAAGCGTACGTGGGATCCCAGTCCATCGCAGAACTGTCCTCCCAGGCAATATTGTAGGGAAAGCCGGGCGTGTTGTGATTAGAGGTGTCAAATGCAACCCAAGGATCCAGGTTTAAATCCTACCTCTCGCAGCAGTTTCCTTCTTCAAGGAATAACTCATATTTGTAAAAAGGTAAATAATTCTAATTGTTAAAATAAATGTTGCAAGTTGTTTTAGAAAAGGGCATCAGCTAAATGAGTAAATACTACACAGACTCAGCGTAAAAAGAGGAAGAGTGGTTTTGCTCGATATGGACACTAGGCCCATGCTTCAATGTACAGTAAATATTACAGCAGAGCAGCAGCAGCTATTTGCATATTTGTCCCTTTTGTCAAGTGTATGAGTTACAGCTGAGTCACATACTGTTCAGTCTTTCTCAGCTCACGGACAGAAGCTTTAAAAAGGTATTAACTGATTTTTTACGCCTGTAAAGCCTGTGAGCTTTTCTTTTGCCCTGATTGAGGGAGTTGTAAGCAGCTTTGTTGCAGCAGTTTGTGTGCCCATGTGCCTATGTGCATCTGTGCGTGCCTGCGTGTGTCTGTGTGCCCGTGTGTGCCTGCGTGTGTCTGTGCTTTTTTCGGGGTGGGCGTGCACAAGCAAACAGATAAAATTAGGGTGCCAGGGCTCCTTACTGCTGACCGGGCAGCAGCGGCCAAAAGCAGCCCCGAGTGCCGTGGGGAGAGCAGGGAGAACGAGAAGACCTTGGTGGGGAATCACCCAGGCAGCAGGCAGGCAAAATGACAAACAGAGGTGAGTGTTGCACAGGGAAATAGGAGACCTGGGGACATCTTGCTCTGAGTGTCTCAACCAGAAGTCAGGTATGAGCAATGGACCTCTGAGAACAAACCATTTGCCTGCACCAGTTTGCTGTGTGATTATGTGGACCTTCGCAAGGCAGGTCAGCTGGAACAAGAGAGCCTCCCTTACTGAAACACTCCCGGGTCTGCTTTGTTCCTGAACTGCAGCGGGAGCCAAAATGGTACCGAAGGGGATTCCAATGGCCCTTTCCTGACACCTATCCTGTGTTATTTTAATTTTATACCGTGGTGGCATTTTACATGGGCTGGCACTCTGGTACTTTCTGCACTCCGTCTTTCCTTATTATCCTGTATGTCTAAGTCATATAGAGAAGCTTGGTGCATTACGGAGCACAAGAGTCAGTCTCAGTGGCAGTTATATGTGTGTATAAATTATTATACCTTTTATTTCACATCTCATTTGTGTGAGAACCATAAGACTTACATCTGGACAAACCAATGTACCAATACGTGTGTAGTTTCAAGTTATGTCAATATATCTAAATATAGTTGTGGATAAGTTTAAGTACTGGAGGGACATATAAAAAAACCATTTTTGAGCTGCAGTAGATTGTTGTGTTTGTTGTTTTTTCCCAAGGGTCAACATGGAGTGCAGGTAGTTGTGTGTGGTCCCTTGCGGTACCCATAGAAGTCTACAGAGGGGCTCTGTGCTCAGATAAGGAACAGGTGTCTGCTGTCACTCCCAGGGTTAATGCTTTGGGACTAACTTTCCAGTTGTCCTGCTCATTATTCGATCTTTGCAGACCAGGTGCAAAGAAAACCCTGCAAAGCCGGCAGTCGATTATAGCCTTTGGCGCTTTCTTACCTGAATGGTTTTCCTGGGATTCTGTAATAGACATGCGATATTTTGATGGACCAAGAACATTCTGGAGGACCTGGGACATTGTGATGGACTGGGGACATGCTGGTGGAAGTGGAGCATGTTGATAAACTGGAAGCTGAGGGCATCGTAGGTGAATTTATGGATTAGCGTGTAGACCATGGTTACATATGTGCTCTCCATTGAACAGTTCAATGTGGTATGACAGCTTTGTGAGCACCACAAGCTACTGATAATTAGATCCACAGATCTTCCACAAAAACTTGTCTTAAAACTAGGCACAGTTAGGAACGCACAAATACTCTTTGTTCTAAAGGTAATGTGGAGAGCAGGAGCATCACAGTGAATCTGTAGATTATGCCATTGTTACCTGTGAAACGGTGGTGCAGAACACTTGGGAAGGTGACTGAAAGACTGGACGGGATGGGGAAGAAGGTTCCACTATGCAGCAGGAAGGCTAGTGCTACCGAACGCGGCGTGCAGAGTTACAGCCGTCCCTGTGGATGTGCATGACAAGGGTGCTGACAGCACACACTGAGTGAGAGAGTGGAAGAGTCAGATGGGCGGGGTTCATGGGAAATTGTGGCAGTGGGGGTTGAAGACTGGGAGCAGGTGCTTTTAGTGGCAACATTCAATTTCTGGGTCTCTTGCCCACCCCCACAGCACTCACACACACACACACACACACACACACACACACACACACACACACACACACACACACACATTAACCCGCAATTCCCATTCTGCACTTTCTATATTTAGTGATATAGGAATTCCTCCAGCTTTCTCCTTGCTCCCACACACCATGCCAAGGACACCTCAGTTTCTTTGGCACCAAAGGAAGGACAATCTTCCATATGTTATGTCTTTCTGACACTCAGGCATGATTCCTCAGGGATGGGGTGGTCCTGGAGGGGAGGGGTATCAACTTCATCCTTTTCGAATTGATCTAATAGTAGTCCCATGTAATCATATCCGTCCCCACTTTTAGAGTAGCTCCTTTGCTCCTGTATTGGCATAACCTGAAGGTCTCCCTGCTGGTCCTCTCTACCTGCCATTCGGCTTCCTTTTTCGTCCTCCATTTCCATCAGACTGTGGTGCAAATCTAATCCTTCTCCTCTCTCATGCCATTCACCTACTAAACCATGGTATTGCCCTCTTCTCTCCTCCACCATCATCCTGTGCTACACATCCTGCCATTTCCCTTGCCCTCCTGCAGTACTTGATTTGATCTACTGGCGGGACATGGAGCGGACGGGTGTGGTCTTCACAGGGCTGGTGGTGGGCCTGCTCTCCCTGTTCCAGCTGAGCATCATCACTGTGGTGTCCACGCTCTCGCTGGCCATCATCTGCTGTACCATTGTTGTGCGGATCTACTACCACGTGCTCCATGCGCTCCAGTGGGGAGACGGTGTGCACCCCTTCCAGTGAGTGAACAGTGTCCTGCGAGGGCCCAGCCACACATCAGGAACCTTCTGCCACATACTGTATATTTCAATGAGTTTCCTCTGTACGTATCTGGCTTACAATCCATATTTAAAGAGTACATTAGTAGTAAAGCTCATAACTATCTCAACATGGTAGATTTGAAAGAGATGCATTTTATCTAGATTTTTGTTTATATTGTATGAGTACACTTCCAAGTCCAGTTCCTGTATCAGTAAGCCAACAATAGTCCCTATGTGCTTTAATGGATGGATTAACAGGCTATCATTATAAATGATAATTTATTTGATCAATTTTCACTGATCAGGTGGTATCTGGACTATGACATCAGCCTGTCAGGGGAGAAGCCTGAGCACTACATGCAACGCATCATTGTTCTGACCGTCTCTGCTGTCACGGAGATGAAGCGGATCCTCTTTGTCGACAACCTCATCGATTCACTGAAGGTGCGCAGGTGGAAGACAAGTTCACACGCTCCCTTCACACACCTAGCGTGGGCGGCAAACAAGGCTTGGAGTGAGGCTTAGAACTTGTACGCGCGCACACACACACTTGGTGTCTCCCTCTCTGAATGTACCCACCAACACTACATTTTTACCACTTGCCTGTTGCCTCACTTCTATTTAAATCCTCCACTTGTACATATAAACATGGCATGGACTCATATCATGTTGTTGCACTCTGCCCCCTACTCCGCTCCCCTCTCCTCCCACCCTGGGCTTTGGGTTTACTAGGTTTACTACCCTGTGAGCTGGATGTTCTGTTTGGCCACACTGTGAAACAAACAGTCACATTTGCTGTTTTGACCCACTGACAAAGTACCTTTGCTGATGTTGAAAAAAAGCCTACTTATCAGTAAGCGGACTGGAAGCACAGCGCATTTCCACTCTCTCTTCCCTTTTTCTGAAATTCTTCTGCCTCATCTTGTCCCGCCTTCCGATCCCATTTCTCCTCCTCAGCTCTTTGTTGGGTTTTCTTTGTTATGCAATGCCTGAGCTGTCATTCCATATTCATCCCCAAAACAATTCCTTGCCACATGCTGTTACACAGGGACTGCACATGGTTATCTTGCATTAAAGTAAAAGCTCAGCAGGCATTATTGGAGATAAAATTTAACATATAGATCCTGCTCAGCTGTGACTGACACCCAGAGACCATGTTATACTTTAGAAGAAAGTATTTATTCTAGTTATTTGATCCCACTGCACATGGATGCTCCCTGCCTTGACAGACACATGATATGGACTTGTTTGACATTTTGCCATGTCAGAGGTCGGGTAAGGCTGCATACCAAAGGCAAGCGCCCTGTGGCAGAGCAGAGCGTGGAGACCACGCATGCCGGAAACACTCCGGTGCACAGAGGCCGCGGTGTATTTTATGGTGCATTTACAGTAACAGCTAAAAAATTTATCCCTAAAAAAACTATGTAACAACTGATTGGCAAGAAATATTAGTTTCCGCTATAATTATTAATTCACACTTTCATCACTTTGTCTGAGTCAGGGTGATGGTGGTCGGGAACCTGGAAGTACAGCATGCAAGGCAAGTTAGGATGGGCAGGGTGCTGATTTATCAGAGGGTATCCACACACACACACACACACACACACACACACACACACACACACACACACACACACACACACACACACACAGTACAAGAAATTGAAAGTGACTAGTTCACCTGAAACACGTGCCTTTGGACTGTGGGAGGAAAGCAGAGCACAAGCATGTGGTAAACCTGCAAACTGCACTGCACAGGCTGAGCTGGATTCACACTTTTTCCCAGACAGTAGTGGCCCCTGAGGTTTATAATAATAATGTCAATTAAGCAATGAAGAAATGGATTTAGCAATTTTTCTGGATGTAAAGACATCTTAGCATAACAATGATCAGACTTTATAAATGATGAGTTATGCCTTTCTTATTGCAAACGGTTTCTCTGTGGTTAGTACCTGGTGCTGGCGTACCTGCTGACCTTCGTGGGTGCTGTCTTCAATGGACTCACGCTCCTGATCATTGGTAAGACTCCTTCTGGTCACTGCACTCTACGTGAACCCTGAACCTTCTTGTTCGCTTCTTTACCAGCCTTCCGCACCATCTGTTCAGTCGAGTTCTGCTCGAACTTTCTTCGCACCAACATGACACTTGCTTACCTTCTGCAACAACATTTATTCCCCTTGCATAAGTCAGGATGCTCTTTTTTCTGCAACACCTCATTGCACATCCATTCAAATACCATCTGTACTGTGACAACAATGACAGCACAGTTGTTCTTTTTGCAAGTTTGTCATAAGAATTTGACTGGAAAAGCAAAACTATTAGTGTTTGTGTGGGTAAAAATTTGGTCGCTTCCTATTTTAGGTGTGATCTCCTTGTTTTCCCTCCCGCTTTTCTACAAGCAGCACCAGGTAAGAACCTGCTCTTTTCTGTTTCCCTCTCACCAGCCACCCTCTGAAACCAATTTTAAAAACCATTAAGTATTTCAGTTGCATAATATAATTTCAGAAAACATTGAATGTCTTGAGGTGTTTTCCTCCCTGATAAACTTATGTATTTCCTGTTCCGGTTAATTTTGCACCTTTGGATACAGGAGAGTCCACACTTTTTTGCCTGGTTGACACCTCAGTGTCTGGAAGTATACAAATGCCATTTTTTTTCTGGTAACAAATTATGAGTTTTATGGACTAAAAAAGGCAGAAGAAATCTGGATGTAGGTTTACAAGTATCACAGTGCAGTGTGTGCGTGTGTGTAGCTGTGTTGCCAGCAGGTTCTGGATGAGGCCTCCTAGTCTTTGCTCTATTTCACTTCATTTGCACTGTCTCCTCAAAAACATGGATCCCTCCCCACATTCTGCTCTTTGGAGAAATTGGATTTTTTTTCTTGTATACAGCCCTTCTCAGGAGCTCCCGGTGCTCTTTTCTGCCCCTGTTGCCCAGATTCCCTGGCTGAGCTGCTCTCCCAGTAAAGTACAGCTGTAATATTGGGTAATTACTGGATAGGCTCAAATATAAAATGGTATTTTTTCTGGGAATTTCACCTTAAAAAAGATGTAGTTGTCTTATATTTGAGGTCTAGACCTATAAACGTCATATACCGGATAACACCAGTAGGTAGCGTCACTTATCCACTGGCATCGGTTATCCACAGAAATGATCAACTGCAGCTAGCGAGGGTGAAAAATGGTGAAACCTTGAGATGGTCTGCAAAAGAATAGCTCAAGGTTAGGCCATATTAACCAAGGAGAGAGGAAGAGATATGATGCCAATGTTAGGATAATGGTGATCAATGAGGCTGAGTTGTTAAACAGCTCTCAAACAGCCAAGAAATACAAAGTTACAGAATTTCAGGTTTGAAGGCGGTAAGCCCAAAAAAGACGCAAAAACTCTAAATATGAATAAATATGATTGCTCTTTCTAAAGACAAAATAAAATCTTCCAAAAGCCTTTTTCCAAAAATGAATGTTGAAAAAGAAGGGGGGGGAGGTCATCTTTTATTCGTGTTATATTCAGGCCAATACAGTATTCATAACAGCTTTCATAGCTACAGTTCATTACCCAGGGTGCAGTAAGTCACAATGCAAGTCAGCTCACGAGCCGCTTTCCTACCATTCATTCAATACTAGTTTCCACTTTATTTAAGAAATGTATATTGTGAACACTGGCAATATCTCCTAGGATTGTTTAGTCACTGCAGAAATTAAAAATTTAATACATAAGGGGAGTACTGCCATTTAGCACTTCAAGTACTTCACGTTACTGAAAGCGGGCGCATGCGCACACACACACATACACACACACACACCACAGACTCCTGTGCTAATGGCCAGGCCATCCACTAAAAAATTTTAACAGGAAACTGACAGTAAATTCTGCAACAACCCGGTGTCCTGACATGCACAACTCACCTAAGCTCCCACTGAATGACAGGTGCAGGTTGACAGTATTCTGACTACAATCAAGGCTCACATCAGCAACATCAGAGACATGTGAGTTTGTCCTAATATGGCGGAATTATTTTGCCATTTGGGGCCTCCTATTGTGAATGCTTCCATACACATTTGCATGTTTGTGAACATAATTTTCACTTAAATTTTGCTGTACCTTGCCCTTAAATAGCATGCAAAACAGTACATCAGCATCACTGTTTCAGTCAGATGCATGGAAACATCCTGTCAGTCACCATGTAGAGGTAGTGTACTGTTATAAATGATGTTGTAGTTCTGAATGTAGAGATTCTCTGACCCTTGGTGCTCCAGTATGTCATTATTTTGTTAATCAGAAATGCTGTGACTGATGTAGTAGTTATTAATAATAAATAATAGAAAGCCCACAGGCAGTTATATATGACCCCATGTTCTCCTGTGACAGATTTCAGAGACTGCTTCAAGGTGGCTGTCCAGCGCCAGACCCTGCCCCAGGCGGAGCCAAACCCAAAATGAAATGAAGGGGGGGGGGGGCACAGGCTGTCACTCACATGCCACCCACATGTCTTAACCGACAGCTTGTGTCCCACTGGCTTGGGGTGGAGGGTTCGGACAAGAAGAGACGAGGGGAACGCAGGGCTTGATGGCTTCAGTTTTCACAGATGGGTTTTGAAGACAGCGAGGGTTAAGATTTAAGTGAGGATGCGCATCATTTTTTATAACAGTAGAAGTATTCTCACCGGTCTAATGAAACAGCACTGCAGTTGAGTAAGAGAAACTCTCTGGGGTTGCGAAGCTGCTTCAGGGAGTGGCTGAAAGGTGTGAATTTACCTCTTGAAAAATGAACTGCTAAAGATCTGAGTGGAAATGGGTCCTTCTGCAGCTCTAGGTTGGGCACCGAATTCGGTGCAATAACAGCGCTGTGACCATTCGACAGACAGCCAGGACCATCTGAGCCAAGGAAATTCAAAGTCCTAAAACTGTTCACAAATACCTGTGACCAGGTGGTTCCCGAGACCAAAGGAAGGAACCAGGGTCAATACCTGGCAGCCTGGAGCGAACGAGTGAACCTGCGACTCGCTCACCTTGTTACCCGAGTGCAATTAAACCACGATGCTGTTTCCTGTCCCCATGTTTCCTTTTCCTTTAAGTAGAAACTGTCAGGTGTTGTGTGACCACTGGAAATGGAGGGCGCTATTTACTGTCAGCAGAAAGCAGCATTCTGAAGAATTCCCTGCTTTGTTACTTTTGACACAAAGCAGGCTTAGCACATAATATGATCACAGTTTTTTAACTGAATTGTGGAAGAAAACAGACACAGGGCATATAATAAGGAATTACACGCTGAGATCAGCTTACAAGGAGAGCCGGCCTGCTGGATCGCGCTTTAAGTCTGCGGTAGTTCTTCTCCAAAGGGGGAGTCATCATCCAGTGTGTGGAACTGCGTAGCCATGGTGACTCCTTCAGTGTTGACTCCACTTCAGTCATTTTCCACTCACTGTCACACTTGGCTGCTCTCCGTCCACCAGCCTGTCCGCTGTGGACCTTCTGCGGCAGCCAGTTGGCCGACTTAAGACCTCGCCGCGGTGGAGGAGTCATGTCAGTCACGTTCCTCCGCCGGAGACCTCCCAGCCGCAGCCGGCTCACAGCAAAGCAGAGGCGCCAACCGGGGGTTGCCCAGTCATACTTGGCTCATTGCTTAGGCATGTGCCAGCTGAAAAACAACCTCAGAACTTAATGAAGAAGTTTTTTTTTTTTACTTAAATCAGGTTTGCCAACATCCACAACCAAAAAGGCCCGGCGCTGACAGTGAGATTTTTTTACCAAAGTTTTGGAAAGTGTATCTAGTTCACCACCCACTACGCTTTGCAGATTAATAAACTGCACTGTGCTGCAGCGGCCCAGCAGGGGGCGACACAGTTTGGATGGGAAACTGGAGGATTTCCAGCAGACGCGCAAGAACCCTGTAAATGTGAGGGTAAGGCCAAACCAGACCGTGTAATCTCAACCACCGTAGTCAGTGATTTCTGGATCATTCCCAGGGTGCCTTTCAACACGCAACTGATGAAAGCCTTTGAAATGCACGATGACTTCGATGTCAGAACAATGTAGCGTGGGGTAGAAACTTATTCCTGCACCCTTGTCCTGGTGTCCTGGTTCACTGCACATAACCATCCTGTTGTGACTGCGTGCTGATGGACAGTAGATGCTGTTGTTTTGCTAGGGGTTTCAACCAGTATCTGTGGCTTTTTGCATCCCTAGAACCGCTGCTTCTCATCGATAGAGTAAATGTGTAGCCTGCATATCCCGTGACAGTGACAGGAAGGACGTAAGCTGTGTTACCAAAGCTTTACAATAAGGAATGTGGAAGTTTGAAATGCCCATCTCCAGGGAAATGCCCGCTTTACCTCGGTTTTCAACCTGTTCCTCTCTGCTGTCTGTTACAACAGGTTGGTTAAGGTTTATTAATCCATAGAGGGGTCGGCTGCAATAACGCAGTAGGTGCCTTTCAGTCCGCAACTGCAACGCATGGGAGTTACGTACATAAAGACTTTTGCCTCTTTAGTTCAGCCACTGGGTTGGCTAGAAGCCTTTTGCTCTGGGGGTCCCATCCCTCTTGTTCCATTTGAACAAAAACTGCAGCGCTGAATCATCTGCATGTTTGCTGCTGTGACCCTCTGACACGCACGGCGTTTACCTCGATGGGTGTGTGTCTTAGCTTGCCTTAATTTTCCCACCGTGCCCACGCTATAATCCCGTTCGGCTCGGGTGCCTCGATCAGTGTAGGGGACTGCTTCCTAGGACAATGCTGGTATCTGCCATCCAAACCGTTCAGCCCCTCCAGAGCAGAGCTGGACTTCTGTTCCACAAGGATGTCTTTCAGCTGTGTACAGCATTGTTGTGTGTCAAGCCATTGACGGCTGATTACATAAGTATTTTTCCCATTGGCGTATAAAAAATAACTTACAAATGGGCATTAGAGAAACAAGTCATTCCTAGGTGTTTCAAAGATTGCCCCTTGTCCTTGTGTCCTTGAATGAGTGTGATGGTGGCAGCACTGCTCTTCACCGGTGCCTCCCTCGGAGGCGGTCTGCTTAACCCAATCCGTCCACCCAACGCAGCTGGGAAGAAGGACCGAGCCCCTTTTCTATACCTAAACACTGGTTCTAGCATTTTTTACAGCCACAGCATGAGCACCCCCAGTTGGATGGAGAAGATGTGCTCTGAACTCTGAGAATCAAAAACACATATAGAAAATCAAAGTGTGAACTCAGCAACCTTACTCTACTGTGACGCCAATGATGAAATGTTTCAGATTTCTTTTATAATAACATGCAAAATGATAACATAACTTGATTCTTGCAATAAACTAATAAAAAAAAAACTCACTGGGAATTAAAAACTTTTGGTGAAATTGGTTATTATCATCATCTTCATCAATTTCTAATAGGGTGTCTGAGCGGTTAGTTGAGGCCTAATATCTTACACTGTCCATCAGTCACATAATAATTCAGTTGTGAAATATTTCATGAGATTTTCACCTCCGCTCATGCAAAATCTTTTTTAATCCAAGAGTTCTGTCTTTGCAGACAAAATGTAAATGGCGTACTTTTCACTTCCCCAAAAAGACCTTTCATCCACAAGCGGTTCTATGGATCAGAGGCTCAGACTACATGTGCCAGAAGATATCAAAAAGTAAACATGTGCACGGCTGCAAAATGAAGTTTCTTTTCTTATTACATTTGGACACGAGTCCGTTTATAACCACTTGAAATCATTCAACCCCAAACACCAGACGACTTCGGCAGGTGTCAGTGATTCTTTATATTAACGGACTAAGCTATGCCACCTTCCTACCACTAGATGGCGCTCCAAACCAACGTTTGGCAAACTGTTCTACCGTAATGACTAACAAATGAACGCTGGGTGACGCTGCACATTCATATTTCATCCCAAAGATTCAAAGAGATTTATTTTATCCCAGTATTAAAAGCGTTTTGGCTTGCATATTTTTTACTCATTGTTTGCTTTAGCGGTACATCATAACAACAAATAAGATTAAATAATATTTTTAAATAGCAACTTAGCTTTGCTTTATTGAAAAAAAAAAAAACTCACACTAAGACCCCAGTCCATTTGAAATCCTAATAAACATTTAATGTGAAACTTCAGAGAAAGCAAATCAAATACAGGCCACAGAAGATTGGCCTTACAAGTTGTTACATTTGCTTTAGTCTTCACTCTATGAGATGGAAGAAATCTATAAATACTTTAGAGTCTTGTAATAAAAATACAGCTATAAATGGGATTAAATGTTTAGGGTAAATGAACGAGTCCTTCATATAAATAATTCATCCTGGTGAGGGTCATGGTGGTCAGAAATCTGTGCTGGACTGTGGGGCATGCTACACCCTGAACGAGGTGATCTCTCTCTCTCACACACACACACACACACTTACACAGACTACTGGAAGCTGAGTTCACCTGAAACATATGTGTTTGGACTGTGGGAGGAAACCCACATAACCATGGGGAGAGCATGCAAATTCCACGCAGTTGCATTTGAACCCACAGCCCAGCAGCCAACATCCTCCCATAAACAGTAATATCTGATCAGTGGTATTTTTTAAATTTCTGCGCAGTTTGATCTTAGTGAGGACCAGATGAATTAGTCTGGCCTGATAAAATCAATACAGAAGCCCGTTCTTTTCACGTCACTGTACGTCAGTAATCAATTTTCCTTTCTATTTTTATCTTTCCTTTTATCCCGCACTTTTTCTGTGAATGACTTTATCAACTGTTTTTGCCACTGACCTTAAATGAGACAGAAATTGCAAAATAAGCCAGCGATGAACATGCTTTGTTTCTTAAAGATGACCAGAAAAAAGCAAACTGTCAAGAAGCTGAAATTCCCTGCTGGATTAATAGTTTCTCTATGTGTGTCATATGAAGGCCCTAATGTCAGAATCCAATGTAGTGAAAACACTGCCAATATAGTGTGAGGTGCCAGTCAGCACACACTGTGACCACTGTGACCACTGTGACCTCAGCAAGGGGACGTGTCTGGTCATGTCGCAGTGAAACCCAAGCTACCTTCCATCGCAGGTAAAACCGTGTTTTTACAGCAGCGGGGCAGAGTAGTAGGGATCACCCAGAGTGTGGAGGGCCCTTCAGCCCCGGTCCAGCGTGGTCGTCCCCTCCTTGGCCACCCACCTGTCATTCAGCCACTCGCTCGCTTACTGCTCCGGTGGGCGGGGCGCTGCCTCGGGGGGCGGGGTTAGTCTAATAAGGCGCGGCTTTAAATGCCGAGTCCGGCCCCGGCTGCGCGAAGCTGTTGCGGACCTCAGAGGATCCGACGGTCGGGGCGCAGCAGCAGCAGAGCCGCCGCCGGCGGAGCTCAATGGTGCTTCGGCGCGTTTGCTGATCATCACTCCCGTGTGGTGCCTCTGCTCCCTCTGGCTTCGCCCTGGAAGCCATGCCGTCCCACAGCGCAGTGGATTACAGCGGCCGAGCCGCGGCCCCTCCGGTGCCCCCGCATCGTGCCAGCGCGGCGCGCCCCCGGGACTTGCGTGAGCGCCTGCTGAAGTGCGTGTTGCTAGGCGACGGCGCGGTGGGCAAGACGAGCCTGGTGGTCAGTTACACCACGAATGGCTACCCGACCAAGTACGTGCCCACCGCCTTCGACCACTTCTCGGGTAAGAGCTCTGCGCATGACCCCGACCCCAGCAATAATAATAGTAATAATAATTGATATTTGGTCCATTTATGTACTGAAGACACTTGGATTCGTTGGGCTGTGCTTGGGTGGGAGCTGCAACATTTAGAAATCCGCTTTAGATTTTCTTCATTATAATTTGACCAGTAAGCAGTGACTTAAAATGTCAGCTGTTTATAAAGACAAAAATATACATTGATCAGTTAAGTAATGTAAATAAAATTGTTAATCTTGTGCATACTGCACTGCTACAGTAACTGAATGTTTAAAGTTTGTGTGTATATGCTTTAATATTGAAAAGAGAGCATGTGATGTTTCTGATGATGATGATGATGATGATGTTTCATATGTAACTGGCAAAATATATTTTTTTTTTTTTTTTAAAGCCAGAAATATGTGTATGTGTTTTGATTTGCCTAAGGGGTATTTGGCAGGCGTGAGAAGTGATGATAGGAAAGCAAAGAAGCGGTTAAGGGGCTGGCAGTGTGGGCCATAGAAGGGGGTCAGGGATCCAGGTCACAGAAGGAGTCCAGAAGTTGTGCCCTTGAGCGGGTTAATTAAGCAGAATTTCCAGAGTAAACGTCCACCTGTTTGTGTGTGTCAAGCCGTCTCTTTACAAAAGCAGCTGGATATTGTAAAAAAGGGGGAGGGAAGGAACAACGTACTCCCCCGGCTCCACCTTTGACCTCATGATCACACATTTCCATGCTGTCTGCTTGTGCTCCTTGTACAACTGTGGGCTGGGGCCCTGGCGCCCCACCAAACCATCGCGGGCCCTTATCTTGCTGTCCGCATAATTACCCAGTGTGCACTGGGCCATTTTTCCATTTTCCATAATATCACACCGGACAAGACTGTCTTTCCAGAAGGAAAGCTGTGGCTCCGTTGGGAGGGGAGGGGGGGGGTCAGTTTATGAAGCACTGAAGGCCAGAAGATGTGTCCAGCATATTGAGGAAAGCAAAATGCATGCAAGTTGCACAACTTTAAAATGCATCTCATTTATGAGAAAAGCTTTTCACTGAGCTACACGCTGAGAGACATAAGTAGGCCTCACTTGCAGTGTTTTGCTGTTTAAGTTTTCCTAGTAAGATGCTGTCATTGTGCCTTAACAGACAAGATGCCCTTATAAGTATCTTGAAATGGCTTGTAGTGTCATAAACTAGGCGTGTTCAGGAGAAGCATATCTAAAATTGGTTTCTCCAAAAGTATATTAGTTAGTATATCATTTTCATAGGTGTGATGTTTGAGCTACCTGGGCTGCTCACGGGTCCTTATTCTCGTGAAAAACCTCTCGCAAGTCCCAAGTATAGCTAGATTGTATCCATGAATGGTTTTATTCAGGGAGATTGCTGCAGGTTCTGAGCAGGAAAGCTGCATAATGCGCAACGGGCACATCTGTTGCAAAGCTTCCCGCCATAAATTCCCCTAAAAACCCCGTGGCGAGGTGTCCATTTCATGGATGACCGGGACGTCGGAGCCATGTGTGATGTCATGGTTTTGTTCTTGGCCCAAGACCCGGCTGCCGAAATTGAAGCAGGGCCACTTGTGCAAATCTCCGGGTGGCATTGAAGAACCACCTCTGGAGATTGTATTTCAGTGCTTGGAGACATCAGCTGCTTTGATAATTGCTCAACACCATAAACTATCTCATCTGCTGTTTTTAATCTGGTAATCTTTTTTGTTAAACTGCAACAGCAGTAACACTGAGTCACAGCAATGAACACCAACATTTTATAAATACATCTGCATATAAAAGAAGGCTAGAAGCTGGAAAGTTTTGAAAAAGTAAAAATGTACCATTGCTATAGGAAGTCTAGTGTCTGAAAGGTGTCCAGAATTCTCTTATAGACTTTTTTTTTTTTTTTTTAAATTAAAATAGTTTCTCTAACTTATCCTTGGGTAATTTCAGCCTTACTCACAAGCGGTGTATGAACACGTGGCCCACAGCATGAATGATAGGCTAGCTGTTTACTTCAGCTTTTGAAAAACACCATCCTTGTGAAGCCAGAGGAACCAGAGAGTCTACTGCCAAAATCTGTGGTCCTCACTAAGCGAGAGTGGGCGTGCGAAACCAGGGGCATATTTACAGCTGGCCCGGTCTGCAGAGATTCGGTGGGGGGGTACCCGGGCAGTTAGTGTGACTCTTGGTCCTCGTGGTGCCTGTTGATCCGTGTCATTTAAAATGAAGTGTCTGTAGGAAGGTGGAGGAGATCGTGACCCGGGATGATCGGAGCCTGTTGTGTTTGCAGACTGTCATGACTGGTGGGGTCAGGGGGCTTGAGACCGTGTTCCCCGCATTGGCCGATGGGCCATCCTAACACGCAGTCTTTCTCTTCCAGCTGTGGTGCAGGTGGATGGGAAACCGGTGAGGCTGCAGCTGTGTGACACTGCCGGACAGGTGAGGACCTGGTCACATCGCCATACTCTGGTCCCTGCTGCCCTTTCAGCCCAAGAGGCCCGTGCTTCTGTTGCAGATTCATGAAACAATGCATCCCTTTCATGGGGAATGTTCAGGAATCAGTAATGTCGACCATCTTAAATAAGGGCCTGTTGTACCGCTCACTGGTCAGCCAGCGACCGTCCAGAAAATGGGCTCATCACCAATCAGCATTCACCTTAGACCTCCGACCCTCTCTGAGGTGTAGGTCTCACCAGGCTAGGCTTCTCCAGCAAAGGTCTCGATCTCCATGAGCCTTCACGAGTCTGTACACAAGTCCCCTCGCTGTGTAGGAGTTCCTGCCCACCCGCAATGATGTTGGATTGGGTCATGGCCTGTACTACTGACTCCCCACAGCACATCTCCATTTATTCACTTAACTGACACTTTTCTTCGGAGCAACTTGCACCATTAAGCTGCGAACAATGTTGCACCAATTTACACAGCTGGGTAATATTTTTTTACAGCGATTCAGAGTGCGTTTGTTGACCAAGGGTACTACAGCAGAAGAGGGATTAGAAACCAGAGTCCTGAAAGGGCGAAGGCAGTGACAGTAACCACTGTGCTACCTGTTGGCCCAACTACTGCAGTGAGGCCTCATAAACTGGCGATCAGACCTCGTAAATGAAAATGATTTGGCCCAACAGTGGGTGCCAACAGCAAGGGAGGGAAGCGTAATAGCCAGGGAACATTAATTTGTCTTGTCATGTGAACTGCAGGATCCCGCCTTCCCCCCAGAGGGGGAATAACCACTCCTTCCATTTGGTGGTACGACAATTAATTTGAGGGGTGGAACAGCATTTTGCAACCGGGTCTTGAGCAACGATTTTGGTCAGGCAGCCGTCTGCGGCACGAAACCCAAAGACTTAGCAGCAGCTGTCACGCTCAAGGTCTACGTAGAAGCCGTTGTTCTTTGGCTCGAGAGAAGCGCACCGTAGCTGAGCCAGACTTTGGCCGACACGGAAATCCTCGCAGCCCTTTTATCAGCGGCAGCGAAGCAACTGCACAGCTCCTCCCTATTGGTACACAAGTGCTCCTGCCCAGCCTTGAGTGGACAAGCTGGAACAAACACAGCCCAGGTATGAGATTTCAGACTAGCACCCCCCGCCCCCAACACACACCCTGAAGAAAAACGGGTGAACCGCCCCTTTCTCCTGTTGGTGCGGTTCTGCTAAGACCCACCTTGGCCCGCAGCAGGGACGAATCTGAGGCAGGGGCTGTTTTCAAGATTCCTCCTGCGTTAATCTATGATTTTGAGGGATTAGGCGAGCCGCTGTGCTGGAAACTACGTGGCACCGCTGTGTTTACTTGCGGACTTTGAACCAGCGGGGTTTAATGCACAGTTCCCAAAAGCAACGGAGGGGGTTGGAGTGAGTGCCGCAGCAGACTGCCTTACAAAATCCCATTTTCCGTCAACTTCTGAAAATGTCATTGAGGTGTTTTGTTCCATAGGAACGTTTGACTGTCTTCGACTTGATTACCTGACCAGACATGTAAGGCGGCCTTGAAGTGGAGACCATGCTGCCAAGCAGTTTTTCATTTCCAGTTTGCCAACATGGAGTGTAATTGTAATATCCATAAAACAAGACTTTCCCCTTTGCTGGCGTGAGGTTTTTATTGATTTAATCCACTTAGCTAAGAGCGGTTAGGAGTTATGCGTCTTGCGTCATGCCTTAAAGCCGGCTCATCTTTGCTGAGATCACGAGCTGCATGCCTGAACATTCCCGGTCTGTGAGATGGAGAGATGCTCTCATTCAGGAGTCGATCTTGCCCTCATGGTGCGCCTTCCCTCCACACAGGATGAGTTTGACAAGTTGCGCCACTTCTGCTACCCCCGAACTGATGCCCTGCTCCTCTGCTTCAGCGTGGTGAGCCCTGCCTCCTTCCAGAACGTGTGGGAGAAGTGGCTGCCGGAGATTCGCCGCCGTTGTCCCCAGGTGCCCGTGCTGCTGGTGGGCACCCAGTGTGACCTGCGGCAGGACGTCAAGGTGCTCATCGAACTGGCACGCCGTCGTGAGCGCCCTGTACCCGAGGCCGACGCCCGTGCCCTGGCTGACAAGGCGGGCGCCGTGGCCTACATCGAGTGCTCGGCCCTCACGCAGAAGAACCTCAAGGAGGTTTTTGACGCTGCCATTGCAGTTGGCCTGCGCCATGCTGAGAGACAGGCCCGGCGAGAGTGCAAAGTGAGGAGCACTGCCGACAAGATGAAGACCCTTTCCAAGTCCTGGTGGAAGAAGTACGTTTGCATTCAGTGATGCTTCATCTCTGCTAAGGAGGGCGGAGAATTCTGATGGGAAAAAAAAAAGACTGGAACCTCACCAGTTGGACTCAGACAGATCATACATCCAAATCCTCTGGACATGAAAGGTGCCCTGTGTTCTCCTGCAGACAGCTATTCAAACTGTGGGGTGGGACAGTGGATCTTTTGGATGGAAGGGGATGTAATGCGATAGCAGATCCAGGCTGGGAGACTGTGGTCTGACAGATCAGGAAGCAAAGGACTGTGCTGGACTGCAATCCATGGGACTTCCTCTGTGAGACGTTCTCTAGAGTACTGTTGCAGCCAATAATCGGCTCACTGTTATGCAAGGCTGTGTTATTTACAGTGGACAATTTTTGTTTTTTGTTTTGTCCCCCCCGTGACCAGTGGACAGTTTTCCAGATGGAGCGATGAGGCAGGTTCTGAAACTTTGTGCCACATGTATTCAGTTATGGGGGCGTTCCACTCCTTAGCCCTTTACTGATTTTTACATGTACTGTATTTATTCCCCCTCTTTTCCCCTTTCAACCTTTCTCAATTTTGAAAGAAAACGTCAGTGGAGGTCTCTCCTTTCGTCATAAGCGCTGCACATGCATTTTGTTCTGCCTGAAATGGTATCTGGGTGATACGGGGCCTAACCGACATGATCTGGTCTCAGTTACAGCCTCACGGGGAAGGCAATTGCTCCGCATTTGTGGAAACACTAGTTTGCGCAGCTGTGCACGTAGCCGCACCATCGGCTCACCGGGTGTCGTGCCCTCACCCCCGCTGGTGTATATGTAGCCTCAGCTGTCATGTAAAGAACATAAACGTGTGCGAGGTACTCTAAGGCAGTGTTCAGTTTGCACAGCAGCCACACAAGAGCCCGCCTTGCCAGTATTAAGTCGAAAGCCCCAAAACATCACGCACTGTTTCAGTTTCAGGCCCGTGTACAGGGTCTTTAGTTTTGTGCCTTGAGGATTTCGCATTGCCAAATCGACTAACCACATGACCGGGCGATTATGGCTGCGATTATGCTGGGTTGATCTAAAACACAGATCTCGCTTTGGAGCATAGACCAGCCTCCTGGCCTGAGGAGGACAGGAGCCTCATGGCTGTTTCATAACTGTTAACCATTTAGCTACCCAGTTTCCCAAAGTAATGTGGGGCAGCGGGCTCCATGCGTTCTGCTGCAACAGCAACACTCCACAGTAGTTTCCCTCTCCAGAATACATTGAACAAATTTATTTATCCCATTGCGGTATTGGAATTGACCTCTGTTTTAAAAAGTGATAACTGCGATTGCATGAAGTTGTATAAATGGTCATGCAAAGGCCCCATGGATTCTTATTTCAGATTGCTGGTCCACAATGGCAGAAATATTTACCGTGATTTGTGCTAAATTCACCAAAAAGCTAGCGATCTTCAACATGGCTACAACTTACTAGTGATGAGCATTCAACACTTCTGTAATGCATTGTAAGTTTATGATCAGCTGGAACGATACCGAATCTTTTTTTTTTTTTTTTTTTTTTTAGGCAGTGTTATATTCTGATGAATGTTCTTGCCTCCAAAAAAATGAATTGCTTCTCATTCTAAGAAGCCTTTTTTTCTGCATTTTTAATCAAATAAGCTTACGGCAATAAACTAACAACCGTGATCGGACTGGTGAGTAAATATGTAGAACTGACTGGTACGTCTTGTGTATGAAACTTTCTTCTGACTTGTTTCATTGCGGTGTCATTAAGATCACTTTTTTATTTTTTAGATTAATTTTCTACAGTCTTCCATTATGTTTGCTGTTCAAACTCGTACTATGACTGGACTCGAGCGAACTTGTTTCCATTTTGTGTATTTTGCAGATTATCTTATCTGAGGATGCAAGTGAAAGTGGAACACAAAATAAAATGTGAAATATTAATAGAAATGCGCTTTTCGTATGTGTTTTTTGTTAACTGGGCTGATATGATTGTAATAATTGCATCATATTGACTGCTGGTGGGAGACTCGGGAGTTTTGAAATTTAAAAAAAAATAATAATAATCTCTAACCGTCAACCGATGTTTGGCGATCTGGTACTACTTCATTGTGTTACATGAAGATGTGAAGAAATTTCTCACTGTTATAAGTTAATTGATATGAAGCATAACAAGTACTGCATATTCAAGCTTGCAGGATGGATTTTATTGTTATTTGTATAACTGCCATATTTTCAGCCATAGAATTATTTTTTGGACATCAGCACTTCTGAAGGAAAGGATGCTCAGATAGTTATGTAGTACTGATATTTTCCCAGGTCTTCCCACAGAATGATGATGGCACTTGGGTTTGTTGAAGTCAAAAGAATCGAGTCTAAGGAAAAGGGGTAAAATATGCGCTAGAAACTTAAACTTCAGAAAATGTAGACTGCATTCTCACTGTGAATCATGGGTTTAAACAGGAAAAAACAGGCGTTATGACAACCAGATGTTGGCTTACTGTAACTAGATGCATGTTTTAATAATGCAGAGTGATTGGCATGGTAACCAGGTTCAAGCTTTGGTGTTGTGCGCCCCTTTGCTAATAGATGTTAAAAATCAGAGCAGCTGCAGAAGGCTGGTGATGTCTGCTAGGACCTGCAAGGTGATGTTTTAAATATCTTTCAAGCTTGCATTCAAGGACTTCAGTTGTTTTCTGTGTAAATGATTTCAATTCAATTTATTTTTGTATGCACTCTTCTTACAGTGACACAAAGCGCTGAACAAAGATCCACTGAGTCACTCAAATTTTATTGCTGCATTAGCTTAATACTTTTAAAATCCTTTTGCTATCTACAGAAGACATTCCAGACTGACATGGCTAGGCATTTTGAAATATTGCATTAAAAGTCAGTGGGCCAAAATAGGTTCAGTTTAATTGACTGAATTTATAAAAACTTGTTGTATAAAGAAAACTCTTACATTTCAGCACAACGTGTTAATGCCATTCATGTCATTTATCAATGTCTTTATTTCTAGTGCAGGGCTATTGCCAGCTTGAGGAGGAGGTGAGGTCTGGTGTTGCACGAGCATGGCCTTCACACAGATTTTTTATGCAAACCCTGGTGAACACTTGTGTTCAAATGAGCTTCTGCTATGGTTCATTCACTGCAGAGGAGGACTGCACCGAATCGCACCACCTGCATGTTGTCACTGTGGCCTCTGGGCAGTGACCTTGCTTTTACTCAAGATAAAATCTAACAATGACCCCCTTGTACAGAATCTCCTATCTCGCAGGCTGTCCTCACCTCTCAAAGTAAAGCTGACACAGACCTGCTCTGTCACATCCATCCAGAAGAAACGGGGCCTGCTGAGGATAAGACACCTGTATGCTGGATGTTTAAAATTAGGTGAGATGACGATTGCTAGAAGTTAAACAGACTCAAGATCAGTGTGGAAATTCACTTTAAGACAATGCCTCATGCGAGTGAATCAGTCTTGAGTTTGTATGTTTGGGCCCTAATAGGAAACAGTGGTCTCTGACTCATCATCGCCCCCTTGTTATCCATTTGGTTCACTGCATCATCTTGGCTAACCGACTCAGCATCTCTGGATCTGCTTGCCATTTATGATTTGCATTTGATCTGCATTCTCTACTTATTAGTGCATCGAAGGGGTAATAAATACTCATAACATAAGCAGTAGCTATAATAATACATGCGAAAGGAGTTATATGATATGTTGTTTGTCAGGAAATCCAAGAAAGCACAGTTAATTAGATTTAGTGCGATTCTCTTTGATTTCAGTTTATGATTCCTATCTGCTTTTCCCCGAGGACACGGAGCAGTCCTGCTCACAGTACAGTCACAGAAATACCACAGTGCTTACACGCTTGGAAAAGATTTGCCCATAGCAACAGACACACTAAAGGGGCAAAAATGTCAACTTATTTTTTTCATGTTCCTTTAAACAATGTGAAATTATTAGTGGCACTAAATCACCATTTGTCTTTTGTGCTAATTTCGTGCACTATGCACACTTGGGGAAGTCCAACAGCACAAGTCCAGCTAAGACTGGTCTGTGCCTGGATCCTGAACCCAAAAAAATCAAAAATAGACAAATAGACTATATTTTTACACTGCTGTAGTGCTGGTCAGCGGAATAAAATAGAATGAGACAAGTATAACCTCGTAATGAGTCATAGTTCATATACAGAATCTTCTCCGTTTATATACAGTAGTTATGCACTGTAGCTGGTAGAAAGGTTAATTTTACACTTGCTTTCACCTACTGATGTAATTTCTCAGAATATGTGTAAATGTTAATCTTACTTTAAAAAAAAATTCCATGGTCATTTTGTGTGACTTGCTTGAGGTCTTTTGAATTGTGAACATTGCAGAACTTTAATGATCAGGATTATGGCTAGTTAACAGGTATTAGTGCATGGTACTATGGTACTGCTGTTTCAGCACACAAGATTGTGTCGCACTGTGACCCCGGAGTCTCGTGATGTAAGAAGGTAGGACTTTGTAATCAGTTCTACACATGGTCTTTGGACCCAGTGAGGGCTGTTTTCTTTCTTTGCCTGTAGCTGCCAATAACTCTAGATCATATTTGTTCATCAATATCATTGAACTGGAAAAGATAGCACAGTCTAGTAGGTTGAAAACTTAGCTCCTGCCGTTTCTGTCCACCGTGTTTTGTTGTTACGTCTTTCATTGAACTGCCTGTTAAAAACTAGTAAATAATTTACTCACCTTGAAGAGCCTTCTTGGGATCTGAACCAGCCACCATACCGACAAAATCAGTATAAAATGCTGTTAAAAGTACTTGAATTTCCCTCTTACAAATTAACAATGACTTTTTCATTATTTTCACAATAAGTGATGATCCATTTGGTTGTTCATGGCTGTTGTCTCACATATTGTTCAGCAGTTATTGGTCTAGTTGTGATCTAGCTGTTGGTCTAGGTGTGGGTTTAACCCAGTTCACTCTCTGTCGAGGCTGCGTCTTCTCCCCTGTTCGTGGGCTTTTTCTACTGGATTCTAGAGTCCAAAGATGTGTTTCAGAAGAACTGGTGGCCCCAAATTGCCCTTAATGTATATGTGTGTGTGTGAATGAGTATGAGCGATGGTCCTGGGATACTGCTGTCCCATCTAGGCTCTGGACCACCGTGACCCTGCATTCGACAACTGTTCATTCATAATAATTGAATGAATGAAATGTTGACCTATTTCAAAACTGCTGCTTTATTTTGTAATAGGATGTCATGTAAAAAGATGACATTCCCAGCTGTTTTCTGCCATCACTGGATTTTAATGTCCTGGTCACTTTCCTGCCTGTTCTACTGCAGCAGTAATAAACCTGACAAAGGCTCTTGTTGTGGTGGCTGCCATGAGAACACCAGGAAGGCCAAGAGATGATTGTTTAATGGCCCTTAATAAGGCCCTCGCATGTCTTGTTAAAATGCTCTGAAAGGTCCGCTCTTGTGTCCAGACCTGGTGGGAATCTGAGCACTGCCCAAGTGATCTGTTGTTAAGCAATCTCTGGCCCACAAACAGCTGTTCTGTGCTCTGCAAACCTTGCTCTTTCCTCCTCCTGGGGTGTGTGTGTCTGTGTGTCCGTGTGCATGCATGCATGAACGCCTTAGTAGGTCTTAGACATCTAAAACCCGAAGTGTTTGGGTTTAGCTTTGAAGTGCACAAAAGAGCCAACCCACATAAACACCAGGAAGGATGTTTTGAAATATCTGGCTGTGTTTTCCTGAAATATCTTCCCCGCACATCTTGACCTTCCGTTCCTGCAGGTGGAATTTCCTCAACATGGGGTGAGCTCGAAGCAACAACCGACAGGGGTCTGTCCAGCAGGGTGGTCAACAAGGTTCATATCTGCCATCTGTGACGTTAGTCCCATGGTTCTGTCTGTCAAACTCTCATCTTCAACAGAGCTGCTTAAATTCTGACAAAAGAAATTAACTCAGATTTCATTCAACAAAACAATTTTTAACAACTCAATAATCTTTATTTTCCTGCTATACATGACTTGTAAATGATACACAGTTATTTAAGTATGTAAACAGCTTAAATTGGTTTTTCTGCAGCACAGCTGTTTATTTTGGCCATATATTATTTATTTTGCCCATGATATCCAAAATGGTCTTGAAATGCTTAATCCATGAGGCATCTATAAAAATTGTCAGAACCAACCAAAAGAATGTCAATGTATTCTTTATCAAAGATTATTGCTATATATTGCCAAATAAAATAGCGTGCATCTATTTGGCCTGCTTTTCTCTAGGAATCTGCTGCATTAATGCGTTAAGCCTGTTTGTCGAACTGGGTACCCAGGGAAACACAGCTTACACACTGAGCAGCCTGAAACAATCCTCTGTTGCCGTTTTCTCCCCCGACAAACCCACACGGGTGTACCTGGGTGCCTTGGAGCGTGAGTCCAGGGTTTGTGTGTTTTACCTTGCAAAACAGGCTGCTGTTCACACGAACAATTTAAACATATGTTTACCTGACATTTAATCTGTATTTGTTTTTTCGTTTTTCCCCATACTGGGTGGGTTGGATTTCATAACGCAAACTCAGGACTGAGTAGAATCAAAACTGCTATCTTCTAACCCCTTTTACCAGCATATCTTGACATTTATAGCTAAAGGATCTCCTAGCATTTAGGGCAATTTTCACCCGGGAAATTATCTTAAGCACCAGGCATCTGTACCTCCTATCTAACACCTTTAACCAACGCTGATATGAACAATGGCTTCCCACAGGCATTTTCCTCCATTGAAGAACCTGGTTAATGATTGTTTCTGCAGATTGCCAGCTGTGATTAAAACTGCTATTACTCTCACTATGTCTATATTAGCATTTGGCACTTGTACGTCTGACGTGAACTGACAGTACGGGTTGAACTTGCGCGCAAAGGTGTCTCACACATGCACCAACTTGAACCGCGCTCTGAATTTTTATTCGATTTGCCGAAGCTCCCTTATAATTATGAGGCCTGTGCTCTTACCTGGATATTCGTAGCGAGAGATACTGGATGCAGTCAACTGTGTGTTAGCAATAGTGAACGGTGACTTCTCGACCGAGGTCAGCTTGAAATATTTTCCTACATTCATACGATTTTCCATGTTGCAGATCCATCTGTGAATGTGATGTCACCCACGGTCCATTTCATTGGCTAACAGGGGCCGCCTGTTGGCCTCGGCTTAACTGATTGGCCGCCAAATGCCCATTGTTCTCCGACTGCGGACTGTGTTTGTGCAATGAGCTCATCTCTTTAGTCCACGTGATGTTTTTGCACCCCTACTTCGCTCATTCTTTCATCATCGACCCAGTGTGTTTTACTGGTGTTTCCCTCCCTCCGTCCTCCGGCCCTCATGACACTTTGATCTTCTGCTGAGTGAGTGATAAACCCATGATGCTGTCACAATGCTTGCTCTCTGTCTCTCTCACGAGGTCAAACAGACATCCTGGCAGCCAAATCGATAGAGGCGAGTAAACACACATGCAAAACACAGGTTTTGTGGTTCTCTTTTATTCCAAAGTCCATCATTACTCATACACCCTCTGTCACTGCAAGCTGACCCTATTCATATAGCTGTCAAAAACACACTTGGCCGCTGCAGAGAAACAAAATCGGGGCACAGGTTTGCACTCAAATATCCCAATGCACACTCATGCATGAAGAGCAAACACAGGTCTTTTTTCATCATTGATCTGTCTCCTCGATTACCTCAGAAAGGCCTATCCAGGAATCGGTTTTCCTTTGAATTAGATGTGCTCATAGCTAGATAGGACCCAGACTACAATTATCAGAATGCTTGTGAGAACCATAAATGAACACTACAACCATCTAGGCTGCTAACCCCCAGATGTGATGTACTCTGCAGGCCCTTTGCTAAGTGTGCATCTCTTTGCGGGCTTCTCCACAAACCCGCTGAGCAATTTGCCCCCAGTGCGAATCTTTATTCTTCGTCATCTTTAGCGGTGCCACTTTAACTTGGTGCTCTTTGATTTTACGCGACTAAAACATTTGCGCTTCCTAACGTATTCTGAAACAGTGCGGGGATTATACGTTAAATCTGTACCACCTTCGGCGTTTCTGCCTCAGTGCGTGTTATTGTCATCTCTCTTTCGTCCTCGCGTTGAGTCACAGCCTCGCCGGGGCTCCCTTCCCTTTACCAAGAGACACTTGGAGACTCTTTTCTCCCAAGGTTTGCCTACGCTCTGACAGTATTCGCCATCCACCCCTAACCCCGCATCTCTCAAGCCAACCCCCACTTTTGGTTATTCCCGCATCTTTTTTCCAGTTCATGAACCTCACTCCCTCGCAGACCCCTCTACCCCCTCACCTCAGGGTACAGCTTGTTTCCAAAAAGATCCTTGGCCACTTTGTCTGGATTACGAAGACCACACGGGGAGGTGGTGGAGGGTCCTGGACTGCCCGGCTCCTTCTAGCTGGCATCTTATTAACCTGTTGCTCGGTTCACAGGGCTTTGCATTGTATCATCTCCTCATCATGTCCTCAAATACTCCATTATGCTCCATTTGTCATGTGGCACCTCAGGAGAACTTGGGAAATGGAGGACCATGATGAGGACCATGCCAGCATTGTCCTACTGCTTATTACCATTTAATAGAGGACGTAATTGCTTCCCCTTCCTTTTCAAGCACGGAAACTATTAGTGTGCCTGCTGCCCACTTTCAAAAACACAGCGGCAAAAATCTCGGCTGTTAATTAGGGTTGACCATGGCTCACTTTCCCCTCGCCGCCTTTGAAACTGGAGAGCATGTTGTCAACCTTTGACCCCCCCCGGCTTCCCACCAAACGGGTGCAGTCAAGCGCTGCCTTCCTTGCTTGGACATCTTGAGCCATTTCTCTGAACACCGTGCGACCTTCGACCCCAGGCTACATCCAGAGGCCTTGGGCCCCTGTCTCCACATCGTGGAATAAACCCAACCAAATGTTCTCGTACATCTTGTCTGTTTGCAGTTAGCGTCGGGTTTGGCTCAGTCTTTGCCTTAAGATTTAAATGAAAATTTTCAGTCACGAAAAGGACATGAATGGTAAGTCTGGCTAGGATCAAATTTTACTTTTTGAACTTTCGCAACCCCCTTGTCACTTTGTACAGCTCTTATTGCTCCCTTCTTGGGACCAAGGTTATGTTTTCATTTATGCTTTCAACAGGTATGCCCCTTAGAAGTGGTTTCCAGAGAAATGCTGGATCTCAGTCACTTGCTCACTTTCATTTCCCATCTCATCTCTTCAAGGTCTCAGTAGTTCGGTGGCTATTGTGGAATCTCTTGGTGCTCTGGTAGGAGTCAAATATCTTAGAGATACCAGCCCCCCACCACCACCACACACACACAAAATAGGCAATTTAGATTGACCAGTCCAACTAAAACACATGTCTCTGGACTGCGAGAGGAACCAGAGCATCCAGAAGACCCAGGGCACGCATGCAATCTCCACATAGACAGATCAGGTTCTGAACTTAAGTCCAAACAACATTTAAATCAAAATTTTGGAATTTCACGAAATATCAACTGACATTTGATTGGTAAATGTCTGGTTTTGGGCCCTGCCAGATGTTTTGCTGATGTGGAATGACATTGGATACAATAGCAAAGCAGCATGAATGGGCAGAGACCACATTCTTTTGCTTTCGTTCTTCATCTGCAGATTTTTACTCATGGCCTCCAACTCCTTCTGACTCTCTTTCCTACCCCCGTGCAAATATTTCTGAATACAGCCACTCATTTTGAGCAAAGCGCACAGGAACAAATTCCCTTTGTCATGCCACCCGGCTAACGTTAATACTCCCTCTGTCTTAGCTATTAGCTTTCCCATTCTCTTGTTTGAATAAGGCTTTTTTTGGATAAGGCCCATTTAAACAGGAACTGGTCTATTCACAAAACCGACTTCAATGCCTGGCTTTCTGGCGTCTTCCTCACGTACCTCAGTTCCTTTTTGTTCATTTCTTTTGTGCCTCACCTCAGTGTGGGCAAAATGAAAGGTTGTGGCAGAGCTATTGTCAAGCAGGATGTTTCTTTGTTTTCCTGTGTATTGATCATAATTTCCCCCATCGGGCCTTTCAGAAAACTGGACATAAAGGAGGCCTATAATCGTGGGTTCAGCTGAACGCAGCCCGGTGTTCCCCTGGTACAGTGTTCTACTTCACCGTCACACTTTGTTGCCGTTGGTTTTGTACCTTTTCATGGGATAATCTCCTTTCCCCTTTTCTTCTAAGAAAGAACTTTCTCAAGGCTGTGAGCTCTAAAGGTCAGCGTGGGGGGTCAGGAGGGGCGGGGTGAGGGTAAACTGTAACCGCTGGAAACAGATCCAAAGAGAGTGAGAAAGATAGGGAGAAAGAGGGAGTGAGAGAGGGGAGAGAGCAGGGGAGAAGGTGAGATAGGGAGAGAAGGGTAATGAAAGAGGGCTAGATCGAGAGTGAGGGAGAGACAGAGGTGGAGAGAGGGGGAATGAAGTTGAAGAAAGACAGGGAGAGACGGGGATGAAGAGGCAGGGAGAGGGGAATGAAAGAAGGCAAAAGGGGAGAAAGGGAGAGGTAGGGAGAGACAGAGGTGAAGAGAGGAGGATGAAAGGGAGAATTGGAGAGACAGAGATAAGGGGGATGAAAAGGAGAGAGGGAAAGACAGATGTAAAGAGAGAGGGAGAAAGAACTAGAGCAAACAAAAGAGCACAAGAAGGGGGGAATGCAGTATGGAGCAGACAAAATGGACAGAACAAGAGGAGAAGAAAAACAGGAGAGAGAGACAAAGAGTCGAAGGTGGTGGGAGGACTGCAAGTTTTGCATGTGACAGACACTAGTTACACAGTCAGTTGCACACAGGTAGACGGATGACAGGAAGCAAAGGCAGAAAGAAAGAAGAAAAAACAAAGAGGCAAGGAAGCAGGAGCAGAGATAAGAGGGTGGGGAGGGCACACCAAAGTCAGAGAGAGAATGGAAAGGAAAACAAAAGGGGAAGAAGCAAGGTAAAGATGTGGGGGGCAGAAGAGGAGTGTGGCGGATGAGAAGAAGGGGGAAGGGAGGCACAGAGACAGAGGAGATGAGAGATGAGAACGCAGTGGGGCCCTTCTTTCCGATTCTGTAATTGCTCTCATTAGAGTCGGACCTCCCAGCACGAGGTGGCCGGGCTGACCTCATGTTTTCAAGTGGAGGTGAGCTCACATCCAGACTAGTGCTGCACGGAGCCCAGTTTGAGACCTCTACGTGTGTGCGTGTGTGCGTGCGTGCGTGCGTATATGCTCCCACCCACCATCCCAGGGAGTGCACATCATATTTCACCCTCTCATCTAAGACAGAGTTTAAACAGAGGCTGTGAAACCCATGAAAGTTTATTATGAGATGCTACTAAACCAAAAATGTCTCAGACTGTCTGCCAGCCTAGTTTAGAGTTTCGAACCCCAACACGGCACCCCAGTTATACATAGCATCTTTCCTAAAGTCCACGCTGTCAGCATGGTTTACAGGGATCTGAAACTGGAGACCAAGTTCTCGCCGATGCCTTGGAGAGCCACTGAGAACGTACAGCCTCCTGGCAGATGTTTTTGTTTTTTTTTTTCAAAAAAAATCTTTGCTCCACCTTTGGCCAGATGGTCCCTCAAGACAGGAGATCCTGACGTGACGGATTGGAGACGAGGCCCTTGCGTTATCCCCCAATTCACACAAAGCATCGTCTGTTCCAACCACGAAGACAACAGCTTTACATCACTGACAGATACCTGTTTGGTAAACATATCAGATTGCACCACCCTCTTGTTTAATTTTATAAATAGCCAACCTTTTATTGGCTGTAGTTTCTATGCCGCCAACAGCTGATGTAATGAATTGTCTTCCGTAAAACTGCTATTACCTTTTCACTTTGCTAATTTAGATGTAGGACAGATTGTGCAGGTTGTTCCATGGATTCTGCTGGTGAAGTTCTCCTTGTGACAAATAGTGATCGGAGAGAGTCAACATGTAGTGGTGACATATTCACGCGTCAGACTTTGGTCCTCTGTGTCATCAGGGTTCTGGATGTAAGCCAGGCCTCTGACCTACCGACCGAGTAGTTACACTTTGACCGAGCAACATGCCCAGCGTGGGGCTGGATCCAAGTCCTCTGTGTGAAAGGGAAACCTTTCATTATCAGCAACGTCAGCAGTGCATATTTACCTGACTGATAGGGTGCCTTGCAAAAATATTCAGACCCTTGACAAAATTGCACATTCTACCTCATAACAAAATGATGCTTTAATATTACTTTCCACATGATATTTTAAGTGAAAATAAAAATACTGAAAGTGAATTTTTATGAGTCAGCACGAGTTTTGCATCACAACATCTTTTTTACATAATATAAAACTAATATGGGTGACCATAACAACTGAAGGTACTGGATGGAAGTTTGACTTCTTGATCAGATGTCTGCTCTACTATCAAATGAACATGCATTTTCGTAAGCCTTCCAACATTGCTGAACAGTTGCTTAGTTGCAAAAAAATACCTGGTGTCTGACAAAAAATAGCTAGACATAATGAAAAATATGTGATGTCTAACAGGAGTTTAACCTTTTGTTATTGTAAAGCATTCTGATCTAAATTTTTCCATGGTTTTTCACAAAAGCTTGATTGTGACCAGAACCGGGAGGACTAAGTTGTTATCTTTGAACCATCATGTCCATGAATCAAGAATAAATATCCAAAGCCCAAGGTAAAACAGCAGGGCTAAAACAATAAATACTCCATAAAATGAAGAAAAATAAAACCAAAAAAAGAACAATAAAATATAGAAAACATATAAACATTGACCAAAAAATTTTTTAAAAAAGTTTTACCTTAGAGGTACCTTACAGGAGACAACCCTGCATGTGCAAGCACAAAAAAGACAAACACATTAAAATGGTTAAATCACAACAGATTATAAAATAGGTCAAATGCATAAAACCATCAAAATGCAATTGAACACAATAAAATGAGAATAAAATAACAGAGAAATTGTTCTAATTTTCTAATTAATTCCCCTCCTTCCCAATGTCCACATGGGCTCCTCAGTAGTCTCAGAGGAAGTATGCCTAAGGGGGGGGTCCCACCAGAAAGATGTCAACCAACAAGTTCCCCAAAATATCTGGTACAAATATTTTTGTATATTCATTTGACTTTGATTTAATTAATATTAGCACTGTTGCACCTGCTCCAGTGGTGGCTGAACACAGCGTATCGTGGTTCCATATCTGTGCTGCTTTCAGTGTTGCCTTGAAGTGATCTGTTGAAAGTGAGCAGCATGAATGCAGTGCACATTTGTTCTGAAACAGAACCTTCACCACTGCAGCCAACAGGGAGGACCATGGTCCTGCTTTCCAGAAGGCAGTGCAGCAGGTAGGAAGAAGGACTGCCTTTCAGGTGGTGCCAAGTGATGGGCCAGGTGACATGACCCCTTGCTCAAACTGTGACCCCCACGGCTGCTAAATAAGGTCCGACAGTGGGGAGCAGGGGTGGTATCGGGCGACAGCGCTCATTTGGGGACACAGCAGCCCTCTGTGTGTGAGTGAATGGAGCTATTGAGGCTGCACTGGGGATGCTGGTAAACAAGGAGCCGTGTGTGATATGACGCAACATGGAGACGGGGCGTCCATCTCTCCAACTCTCTCCCTCAACCTCACAATCTCTGCACTGCCTGACTTCATAAAAGCCTATCACCTCTGCATACACAGGCATATAGGGGTGTAGCTACACACCGAGGAAGAACATATACAGACCAACCTTAAGGAGCTCATAGACACAGATACACACAGACAAATTCAGTTGTGCAGCAAAAAGGGTTCAATAGCAACAGAGATGTAACCCACACTCCCGTTATTGACACAAGTTGGTTCTTAGCCCAAACTGAAAAAACACAAGCAAAAATAAAAATTGTGATTTTTTTAGGTGCATTGGGAAGAGCCAGGTGGCTGAGTACAAAAGCTTGATGACTTTGTCAAGTGGTGCAGTGTGAACCATCTGCACCTCAACTCAAAAAAGACTACGGTGGTGATGGTGGTGATGGTGATGGATTTCAGGAGGTCCAAGGGTCCACAGTGTTTAGTGGGAACCGATGGAAAGGAAGTGCAGTGGTGGGGTCCAGTATGGAAGTGCACTTGGACAATAAGCTGGAGTGGACCTGCAACACTGAGGCTGCCTCAGTCTTCACAGTTATGACGGTCTGGAGGAACTGGTACAGAGAAGGACTGTAAATAAATCTCTGGCCATCATGAACATTGACTCTCTTCCTTTGCATGACACCCTGGCTTAACAGAGGAGCATTTACGCTGCTCTAAGGATGCTGGCCCAAGGAAATTACTGCCAGCAGCCATTAGGCTGTAATGAGCCAAGGTGCTACTAACTTCTTATGGGCTCAATGTAAATGCTTCCTTTGTAGCACCCCACCTCACCCCCCTTTCCTGTCTCTAAATATGTTTATTTATTTTGGCTTATTTACTTATTTTTTCTACATACTTTGTTGATATATATTCATATGCAGTATGCTGCTACAACCTGGTGCAATTTCCAAATAAAAAGCTTTAGTTCATGCATTCATACATGTATTCATTTGTTCAGTCATTTGTTTCACTTGCTCCACAGAGATTGGTATGCACTCAAGGCAAGTGAAACAAAGGAATGAATGAATGAATAAATGAACGAACGAATGCACGAATGAACTAAAGCTTTTTTTCGTAAGATGAAACTTGTTGTATTCAGCTCAGATAAACCAGTTCTTTCTGGCAGGTAGACAAACACAGGGGCTCTTCTAGATGGTACTGTTCAGCCAAATAAGGAAACTGCAGTGTCTCTGGGCAAATGGTACCAGCATGTAGACACATGGACCACAGCAAGATCACAGATCAGGGAGAGAAACGTAGTCAAGGGTTCAACCCTGAGGCAAGAGAGAAGCTCTGTGTTTGGGTGACCTGTGCCGCACTGCTGTCACAACAAAGACCGTTGCGACTCCATCAGAGAAATGTGGACACTGGCTATTATGTCATCATGGTGTCGGACTGCTCAGCCATACAGTTGTAAACAGAGCTGTCAGAGGTCGTGCCCTTCATTTCACAATAAAGTTGTTCCTGCTGTCCAGCGAAGGACATTCCCCTTCAAACCTAGTTGGCCAGCTGAACAGATCTCCCCATCCAGTGTCCACTGCTGAAAGTGCTTTGTGTACAGGGCAATGTTCTGTTGCTACGTGTGTGGCATTGTATTTTCAACAAATTTCAGTTTGTCAGGCAAGCTGTATACTGCCCAAGGCAACAGAATTTTAACCTATGAGGAGGGGACACTATCCTAACTGAACCTATATTTATAAAACTATAGAATATGTGGTATAGATTGCTAAACAACACAGCACTGATGCAAGGGGTAATACTAGTGCCTTATACTACCTGGGCAGTGCATTTGAGTGTAGGTTCACATCGTGCTGAGGCTGTGTGAAGTTTGCATGTTCTCCCTACGTTTATACGTGTTTCCTCTAGCAGTCCAGTGCATTTTAGTGAAACTCCCCCAAATAACCCTGTGGTATAAGTATGTGACTGCCTTGCGATGGACTGGCTATTTTGGTTTATTCAGGGTGAACCCTGTCTCACACCTTATGCTTCTTCTAGAGATTTGAACCACCATAAACCTTCATAGACAAGCAGTTATAGATAAGGAATGAATGAATGATTAAATAACAGAATAATTATATTAATACTCAATTACCAAAGATCAGGAAGCATTCAGGGAGAAAGGAATTGGGCATCTAACTGAATAGGCAAACCATTTAATTTCCTAGTCTATGTTATTTCAAAGCAGTTTGTGTGAGAAAAGTGGAAATTGGGGGAAATTGGAGCTCCCTGGTGTAGAACTCTTGGTGTAGAAAGCTTTTTGTCTTTCCCTGTGCCCTAGCCAGGTATAATACAAGCTTGAGTGTCAGTGTCTTAACCGTTCCTCGAAGGCCTCCTATGAGTGCCTGTGGCGTTGGGGGAGTATGTAGGTGACATCATCCGGAACGGCAGGAGTGCCGCTGACAGATGAAACTCCCAGAAATCTCTCTTCCGCTGGCAAAGGGTTATAATAACAGTGTGTCTTGAGGAGCTGTTGGAACACATTTACAAGCAGACCCTTCCAGATCCCGCCAGAACATGTGAACTCTCCCCATTATGAGTAAAAATGTGGGTCCTTATTTAGAGACAGCCAAAAGGAAGCTGGTGGAGGAAATGGACCTCTAGACCAAAATTATAGATCACAACAAGAGCCATTGTTTCATTCGATTCTCTTCAGTTCATACTTTTGCACTATGTTGTCTAGTTAGACACAGTATGTAAGTCATCTGTTCTGATATTTTAATATTGTAAAAATGGTATTGGTGGGAAGTGACACTGAATCATGTCTGATTCCTAAGTAACAAGTGGTGTGCCTTTCAAGGTAAGGAGGGAAGGTAGTGGTTTGGCATTGCCTTCTTCCAGCATATTTTTTCTTAGAGGGATGCAAACATGGAGGTTAAGATTCAAACCCCATACATAAACCTGAGCTGGATTTGAACCTCACATCAGGCAATCAGCCCAGGAGCTGTGAGCTACTACCTTACCCCAGGCACCACTGCACCCCCCTATACAAGTTATATACTCATATCTAAAGCAAGTTACATATTTACCCTTGAATAAAGCACACAGAGAAGCTTTCTCAATAGTACAACAGTAGGGCCTCTCTTTAGGCTATGAGGCTGTGTCCAGAACTACCACCTTCCTTTTAAGTACTATGCCATAATAATATATTAAGTAATGTAATACAGTACACATAGTGTAGAGAATATAAAAAAAACAGGACTCTGTAAAACAAAAGGTCTGGCCTGGATGAGTGATCATCTTATGTTCTCCATCATACCTCAGAATGCACCTGCTTAGGGTGAGACCCTGTGTCAAGGAAAACACTTTCCTGTGGATTTTGGAGTCAGACACCATGGGAACTACAACTGTTTACAGCCATGAGAGGGGCGCTGCAGTTGGTAGAAATCAGACACAGGGAAGTGGCCCCCCTGCCGTTTCAGTACTGCTCTAATCTGCCCATTTTAGAGGTGGGCTCGGCTGAAGCCGTGATAGGAGCTTAGGTTACGCCTGGTGGAGACCGGGCGTCCGTCAGGGTCTGGCGACTGAGACATCAGCTGTGCTGCTGCTCCCTGCTGATTTACTCCTGAACTCTTGACCAGGACGCATTCCAGAACGTATGTCCATTTGTCTCACAGCTTCCATCTGCAAGACTGCATGGAGAACAGTGACCAGTCCTCAGCATCATGGGAGCTCCATCCAGGCTCCAACGATGGTACAGCTCACATTTCATCTTCACAGAGGATTTGCTGAACAATCCACGTAAACAGGTATTTCAGTGTTTATTATGATGCAGGTATATTTTTACTAGCATCGAGATAGGAATGAGCTGAGTTTAATTAAGTTAATAGTTTAAGTTTATAAGAACTCGATGGCTTTCTCCACAAAAGTGTGTGCTCTTTGGAAATAGAGCATTTAAATACCGTAAAATATCTCACTTAGCACTGGAGATGTGAGAAATGAAGTTTAAAGAAACAGTACTGTAAGAGGTCATTAATACAGCAAATTCCAAAACGGAGCTTGCATCTGTAATACATTTTTTGTACCTTTAATAATAGCAGATAAATATAAAACAGTCTGTTTTGTGAATAACAAATCTAGTTCCATAAAATTTGGAAAATATTAAAAATGATTTAAATTGCTATGATAATTCATTCCTTGGGCTAAAGTAAAAGAGTGTTATGGCACAGCAGCTTTGTAGGGGGTAGTGCTGATGGAGGTATTATTACACACTGTAAAAGAAACAAAGTGATGCCATATAAACTGACTAACGGCTGATTTCACACTGCTCACAAATTTCTTGCTGCCCAAATGGACGAGAGGTGCTATGGCCCAGGTCTGCTGGAGGCCGTTGTTTCCACACAACACAGGAGGGTGAAGCTGGCAGTGTGGAGAAGTGCAAGGGCTGTTTCTGCGGGGGGCTGTGCTAACATCGCACCTACACACCTGTCTACCGGTGTGTGTTTGGGTGTCGGGGGGGTCTGTGTACAAATGCAGCATAATGGAACCAGAGAGCTTTAATTCTCTCCACTCCTGCTGGGCCTGTATTCCCTATGTGTTACCCATTTGAAGGACTATTACCACAAATGAGAAATACAGGTCAAAAGACCTTGTGACAAGGAAGACTTTAAACTTTCTCCACAACCCCCTCCCTCTTTTTTATATCTATACATCAGTCACACGATTCATGACGTGTTGCTATGGTATCATAAAACATTAGGCACACTAATACTAATGCAAGAACCTGGTGAAAGTCTAAACACTCAGAAACACCTCTCAGCTTCCACATACGTATGCACAGCTTACACACCCTTAGCCTAACTGTGTGCTTTTCTTCTCCACCACAGTACAGTGTGTTCCTGCCCAAACCATTTTTTTCAGGTGGAGTTGTGGGTCTGTAATCTTCTCTGGGCCGGGAACCAACTCTGAGGGACGTTAAGCCTCCTTGTGTGCCACTTCAAAGAGCAGAGAGCCTGGCTTTCAGGGAAAGGACAAAGCTTAAGGTGTAATCAATACCAGGGTTAATAGCAAACAGACAGACCAGGAGCCTTCCATTATGCTCTCTGCACCTTAGGTGGTTGAAAAGGTGAGTTTTAATGTAGTGTACAGCACCTTCACTTGACATCTTTGTGGACAAAATGTACACACAAAAAAAAAACTTAGTGTTCCAAATGCATTCCTGTGAAGAGGACCTTAGTGAAACCGCGCTATAAGAAGTCATGAATGCCCCATATAGCACAAATGGAGCCTGACATCTGTCTGTGCATAATATAACACAAAACAGTTATACCTTTGACAACAGCAAACAAACACAAAGACAATTTATTCTAACCACAACATATGTAAAAATTTGGAACATTTAGGAAATCGATTTTAATTTTTTCAAAAATGGTAAATTATTACATTGCTCAAAGGGCTAAAATAAAACTGCAATTGCGTGACTGTTATAGGAGGTAATAATGCACAAAGTGAAGTATTATTGTTTAGTAATTTTTGCAATAATTTCCAAAATGCTGATAAACTACAAAATATGATAGAATGTAGCTGTTTGTAAGTAATAAACAAAACAGCCCAGAGGATGCTAAATGCCAAATCCAGCACTGGGTATTTTGGGGTGAGATTTCATAGCTGAACCTCTTCTTCTCTCTTGTTCCTTTGTCCCTTTTGCATTTTGGTCCCAGTCCCAGTCACATTGGCCTTTGGTTCCCTCTCTCAGTGCTCTGTTGTGGAAATGCACCTCTTGTTTCGGTTTCATTTGCCCACAAGAAACCTGACCTTTTTCCCCAATTAATAGGGAGGGAATAATGCTGTGTGTGTGTATGTGTGTACGCGTGCATGCACGCAGAAAAGAAACCCCAGGCGCTGACTGGTCAGATGACTGTGTTGTGATGGTACCCGGGGGAGTCTGTAGGCACAGTGGGCACGCTGGGTTCTGGGAAGAGGAGTCGAGTGACCGCTTGTGTCACCCTCGCACCATCTGACACAAACACAACTCCCGGTGCCAACATCTGCCAGACAATCTGGGTGTATCTCTACCCCCCATGGTCAAACAGATCTCTGGTTGAGTTCTTCTCTGAGGACAACAGGCAGCATATTGGATAAGAACTTACATTTACTCCCAAAAGGTTTCCAGGTTAAATTCCCACAAAGGTGTCTGTCGTTGTCTCCTTCAGGGAGGTGCCGGTGCTCATCCAGCTGTGTAAATGGGCAGAAAGCATGAACGAAACAATTAATGACCTTGGATTTTAAGCTTTAAACTAAACAATACAATTTAATCGGCCTGGATGACATCATTATCGCGTAGTTCCAGTACCCGACACTGGTGAGGAGATGAAGACTGACAATAGCGGAGGGCGAGGAACAGAATGGTTTACAGGAGGGGCCACAGCTGCTGAGCACTCTGTCCAATAAGTAGGAAATATGTTACGTAAGTTGATACACAGGGAAGAGACTCGATTTCCCATTAAAAGTTAGTCTGCTGGGAGCTTTGCCCTCACAGTATAGATCATCTCAGCATGGTGTAAATGATTCATTTATAATGCACACAAGCGGCACTATCAGCTGGGTCTTTCCCCAACATCTGTTCCTCCTCCAGTGTCCACCTCCATTTTAATCTAAAGGCCATGTATAAGTTTAAGTTCCCCTTCTTAAAATCTTAACCAGGCAGAACAAGTGAAAACCCTAGTTTCACCGGAACACTCACATGTGTATTTTGTGGCCTCTTCCAATCTTTCACTTGAACTTCCTCTCTGACTTGGGTTTGTAGACCAGTGGGGTCTGGGTAAGCAGTACAGCCACCGCGACTCCAAAGCAGGCTCCCTGTACACACACATACTCATTATTTCAGTGTGTGAGGTGTTTCCTGCTGTGTCCTGGGCCTCACTGCTCTCTGCCAGCACACACCTCACCCCTGCAGCACCGTGCTTTGCCCTTAGTGTCTGCTGTCCCCCCACTTGCACACATATGGCACCCAATATGTCAGCTCCAAAGGGCCTTGGGTTCTACTCCTTCTCCAGGTGTGGTGAAGGTAACCCTCAACGGTAAGGCTATTACTCCTTAAATGTTAAAAAAAAAAAAATAGCCAAAGCCTGCAAGCTTCCTACTATGGGACGGAGGGAAATAAAAAGGCAGCTTTACTGGGCTGTGCGACAGGTGATAAATGCAGAGATTTATACCAGTAGGCCGAAGCTGTGGGCACCATAGGCTTCTCACCCTTTAGCTAGAACATACTGAGCAATAAGGGTGTGAGTAGCTCCCACACCATCACCATTGTCGCCCTTATCCATTTTTTTATCTTCTCTGTGTAAGGATCAACTATCCCATTTACAAAAAATTTCAAAGTCCATTGAAAGTGAACGTCTTCTGCATAAACTTTTGTAAATCCAAGAGTCGTTTTAAAAGGTTTCTGCATGGAATAAGTGTTCCTGGATGTTCGGCATAATCCATTTGCTTTCAAAACATTTGACCGCTCTGTATCCCCATGGATGACACATTATAACCACACACCGAGATATACACTCTAGGACTGAGCGTAAACCCTTCTCCTTTGAACACGGCAACACTTAAGAACATGCGTCACTTTTGTAACCTGCATGGAAATCCCCCGGCTTCAAATTAGCAGCGCTTGTTAAAGCAGACATGAGACCCCCAGCCTGTGTCATCCCCACAGTGTTGACAGTATCCCCTCGGTGTCAACATGAGCCACACCTCCAATACAACAGTCCCGCAGTTGTGTGTTTCCTCCAGGGGAGCCCCCCGAGAGCCTCACTGGGTGGTCTTCCTCCGTGTAGCCTTTCAGGGGATCAGAGGTCAGAGGTGTGCCAAGCTCTATGTGGGAAACGCGGTGCCTTCGGAGGCCCCCGAAGAGGAAGCTGTCGGGACTGCTCCAGTTTCTGTCATCCGCCCCCAGCGTGCTGTTTGCCCTTTGTTTAATGGAGCTGTCCAGGTAAGCGTGACGTCGGCCGGACTGCGGGTGGACGTTACCCTGTGATTTATTGGGTTTGCTTTTTTTAAAATAGCGCTTTATTTTTAAGTGCAGGAGCAAAGCAGATGGCGCCCGGGGCAGCAGGATCAACAGTGTCTCCAAGGACAGATGTTGTTTCAGCCTCTATCTGAGGTGACCACTAGGGCACTGCATGCTGCTGTTGCTACAGCCTGATTTATTTACACAGTCCGAGTGTTGCATGAATGGCTGTAGGTGGAAGTATGTGCTCGGTAATAGGTCGGTGACTTCATTTTAAATGAAAAATAGCATCACAGAGAAATAGTATAATGAATACAATATAGGCCATCCACCTTTTCCAAATTATAGAGTGGGGGAGGTGTCTGCACACAGCAAACATCAAAAGCACAATTTCAGTGTTTTTTTTTTTTTTTTTTACTACCGCACTTATAAATAAAATTAAATGAATATTAATTAAAGAATATAAATCAAATATTCTCAATACTTTAGCTGAAATATACATACGCACAGTACAGTTAATGATATGCATTCTCGCTGACACAAGGCTTCAGTATTTCATGCATCATCGTGATTAGTGCTTCTAAGTCATTTTCTAAAAAATACTGTTTATATTTTCCCTTATATTGTGCTTAAAAGGTTTTTTCAAGTTCATTATTTTTTACAGTTTTTTTTTTTTTTTGTCTGTCCATAAAATCCCAAACATGCATTGAGGTACAGAAAGTGATATAAAAGTGGCGAAGTACCATTTCCAAAGTCCCCTGTCCTAAAAGTGTGCAGAGTTCCTATGAACTGTTACACAATTGAAATATTACATCTATCTGGAAAAAGAGATTTAATCATTTGGATCCTCCACAGAGAGAGGAAACTTTGAATGTAACCCATAACATTAAAAAAATCCATAATTTAAACTTGATAGAAATAAGACTGACATAAATCTTTATAAGATGTCAGTGCAATATTAAACACACATTATGTTTCCCTTTTGCTATAATATTTAAATATATGTATACATATTTTTTGTAAGTATGTTCTGTTTTTTCCATTCATTAATTTACTTGACACTGTTCTCTGCAGTGATGTACAGGTTGCTGTATTTCACAACAAATGAACAGCTGTAAACACAGGCACAGGAGGCACACAACCATGGTTTGTTTCTAGGAAACTACATTCTTGTTGGTGCACATCAAACAAGCAGCTCCTCATACAACCGAGAGTCGGACAGGAAATGGGAAGATGGTCACAAGAGAAGGCGTGAGGTGCATTTATGTAGGTGTTGGAAAATCTAGGGGGAAGTGGCTCACAAAGGCACAAATCTGAGACATCTGGATGCTGAAAGGGATTCAGCAGTTCCAAGGAACACAGGGAGTTCACTCCACCACATCAAAGTCAAAAGCAGGAACCCACCGCCTTCAATTGCAGATCTTTCATGAATGGGAAAAAAGGATATATTGAATAATTTGCAGAAAAACAGCAAAAATTACTAATAAGGTGGTTTTAGATGCTCTGCAAAGCTCACGGCTTTACCTGTGTAGCCATTCATCAATTTTCATCCATTTCCCAAACTTCTTGCCAAAGTTAAGGTCATCTTTGACGCTGTTTATGTAAGGCAATATTTATTACAGCAACAATTCTTAAGGACATAGAGTAATTCCCCTGTTAAGATATGAACTGTCAAACTTGTCATCGCCTTCAGCCATTGTTCCAACTGCTGCTTTGAAGGTACAATGATAACATCCATGAGGAGACAATATCGCATAGAGGATTCAGGTATGCCGAACCCAACACGTACTTGCACCTCTGCCTTGCGTAACGCGTATCAACATACCGCATGTCAACACAGAGGATCCATGCTCAAGGAAGGTGCTGAGAGAAGTGTTAAGAGTAGCATGGATGCACGTATGACAATTACTCTCTCCGCAGACAGATTTACTGAAGCGTATGAGAGCTCATGACTGCAGGAGTTGCTCCTTTTAGCTTTGGGAACACATTTTTTTCTTTAAACAATGTCCTTCTGTTGGATGGGAGGGGGGTGGTGTTTTATACCAGACTCTTTCCATCTGTAAAGCAAACAACATCATTCTGTGAGGTGCTGCGCTCCGTATCATTCGGAAAGTAGGGACAGATCCAGTGTTTGTGTTTGAAGTTTAATTATAGGAGGGCTTGCTGGAACACGCAAGGCGACGTGTGTTTGTCAGGGGCAGTGAGGGTGGGCGATGAGGGTAAATCTGCTGTGTGTGACTGCAGAGGGTGGCATGTTTGTGTGTGTCGGGGGGTGGTGGGGGTGCTGGCAGATGAGACTGCTGTGTGTAAAATAAAAAAGCAGATGCAGGATCCATTTTGCCTTGGGCCTGACACTTTAATTACATAGTTTTAATATTGTACAGTGCTCATTTCAGTTTAACAAGCTATTGAATATAGCCCAATTCAGAACAATACTGAATAGGCCTATGTTAACAATAGGAAGCTGACAGATTGGAGGAAAGATAAGATAACGGAATGATTGGGAAATACGGAAAGGGAGGGGTAGAAGGGTTAAAATGGACCCTACAATTATATTTTATGACCAGGTATCAAAATCGAGCTTTAAACTATATGTGACGCTGGTGTTCTTTCAGCTGCACTAAGTGGAAGTCTCTTTGCAGCAACAAATTGTTGGATCTAAGAAATACACTGAATGTTTAGATGGCTACAGCATTAGAAAAGAATCTAAAATTAGACTTTTAAAAAATAATTTGTTTTCACTCCCTCTACACCTCATGATGTTCTTGTCTGTGTAGTAGTTTTTAGTTGAAGTCGTGTGTCGAAGTCACATCTCCAGAATAATGCTTTCTACGTTTTCTAAACTCATTGTGCAGGGATTGCTTTTCTCACATAAAATGTCTCCATCCCTTAGAGGTCATGGGCCAGGCCTTTGTTGGGGCTGTTAAGTGACGGAAGCACTTTACAAGCATGTTTCCTCAAAGCAATCCTTCTGCGCTCTTGAAAAGGATTTGGCTCTGTGAAGTTAAAGCCAAGGTTTGTCCTTCTTCATTGTCTGAGAAAGACACAATGTCATCCATTTTCTTTTGTCATCATCAGTCCTCTAAAAGACAAACTTTGTGTAGTTCTTGACTATGGTTTGTGGTCACTGAGTGATGGGTTGAAGGTTCGATGTGGAGTGAATGGGCATTGGTGCAGAACACTAGGCAATGTGGTCCGGCAGCAGTGGAGCCCATTCAGGGTGATTCAAAGGTCTGTTATAATACTCATTATTGCTATTTCTTTCAGCTGTTCCCCTTGCTTGAAAGTGTGGGAAAACTGACACTGCTTTAGAGCCCATCACATTCTGAAGTAGCAATAAAACAGATACTTGCTGGCAAAGACAAGGAATAAATCATGGATTCCGCGTTCGCTAGAAATAGGTCAGATTGACACAAAAATGAAAAACAGAAGGAAGAGAGCTGCTGGCACACGGCGCAATTTGGAGTACAGTTGCCGTGAAATGCTACAGACTGGAAAAGCAGGAAGAAAAAAATCAAATGTGAGTCATGCTTTGTTTGGTATTTTCCTTTTATAATTACTGCCTTTGCGCCTATGAATTATGACTACCCCCCCCTTATTCATATATTTGTTGCCAGAACGTTCCACGGTGGCCTTCAATCAAACTTGTCCTGGAGGAGCATTGAGATAGAGATGGAGAGTGTGGGGCTTTTGGGAGGGGAAATGACATCATGGAAATGAGGTCCAGCCCAGGCAGTCCTGTGGAGACTGCAGGCCCCAGGGTCAGGGTTTGTGGTGGGCAGTGCAATTAAAAGATTATGGATGGTGAAGGAAATGAAAGCCCGGGAGCCCACGGTGGGCTGCAAAGCACTCACGTCCTCGGGCGGTCAAGCCGTTGGCAACGAGAGTGGAGTGTACAGGTAGTGCTGTGGGTCCGAGTTGCAGTCGCTAGGCCCACCTCCTGGATGCATGCCAGGCCTTGTGTGATTTGTGAATGGAAGAGGCTGATTCAGCACAGCAACAGGCAAACAAGTGGAACATAACCTCCCTCTTGCTACTGGGAACAAAGGAAAAGCCCTGAGTCGGGAAAGCAGCCCATTGATCTCCCTGGCTGACAGCTTTCCGTGCAACTCTGATCAATTACCCTTAGGTTTCACAGCTTGTGGACAAATTTTCCATTTGTTTGTTTCGCATATTCGGAAAATCTGATTGTGCAGTTTTCCGTTCGCAGTTTTAATCGCTGTGCACAAACTACAAGAAAGCATGAACAAAAACCAAAGTATACATTTACTACTTCTTTTCTTTGAAAGTTATTGTTTGCCACAGAAGGTGGCCTATTAGCATGGAACCATCATGAGCCTGGCTGCCCCCTCCTGTGTCCAGTGAGGCCATGTTATTGCCCTGCCCAGAGGGACTCCACAGGCGATATTTTGCTCACCATGGGGTCATATATGTGCTTTGAGGCTATTGTATTCAGCATGGAGGTCTTACAAAGATGTCATACTTTTCCAAAAGGTCAAACAGTTCAACCACATACATACAAGGTAATATTTGCTTGAAAGATTTATTCATTGCACAGAATGCGACTTAACTGGTGGAAAACTTGCTTTTCAAGACTGTTACTCAATGTATTGATTCCAGAGCAGACAGATGGAGGTATATAATACCTGACTGCTTGTTTGAAGCTGCTGTTTGAATGGTACTGAGTGAACATGTGTAATACAGAGCAAAGCAACACAAATAAGTAGAAATGAACATACAAACCTGCACACAGTGTTTTCATTTTGCTTTAGTGATATGTTTGCTTAAAACTACTTTGGATTTGATGTCCCTTCTTTTGTGATGTGCTCTTTCACAGAGCAAATTCAGCTTATTTACTTTTCTCAGGGGTACGATGCCAATGTTCCTTCCAAGGACTTGACCTGGTGACCAGGTTGTAAGCGTTTCTGAGCCACTGGGCTACCTGCTATCCATTCCAGGTATCCTTTCTGCAACTTACCCAACTGACCCACACATGGTGGGGATACGGCAGCGCATATCTCTGAAAAATATTATTCTGGACTCTGGCACCAGGGGCAGAAACAACAGGATCCGCGCTGATAAACTCTGCTGACAATAAACTGTTTTTAACCCAAAAAGTGCTTACTGAAGAATTCTTTTGAAACTAATCTTACCCAATCAGCAAACAATTGAGTTAAAATCCCTTCATACTGACTACAATAAGTATAAGATTTATGGTATATTTACCTAGAAAATCAATATAATGTACTAAAGCTGAACAAATTAATAAATTGCCTGCAACTACGAGTTTCTTTGGGTGAGTAGCTGACGTTGGGTGAATTCTTTCACCTGTGTTGTCATGGCTGCAATGAGCAACAGGGTGGTTCAAATGAGAACGCCCTTCCTTGCTCAACCTTGCTAATCCCAGTCTCTCGCCTCCATTGTACCCATTCAGCTCCCGCAACCCCTCCGGGCGTCCTTGTGCAGGGTGGGTCAGTTCATTTAAGACCAGGCTTTTGGGGCCTACTGTGTGCTGCTGGAGTTAGTTTATTAATTGTAGGCTTTGAGATAATATGCCAGTGAACCCCACCTACCTCCTTGCTCTGCTGAAACAATTTCTTCATTCTGACCTTTTTCAGGACTAAGGGCAAGGGGCATGGAAGCCAGGCTGTCACTTTTATTGAACTGAGATGACAACGTTCCATCTTGTTTGCTGACTTGACCCACAGCTACCACAAGTGCTCATGTAGGGACATGTACCCGCTTCAAGGAAGCGTAGGGTATGAAGGAAGTACCGAGAAGTGTGTGTTTGAAGGAGTGAATGAATGACTGATTAACTGGCTTCAGAACAGCTGTTTCACGTTGGGCAGAAATATTAGCCATAAAAGTCAGAAGAATTTCAAACACTCAGTGGCACCTCCACACAAGGGTGCCTGTACCTGTACTACGTTTCTGACTAAACAATTGCATGATAGTGATTTTATTGCCAGAATCTTCTATCCTGTGCCATCACTGTAGGCTTCAGGTCTTTAGTCCACTTCTGTTGGCATTTTTATAGCAAGCTAAGTTGTTCCAGCCCTGTTTAGACTCAAAAGCCATAGATGCGATCCTATCTATTGCAGCAGCCCCCTTGAAAAAGGTCCTCACCTTGAATTGACAGAGTAAAAGTTATGTATTTATAAATTGGAAGTTTTTCTTTTTAAAAGCTTTAACATTATACGTTGCTTTAGAGAAAGGCATTATTTATGTGACTAAAAGCAGTTTAACGCTAGCAAGTTGTAACTGAGCATGTATGAATAGCTCTACTTGAAAAATTTGGAAAAGGAATAGTGAAATAATAAATATAATGTAATAAAGGATAATATGGCTATGTAAGCATTTGTGTGTTACTTTTGAGGAGGATAAACTTGTGTATTGAAACACAAGGAACTTATTCTTTAAAAGAATTAGGTCCCTCCAGGTCTGCACATGCAGCCTTTACTGCCTCCCTACTCCATGCCACCTTTGAACCAGGGCATTACAGAGAGACAGAGAGACAACAAAAAAAAAAATACACACTGATGGAAAAGGTAAAAAGAAAACCTTGCTTGAGCAGCTCACTCCCACATAGAGGATAACTGGGGAAACAAGGACTTGCCAGTCTCTCTCTGCTGCTGCTTCCAAGAGGATCTATGTACATGCTAAAAAGAGCACTGGAGAGGGGGTGTGGGTTGGGGGATTAGGAAAGTTAGTGACTGTGCAGGGAGAATGTTTGATGCTCCATTCAGAAAGTGGGGTGGGCAGGGAAATGCTTTGCAAAGTTGAAGGAATCGCAGGTATAGTGCACCTGGAAGATCACACCGGTCTGTTGTGCCAAGTAGCTGCACGTGCTGCTCAATTGTTTCCACCATTTTCATTCTAACTCAGTTGATTTCCATAAGAGTAATGCATATGTAAAGCAAACAATTTGCTCCGTTGCTATTGGCAGGAGTACAGTAGATGCATTCATCATAAATATCTAACTGAAATAATGATTTTGGAACGAAATCCAAGTTAATGTGCCTGCTGCTGTAGACCAATAAAAACTGCACTGTTATGCAACCTCCAAGTCTACGCTACAACTCAGACGTGGAAGCCGATGCTGGTTGTGCAAAAGTAGCTTTTGTTTTTCACCACCAACTCGGAACCCGCCATCAATCCCTCCCTGCTGCTGTCACGACAGATGAGTTAGTTGACGTGATCCCTTTGTGTGGACATGTGGGTGCCGTTTGTCAGTGGATGTCATGCACAACAGTGACGTCATCGCCAGGTTACACCGGTCAACTGTGCTCCGAAGACAACTCCCACCTGCAGACATGCACGCGCGCACCCACACACTCACAATGGAGCACACCTGGCTGGGTTTTCAGTCAGGTGGTACGTGTGAGAGCTCTGATGTGGCCCATTGTGTTCTTCCATCATCAAGCTGCTGCCCCAGGGAAGATGAACGCTCACCACGCTCAAATTCCCTTGCTGTCATGAAAGGGGAGCTTGAAACTGACCTGTAACCTTGATTGATTCCTTAGTCACCGTTTTCCAATCCTGCTGAGATTTCATAATCAGGGATCAAGGCGATCATGAGGGAACAAAAAGAGATTTGCAGTTCAGAAAGTGTTGGGTCTTGGAAGGATCGACCGATTTTCCTACTTTGTGTGTCGACAGCCACAGCACGTTAAGGTTGTGTCCTGCAGAAAAGAAAATGCTGTATTATTTGTGAGCAAATCACTATTATCTGTCATCTGTGTGGCTGTTCTTCTTAAGTGCAGGTTAACCTACAGATTTATTGACAGGCAAGATGGATAAGAAGGTTGTTCTAGCCTGCAGGGTAGTTTCCAAACAAATCAGCTGTGGGAAAAGGTGAGGTAACCCTCTTGTCCACAGGTGCTGTGCAGATTTTCAGGATGATTCCAAAAACGACAAGCACAGGGGTCCGATGTGTTTCAATGGTTTACCCTGGGGGAAAAATCCTTGGAGAAGTTACTTGCACAGCTTACCCATTTGGACCCACAGCAACATTATGTAGGAGCCTGCATGTCAAAACAAAAACTCTGTGCTGCCTTTGTGCAAACTGCAGAGCAGGGGAGCTTTGGTAGCAAATGTAATCTATTCTAAAGTCATGAAAGAAAGAGGGCAGAGGCTTACATAGTGTCCTGAAAATAATGCTAGAGATTGTGCCCATGGTATTGGTAAAACATCCACCCATTATTTGCTTAATTCTGAACCGGGTCATGGCAGTCCAGAGCCGAACCCACAATCCCTGGGTACCAGGCTATGAAACCACATCCTGGAAGGGACACCAACCCACCACACATGCACATATATTCACACACCACGGGCAAGCTAAAGTGACCAACCAGCCCAAAACACATGGCAGTGGACTGTGGGTGAAAACCCATGCAGACCCAGGGAGAACACGCAAGCTCCGCACAGACTGAGCCAGATTCCAACTCTCACCCAAGCAGCCTAGGTTCCATGTGGCACCAGTGCTATCTGCCAAGGTACCATGCTGCCCCTACAAAAAACAACTCCACAGTCCAAAACAATAACAGTTAAAAAAGATACAGGTGAAGCCTTTACTAGTGAAAAAAATGACAGTCCCTAGAATTCTTACTAAATGAATTTGTTTGACAGACACTGTACGTGATGCAAACTTGCAAGACAATCCCTAACCAGCCTCCTTGCAAATACCGAACATTCTGGATGACCTCATGTAAGGATTCCTCAACATGTTACATCCAGCCACATATATTTATTACATGAATCCACTGATAAGATTTCATACGAGGTAACATACATTCTGTACAGTGAGTCACAGGCCCGATTAATCATTTATCCAAAGGCACATTCTGAGGTCAATGCCCATAAAAAACATGTAGGTAAGAATTCACGCTTGATGTAGAGACATGCATTGGGGTACACTTTGAACATGCAGGTCCTCTGTCTGCTTGGGGGTTGCTTTTCATGTGTGCTGTGACATGACTGTTCTGATGATCCCTAAAGGTGCTGCACAGCTTCTGGTGAGAGTACAGCTGAAGTCGGGCTAAAGTCGGGCCATTTCCTTTTGGGCCAAGGGGAAAAGAAAACTAGTCCTCAGGCAAAGCTACCCAGGAAGGCCTATCATTGTCTTCCACTAGTTTTGCTGTTGATACTGGGTAGTTATCTGGAGATAATGCCTGCAAATTCTTGAGATAAAGGGTTCCACAGATACAGGGATTTGAATGAAATCCTGAAGAAGCCAGTTCCTGGGAAACAAAAAAATCCTGTCACTTCTTCCTTTTACCTGGCTCTGCACACAAACAACAAGTTCTACTGTGTTGTGATGGATGCTGAGAGTAAAATCCAAGAATGAGTTTCCAGTTTCAGATTAGTTCAATTCAAAATGCTTCATAGTTAAATTGCATAAGATTTTGTTTTGCAAAAGCATTAAACTGATATATCAGTAAGGCTGTGGAATAAAGTATGCTTTCTTTGTGTTGCTTGCACTTTTGCTCTTTATCTGCTCTGGTGTTCCCTTTATCTTGATCTATAGGTTTCAGTATTTTTCCTCCCTGTTTGCCTTCATCTCATGTTCCTGCAGCTTAAATGAACGTGTTTTTCCCACTGCGTTTTTTTCCACCACAGGTACTCATATAGGCTGCTGCCAAGTTATTATAAACACTAGGCAGAATGTTTCTTTGTGACTTTCTGTCCCACATTCTGTGCAGATTTAAAAAGCGCAAATCTTGATTTGTTGGTTTGAGTTGGAATGTTTATTGCCCAGACCTCCAATACTTCTTTCTCATTTCATTTGTTCACAAGTCAGTGCTTCTGCTTCAGGTTATTCTGAGCTCTGAGGAAACGTGAAGTCTTCGAAGACTTAATTTCTTAGGATGAAAGCCATTGTGAATACTTATGGTCAGATTTTTTTCTTCATTTATTAAATTGTGGCAGTGCTTCTTGAACAAATTCAATCTACTGTATCAGTAAACATGTGTGATGACTGGACTGCAGTGGTGAGCGAATCATTTCTACCATGCAGCAAAATGTACTGTAAGAGGACATTGGTAGGGAAAGTTGAGAAGAAAGGTTCAAAATGTGTAAATAGTCACAAGGTTTAATGACTTGGGTCTCAAGCCCAATGGCAAGACGATACTGTTGAAGGACTAATAGGGATCCCTAACTCAGTAGTCGGGGGAGGAGGTCAAAGCATTCTTTCCCCAAGACATGTCCCAACTTGTCTGCACCATTAACCCCTCACCACTGTCCTTGGTCATGGTTTTTTCCAGAATAAACTTAAGGATAAACATATATGCGGAGCTGGGTTCCACCCTCAGTCAATAATCAACAGGTACACCATAGCACTAAGTCTCAGTGCCTGATAGCCTATCTTATCGAACACACTTTGGTCTGAAATTCAATGTGAATTTAAGCAGAGAACAAATTGCCTGAACTTCCTTTCTTGTCTCTCAAAAGTGAAAGCAGCCTTTTTCATACTGACTGGAAATTGCAAAGCAAATATTTAAATATGGAAATGTCTGTCTACTATCTATGACTCCCCATCCAGTTAAGGTGTTTGTAATCCAGGAGCAGCGCCAGGAAAAATAGGACATACAGTACTACCGGATTTAGTGCAGAAAGGCTACCATTGAAAGGTGGAGCACAAATCAAAGCTTCAGGCTTTAAGGTCTATTGAAAGAGGTAAAATATCATGGTAACAAAGGGGAAGTAAAGGAAAAATTGCTTATTTGCGAAACATTTGACATTTGAAATAAATGCCTACATATTTTATTAGAACATTTAGGCTGTCTGATGTCAGCATGAAGACATTAATGCATGAAACAGTATGTGAACACATGAAGTGAACAGATGAGGTCTTTAAAATTCCAGTCACAACACAGGAAGTTAAGGTTTTTGTTACTTCTGAAAAAAACCTGGTCTTACCAACAGATACCAGGTTCTGTCTTTAACAGAGAGAGCAGCAGCTCAGATTATATCTCTTTAAATCAATCTGTCTTGTGTAACGGCTTTATTAGGGCTGCTATAGTAGGAAGACACAAGAAAACATAGTGTCATCTTAACTAGTGTCACAGCCTTCTCTTGGGTCTCACATGTCTCTACTGTGTTATTCCAGTTGTCCTTAATTTAATTTCATGTCATTGTTCAAAATTCATTTTCCTTTTCTTAAAATCTGGACCCTGAAGGCAAGACACACTTTCAACTTCAGACGGGGGAAGACTGCTCACTGTTTCCCCAAGGATAAACCATTATAGAGTGAACAAGAAATAATTTAAATAAATGTGTCACATAAATAAATGTCATATAAGAGATTTCATTTTCTTTTAATTCAAAAATAACTGCTACAGATGCTTTTTTTATGCAGATCATTCTGTCTTCCAAACCATTTCTCCTTTAAATATCATGACTTTTTCCAATTCTAAAAAAACGTTCTTTATTCTTTCATGGGTTATTATTTTAAGTTGCCAAAGGACAAGTACATGATGATGAACAATTCCAGTGTTGAACAAGAATATGTGCACATCATGTGAAGAAAATGAGTAAAGCAGTAGAAATATAGGGAAAAAATTTTAAATCAGGAGACAAAATGTTTGAATTCATCTTTTTACACTCGCTTTCATAATTCACAGTGTTTGAATTTGCCCATATTTTTTCTACGAGCCTCCACTGTCATTTGATAACCCACTGATTTCATCTAACCAGTACATTGCAGACCAAGTGTTTAAATTACAGTCAGCTCAATGCATGTGGGCTTTCTGACATGTTTTGGTGATAACAACTGATTTATAAAAAAGGTCCGCTTTGTTGTGTTTCGATCCCCACCGCAGTCCTACAGGGTACACCTGTATTCCAGCGTGATTCACTGTACAACACTATTACATTCGGAAAAATGACTCATCTCTCGAAGCGGGAGGCCTGCCTGCCTGCCTATCATCGTCTTCTTTGGCTCATCCCCACACAGAAAGGATCACCTCCATTTCATGCGGGTGACATAGCGTCTGGAAGAGAGACAGGATGCAGTCTTGGAGGAGTGCATTAATTTGTATCCCAACTTTTTGGGGGATTTTATGTGCATGCATGTGTGCAACAAACTACCTTGGTCCTGATCTCTGTGTGTTGGTGGGATGTTTGCCAAGGTCAAAGACACAGAGCGCTTCCAGCTGAAACAATATATAGGCACTCACATGAGACAAGACAAAGACACGGGAAGGCATGTTGAGGTCAGTGGGGCTCTGAGTCGAACCCTCCACCTCTCGCTCCCTTCAGAGTTTAAACAGGCGTAACACAACATCCGTGCCCCCACAAGTTGCACTGATACACGTGCTTCCTCCTGGCGCTCCTTCCTTTAATCTCCATAAAAAGCCTTTTTAAACAGGACGGTAGGGCAAAGGATCCATGGAGGGGGGAGAAAGAAGAAGAGGAAATGTGTGAGATAGCGGCCGAGGGCGCTGTAATCTGTCACCTGCTGCCCTTGGGCGGTCCTCCGCCTTAAGAGCTTTGAAGCTGCCATCGCCCGGGTCTTACTGAGGGCGTGTCAGCCTGTGTGTGGGAGAGAATGGCGTCTGAATGGATGGATGTGGAGGGGCCAGGTTTGGGGCCTGGTGCCCCCCACCCCACATGCAGGTTCAGTCTCTTACACTGGCTTTGGTCAGTAGGAACAATGAAATGCACTCCAAGAGCTCAAAAACTCGCACCCCAAATCATACACACCCACAAATTCTTTGGAATCACTGCTCGTGTACATTATTACACGTGCGCACACACACACAATGTACGTAGCAATGCATTCAATTTTAGGGATTAAATATATGAGGCAGTTGCCAAAAGCAATTTCTTTTCCATGTGCAGTAATATAAGTGTAGTATGCAGTGTAATGCGAACAACAGATGCATTATTGATTATTAAGAATCTGCTAAAAAAAAGTGCAATACTATAAAAACTAATGTAGGCCTTAACTATTGGGTCTGAGAGCTTCTACATCAGTAAAGACATTGCACTCTAAGGCAGTAATAAAACTAAAATATATTTCATATAGAAAGCAACACCCTTAGAAGAAAGTGGACAACTGGTGTATTTGGTACAGGTAACTGCTTGTTACCCAGAGGTGAGCGAACACAGGCATTAAAATAAAGTAAAATTAAAAATAATAATAAGAACACACCCAACAAATTTCCCAAACCAAATCAAAATTTTGAGACACAAAAACGAACAAACAGAAGCACAATGTTTTTGGTTTTTCTCTGTTATAATGCACTCAGTGTACATTGCATTTTAATTTTACTTATATTATTTGCAGTTCCTATCTCTACTTAAGAGATTCATCCTGCGTGACTCCCTTGCGGCTAATCTAAAACTAAAATCTTCTTTTTCCTTGGCATCCAATTCATTTAAATAATATTTGGCATTTTCTCATTCTAAATGTTCAGTACTAAAACAGGATAATCTGAGACTTGCTAAGATATACAGTAAGATGTATCTTTCAGTTCATTCAGTTGTAAAGGCCATAATATGATTTAATTTTGAGTAAGACCACTCTAAAAATCTAGTTTCAATACTTTCCATATAAGGTTTTGTGGAGAAATTAGATTCGGTCTACAAATTTCAAATCTATTTTATTGTATGTCCATTATGTACACCTACTATACAGCTGTTTGACAATGATTCTGTAAAACTTTTTTAAATCACACACACCCACAAATTCTGGCTGCACCAGCTCCAGAAATATAATCAAAGACATTTACATTCATGCTTAAAGCCAGATTTCAACATGCGCATACCTGCCAAATTTTAGTTTGATTTGTCATATGTCACTTATACAATATAGCTTCCAGAATAAAGCTGGTTATTGCTCTGAGCAGCTGGTCAACACACTTCATTTTTGTAAGTCATTTAAAATCTGCCAGATAAATTAAGACCAGTTCTAAAATTTTTATGTATCCACATTGCAAACATAGGTCCAGCACTTATCGGGGCCACTCTATCATTTATTAACAGTAGTTGTTTTCTGCATTATTATTCACTAAATATCACACTTTAACCATTTCAACAATTAGATAATACATCAAACAGAAATTTGCCAACCACAATGAAAACTGCTCAGAAAAGTACCCAAGGACCTATCCTGGCCCCTTCAATTTATGTTTACATTACCTTTTAATTTACTTTTCAACTGAGAAAAAACATAACTATCACAGAATTTTTTCTCAGCTATGATGCTATCTTGAAATACACTGTATGATAAACACTTGTTTTAGATTTACTTTCAAGTACTCGAGTCACCAAATGCAGACGTAATGCAAGGCCAACTTGTAGGACATGCGTGCCCCCGCATGGTCCAAGTGGAAGACTACATGTCTTACGTATATGGGTATTAATAAAAAGAAAAAAATATTATTTTTCGTTTTACTAGTAAAAAAAAGACCATGCAATTTATTAAATACGAAAAGAGAAAAACTGACCATCAAACCAGCGAAACTTCCACATTTACGTATGTTTCAAGCATGTTATGTAATAATTATGCACAATTACCGAATAATGTGTCAAACTAAATCATATATATATATGTATGACAATTCTAGTATATATATATATGATTTAGTTTGATTATATATTACAAATACGCATAGATAGAATCGCTGTCAATAAATTCCTTTACATTAAGGAGAATCTGTGCTTTTCCGCGCGCTAATCGGAGCGACGCTAGACGAGCGGCGCGCGGTATCATGGATTTGCGCACTGACGTAAATACGTCATCACGTTCTACGTGTGCAGCGCTCGTAGGTAGGAAGAGGTGTGACGACAGACGTCCGGTCCAGAAGAAGACGTTGCTTATTAGATAATCGTTTAAGAAACAAAATTGAAACCTTGTTTTTTTTTTTTTTTGCGGTTAAGCGTCCAGTCCCTCACGCGAAGTCACACCTGGCGCTTTAGATTCTGCGGGAAGATGTCGGAAACGTACGGTATGTTCCGGTGCAACAACGACACCCGGTACTCGGCGTTACTGTCAGTTTACCACCTGAGCTTGTACTTTCATTTACATGTTTGGGAAACTCCAAATGTTTAATATCGCTGAAAATATCTAAAAATGGCCACTCTCTCTCTTACGAAGACATATCATTGTGAGGACGAATGTCTGCTGCGCAAAGTTGTCTGAACTTCAGGTCAATATTGGACATATTTGATAACTATAGGTAGAAGCCCATGTAGGGAGCCAAAAAAATATTTTAACCAATGATAGTCCTATGTATGTCGTCATGCTTTGAACTTTACATTTTATTTGGTCATCACAAAATGTCTTATTGGTATTTTTGTGTGATTTAATGACAATTCTAGTACTGTACTCTTGCACAATTATATATATATATATATATATGTGTTTTTTTAAATTGAAGTTAGTAGTATACATGAAGAAATTGTAACGTAGGCCTCATGCTGACCGTATAGGATAATTTATGAGGGAAGGAAACAACATGCACAAGGCATACTGGGAATGTAGTTAAATGAAAGGACACAAGGTGAATGAGGCACACCAGGCTTGTGGTTCAATAAAAGGACACAAGCTGCACAAAGACCCCCAGGTGTGTGGTTCAGTTGGAGGCATGGTATGCATGCAGTTAAATGCAAGGCAAGCGGGGCACACCATGTGCAGTGAATATTAGGTATATGTGGCATTACAGTGCTATTACAAGTCACTTAGGTGGTGCTGTTAAGACATTTCGGTTGGCGACAGATCATTGATGTTGACAGCTCGTGTGTGGGCTTTGACTGTAACACAGCGACTCGTAGTCAGGCTCTGCATAATGCATGTCAAATTCTCAACGTACTTGTGAGCTTTTTAGATATTGCACAATTGTTTTTTTGTCCAGGAAACACTGTGAATCTGTTTTGCACAGAAGTGATGTATCTCACTATATGTATTATATAATTGTATAAGCAAATTAAAGCATATAACCTTGACACAGTATACAAGCTTGTGAAATTCCCTGCAGAGATGAATAAATGTTCATCCAATCTTATCCTTGAGGTTTTTACATTTATTTTCCCCTTTTAACTAAAACCAGTGGACTGTATTGGTGTGGTGACTGAATGGTGTCTGTTTGCACTGAAGCAAAATATTAGTCTTTTCATGTTTAATTGAGCTGGGAAAAAAAATGTTTCTCTGTTTTCCAGGCTGTGTGTCAGTCTGGAACTTTTTCTCTGAACTGAAGTTCTCTGAATTGACAGCCAATGATCTGGCAGTGGCACTGTGTGGATAACCTCTCTCTGTCCTGCAGCCATTTCCTGCACCCCCCCCCCCCCAATTTGCTCTTACATTCTGAAATGCAATACAGCCGGTCTGCACTGCCAGGAAGGAGATGTACATCCCCGTACTAATGGCTGTGCACTAATGCCAGCTAGAGACCCTTTCATTGTCTACCATTGATTTTCCTTGATTTTACCCCCTGCTCCCTTTATAGCATTCAGTTATCATGACTGCGTGTTCAGCTGAGTAAGCATTACTGCAGATTAAAATAGACCAGGTTCCAAGTTTTACATGCATGTGTGAACAATTATAGTAGATGCAGAAACTGGAACCTCAGAGAGGTCATGCTTAAGCACTGACCATTTGCTGAGAACACATTAAGCAAGGTCTAGCAATTGAGAATTTTTGGTATTTCTCACATGGAGAACCATCTTCATGTGAATTTGTCCAGACAGCTCAGTGTACTTCATGCAGCAGCCTGGTATTTGTGTTCAGTGTACTGTCTTTTTTGAAATTTATGGCTGTACTGCCAGAAGGAGCATTATATAATTATAGATGTTGCCCAATATAGCAGACTGGTTTTCTGAAAGATACACGGATCCCTAATTGTTGTTTGCACAGATTTGTTGTGGTCACATGACCACTGCTGCGTCTTATCCCTCAGGAGATTTAAAGAATAAAGACAGGAAGAAAATACCACCCAGCTCACTGCCTGCTTTTTTTTGCTTCTGGTCACTGAACAAGAAAACAAGCGAGAGTGTTGCTGGTGAAATGTGCCCAGCTTTGAAAACTGAAGGTCACCTTGCTTTTGAATGTCCTGTGGGTGAGTGCGTGCATATGTGAGCACACACACACACACACACACACACACACACACACACACACACACACACACACACACACACACACCCACCCTGCATGCACTTGGTAGTATTAACTAATGGAATGCAAATGTTCATGGAACTGAGCTACTTGCTTTAGATATGAAAATAATGGTCTGTAGTTACTGAAGAGCCAGTAAGTGTTCATGAGTAGGGTAGCATGGTGGTACAACAGGAAGCACTGATCCTCACAGGTGCTGAGCTGTGGGTTTTAGCATGGTTTTGCACCCAGGTCAGTTTGTGTGGAGTCTGTATGTCCTCTTTGTGTTTACACGGGGTTCCTCTGGGTGCTCCCTTTTGAGTCCCCAGTACAAAGATGTGTGTTTCAGGGGAATAGGTGACTATAAATTTTCTATATTGTGTCTGTGTTTGTCTGCTGCAACCTCACCTAGTACAAGCAATTATAGATAGTGGGTGAGTTTTCAGAATTAACCTTTGGAATTAATATATATATATATATATATATATATTGCAAGTTACTTTTTCTGTAAAGTAGGCTACTTGGTGACACTTGAAGGGAAGAATTAAGCCTGATGTCTGTTTTATATGGACTCTAAATGTTAATAAGGGTGTAATAGGAGTAACTGACTTTTATTACCGTGAAATAAGAATATTGGAGAGTGTGGTAGCCAGTGGCTGCCACACTTTATGGTCACAACAATTAGCTTGGTGTGATGTACTGAGACATGACTCAACAAATTCAGCATTGCTGAACTTTGGATGCTGCGACCCTGGATGGATGAACTTATTTTGCTTTTTTACACCTGACTTTAGATGTTGCTTTATTTTAATTTTTGTCCTGGTAAACCACCTGACTTATGACATGCTGGGGGGAACCCTGGTACTAACAAGACACAGGGATAATGAATATAGAATTAGAGCATCATCCAGTTTTCTTTCTTATTAGATACCATTGTTTAAATGAGTTACAGTATTTGAGTAAAGAGCAGCTGAATGTTGCTGAATGAGTCTTTTGGGCTGCAAATCTCTATTGCAGTGTATGTTGAAATGCAGTTAAAGCTGACAATTAAGTGACTTAACATGTCAGCATTCATGAGTTCCACCTTTAAACAGAAGTTGCCTGTCACCAGCTTCCAAATGTGTAAAGCACAACCTTTTAGCACCTTCTTGTAATCATCTTAATCAGAAAGCTTACATGTATGTTTGTTTTTGTTACGTCTGTATTCAGTAGTTCAAGGGCAGTATGACAAAAGCACATGAAAATAAACCTGAATAAGAGAAAAGTCTTCTTCTTCTTTCGGCCGCTCCCGTTAGGGGTCGCCACAGCGGATCAATTGTTTCCGCTTCTTCCTGTTCTCTGCATCTTTCTCCGTCGCACCCACCACCTGCATGTCCTCCTTCACCACATCCACAAATCTCCTCTTAGGCCTTCCTCTCTTCCTCTTCCCTGGCAGCTCCATCCCTAGCATCCTTCTCCCGATATATCCAGACTGAATAAGAGAACAGTATAAAATTAAATTTAACATACACCGATAGGATCGCTCACTATTGGGATTGTCACTGATATTTTTGTTTGCCTCTTTACTTTCAGATTTCCTCTTCAAGTTCCTGGTGATCGGCAGTGCTGGGACGGGGAAGTCTTGCCTTCTCCACCAGTTTATCGAGTGCAAATGTAAGCAATGTGCTCTCTCTCTCTCTCTCTCGCCCACTCTCTCTCTCTCTCTCACACACACACACACACACACACACACACACACACAGGTATGAAGGGTGGTTCACACCCCAGACCCTTTTGCTGATTCAGCATGCATGGTTCCTCATCTCTGGCAACCATTTAGAGCAATAAACACGCTTCTTGATCCAACAACAAGGGCCCAAGGGGACCTGTTCCAATGCTGTCCTGTGCGCTCGGAAGCATCCAAACAGCTCCCAGTAGAGCTGGCATAGGCTAACTATTCTTGATGGATCAGTTCCTTTGCTGTGACAGGCCTTTATCATGATGTATGACACCAGATGTTGGTGCCAGAACCCTATTCTCCTTCCAGCATTATAGGCATGCTGGTCCAAGATTTTCGGATGATGCACAATGCTCACTTTGTCATTAAAGCAGCAGAGCAGAAGCAATGAGTCGCAACTTGAGAGATGTGCAGTCACAATGGCACTACTGATTGCTGGCATTGCTAACGGTGATTCTGAGGGATACCCGTCTGTCTGTAGCCCCAGATGCATTGTGCACTGCTTCTCATATTTGCCAGGTCTTTTTACCAGCAAAGGATACACAGTGATAGGGTGTTTTAAAGTTACATGAATAGTTCTGTGGCATTTTTCTGGCAAATGTCAAAATGACTGTGGCTCATTATCATTTCATTAAAGGCTATAAAATGTAGCACCTTATAAGTGGATAAATTTACATTGTGAATTTTTTCCATGTTATTTCTTTCCTGAATATAAAGTGCTGCTTTAATAAGCTGTGGGATCTTCACTTGTCAGTATTGTTATTTGATCTTCGTACAGAATGGCTCCTGTAACCTTTTAGCAGATTATGTTCTCATTTCTGCAAGCAAAGAGATTCTTTGCATGCTTCATTCCTCCAGGGCCACAGGGGGAGCTGTTGTTTTCTAGTCTATGTCATTATGTTCATGACTTTCCATATAAAATCTGTCAGCTCATTCATGGATTGGCAATTTTTCATTGTAGTGCTGAGGGAGTGAGGAAGGTGGTAAAATTCAAACGCATTAGCCACTTCCAATCCTAAACAATCGATGCAAGCAGTCTGTACAAAATATTCAGTAAACTTCAGTTTATAGAATTGCTCGTGATGTGGTGTGACAGTCTGCACTACTTTCTCTCATGTCTAGTCAAACAGGACTCGAACCACACCATAGGAGTAGAGTTCGGATCCCGGATTGTGAACGTTGGGGGCAAGACAGTGAAGCTTCAGATTTGGGACACAGCCGGACAAGAGCGCTTCAGGTAAAGGTCTGGTGAAATGAGTGGTAGCGCTCTCATCTGTGAGGGTGACAGGTTTTCCTAAGAGACCATATAAAGAATGATTGATAATAAGTTAACATTACCCCTTTAGAGGATTGTCACTGCATGACAGTAATGGATGGCCACTGGAATGAGGTATGTTCCGCAAAGGTCAGGTTCACCATTGCCTTTCCCCCCCCCATTATCCCGTAGGTCTGTGACTCGCAGTTACTACCGGGGGGCAGCCGGAGCTCTCCTTGTCTATGACATCACCAGGTAAGAGGGCAGAGTACAGCACACAGTGAGAGAGCATATGAGGTTCCACCTGCTGAATTGCTTTAGACAAGGGCAACGAGACCTTCACAGGACAAGCCTGCGTACACAGAGGCGAAATGAGCAAACAGACAGTCGCGGAGACGCCGGCAATCTGTTTGCATTCATTGCCTTGTCAAATGCGGGGGAAAAACAACGGCAAATATGAATAAACGCAGAGAGCAAACTCGACATTTTTATCGAAACAGCTGGTGGAAGATGGATGAAAAACAAGCTGGATGCTTTATTTAATAAACCTGGAGATCTAATGGATGGCCAGCAGCATATTGTCATGGTAATCAAGATGGAGTCAGCACCATAATGCGGTCTGACAGGCCCTTAATAAAGTGTCCTCAGCCGACGGGCCTCAGCCAACAAGCTCGAGTCAATTAGGCACTGTCTGAGCACTGAATTAGTGCTTTATATCTTGCAGTCTGAACGCACTTAGCGTACGCGACCAGGCCCTCATGAGTGATGGTCCTCCAGCCCTCCTCTCTTGGACAGTAAGATTTAATCAGGGGAAACCCCCCCTCACAGTGCCGTATTAACCTGAGATTGTAACTCATCTCAGGCCGATTCAGGCTTGTTGTAAAGAAACGGTGACAACCCCTATGGCATTGATCTCTACTGCAGGAAACCCCAAACATCTTGCTGAAGCCGCAAGTCCCACCCCCACCGTTGGCTTTACAGTGAATTTTTTTCAGGCTCAATAGTGTCAAAAGTTGTTTCAACATTTAAAGGGAAACTTTTATTTTTGTGCACTGAAAGCAAGATTTGTTTTGTCGTGGATTCTTATGTACTAACATTGAGTTTACCTGAAGTTCAGCAAATGCAGAAAGTTAACTAACATAGATGCAGCCATATTGTCGATGAGTTTTATTACTCTTTTCTGTTAATGACTGAAGAAGGAATGCTGGTAGAGTAGTGGTTTCAGCTGCTGTGATTGGACTTGGAGGTTGCAAGTTTGAATGCCACCTTCTATTGTTGTACCCCCTGAACAAGGTACTTACCCATAATTCAGTCTTTCTCTCTTGATACATGTTTGTCCAAGTCAGGGTTGCAGTGATGTGGCTAGACAGGGTAATTGCACCAGTAAAAATTACTCAGCTGTATAAATGGGCAAATCATTCTGTATACAGTAGTTCACTAGAGTAAGTTGGTTTGTAGAAAAGTGTCTGCTAAATGAATAAATGTTAAGATGACTACTGAAAGGGGTGCTATATTATATGCAAGGTGATATTTTTTTTCAGTGTTAAACATATTCTGTATCTTTCTCTGCATGAGCCGAGAGACGTACAATGCTCTGACCAACTGGCTGACAGATGCCAGGACATTGGCCAGTCCCAATATTGTCATTATCCTTTGTGGAAATAAGAAGGACCTGGATGCTGACCGGGAAGTGACCTTCCTGGAGGCCTCACGTTTTGCCCAGGAGAATGGTAACCTCTCAGCCTCCCGCGCATCTCCCTTTCAGCCTGTTTGCTACTGTTTTCAATTAGCAGATGCACATGGTGCACCCGTGTAGCATTAGTATCAGCTGTCTTTCAATTTTATTGAGTAATGTTGATTCCTCTGCACCCCTGAATCATTTGTTGGGTTGGCTACCTAGCCTCTAATACATGTATGACAGCTTTTTTTTTATTATTTTTTTTTTTTTATGAGTACACTCTTGCTTTTTTAGTGCAGAGAGTACAGTGCCATGCTGTTTATTTTTGCCTTCTCTTGATCTTGTTGTACTTTTTCCCCTAGACATAGCCATTGTTTTGCCATTATTATTATTGTTATTACCATTATCATTTGTGCCTTCATTCCAGGTGAGTTGCTTGTTTGTTGTGCATTTGTTGGTTGAACTTTGGCCTGTTCCACTCATACGTCACAGAACTCATGTTCCTGGAGACAAGTGCCCTGACTGGGGAGAACGTGGAGGAGGCCTTCCTAAAATGTGCCCGCACCATCCTCAACAAGATTGAGTCGGGTAACTTCTCCACTACCCCAGCACAAGAAGCCAGAGCTGCTTTTGACTAGTATAGCATGATTTTTTTTTCCCCAATGAAAATATTGTAACACCTGATTATGGGGGAAATTTAAAAGCCAAAAGCTCTTCAATTAATTTTAGGTTACATTTAGCATAACAGTACAGTGTTTTACTCTGGAGTCAACAGATACTAAAATATGCAACTCAGCTTCAGCTATCACTTCTATCTGTATGTAAAGCTGAATCTCTGTTTGTTTGTATTTTATGCATGGCTTTATTTTTCAACCCACAGACAAAATTTGTCACACAAGTTCTTCTTACCCCAGTTTAGGTTTTTGCATATTCAAACACACATATGCAAAACTAGCAAGACACAGAAGGGTTTTCATACAGACAGAAGCCATATTGATAAGTTTTTGTGTAACACACACACACACACACACACACACACACACACACACACACTGCATGTTGCTGTTCAACTCTTCATCTGCTTGTTCAACCACAGGAGCCAGTAGCTGTTATATATGCACAAATGAAAATATTAACATTAATAAAAATTTTAAAAAAAAATTGTACCCACACGGCACTGCACACATTAGTAAAGCGTAATCAAATTTGATGGTACGTGTGTTTTTCTTTTCCATTTGACTAGGACTGTACTAAATACAACCATTTGAATAGTACAACAATTTGGTGATTTTATAATGTGTTATCACTCTACCTTTCCACTGCTACACCCTTTTGACCCAGACAACCCCAGTTAGCTCACCTAGTTCCCGCTAAAGAAAAATTAATTAGATTTTTAAGCTCTGTGGTTTTTGTAACAAATGTGTGTCTCTGGATTGGCATGTCTGTATCAAGCATCATGTAACAAGATTTTGTGTCGTTTTCACAGGCGAGTTGGACCCAGAGCGGATGGGCTCCGGAATCCAATATGGAGATGCCTCCCTCAGGCAGCTTCGACAGCCCCAGGGCTCCACGGCACAGAACAAGCAGCAATGCGGTTGCTAGGGCTCGCCTCCCCCTCGCTCAAAGACTCAGGGCGCCCCTCTCAGGTTCGAAGAGCCAAGGGTCCTACTTATGTCCTGTGAACTACACATTGAACATTTAGCTTGATTTGCTTCACCAGTTTTGCAGCACATCTAAATTGTTTTATTAACTTGAATGAATTTTAGGTATTAAATATCTTGATTACATGCTTGTATTGAATTATATATTGTTGAATGTCATGTAGTAGCACAGGACCTCTCATGACACTCTCTTACACCCATATCAACCTGGATGTCTTACAGTGAGGACTGTCTGTGACACATGACCCAAGACTCTAGTGCATCATTCCAGGACTGGAACACAGGCCTCTGCAACCTGGGCTGGGAGACCCTGTGCGGAACATTGGGCTGGGCACACCTTTCTATGCAGGCCTAAGGAGCCCTGTCTCATTACCTCACGAATCAGGGGTCAGCCTAGAGGGGTGTGACTGTCCAGAACCACACATAATGATTTCCTGTTTTCACAGGTCACGGAAGGTAAAGATTCCCACGGCTTACTGTACCCTCTCCGTATTGTTTATTTAGAATCACCTCCTTAGGATCCTGAAACACCAAGCGTTCTTGATGGAGGGCAGGTGAGGTACCATTCACAGGGAGACTGGCTCCTGCTTTAGATCTTTGGATAAACGGGACTGAAGCCTTTCCTTTTACAACCTCTTGATGGTAAAGCTTGAAGCAGTAGCCTGCAGGACCTGTGTAGGATCTTGTGCTGCTCTTATGGTCGCTACCCTTAAAAAACATCAAGGAATGTTTCAGGAACCTAAGGTGTCCTTCTGAGAAAATGTCCCAGAATTTTTTTTTTTCCTCAAGATTTATAGAGGTTTGCAGTTAACTGATTTAAGCACAATTAACCATTGTTATAATCTTTTATTTTTAGTTGTCGAAATGGTCCGGTTTTTTCTTAAAGGAAAAACAGTGTTGTGGCCTTTACTTCTGCCCAAATTGTTCTTTTGTATCATAAATATAAATGAGAACCTATTAGCTTTATGAAGATTTTACCATATCACAGGCAGGACAGCTGAAAGCACAAATCAGAGCGAGGTTTTCACTGTACAAATTAACCTTGTGACTGCATGTACATAGTTATACTGTGCATATATCTGAATTTGTTGTTGTGCATTGTTGCTGTTGCACCCTCCCCCCACCCCCAAAAGGACCCATATCAATGTGATATACTATAATGTGCACTTCTACTTCTGCTGGGGTTACGGGGACTCTCCTATAACTGTTGCACCCCTCTTCCATCTCTGCTCTTCTTGTCAGATCCCTCCTTCATATTTCGGTCAGTGTGTTGGAGTGAATCACCTCACCACAGTAGGGTTAGCACCTCCCATTTACAGAAATGGTGAAAGCCTGCTTCAGTCCCTGTGGGTTTTCCCAAGTCCTCAATCCATGCTCATTCATAGTTTACAGTTAGAGATGCAGTTCCACTGGCCCTCGTACTCGCTTGGCAAACCTTGTTTAGCTGTATTGGCATTTAATTTATCTGCTGTTATTTGTGTGATGGACTGCTGCAAATTTCCTGCATCACAGTGAAGAGTATGTAAGAAAGGCTGCAGTGAATATGGTAGAGTCCTATAGCTGTTGCCTAGCAGTTTCACTACAGCAATTTTAATAAGGATATCATTGGTCATTGCGTCTAAAAATGAGACAACAAAAAAGTTAGAGTAAATGAACACTGTGCACTGCTCTGAATTGTACATGAGCTTTTAAATATTTCCTGTGATTGCGTAAAGGCAGTAGAGGAGGGTGCATCAGAGGAAGAGTACACTGGCTCCTTAATTTACAAACACATTTGAAGCTAAAATCTGGTCATAGTTTTCGTTGTACAATTGGAATTCAATTTATGAATGCAGTTGGAGCCGCAAGTCTCAAATGTAAGTCTCAGCACTGTCAAAATCAGAAGCTTAATACACCATAATACACTGATTTATTCACTGCGAGACTTATTCGTGCACTCTTGTTTCCATCGACATCTCCTGCAGTACAGCGTCTTGGTGTTCCTCTATCCTGTAAAGATCACCGTGAGGCAGGGAACACCATTAATCTGTCAATCTGTTATCTTTTATTACGTTGAAGCAGCATTAAAGTAAATAAAAAAGTCACTTTAACAATTCAGTGCATTGTGTTCTGCTTTTTACATGCAAGGCAATGCCATGCTCCTCCTGCACATAGGACTGTAATGTAGGATAGAGCAGAAGAAAGTATTAAAAGGTGTTAAAATACCATAAAATGCAATTAGTCCTGCGCAGCCCCGTGATGCTGCTCCTGCTACTACTGGCATTGTTTCATCTCTTACTCCTTTTTATTATTTATTAATGGTAGCAAGCAGGAGGAAAGACCATTTTTACTCTGCAGTAGACATTTTTTGAAAACAGTGACAAAAATACACTTAAATATAAACCCTGAAATATTTGTACATTTGTAACCTGAATGTTTGAATCTTATTTACTGGATAGGTTCTACATAAACCGTGCATATAGCAATAATAGAATAGGAAAACTTTTTAATATTTAAATTTGGGCTGCGTTAAAATTAATACTGCCTTTAAATAAACATATTTTGTTTATACAGGCTCTCATGTGCAACACTTTAGTTACTGACGCCGAGGAACATCAGACACCGGTCCGTACGCACCGTGGTAATGAGCCGAGTTACTCTTTTGCTCCTGTTGTTGCTTCGTTGTGCTTTGCTGCCGTTTATCAGCTGAGTGCACAAAAACAGGTCACACTTTGTCTGCCGCAAACAAATGTCTGAACTCGGATCAGTGAAGGAAATGCAATTAAAAATAAACTCACAAATATGTTTATTTTGCAACTTGACTGCGATGTGAGGAGCCAGTGTACACAGTTGTCAGTAGGAGATGGGTGTTACTTGAAGGTACTTTTAAGGTAGCGAACAAAGTTTATGTCCCCACCGCTGTGGTGCTGAGCTTATTGGATGGCAGATTTTGGCAAATCACTGCAGAGGAAATGGGAAGTCAACACAGCAGCTGTGTCTGTCGGCGATGCTGCGGCTTTATTTATTATATGCTGTATTATTTATATGTTATATACTGTATTATTCTCAACAGGAGTACTTATTTCTGTAAAATATTACTTGAACAGCAATTTTATTTTTTTTTTGGCCTAAAGAGTTTTAAATGCAAAACATCACAATTTTCTGATTATAAATAGTTATTTCTTACTAAAATACAACTGAGGTAGTGGTCTTAAATTCAGAACATTCCAGATCATTTATTTTTTATCTTTTTCATGTTCGGCACAACACCTTTTTATAGCGCACATCAGCGAGCTCCTTGCATTATGGGGAAGCACATTTTACTGCCCTTGTGAACTGGTGGATCACACACACTGTGGAGGAGAAAGGATTGATTTCTGTGGACTGTGAAACGGCACATTACCTGCCCACATGTTCTCTCTCTCGCTCTTTCTCACTCACTGTCACACGCGCGCCCGCGCAGAGCAGTTGTTCAGGCGTCACGGCTCTCGCCACATCACACCCTGGGCTGCTGTTGAGCAGAAATCCACCACTTCACCCTGCTGATGATCACTTGTTACTTGGTAACCACGGTGATCTCATCCTTGCTAAGATACTGTATTTGGCAATCATCTGTGCTGTAGATGTGGGTTGTGTTTTTGTGGGTTGCTTGTGAACCTGAGTGCAGATTATCTGGAAATTGCTTGGTTTGTTTTAATCCTGTAGATAATTTGTTTGCTAAAGCGGTTCTGTGTTTTACCTGGGTGACCAAAGATATGAAGGATGATTTTCCCCTTTGATTGTGTTTCAAAGGTGTTTATTTTGCATTTGCTTCTTTGTCATTCACTGTGGTTGTTAATGTAAATGTTTGACAACATTACCATGTCTGTGTCATACATCTTATGTGGTTAAGGGTGTGTGTGTGTACAGAAGAGGGAGGTTTTTTTTTTCCTGTACGTGACTTTGCTGTGAGCTCAGCAGCAGTGTCTTCCCCTCCCGCATGGGTGGTGACAGTGACTGAAATCTACGTTAGTGAAACACACACAACTTTATGCCAAACGAGAGCGGCTGCCTCTGTGCCCCCAGGCTGAGACAGGACAGCATCACACGCAGCTCTGTGAGCACGCAGAGCCCGGCCACTAGGGGGCAGGTTTCCACCTCAGGAAAACGAACGCTTTGGCCGCATCGCTTTATCACAGGCACATCAATAATAATTGAATAAGTTTCTCAGTGCAGAAGTGTTTGATCGTGACCACATTTAAGATGATGATCTAATCTGCAACAAATGTGTGCATTATTAAAACATATCTGCTTAAATGCCAACAGGGTGCACGCAATAATGCTATGGATTTTTGAAAAATTCATTCCCAGTCAGTCACTCGGTTATTGTGCATCTGAGACAAACATTTCGATTAACGTCCAGCTGCGGAAACTTGCTGTCCGACTCGCATAAGCTTATATTAACCTTTACGTTTCGTGTCTTCCACATAAATGAGGATCTTTCTGAAACGTAAAGTTCAAGTCAAATCCCCTCCCGTTCAGTCTTTGCTTCGCAACCGGCATAACAACATAACGTGTACCTCAGTGATTTGCTCACTTATTCTCACTTTGTGCCTGAACTGCATACTTCAGGCCTTGTCAACCCCTGGAGAAAACCCAGATGACCACATTTGTACAGCTGAACTTTTGATAACCAGACTAATTCCATTGCTAAAATAAATCAAAAACAAGTCTTTATAACATTTTATTTTTATATATACATGTAGATTTCAATGGAATAGGGGTAAGTTTGAGCAACACGCGCAACACTCAGGTGGATGGGGCAGGAGAACAATGGGCATAACATCACTTTCAGCCACGAGTTTAATAATAAAAAAAATTTAAAAAAAAAAAAAACAATTCAAATGTAAAAAACAAAATTCTAAATGCAGAAAAGTCTATGTGTGTCCAGAGTAAACTGGGATGCACCAGAGCTCACAGAACTAGAAAGGGTTCAGGTCACTGCCACAACATGCAGTAAAGCAGGTATTTTTCCCCCCCCACTTTTGGTCACCAATGAGTTCCAGGTCTCCATTCCTGTGAGCAACCACCCAGCCCAGGGCCGCCTTCAGAACCCCTCCCTCATCATCACTGTGCTCACTGACAAACTGGCAGGTAAGCCACCACAAAGTCAGTGGTTTCACTGGGAGAGATGTTGACCCCTCAGTGGAAGTGTGAGGGTGACAAATGGGTCCTCCATTGCTCTAGTCTACTGCCCAGAAGGTGGTTGGTTGGTTGCATTGCTGCGCAGACAGAATTGGGGGGGCAGGTTGATGAAGCTGAGAAAACAAACCCAGTCCACTTTAACTAGAACACAGCCCACCGCTAATGCAGGGCTCAGGCCAAGAATCTTACCTGAAGCGTCTTGTTCAAAAGTACACAGTTATTGCTCAGTAGCAGTGCTAAAATGGCCACGGGTGGCTGTAGTTCTTGGCAGTCTGTCACTGTGGAGCCACCAAGCCTGTCCTTGGTCACGAGAGCACTGCCTATATCACTCAGGTCAATGTGTTTGGTCCCTGCCCCCCTGCCCCACTCACTCATAATACCATCAAGGACACGGTCACTTTAACCTTGTATTTGCAATGAAGCCTGAAGGCTGGACTTCACGCACAGACACGGCCCAAACTGAGGCCACTCTTGAGCGTGTGTGTGACGATACACTAGAGGTTCTGTCTGCGCTGCAATGTCACACACAGGAAGGAGCATCATCTCCCTCCCGCAGGTGACCATACTGACAGAATGTGAAGCAAGAGTCAAACCTGGGGGATGGATATGACACTTTGCCTGATTCATACAAACATACTACAAGGTGTGAATATACATATTTATACACACGCGCACGCACACACGCACTACAGAAATGTATCACAGAAGAAAGCACTACATACCATTTTGTATTCAGTGGTGGCTTTGTTTATCTAGGGGAATCGTAGTATTTTGACAGAACCAGTGAACACCAGCAGCACACAACTGCACAGCCGTCATTATTAGCTATAACTTAACTGCGTTGTTCCGAGGTCTATGCTCAGTGGAACCGAGCAGCTGTCACCGCTCAGCTTTTTGCGCTGCACCATAATCTGGTATTTTTTGTTCCCTATAAATGCCGTACATCTGAGAAATGTGGTCTGTGCTGCGGATCAAGTTAGTGTGGACGTTGGCAGTTTGCAGGCATCCTGGTGCTCGTACGGTTCGGTAGTGTGAGATGCTGGCAAGCCCTCAATCTAGCTGGTGGCTTTGATGGGGGCAGGGCAACCCTGCTGAAGAGGATGGGTCACATAAACACTTGTCTGAAACATGGGCTTGGAGCCAACAGGAGGCATCAACTCCATGGTAACGCCAATGAGAGGTGGTGATTCCAGGTGGGAAGGAGGGGGGACAGGTACTGTCGAATTACCGGAACCGGAGCACCTACTCCAGTGACTGCAGCATTAGAAGCTGTTTGAGAACCTTGGTCTGGCTGGTCTCCCGGATCTCTCCTGCCAGGAACATCTCATCCACCACGGTGTAAACCTGAAGTACAGTCATGAGCCATGATGAGCTGCAGCTTCTGCATCTCTAACAACCATAAACAATACCTGCTTGGCTGCACTGTCTCCTGGGTAGTTAAAGATACCTGTGTGCTTCACAGTTGTGTTCTAAATGTGTGCAATAATAGTTACCATAGTGATGTTTACCTATGCTCAGCACTGCAGTGTATCTGCAGGCTATTTGGGAATGCAAGCCAAGATATGAAAACACCATCTAAGCTGTATCACATTAAATGCTGCTATATTTTTATACAGTGATACTCATCAGTTGAAGCATTAGTTGCTTATTAGCCCTTAGAGTATTGATATACAGCTCCTTATGTATCAGTGGGCTTTTTGAAGAACTTAAAATGGTAACAGTTCTGGTTTTCCTGCAGTAGCCAAGACAGAAGTACAGAGGACCCCTACAGGGCAACAGGTGGTTTGTTGCGTGCCAGAAACGATGAAAAACCAAAACAAGAAGTGGAGAAAATAATATTCCGCATGGGCTTGGAATGAACCCTTTAGAGGGGGAAACTAGGTTTAATCAGGGCAATTAATTGATATTTGACACGGTGACGGCTTCTGGTGCTTCTGGTGTAAATTCCTTACAGCGTGGAGACGTGAACAAGAATCCATCCGTTTTTTCAGCGTAGGCTGCATTTCATTAGGGTTCAGCATGTAGGTGGATTCAAAAATATCTCCAGTAATTGAACCAGGAACCAGTGAACATAATCGTCAACAGAGCCTCTCTTAATTGCTTACTGTTTTATTTTAGAGAAAACCTACCATAGTAAATTGATGTACATGAGCTTAGCTTAATTGACTCATTACAAAAATGACACAGAAACGGTTTCCATGGCACTGCTCAGCTTTCACAAAACAACAGAAGTGACCCTTTACTACCTACAACCTTATATTTTAACTGCCTCCTGTCAACAGACGCTCCTGCATTTCCACTCACACCATAAGGGGGCGTGTTTTTACACCGTCAATGAGACACAGCCTTACCTTGTAAAAGTTGAACACCAGATCCAGCTCACACACGTTGTGGAAATACTCGTTCAAAACCTTAAAAGAAAAGGTAGAAATGAGAAGGATGTTTGTCCCGTGTTTTCACCTCAAGAAGTTCCAGATTTTCTTTCTGCCCCATAGTAACACTAGTCACAGTGCAGTGCCATTCAGGCAACTAGACATGTTGTTTGGGGCCTGATTTAAAAATCTAATCCTCAACACTTGGTCAGCAAGCTGTAAACAATTTTGACTGCAGGGACTGAAGTGAGAACTCCAAGCCCCAGTACTGAAGTCCTGAATACTGAACTTTGTGTTTCTACAACCCCCCCACAAAGCACACCGGCTGCGCAGTGAGGGCCAATACCACCTGCTTTATCCGTTCGTATCGGCCTGCTCCATCCTGTGATTTATTAGGATTAAGAGTTTTGCTTCTAACAGACAAACTCACAGATAACCAGCAATGATGACACAGCCAGGCCAATGATGTACAGAGAACATTTTTAATGACTCCCCCCTTCTAAAAATAATGCAGTGGCACATTAGGAACAGCATAAACATAGGGTTTTATCATGTTGAGCAACAATGCCCACTTCCTGTCCTCTACAGAGAAATTTTCAAATTTATCTTTAGCTTGGATGAGCAAGACTGAGTTACCTCCACAAAGTTGTGGATGCCCTCCAGGTATGCAAGGTTGTTGTCCGTCACATCCACGCAAATGCAGAAGTACAGGCCGGCGTAACGCCTATAGATGATCTTGAAGTTTCGGAACTGTATAAAGAAAGGAAGGAAGGGAGGGAAAACGAATGAGAAGACATTATCAGCTGAAAAGAAAAGTACTATCACAAAATTTATTGCCAAACTGATTACCACAAAGCCCTCATCAAGCTCTACATGAGGTGACTCTTCTTCATCTTTCGGCTGCTCCCGTTAGGGGTCGCCACAGCGGATCAATTGTTTCCACTTCTTCCTGTCCTCTACATCTTTCTCCGTCGCACCCACCACCTGCATGTCCTCCTTCACCACATCCATAAATCTCGTCTTAGGCCTTCCTCTCTTCCTCTTGCCTGGCAGCTCCATCCCTAGCATCCTTCTCCCGATATATCCCAAATCTCTCCTCTGCACATGTCCAAACCAACGCAATCTCGCCTCTCTGACTTTGTCTTCAAACCGTCTAACCTGTGCTGACCTTCTAATATACTCATTCCTAATCCTGTCCATCCTCGTCACACCCAATGCAAATCTTAACATTTTTAACTCTGCCACCTCCAGCTCTGCCTCCTGTCTTTTGCTCAGTGCCACCGTCTCCAACCCATAAAGAATAGCTGGTCTCACTACCATCTTGTAGACCTTCCCTTTCACTCTTGCTGATACCCTTCTTTCACAAATCACTCCTGACACTCTTCTCCACCCACTCCACCCTGCCTGCTCTCTCTTCTTCACCTTTCTTCCACACTCCCCATTACTCTGGACTGTTGATCCCAAGTATTTAAATTCATCCACCTTTGCCAACTCTACTCCCTGCATCCTCACCACTCCTCTGTCCTCTCTCTCATTTATACACATGTATTCTGTAAGCTCTACATGAGGTGAGTAAAGGTAGCAAAACAGAGGTGTTTCTCACTTGATGAGGGGGTCGCACTGATGAACCAAAGCTGTTAACAGCACTGTTCTGACTGTGTGGTCTGTGATCAAGCTGGTTGCCATACTGAGCATTCCTACTCCAGGCTTACAGAAACACTTAAAAATCTATTTTGACTTGAATAATAATAACAAGTACAATAATATTAATATTCCATTATTTGGCTAATTTCCATTTACAGTGAAATATTTATGTAGGTTTTACATGTACAGCAGAGAATTTACTTGTGTTGTACAAGTGTTGCATCTCAAAGATACAACTTCTGCTTTCGCGCATACTTGGTAGTCCACACTGCAGCCATTGAAATCCATATTACACATAGAAGGTATTTATGGGTTTATGGACTAACCATTAATAATATTTGAACCAGAAAAATTAGCAACCTTTCTACTTAAAAGTGCAGCACAGTTTTCATGTGCCCTTAAAAAAAAAAATCCACTTCATAAAGATATTTTTAAATTCTCCCTCAAATACATCTCAAAGCTGAGAAAATAAATGTTTTTGTGCACTTGTAGGACTCTTCTGCAGCGGCCTACTTGTGATCTCATTAATATTCAGTGCTCAGCTCTCACCTGTCACGAAAACAAACACGCGCACTAGAGGAGGACCGGCGGCAGCAGTGCGGTCATGGAGCTGTGCTCTCGCTCACAGGCAGATGCCCCTCCAGTGGTTACATTTACTGCTCTCCCTGTTGCGTGCAGTTTCTTAGCAACTCTCACCAAAACGGACAGGCAGACAACTTGCTTCATAAATGAGTTCAAAATCTGAAAGATTATCACTGCACTTTGCCCATTAGCATTTGATATTATTGGATTTATTTTAATGGAAGTTCCCAGAGCTTGGCTTCCCACTAATGCATGTACCGCAATTAAAGGCATTAATAGCTGAATACTAATGAGTTACATTGCTTGTTAAAATGACAGAAATAACCCCCCTCTCCGCATGAGCGCTGACAGGGCCGACAATGTGACCATGCAATGCAGGACACCTCCGATGCTCGGTGGCTGCTGCAGAATTAGCAGAGCGCTAAGTCAGTTTCATGCGATTATAGGAATGATCAAGGAAGCGTTAACTATTGTGCTGGAACGTTGACGCTGATGCCTCATGCTGCTCTTCACCAATTATCTGTAGTATAGTTTTCTTCTTTTACTGAAAGTGGACCACTGGGCAGAATATAAACACACCGACAGGTTTTACATGAGGAAACACCCTGATCCAGATATGCCAACTTTTGATGTTGTGTCATACATCCTCTGCCAACTCAGTCATCGGTTGTGCACTGTACCTCCACAAAGTTGGTGTGCTTGGCATCTCGGACCGTCACCACAGCGTGCACCTCCTCGATAAGCTTCTGCTTCTCGTCATCATCAAACTGCATATACCACTTTGCCAGTCTGGTTTTGCCTGCACGGTTCTGGATCAGGATGAAGCGGATCTGCGGGGAAAGGGAAACATGAGAGTATCGCGTCATCACAGCAGCAGCATATTCTGCCTGTAGCTGTCTGCTCTGTAACAGCTCCGGAATCAAGAAATAACCAGCAGCTTTGTCTATTCTGCCATCTGCGGAGATTTCAACCCCAAATAGCAGAGGTTTCTTCAGATTTCCTTGTTACTACTAATACCTGTTTTTAGTTGATGTCTTTTTCCCAAGGTAACTTATGTTGTGTTTTTCACATGGATTTCCCAAATATACCGCAAGATTTTCTTACCAACATGTTACATTCCAGCCCATTGTTACTACTGAATAACTGTTTGTGGTAAACCTACACCAGTAGGCAAAGTTATGTGCTCTCTACCTGAAAACAGGTGTGCTCAATGGGTATCAGCACATCAGAAACCGCTTCCAGCAAACCCTGCCACTGATCTTCACAGTACAAACAAGGAACAGAGATGGAACTTGACCTTAAATCAAATCTGATGTCGTTTTATCACTCTGATGTCTCCACAGTGAAACTCAGCTTTAACCCGAAAGAATACATATTGCCAAATATACAGACTCCGAAAATCAGTAATCTTTTCTGGCATCACATTCAAAGAGACCGGCGACTGTCTAGCTTACGTCACTATGAAATTCCTTCATCTACTATATTCATACCATCAGCGGAATGGCATAAATTCAGTAAGGAACAGCAAAAACAGCGTTGCAGACCCTTTCCAATCAGAGACCACGAAGGTCCCGTGATGGTGGGTGTTGTTCCCTGACCTGCTGGTTGGAAGCAAGGACTCGTGACCCGATGGGCTGTGCAGCATTGCTCAGCCCAGCTTAAGTAAATGCGAAACAACAGCCAGGCATCCTGTTTCCTGGATCACACGCAACCACCACGAAAAAGTACAAGAAATCAGAAATTGTTTGCATTGTTGTGTAGGAAGCATAAATGCAAGTTCCAAAGATCTAATAAATATAAATTCATGTTGGGCGGTGATGCGCGTAAAAAAAATGCAACTTTTAATTAATTTTAAGTTTGAGGATAAATGAACGTCATTGGCATGTGATAAATACAACCAGAGATGGACAACTGAAATCAATAATTTGCAGGTAAAGACATGCTATTCGCGTTCGCAGCTTGCCAGGACTTTTCCAAGCCAAAACCGGTAAATTCACACTTGGCTGTATTTAGTTTATTTATTTTGTAACTTATAATTACTGTATAAGTCCGTCCACTGAGACAGTTTGCTGAGAGCAGTTTTCCTGTCACTGAACCGCACCCCGCGGTTGGAATCCCTTCAAAGCGTTCGATACTCACCGTTGGCGCCGCACTTACAATTCTATTTTCAAAATATTACAGATTATTAACTATTCATTGTACGAACTCCTGCACCCAACATTAGCCGCTAGCTGTATGCGATTGTCGCGGGCGCTAACTTTGGCCCTTTTCCGCCATTCATTTCCCCTAGCTAGCTAATTAGCTAACCAGCTAAGGCTCACATGCAAATGTAACACAAACCAGCACTTACCATTGTGTGTCAGTAGGGACGGTAATTTTCGGAAGTTTAGAAAATCGACAGAAAATAATGTTGTCAGAAAAGCTACGTAAAGTGTAGCAGTATTTTTCTGCTTTAGAAAGACCCTCTTTGCTTATCTCCTCTAGCTACTCAAGACCGGAAATCGGAAAAAATGTATCAGAGAGGATTTTGGGTAATGTATTTCAGACAGTAGAATTATGTGCTTCCGGCTAAAAGAGCCTTCGCGTTATATACTTCAAGCTCCATAAAGCCCTGCTTTCACCGTCGTTTTCTGGGTAATGTAGTTCTTCTTGTAGTTCTTCACTTGTCAGTGTTCCCTCACAGATATGACGAGGGAACACTGACAAGTGAAGAACTACAAGAAGGTGGAGCGCCAGAAACTTTGGCCTCAGGAATTGCATGTTTGCGCTTGAAGATTATATTTGCATTTAACTCTAGATAAGATCAATTTGTATAACTCTTTTTACTGTAAATGTTTGTTTGCTAAATTTTGAGTACCTCATCAAAATCCCATCTGTTGCCAGGTCTTGCATTATTTTGGGTTTGTGAAACTTTGTGAATCCCAGTCAGAAGTCATGTTTTCTTTTTATTCATTGGAATATAGGGATGTGCAGTGAAATATCCAGTCCCTTTACTGCCAACACGATACAGCATTGGGCCAAATCATTTAGAAAAGAAGTACTCTTTATTTATTGCCAGAGTGAGTGTACATTTTCTTCATATACTGATTTGCCATTAATTATTATATATAAAGTAACTTAAATGAACAAACATGCAAGAACCATATTTGACTCTCTTTGAAAATGGGTTAATTTGGTACCAGGTTGACTGAGGTCAATGACGCTTTTCAGTCTATGTAAAATTTCTGCCTTCTTTCATTATGTTCTCAGACAAATAAGACTTCCATAAACACTGAGACTGGAATCAAGAAACAGCAGAAATAGGAAAACTTTTTACCTGAAACTGAACCCGATTCTTAGTTAAAACTTTTCTGCTGCTTGAATAAAGAAATGCATACAAGTTCAAATAAAAGACAGCTTTCATTACATAATTGACAATTTCCGTAAGAGAGGGGGAGCATGTTTGGAGTCAAGCCGCCACATTGTTTACTTGTTTAGCAGGGGAACAAACCCACTGCTGAACACTATCTAGACAGCCAAGATTTCTCCTCTGTGCTTTTGGGGGAGGCTGGGGGTGGAGGACTCACAGCGATTGTCAGCGATTGCAAAACTGAGTGAGAAGAATGCGCTTGTCCCCTGGGACCCTGGGAAATGTAGACTGCACTGCTGTGCTGGGATAGGAATACGGGTCAGCTGAACGGTGAGGACGGCCCCTTGTAATATGGACAATTTGCTGCATTATCTCCTCGGGTCCAGCAGCACTGTTTAAAAGTGGCGAACCAGCGGGGCAGAGGGAGCAGAGGCAACACAACCCTCCTGTAATAAACACAATTGCAATAAGTGCACAATTTTCACAGGCTGATCTGATTAATTCAACTTTATTATTTCAATCCTATCTTGTTTGAATTAAAATAGAAACATGCAAATCAAGCACCATTTTAAAATTAACATGATGTACCATGCCTAACATTTAACCTGCTGTAGCAGGTTGGGAAACCTATGGAGGTTTTTTCTGTTCAGTACTAGCCGGCAGGTGAGAAGTGGCATTTGAGGAACAGCACTTTCATTAATAAACTATAGTTTAAATTCACATGGAGACTGGACAGTGATATACTTGATCAAATATGCATTATTTCAATTAGTATAAACACCCAAAGGATTTTACATAGACTTTTGGGTTTTCGTGCTTGTGTATTTGTCTTCGATGAGGACGCTGACACTTCAGAGTGCAGGAACACAATTATGCAGCTTATGAAACGGCAGAACTGGAATTTCTGGTTAGTGCCATACACATTTTCAATAGCCGTGTTTTGTTATCTTCTTGAATGCAATGTTAACAGTTTACATTCCCTTTTGTCAGAGCTCAGGTCAGGAACGTTTTGAACCTATGGGTCTTTTTGGATGCAGTAGTTTGTAAGCATTGTTTGAAATGAAAGAAATGTTCTCATTCAAACAGTGTAGGGGTAAATAAAAATGACCAAAATTCTAATGAAATCTATCGTAAACTGCTAGTAGGTTTTTGTTTCCTGCTTAAATTCTTTGTGCGCTGATTTGATAAGTCACTCAGTGTTGGATGTAATGAAAGACTGCATGAGTCACGTTTATCAATAAAATTGTTGGGTAAAGAGGAGGCAAAGGTGGGCCTCAGAAGGGACACAGCGCTGCAAAGTGTAGAGAAAAAGAGGAAATCATGATCACGTATTTGGGCTTTTAATCGAATCAACATACACAAAGTATACACGGAAGATATGTAAATACAGCAGATATAATAATTCGTTTTTGTGCGTTTAGTTAATAAAAAAAATGCTCCAATGACAAGACAAAGAGATAAACAGTAAGTGCTTAATGAATAAAAGTTCTGTTTAAAAAAAGAGATTTTTGCGCATTTCAGTGATTTGCGTTAACGTTGCGAGTAGTCCCGTGTGTGTGTGTGTGTGTTCACCGATGTGAGAGTGTGCGAGGGTGTGTGTGTGTGTGTGAGAGAGAGTGTTGTAGTTGTGTGAATGCGCCACTGGGCGAGTCTCGGCCGTGCTGGATCGGATCGGGAGAAGGGCCGCCATTATCAGGAAGCTGGAGGAAGAAACACACGCACGCGCGCACACTCGCTCGCTCCTGCACACAAACCCGGAGCGACACTCTGGGACGGACACGCGCGCGCGCGCACGCAGGCAGCCTCGTGTCAGGCGCAGGTAGCCGAGCCCGAGAAGCGGACCGAGGCCCCGGGTGCACAAGAACGGCAGGCGCACGATGGGTGTAACAAAGGGAATGAGGTGCGGGCACAGCGAGTGCGCGGAGAGTCCGCGGGGAGACGCGGCACCGGGAGCCCTGTAACACCCCCACCTTCCTCCGCCTCAACGCACACGCACACACACACACGCACCACAGAGGAGCCAGAGGGACAGAATTCCTCCTGGGGAGGCACTGCGGACCACTGGCGGCTTCATGATCCTGCTCGTCTGGTGTTTTGTTTCATCACAAGAACAAAATGGCACTAAAAACTTCACCCTCGTTATAATGGAGACGTGAAGAAGAAACAAATAATAATTAAGAAAAAAAGAAATCCGCAGACGAACGGAGCGAGGAAAGCGGAGATACAGCGCGTTGGAGGTGTATTTCATTTCATTTTTGGCGTCTTTACTGGTCATTTTTCCCCCTTCTGTCGCGAGCCGGCCGGAGGAGGAGGAGGAGCGCGCGAGCCCGTAGTACCATGGTAAGTACCCGTCTTCCCGCTCGCGCTCCCATTCAGGGCTGCACACTTTGTTTTTGTCTCAATGGGTAGATTTGAAGCAAAAGAAATGACGGGAGCCTGCAGCGCGCCGCCCGTGCGGGTTCCCGTGACGAGGGTGGAAAAGGACGGTTAATAAAGAGTGGACCAGCCCCAGACAGGGGGAGGGAGAGGCGGCAGAAGAAGAAGAAGGAGGGAGGAGGGGGGGGCGCGGCGGCGTGCGGGGAAATGTGCGGGGAAATGTGCGGGTCTGCGGCTCCATCCCGGGTTCGACAGGCCCGGCGCTTCATTGCCACCTTTTTGGGTTTTACCCCCCAGTTCACACGCTTACTTCTCGCATGCTCGTGGTCCCACCTTTGTCGCGTTTAGTATGAACGATGTTTAATAGATTTTAAAAAAAAAAAAAAAAGAGAGGTGTGGACTCCTTTCCACGGGGGCCCGGGACAAAATGTATCCGTTAGCGTTCAGCTGTTTTGGGAAAATTCCCGGTGAAAGTGCCGCAGTTGCGCGTCTCGCCCGGACGCACCGGCTGCGCAAGCGTGCGCGTGAAGAAAGGGCTTCGGTCTCCGTCCTCGCTCTCTGCACCTAAACTTGTGTTCTTGTTTGCTGTACGTCGCCCGGTGTTACTTCGTTGGCAGAACGGTTCGGTACTGCGGTGGAAGACCTGTACGACTAGGCCGCACCGGTGCGAGCGGCATTTCTTTTTACGAACAAATGCCTGCAGTTGGCATAGAATGTAGTGGAACACAATGCAGCGCAAGTGATAAATCAAGACTCCTTGACTCCCGTCCTCCGGCTTCTTCCAGGGTTTCCTTCTTGAAGAAATACAGAGAGACTTCAGAGTGTTACTCTGCTCCACTTGAATTCGCGTGGGGGAGGGGGAGGTCACCAGAAAACACACAAATGTGAATGAAATGCCCTTTATATTGGGAACGTAGATGCCGTCCCCTGGCCTGTACCCTGGCGTACACACTCAGTTCACTGCTTCCTCCCTCTTGCTCACAGAGAGGAAAAATAAAGGAGGGAGGAACTGTTTTCTCTTTTTATTTCCCCCCTCCTTTTCCTCCTTGTGGATTGAAATGAAGGTGCAGAATGACGAAGGGTCAGGGTTCAATACGTGTCCAGGGAAACGGCCCGAATTGGCCCGGACAGTTTGCTGTTGGTTTGTGACCCATGTGACGGCAACTGGTCTGGCAGCATTTTCACGAAATAAAGTTTAATTCCTATCTGTAGGTTCCGTGCCTTTGGTGTAACAGAATACCGTGGGATTTGTTTGTTTAAAAGATTTGTTGGAAGATTTCCTCTGCTTCAGAACTGCCTAGAACTGTGAATTCAGCGCTTCATAAAGGCCGGCTGTTGTGATCAGTTTTATTGAAAAATAATAATGTGTACTATTTAAATTAGCAAGTTTATTTGAATACATTCCTGATGTTGACCTTTTGACATGCCCCGCTCTCTGTTCTGTTAATAATTGGCGCTGTCCTGCTCTCCTGGTCTCCTGTTCCTTACTGCTAGCTGTAAACACATTCCTGTAGGTTTTGCTCACTTGTCAAGTTGTATCTGACCTCAAGGTATGTCATAAAGTACGTCAGCAAGCTCTACTGGTCGTAAGTATTTCCAGGATGATGCTGAATTTCTTTCATTCGGCCAGTCTTGCATCCCAGTGTGCTGACTACAGCAAGTTTTGCTATTATTTTATTATTATTGCTATTTATTTTTTTTAATCGATATTTCAAGTTCCATTTTGTCATTCATTCCGGATTATATCAGAATTTTACAAAATTACTAAACTGTTAAAACCATTCAAATAAACCATACAGGAGGTGGTTAACATTGTATGCGAGGTACAGCAGAAATTGTCACTGCCCTTAGCGTGTTTCTTGGTATCACCATTTAGTTTGTTTATTTTGCAGTAGGTTTAAGATGAGTTGATGTTTCAGTCCGTATTTTATTTTTTCACGATTTACTAATGTAGCTCTTTTCTGTTTCTTAAAAAACCCAAGACACTTGGTTCTTTTGGAGATATTACTAATATAAAAAGGCATTTTCACATAGGGGGAGGTTCATTATTTGTTCGTATCATAGACATGTTGGATCTGTAAAGTTTTGTCCAAAAAGGAATTGTATTTTGTCAGGTTTACTGTGGAGAACATTGGAATGCAAAACTTAAGAGTTTTTGTTATCTGTACAAATCAAGTTCCCCCAAGGTTATGCCTTATTGTGAAGAAGCATCCCAAGTTAGTTGGTAGATACAGAGTAAATAAATATTGTGTAGTGTCTTTTACTGATACAGGTTTAATGGTGTTTAATGATTTACTTTGGATCTTTTAAAAGAATTAAAAATTTTGTTATTACCCATCTGTATTTCATGGTTTATTTTTTCCCATAAGTATCTGATCAAACTTCATACTAGAATTGTCTGTCACAACACCCCTGGCCACATGCACTTGGATTCCAATTTTGTCCACAGTAAACCTGACAGTGTGCAGTTTCTTTTTGGACTAAAAACTTTACAGATCTGCCACTTTACTTTTCATGTTTGCATTATGAACAAATAATGAATCACAGGGAGGTGAAATATCTCCTTATAGAGTTCCTGCCTACCAACTTACTTTCTTTACACAGTACTGTCAGAATTTGCTTTCCAATAGTCAGCAGCCCTTGGATGGGTTCTGCAACTTTTACCTTTCCAACCAGCAACCTGCAGGTACCTGAAAGATCTGAAGGAAGCCCTTATTTCACCAGCAGTGTCCTGGTTGTGAAAGAACTGGTGTCTGAGCTTTAGGGGTTTCAGAGTGCCTTCAAAGAGCTGAATAATCTGTTTCAAGTTCTAACATAAAGGTAGTGTATTCCTGCATCCTGAAAAGTATCTACATTTCTGAAACAATAAACAGAGAATTTGCTTTTGAAGACCACACCCCCAGCAGAGTGAAAGCAGGCTGCAGCAATGAGGTGGACTGGGACCAGTGTTCTCTAGGCTCCAGTGAACCCTGCCGGAGCATCAATCACATGAGACTAAGGCCTGTCTATATCAGGCACAAGGTAGAGAAACCTGCATTGCTTCAGGCTCAAAACCGCTAGGCTGATTTTTAAAAAATTTTTTTTATTCTCCTCCAGCCACTGTGGTCCGAAAGCAGCCCGTGGGTGTGAAGCGTGTCAGTCTGCAGTCTGCTGCTCCAGCCGACTCTGTGCTGGTATATGGCAGCGCATGATAGGGTAGGTAGGGTACATCCTCCCACCTGTCTCCTCCTCCGCCCTGCCCCTTTCCATCAGCCGCATGATATCATTCTGTTGGAAGGTCTCTAAATGTCAGCTCCTCTGTCTAGATGATTATTTAACCTTCTGAAAGCACAATGAATAGTTATTGGTTCATACATCTCCGTTGTGACCCCCGCTAGCCACTGTGATGGAATGGTAGTCTGTGTTGAAAGGCAAATAGCCTGTCTTCCTGTATTGGAGAATTTTTAATAATGGAGTTATGCCTGGCAGGTGTGAAAAATGGCTGTCATAGCTGTGTTTCATGTTAACGGCTTCCTTAAATTTCAGTTAGATGAAGGATGAGAGCAGGTTGGAGGCTCATCACTGGTGTTTGATACTGGAAACATTCAGCTCTCAGCTGGTCTGGGGAAATGTTGGGTCCTATGAACAAATAGCACCTGGAGATGAAAGCCACAGGAAGGCTAGGAAGGCACGTTATTCAGTGTCAGGGTAAAGACAGATCTGGATACCACAGCTTAGCAGCTACCTCAGCCTCTCCTACTTGCCCCCACCAAGCTTCCTGAGGTCCCCTTGATAATGGGTTTGTCATTTTCTGAAGCAGAACCACTCATCTGCGTTCTTTAATCCATTGCTGTCCGGCCGGATGCTATATCCCATGTTGCAGAGGAAGTCCAGATCAGTGTTGAGGTGGTGCTGTTATAGCAGGGTAATTCATTTTATCTGCTATGATTGTAAAGGTCTGAGTAGTTGGTGATCGGGGTAAGATGGTAATGCTCACCCTCAGTTAAGACCCAGTCAGGATGGAGGAAGCCTTTCTCTCTCAGGCTGTTTTCTGTTTTTATGTCATGATGAAGAAAATGAGATTTATCCATACTGTGGTCAATGTTTGATGAAGAATGAAGCCAGTTATAGCAGCTTTAGAATCTGAAGCCCAGATTATGGTACTCAGACCTGAATGGTTGCCTTGTTTTTAGCAGGATTACTAAGGGGAAAGCAGTACTTTCTTAAGTATGTATTTGAATTCCCATTTGAAAGTGTGCTGGGGCAGCTCTGTCTTCAGAGGTTTGTAATGAGGGCGGACAGAGAGGAGAGGGATTCGCTAAAATAATACCATCCGCTTGCCATTCTAAACTCTGCTGATGCAATTTGTTGAGCCTCACCCTACCGAAACCTTTTCCCCCTCCCCCAGTCGACACCAAAGATCCTAAGTCCGTCTCTTGACGTTTGTGAAATGGCCCGAGGAACGAATCGATGGGAAAGCGGTTACAACGGACGTTGGTGGGTTGTAACTGAAACCAGAGTAACCTCCCCTCCTGTGAAAATGAGTTTTAATGTTCTGTCAGCTGAAATTGTGCTGCCTCTGTGAGCCTTCAAGGCGGCACTGGGCTGGGGAGGGGGTGGCGTATTCCATGAATGAGATTAGATGTTACACTTGCAGGAGGAACCAAAGAAATCGTTCCACCGTGACACTTAAATTGCTCTATGAATACCTTTCCTTTGCTGCTGTAGAGTTTGGAAAATATGGATTAAAGAGTGAGTTAAATTCATAGGTTTGCTTCATGAATGTCCAGCATTTCTGTGCAGTGGTTTGCTCTAAGCCTGCTGCATTGGGGTTAAGGATGGGCCTGGGGCAGAGAGTGTGTGTGTGCCTGTGCTGTTAAAGCTGCCGATCGCAGTTAGAAGAATTGCCTAAAGGTTTTTCTTCTCACAACCTGTGTGTCCAGCAGCATTTTGCCATAATGGGTCAGTAATCGGTGACACCTGTCAATTAATGACAGCACTGCAGTGGCCAAGCGGCTGTGGCCAGAAGTGTGTCTGTGCCTGCGCCTGCGAGTGTGACTCAGCACTTTACCTTGAATGTAGAATAGAGAAAAGGAGAAAGGCATTTCAGAATATGGAGGAAAGGGGGCGAGGAAGAGAGACTGGTTCTGACTGTCAAATACAGTCCAGCCAATAAGGACAGCAGTCCGCTTGCAGTTATTGTCAATCCTCATTATCTGTCTGATGATTCAGTTCTTCCCCTTGTTTTTCAGTGGCTTTTGTGGTGTCTCCAACCAAGCTGTGTGTTGTGGCTTGGGTTTGTTTTGTATGACATCAGCAGAAACAGGAGGCTTGTGCTGGAGATGGAGATTGTGAGATGGGTGGGCTTGTAGGTGGCTGTTTCACTCTTTGAAAAACTCAAGGGACCCCCTTCTCTTTGTCTGGTCTGCCATTGCTTCCTCTTGGCTGCAATCCTGCCTCAATTGCTGCAGCAGCACGACCGTCACCTGATCTGCACTGTTGTGTCGTCCAGTCTGCTTCAAGCAAGGATTCTGAAGAGTGGGTGGAGCCATAGGTGCACTGTAAAAGGAGGGAGCATAAGAAGGATTGTGGTTTTTCAGTTCACATTTAAATGATGCACATGTACCCTAGTAAGATTATCCATTTCTCTATCCATCATCAGTGGTCGTTTGTGCATGTCTTGTCCCGGTACACCGGACCCTGTTCCGGAGGCATAGGGTATGAGGCGGGGTACACCGAAACATATACAAACAAATGGTTGGCAATTCACTCAAAACATAAGTCTTTGGACTGTGGAAGGAAACCGATGCACCTGAAGGAAAACGGCACGCAAACTGAGAGAACGTGCAAACTCTGCACGTAAACCAGTGCAACTTTAAGACTTATTATTTAGACGTGACGTATTAATTTTTGTGATTCCCAAACAAAAATGCCCATAGAGCACATCTGGGCTAAAAATGAGGGAACACATTAAAATGTCTGAAGTTAATTGAATTGGGGGCATGTTAATGTCATTAGGTTCCTGCCAGTGGTCTTTACAGTTGGAAATACAGTTATACTTTCCAGGAAAGTCTACATTGTGTTTGATAGAATGAAAAAGGGCCTCTCCTCAAAACTGGTTCTATCAGAGTAGCTGTAGCTGTGGAAAAGTGCAACTGCACCAGATCCTGGTTGTGGGTTGATTTTAATTAAAACTGACATTTTTAATAACTGAAAGGTAGTCAGGGAGGTGGGAGCCCGTAGAATTGTACTCCATGGCAGCTTTGTTTTCCTTTTTCCTGTTTACGGTTTTGTACAGTATTGGAGAGTGTTTGTTTTTGACGCCAGGTGCAGGTACCTGTGTGACTAGTGGGGTGTGGTGTCTCAAGCCCAGCACCCCATAGCACTCTGCAGTCTGAGACGTGTTCTTCGTCTGCTCTCATCAGCATGGCACCCTCAAAAATATATTATTTTGTGTACAGTATTACATACAACTTTTTTGGGGGGTACTACATTGTCAGAGCTGACTTTAATGCGCTGTGCAGGGAAACTGCAAGTGTATTAAAAGGTGCAATATCATCTTTGGAGTATTCCATGTTATTTATATAAAATAAAATTTGCCATAACTTGTCCTGTAAAATACAGTAATACTGGCACATTTACTGGTCAGTCATATAGTTTACAGCTGTGTCAGCCTATGCTCTGTTGTTCAATGATTGGATCGGAGAGAACCAGGAGCAGGTTTGAATAAATCCTGGAAGGTGTTGTTCACAGAGGCTAAAGCAGCATGAGGGTCTAATTTGTCTTTTCCATCACACCATAAACATCTCTTGTGGGCCTACAGCTTAGTAACAGTTAAACCAATGTTTTAGCCAGAGTGAGGCATTTTTAAAGGAAATTATCGGGCTTTCAGTCAAATATAATTGGGTTCTGGATTGTAGCAGCAATTCCTAGAAAATATGAACGTTTGTTTTGTTAAAAGTGCTCTCTTTGAAATCCAGCTTTATGATAATTAGTCATACCTCGGTTATTCTATTCTGTTCATAAAGTGTACAATATATGAGAAAGAGAAAGCTCTGGATTTGGCACCATCAGGCGAGTTTGGTAACTACATGGTAATATGTCCAAAATTTCAGAAGTGACTCTTCAAAGGAGTTGGTGGGGCCATTTTATTAAGTAATGCTCTGCTTTGTGTTGTGACCATCTCCAATTGTACTGTAGATTTAGACATGAAGATCTGTTAAATTGGATATCTATAGCAAACTAACCAGCAACCTTCCTCTCCTACTATGGCCTTTGATTGAACAAAATGCTGAATTTCTCCAGTAAAATATCCAGCTATATATTCCTGCAAAATTGCAAGTTCCATTGGATAAGCAGTAAATACTGTAAGGTTAAGCCGCTGCTCACGCTGTCTTAGCGGAGTAAGGTAATGCTTAGTCATAATGGTTTTCAGTGACATGGTGAGGGCCTTGAAACCCCAATCCTACACCACGGGCACACGAGTGAGTGTTGCATCGTCCAAGAGTCTCGGCCTGCATATCGATCAGCCTGTGCCTGGCCTGTCACACCAGCACCACTTAGCTAATTATGTCCATGCTGTCGCAGAGTGCCCAGGAAGGGGCGGTTTGCGGGACGCAGCACAGCCAGAGAGATGGATGAGACTCATAAAGACAGGGGTCAAGTGCCACTTTGGTTTCACAAAGTCTTCCTTTTCCTCTCTTTTTTTTTTGCGGCTGCTGCAGTAGCCATCTTCTGAAGTATTGTGTCCACTCATAATTTTGTCTTGTGTTGTTTCATCAGTTTTATAGTTGATCCTTTCCTTTAATATTTTCTTTATTTGCATTTCTGACCTGTGACACTTTTTTAATGGATAGAGGTGGAGCATGGGTAGGACATCAGGACATCATCATGCCTATCTAGTGTCCCAAAATATAGAGACGGGAGGCTTGTCTGGATGTTCCATGACCTTGATAAAGAATTGTTTTATTTTAGATGATGTGATCTTTGTACAGTGGGAACCAGAGGGATTTTGTTGTTATTTCTTCACTTAGCAGGCACTGTTAACCTTCATGACTTCACTACACTTAAGTATATGTAACCTTGTATCAGTGGAAGCATTAAAGAAAACGGTTTTATGAAATGGCCTTATTTTAAATTAAACAGAAGCCTTTATTAGAATGGCAAAATGCAGTTCAGGGTCAAAAGCCAATGATAGAGAATAAAACACTGAATTAAATTAAATCCTACTGGCATTCATAAGAAATACACCTTTGAACTAAGCAAGGCTAAAATTTTATCAGTGCCTACCACTATGTTTCTGTATGGCAAGGTGTCCAGGTCCCCACAATTATAAGATGGAGTGATGGACTGAACCATCTCAACTTCTCAAAGCTGAAGTTGGGAAGGTCATGAACCCAAATCGCCTTCTTGACTTTAAATAGAAATTATGTCCAAACATGATGTTAAGTTCATTTTTGTTAATCCCCAGTGTATTTTCATAATATTCAAATTAAATTGTATTAGACAGACACCTCTTAGTCTGTATTTTGTGCATGCCCTCAGTCATCATATTGCATTTGTTTTAGTTCATGTGGGAAATCTAGGAATGATGCACTTTATGCACTCAGCATCATTCTCCTGATCTCAGTCATTACCCACCAGATGTCTTTCCTTAATCTCTGTTTGTCTTTAGCACACTAATGTATCATGATATTTCTTTAGAAGTCAAAGCTCCCCCACTTTCCAGTCTCTATTTCTCTTATTGTTTCCATGTCCTGCTTTTAAAATTCACACCAGACATAGCTGTTAAGCTTAGGGTTAGTGCAGACGGCCAGTGTTTGCCCCACGTTGGCCCATCAGATTTTGAATAAAACTCTTGCCCGTCTGTCTTTTCTCAGACGACTGGTGCTATGAAAGGTCAAAGAGTGGACATTATAACAGTGATTCTGTAAGGCTGGAAAATTCTTGTCAGGTAATAAACAATGAATTGATATGGATTCCCTCTTTGTGCCTTTCTCACCCCATAAATCATATGAGTCTAACCTGCAGGAGGTACTGAGCTGTTAGTTCCCTGGTTTTTTGGTCTTTGCAGTAGGGCTTTCCATGTCTGCCTGTGTTAGGCGTACCATTCCTCACACACGACAGGGATCAGTGAGGATGGACACCCACTGGACTTTGAGTAGGTCTTGGCATCGAGTGATAATCATATAAAGCATAATACATATTTATATAACTTGTTTATTTTGCACGAGTGGGTCATGTGTAGTAGATACAAAAAAAAAAAAAAAAAAAAACAATAATTGCACCTTCTGAAGATATAACACAGTCATTGGACTGTTAATCCCAAATATCCACTGTAGAGTGCCCCTGAGGTACAGCAGCTTGACAGCTGGTGAGGGCAGTTTTCTATGACAGCTGTCCAAGAGCTGCAAGGGTGCAGGCTAAACTGTTCACCGTGCTGTAATTCCTGAGAATTGTAGACACACAGATACGTACATGCAGTTGTACTGGCACAGGCAGTTTAACGTTGTTGTTGTTTGCATTCAGGGTTGTTTGTTGGCAGAGCAACCAAGTAGCTAGGTGGTGCACATAGGTGGGGACAAAGTGACTCAACGTAGTGCAAGGCTGACAAGTTTCAGGTGTTTACCTAGAAAGAAAAAAAAGGGTAAGGTGGCATGAGTGCATAGCACATTGACTACTGAAAATCATTTGTTAATAAGGATTTTGTTTCTATTGGGTTTGTTTAGCCTTTTTTCAGGTCCTATTTACTTATTGTATATACATCAGCAATTCAGAACACATACATAAACTGGCAGTTCCTGTTGTTTTATTCTGGAGAATCCATCTACATTGCAGATGGTGAGCACCAAGCAGCTGGTGGGTTGTGCAACCCCCTACGCACAGCCACAGTGGACAGGAAGTGCAGAACGCATTCCGAGTTCTCTGGTGGAGCTGAAGAACGGCTGGGGCAGGGTGGGGCATAGGGTCAGGTCCAGTGTGGGGCCTCTGCACATATGGGAAGTCTCCAGAGTTGATGTCCTGTTCTGGGGGAAGGAGACTGCCATTTTTCTCTCCATTACAAGGTCATCACAGAAGTGATGAGATCTTGGCAATTTGGTTCAAATATCATTGTAGTTCTCCAAGGAACCTTTGTGGAGAGATCCTGGGTTTCTTGTTTTTTCTTTCTGTTAGGGTTCAAGAAAAAGTGTTATTTTTTGTTATCACCCTTCCAAAACAAACATTATTTCAGATATACAGATGCTCTTCTTCCATTCAGGGTTCAGTGTGTTCCCTACTTACAAACTTAATTGGTACCAAGAGTTGATTTATTTCTTGGAAGTTTGTTGCCCAAATGGAACACAGTGGACTGGGGCCTTGTCAACAATTCTGTATGCAACTGCTAGTGCAAAATGTGCTGGTGTAAACTAGGTGCCTACTTTGAGATTCTAGTGTCTATATCTTTAAGAAATTCCACAATTTACAGCTGTATATTGAGGTGTGTGTGTGTGTGTGTGTGTGTGTGTGTGTGTGTGTGTGTGTGTGTTGTGGGGTATGATTTCATTTGCTTATATTTTTGTTTATGTTCTGTTTACACTCACAATATGTATTGTACCATCTTACGTTACAGGCACGACTCTGCATTAACCAACATTTGTTTAGCTCTTTCCATTATTTGATGACGGATTTTAACTCATCTGTGTTGTCACATACAGTCTAGCTTCCCACTGGGAATGTTTGACATGCTGGTGAATTGTGCCACAGCCATCTATGGAAGATCAGTGTGACAGGTTCCAGCCCAAGGTGTTTGTGGTTGGGGGAAGGGGTGTAGGGGTGAGGAATGGTGTAGACTCCTGCAAGCTAGGCCCAGGCTTGAAAGGAGCAAGCAGGAGCTCATTACAGATTACTGTTTGCATGGTTTATGATTAAATTATTATTGTTTAATGGCTAGTTATTCCATTGCACACTACTTCAAGGTGCTACAACAGCATTTTTCCTAGGATTCAAACCAATAACCTTCAGGTTACAAGTTAGTGTGCAATACATAATGCTCTCAGTGAAGTGTAGCAGGTGTCATAGTGGTTAGAGCTGCTGCCTTACAAATGGAAGTAGGTGAGTTCAAATTCCTTCTCCTGCTGTAGAACCCTTGTGTAAGGTACTTATCTTGAGTTTCTCCAGTATAAATTACCAAGCTGTATAAATGGGTAAATCATTGTAATCAAATTATTATTCAAACCTAGCACTGTAAGAGAAAATGATCAGCTAAATGAATTAAGAATAATAAATAATGTTATGAACACATTCGTGCCAAAACCTTTCAGCCTGTTCAACAGAGAACCTTATTTTTTTTCCTGTTTTACTAATATCCTTGGCACTCCATGATTTGTTGCTGTTAAATCAAGGGCTTTAGCTTTACCTCCTAATCTGGGCACAGATGGGAACTGATGTGCTTCAGGAAGACTGTGTGAGAGAATTGCTATGTCCAAGATGGGCATGTCCTCCTCATATCAGGGCAGGTAGTCTCTCTGCGGCTGTGCACGAGGCTGATAGGGGAAAAATCGGTGCCTAGAGATGGAAGGATGGTTTTGAGATGCAGTGGTTGCTGCTGAATTGGACCTGTAAATAGCTGTGGGCAGCCCTTAGAAAGAAGCAAATTCTGCTCCTGCATCTGTTATGGGAACATTTCCCTGAGATTTTTTTCTCTCAAAGTGACTTGGTACTGTATATTCATATACCTGGCACATTCTCTGACATCACAGGCTGTACTATAGTAGCAATAGAAGTGGCAAGGAAGCCTTTTTGTACAAGTAAGCGTTTTTGGTGTCCCATTATGCTTCACATTTCTTTGGACTGTTTAGAAAAGCACCTATCGCTCCTCAGGTTTGGTTCTGCCAGTCACCTCGGCATGACTAAAACATTACGCTTCACAAAGAGACTCGTTTCTTTAAGGAGTGTCTCTGTCTTTTTCTGCCATCCAAGCTGAATTGTGTTTGCCAGTGCCCTCGGGCCTTCTGTGCTTGCAGCCTGACAGGAAACACAATCACCAGCTAGGTGCAAAGGAACATGGGACATGCAGTTTTAAAGATCTTAATCTGCCTTTAACCAAAAGAGATGTCAGCAGGATTTGGAGAAGAAGAGGAAGTTCCTATTGACCGATCTGCAAAGCTGGCTGCAAACTAGAATGACTGGTTTTGAGGTGGAACCTGATGTGCAGCATCTTACTGTGAAGGGAATATTTTTGCTTGAGGAAACATCCTGATATTTCGGAACCTGATAGTTAAAGAGACATTCACCTGGCATGGAAAACTTGTGGCAGGAATTTCTTGAATCAGCCAATAGCACAAACACCATAAAACCCAACATACTATGTTTTTAACAGACTGAATGTTTTGGCCTACGTTTGCAGTTGACAGACTTGTCTGCTTGAGGAATTTGGGGCATCACAGCAAGCTATACGGGAGAGTGACAAAGCCTTTCTTTCTCTTACTGTGTGTCAAATTAATGACCTGAATGACTCCTGATGTAATGTTGAGGGGTGGGATGAGGTCTACTGTGCTCTATTATTGGATGCTATTAACTTAAGTTCAAGGTGAATAGCAACATTGTATTATGAAAACAATTAATGCAAAGGAGAATTTGTCTTTCTACTTCTGTGGATAAATAGCTTTCATTTTCTGAATTGTTTTCTGATAACTGGCATGCTTAGGGTTTTAGATTGTGCAAAATCTTTTTTAAATATTGGATCTGGACTCTGAAGCAGAGATGAAATGATCTGTTTAATGTCCGTGTGAGCTAAAGAACAATTTTGTCCCTTTGCAATATGTCAGCTTTTATTATCACAATTATTTTATTACCGCATGATCATTGTACAGTTCAAGGTGTGGGCAACATTCATAGTGCATGCTTTCAGTATTGTAGATGACTTCCTTTACTGACTGCGGAAGTGTGAAATTAAGAGCCTGTGGTTACAATGGGGATGGTTTAAAAAAAAAAAAAAAAAAACTTACCTGAAAATTTAAGTTCAAAAGTTTTGTTACATTTTAGTATTTGAATAATACTTTAGGACATGAAATGCAGTACAGGATGATATATGTCCTAAAATGTTCATCTGTTTTGTAAAGGGCATCTTGCTTGTATCTGGCCATGAATGAGCTCATTGGGAAGCAAGTCATTTCAGTTTATTTTCTATTATGCTATTGTCAAAATGGGACCAAATAACTGTAAACAGTGACTGAAAATGGAATTAGAGCTAACTGTATCCTTAAGGTTGCTCATTGACATGGCTCTACTGAAATCCTAAGTGGTGGAGAAATGCAAGTTAGGTTGCTGTCATCAGGTGGACGTTCCTCGCTCACTTGCAAGAGACCTGCGCCAGTCCAGCTCAAGACTCCAGAACCAGCTCTCAAGGATTTCATCAGAACCTAAATGCGTTAGTTAATCTCCTGAGCAGAAAGGATTCAGAAAGTAATTTTATGTAGTTTACCAGTGGAAGAAAAGGAGGAAGAAAAAATAATCTTTTTAGCAGGTTGACAGATAACACTCTTCTTTTTTGTATGGCAGTTTAAGCCACGTTAAGCCGCTTAATTAGACATAATCTACAGGCCCCAGACCGAGGCGTGACTAATGAAGTTAAACAGGCAAAATCCCATCCCACTCTGTAGAATTGGACATGATTGAAAGACCGGGTGGCTATTTTTTAATTTCTTTTTCCACTCTTGGTGGAAAACGAACGTATGCAGAAAATGAGCATGCACAGGAAAGCATATCGGATATTTGAACATACTGAGGAATGTCCATTGTTCTTAGTTGTCTGAATTTTAGCAAATCTCTTCAACTCTCTGAATGCCAGTGTTGCGGTTTTGGGAAGGTTGATCTTTCTCAGTGCTGCAATTTCTCAGCTGGTGTCTTGATGCTGGTGCTACAATTTCACCAAAGATTACTCTGTGAAAATGCTGCAGTTTCTTTGTATGTCAGTTTGTGACAGTGCAGAGGACTGGTAGTAATGGTTTTGGATAAATAATTTTTAGATGGTCACTTTTGGGTTCTGTTCTAATGCATATGCACAAGGTCTTTATAAACAACCAGCTGTCACCATATTTTTAGCTGATCACTTTGTTTTAATACTCTTTGAATAAGTTGGAATGTTATCTATTATATACAGCACAGATTTATTGTATTACTTTGGTGGTGGCCTTACCATGAACTGCTGCATGAATATTGAACGGTATTAATGGGTAAAAATACAACTCGTTGGATAAAAACACAAGCCACTGTCCTTTCAATTACTATTATAGTGTCTTCTACCTCTAGTATAAATTATATTCTTTTGTCTGCTGTAAGCAGCAAATCAGGAAAAGTGTGCAAGAGCCATGTACCAATAGCCATTTCTCAGTTATTTTCCATTTCAAGACTACTAAACTAGCGGGAAATTATTCAAGTAGCATCTCCCCCTAGCGTCTCCCCCCTTTCTCAACATTAGACGAACGCTTCATCCCTGAGGTTTGAACAGGTTACGTGTGCTCGGCAGAAATCATTGAATGAATAATTGATTTGTGCTACTGGGGGTTACAAGGCAAACTGGAAGAGCTGCACAGGCCCTTAGAGCTGGATGGGGCCCCTTCTCAGATTGCAGTAAAGGAGGTCATCTCCAGAGGTAGCAGTATGCAGATTTGATTCAAGCTCTGTTCACCCTCCCCCTCCCCCCAGTGTTAATGGACCATTCCTCTCATTGCACCCTGTTGCACCCTCCTCAATTTTTTTTTTTTTTTGTAGAGAGTGACAGCCTTGCTACATTAGTCGAAATGCAGTGGCTTTTTTCAGGCATTTTCTGCCTCCATTAAGACAAGTGCTAGATTTTGCAGCCACTAGTATCATCAAGCTTCCTTCTTCATTCAGATAGTTTTTTTTTTTGGGGGGGGGGAGTACAGTCAGTGTGGAATGTCCATATTGGAAGTGTTCTGGATTTCTTGTAATGAGGTATGAAGGGTTTCCACCCTTGTCAGATTCAGTAGAGGTAGTCTGCGTTGGTGTTGTGCACCAGGACATTGGTAAGGATATGGCTCAGCTTTGAGATTTTCAGATGTTAGTGATTCTGTGCTTTGGTGCAGTTTAGCACAATTGTCTGAGGTTGGGTCTGAAATTGTGTTTATTATTTTGCTGCTTACCGATCTCTTATCCACCGCAATTTTCAGTTTTGCATTATCAACTTGTCAGTTTTATATAGTGCAGTCTTTCAGTTTGTTGCTTAGCTGGGGTTTTTTTTTTCTTGAATTTCTTGCCATTATGTTATTCTGCTGGATTTCACTATAGGGCTTAAGATTATGTAGATTGATCAAGGGTACCATAGCATAGTCCCTTCTTGGACTTGAACCAGCAGCAGTTAACGGACTGTGTTCTTAACTACTTTCAGTAATTGATTTCCCTTAATGAGCATGAAACTCAGTTTACTATTTTCTTTTACTGCTTACTGAGTGTCTCTGGTTCATTCTTGACAAATTTACCAACTTGGGTCTGGTTTCAGTCGATTGCTGCTGTACATCAAGCTCCACTTGTAGGGCACATCATGCTGACCATGCACAGGGTGGACCATAACAGCGAAGCGGGCCACAGGCAAATGGAAAGTTCGGCAAACAGGCCACAAGTACAGAGAGACAGGGCCAGGACTTCATTTTGGACTCGCATTCCACAAGAGGCCTTGTTTTTTTTGGCCTTCTGTGCTGTTCCAGTTGGGCCAGAGGTCAGGGTTGGCTTAATATTTGTTACATTGTGGGGGTGGACTTTGGTGTGCTTTTCTCTGAACTCACCTCCCCCCCAGTCTGATAGGGTCACTATGTTGGTCACTATGTTTGAGTGGGAAACGGATGGTTGAATTGGTGTGTGTGTGTGTGTCTTCACATAGAAGTAAAAATGCTTGGTGTGAGTGAGCCAATTGTCCTCAGCCTCACAGCTTTTACAGCTTCTGCAAAATACAGATTAGTGGGAATATTTTAGGGGTGCACCTCTTTCAGACATGGGCAACACTATAGCTCTCAGCACCTTTATTTCCGGTGTAGTACTGCTTGATATAAGAGCAAATTGTCCCATCTAAACTAAATTACTCAGAAGGTTATTCCATTATTATGTGTACCAAAGAGCTGCAGCTTTCATGTTGGCTGTTTTTGTATTCAAATGAGGACTAATGTCCAGTTACATCAGAAAAGAATGAAAAGTATCATCCCTCTTCTAAAACCATAGGTATCAACTGACTGTTGACTTGCAGTACTAATGGTGCCATCTCCTAGCATACTTTTAGCACACATCCGCCTTGGTGAATGTTCTCTTATTGATATACATTTAAACTTCTCACAGTCTAGCTCACAGCACAGTGTTTTCAGTTCATTATAGCTTCTGCTGAATTCCCTACTTGTACACATTTTTGCTGGTATGGTGTTTATTGAGCTCATGCTGCTGCGATGTGTGCACAAACGGGTGTGACTGTGTACATGTGGGTGTATTTGTCTGCCTGCGTTCTGCATACAGTTTCTCCTGTTAACTGTTCTGTCCATCTTTTGATGCCGACCGCCCAGTTCCTCACCCGGATGATGTTTACTCCACAGAAACAGGACCCAGACTTCCTGCCCTTGTCAACTTCCCCCAGGACCTTGTCACCCCTTGCTCATTTGTCTCTGCATGTGCTCAGTTCTTAGCTGTTGCCTTCCTTTCCCCTTGCCTGTGGTCTCTTCCTATCAGCAGATCCCATGTTAGGGAACTGCAACAATTCCACCATCCCAGCTTCAACATCTTATCGCTGAGTCACTGTCCCTCTTTTCACCAAAACGAAGTAAAAAGCTTCCATGTTTGAAAACTACATTTGTTTGGAGTGATGTCTAATAGGGAATATCTAATAGCCTGCTGTGCTGGAGAGAGCGTTTTTGTGTGCTGACATCAATATGCAACAAAGAGACTAACTGCTGTTTGAATATTCATTGCGGTTGATGAAAGGATCATAATGGTTGTGTTTTGAGTCTTTGTGCTCTATTCTCAATACACCGCAGATCGCTTTGCCACTGTTCCTCATGCTGGAGACAGACTGTAGCACTGTTGGTTCCAGTTCCTACCCATGCTTGCTTGGTATCAGTGGCAACCCTTCAGCGGTGACACTGAGTCATTTTCTCCTCATCCAAGGTGGCTCCTGTTCCTTTTTTGTCCGTTTTTGGGAAGCTGCATCGGTTATGCGACTGGGCTTAAGTGTGCCATTTCTGCAGTAACATAATGCAGGGTTGAAGAAGACCATGCTCATGTGACCCAACTTGTTATCTGGGAAATGCTTATGAACTTCCTGGCCTGTAAAGTCTTGATATGCTACAGCATATGTCACATGAGTGGAAGCTTTTGGTTCCTCCCAAACATGCTACATGTCTCCACTATGTGTTGACCAGTAAAAACTAGAGAAGTACAAAATTAAGTAGAATTTTTGATCTGCAATGAAAGTATGATTTTCCACTAAGAGAAAGGATAGTGCTGCATTTGGAATGACTGAAGGGGCTTGTGTGTGTGTGTGTGTGTGTGTGTGTGTGTGTGTGTGTGTGTGTGTGTGTGTGTGTGTGTGTGCACTTTTTTTTTTTTTTTTTTTTTGGAAACAAAGTAATTGTGTTGCAGTGTAACTCTGCCTTCCAAAATAATTGTTCAATACAGCACCAGTGAAAAGTGTAAGGACACTTATGTGGAATAAAATATGAGTGAAAACTGAGAAAAAGTAGAGCTGGGAAGCCATGGCGCCTCATTCTGCTTACATTTGTAAACCTAATGTCTCAACAACAAAACTGAGTTTCCAACAAGTACACTCCGTTATCACCGATATTGCGTTGCCATTTTGGCATTACCATTAGAAACATGTTTTTAGTTTACATCAGCATTGATATTTGAGACAGTATTTGTATTATCCATTGTGTGTGTGTGCTGTAAATGTGTTTGCATGGGGAAATATGCATAGTATTTTTCCAGGATGCTTGACAGCCTATCATCTAATTTGTAGCAGATAATGCTCTGCTTTTTACAGCAACTCAGAGCTTTTGAAGCAGTACATATAATCTTAAATATATATGCCCTGCAAACTGTTAAAACCCTATTGAATAACTTTTTAATCGGTGTATTGCAAATTTTATCTATTATTATGAAACACACATTGAGGCATGAAGACATTACACCTAATGTTGCTGTAAGCAATGAATTCACTGCTAAAAATAATTTAATTTTTCCTGCACATTAATTTTTTGGACCCCTCCTTTGTTGATTTCAGCTGTTATAGCTTGTTTAGGACCAGGGGGGCAGTATTTGTGACCAGAGCACCAGACACATTCCAAGGAGATAATACCACTTCCTTCAAGCACAGCCCTCACCAGTTTGTCCCCTGGAGCTTTCAGCCAGTTGCTGTCCTCCTGAATTGATGAGTGCCTCTGTCTGAGGGTCAAGGTCCTAAAGATCGAACTGCTCTGTAACAAACAACTGAGATAGTGGCCATGATTGCACTAAAGCCCCTCTTGCCCACCTCACAGAAACCTGCAATGAACTGATAGTATTGCAGTTACCTGAATGCTGTGCGTATCTACATGACCCCTGAGGTCTTTTCTGAACCAGTGTTGCAACATGTATTTGCTTTTGAGAGCTGTTTTTGTCATTTCCAGCATTACACAGTGCCAGAATTTTCCTACAAATGCTGTTTAACTTTATTAATTTAGGCAACATTTTTCTCCAAAGTGACTAACAAAATTAGGTTTCTACTCCAAGATGCTTATTCATGTTTCCCATTCATGCAGCTGGATAATTTTTATTGTGTCAATTTTGAATGGGTACCTTGAGTGCTGCAACAGTGGGGAATTCAGACCTCTGTCCTTTGAGCACAGGTTATGGCTCTGACCACTGTGTTTCCTGCTGCTTGTCAGTAAATGGAGCCTTGAAATATGACTGTTTGAAAATACAAGTAGGAGAGGACTAAAATGAACCCCTGTTGGACAATGGTGCTGTTGCCATGAGGTTTTAATGGTTGGTCAAGAGGAGGTGAGGAGGAAAAGAGGAAGTTTAATGCAATCTGTTGTTACATTAAACCAGTCCTGGGATATAGTCTGGTAGCCCGGTTGAGAAGAACAGAATGACAGCTTGAGAGACAGTTTGGATAAGAAGAGAAAGTGTAGAAGAAATGCTGAAAGATGGTGGTGAAACAAGGGATAAATGCAAGAAAAGGAAGACGTTTTGAGAGAACAGTTTGGAGCATGAGGAAAATCCAAGGTGGAAATGGGTCGTCAGTGAGATCCACAGCACATCACAGCTCCAGTGGCTGCATATTTCACCAGTCCAGGATTACCATCCCTCACACAGAGCCACTTAAAACCTGCTACAAATCCTGAAAGCAGGGCTAAACACTGTTTACTGTGACTACAATGTTAATGCCCACAAAACATCCGAAGCCCCGCCAAGCACTAATCTTTGTGTCTCAATACCTTATTCTGTGTCATGCTTCTCTGTATCCTGTTCTTGTTCCAAGCATATGATTTTTCTCCATTTGCTTGAAATGAAAATTAATTTTCATCTTGAGAAGGCATTAACTTTAAACAAATTCTTATTTAGTTTTGCGTAACAATGGCTGCGGTAGTGTGGGCTGCCATGTTGGCAGCAATGCTGACGTCTTTACGATTATTCATTGTGATACGGCCTCCACAGCTGCGATTATGCAATACTTCATTATTTTTAAGCAGCAGTTGCACCGTCTGTTCACAGTGCTGGCTGGAGAGGTGTGAGTTTGCTTTTTAGCGGCAGTTGAAGTAGTGTTGTTAGTACGGCGTATGGTGGTCCCATGAGGACCAGCACCACAGCAGCGGTGGTAGGAATAGGCAATGTAATTCTGCTTGCTAGGTCTCGTTGTAACTAAGACGGATTGTCACTGGTACCTGTGATGCGGCAACTGGCCTTGTGTCTCCGTTTTTCCATTCCTTACTGTTCATTTCTTTGCATTGCTTGGCTTATGTGCCTACATGCATTAGATGTGGCTTGACAGAGCCTAATTGTGGAAGAAGAGTCTGCATTCCCAGACAGTTGATGAACTATGGATGGGTACAGGAGGTCAGAGAGCCAGAGAAGAGATGGAGTGAGGGAACCAGGATGAGGATGAAAGTGTGAGTGGAACATGGAGATGCAAGCTCATGGCAGGTGGGGTGAGAGAGGTAAAAAGAAAAGTGTTCTGAAATGGTGGAGTTGAGGGATGGTATGTAGTTAAGAACAAGAGAGTGGAAGGAAGATATGGAGAGCGAAAAAGGTATCAGCTGAGTGGAATTAACTCTAGAAAACAAGGAAATGGAGATAGGAAAATATAAGGATGTTGCACTGAGAAGAAAGCCTGGAAATGTACTGAAACGCATACAGAGGTCAGAAATACAAAAGTTGCACGCATAAATATGGACTTAAGAGAACAACATAAAAAGCAATTACAAGGATACAAGATATATATTGAGATATTTTACATGCCTTCATTTCAGAATGTATATATCTTTGTGTATCTTGATGTATGCTTGTGTGTTGAAACTACTGTCTTTTTATAAACGCACACCTCATATGGACTTGAACTGTTTATTAGTCACAGCTAGACAGTTTACATCTGTTGGTATCACTTATGAGGTTTGCTTTGTGAGTAAAAATTTTTTTTAACAAATATTATTTGCTTGGTGTATTAATATATTTGAAAATCTGTTTAAGGCTAAACAATGATAGGCTGTAGGGAAGTTACATTCACATTTGGCTTATGTGTATGGAGCAGTTACTTGGTTCTGACACCAGGGTACAATAAGATGGATGGGTGTGTGTAGGGCTGAGCATATCTTGCATTATGTTCCTTCCCCTTGATGGCATCCTGTTCACTAAGTCAAGGCAGTTTCAGCTTCTTTTGTCTCGTAACTAATGAAACACAAAAAGGAATACAAACTTGACCTCTTTGTAGGCTGAAGGGTTGGAGATCTGTTGCTTCCTCATTGGTTTATGCATTTCTGCCATTGTTTGTTATCAGCAAAGTTTGTGGGATTCAGTTGAAGATTATCATGGCCCATTTAGTGCTACTTTAATTGTGCTGATGGTATCGACGATAGATACTCCGGTGCTTTTGGGATTTCAGCCCTCTGACCTTCAGTGTCCTGCCTCTCCTCTCCTCTTGTTTGCTTTAGAACCTCTACCCACTTTTTCCATCTCCCAGAAAATATCAGGATCCCAGGTCAAGCAACTGTGTGAACCGGCAGCCCCTGGCACATTCTATGCTACCTTGGCATTGCTCTAGTGAGCCCTTTTCTGCTAGAATATGTTGAGTCTGCTGCAGTCATCTTTACTCTTAGCCTACTTGTGGCTTCAATAAGCTGCTGTGACCTCCTAAGCTGCTTAGTGGCGTTGGAATTCCTCACCCCTCCACCGCCCCAGCCTGCGGCCCTCAGCATTGCCTCAAAGTACTATCTACCAACACATTTCTCACCTTGACTGTAATTGACCTCAGGTGTGGTACGTGTCTCTGCCTCTCCTGCTTAAACCACCCTCACCATCCCTTGTATCTTGCAGCACCAAATGGTTCATATGACTATCCTGAAAGGTCAGGTGTAAACCTGAACTGAGCAATCCATTCTAATACAGGCTTTTTAAACAAAGGTGACAGGGAGTTTGCTGTGAATTCCTGATGGAGGCGTTGCATGCAGACTGACTACCGTAGAAACAATAGCCCACATTCAGTCAGGTTTGACTGCAGGATCCTTCTGTACCCACGTAGCCTTTCTTGAATTATTGTTTCTCATCTGACAAAGCTAAAAGTGGAATGGAACTTGAGCGTTGTTCTATGTAATGTGCTGATAGTCATCCCTATCGACATAGGTTCTGCGTAAAGATCACCTAACACAAGGGATCTTTAACGGATCTAAAGCAAAATCACCAGAAGGTGGACTACATGTGTCCAGATATAAATTGTGAAATAGCAAAAACACCACCAGAAAAAAGGATCCATATACATAAAGCAAACTCAGGATCTAGTTTAGATCAGCAGGACTTGGTTATTGGGGCCCTGATTAGTGAGTGGAAATATGTTTAGTTGTATTAATAAATAAATGTACAGTTCTATAAAGGGTTCTAGTGTATCATTGTAAAATACATGTACTGCTCAGGAGTAAAGCGGGGATCAAATGACAATAGTAACTGTAACTGAAAGCATTCCAGACTCAGAGGCTTGATTCCTGGAGAAGATAGAGCAGCACAGGACTCTTCTTGTCAGACAGGAAGGTTAGGTAATCTGATAGCAGCGATCTCCCTACGCAGTAATCGTTTGTTGTTTGGCGTCGCTGGCAACAAACAGGCATGTAAGCCTTCTGGATGGTCACCTTGAACACCTTCTGTCCACTTCTTGGTGGTCCCTTCTAGTGTCTTTGTTGACTGGAAATTAAGTTTGATCTTTAACACCCACAGTCCACTATTGAGGTTGCAGCTCTAACTTGCTGGCTGACTACTGCAGTTATCGCAGTATCTGATCAAGGCGGAAATCACAGAAATGCAACTCTTTAAGCAGTTTTGGGTCAAGATGCAGTTGAATGCTGAATTTCTCCTTTTTTGTTCCTTCTGCAGGGAAGAATTTCTTTGGATCCATGCCTTTCATTCTATGAGATTCATTTAGAATCTTACTTTCTTTTTTTTGTGTTGTTCATGTTCCCAAGCAAATGTTTATCTTGTCTATATTGTGCATTTGTTTTATCCAGTCTTTTTTCTCAGAAAAAGATTTTATCTTACATTTCCCCCCCATTTCTTTTCCTCTTTGTGTGATGTTGTGAATGAACAATCTCAGTCGTTTGGTCAGCACGTACCTATTGAGTCATGAAAGATCATGTTTTTTTTTTCCTTTTATCTGATGCACATCTTTAGCTTGTTCACTTTTTTTTTTAGTCACTTACTTTCCTGAAATCCTTCTGGAAGTTGAGGGGCACAGTGACTACTCCCACATAGAGACTATATCAGTTTAACTCTCTTTGTTTTAGAAAAGGATTGTTAGATAACAGTAAGTAAGATAACAGAAGAAGTCATACTTCTTAAGGATAATGGGAGGACAAGAGGAAGTGTGATTTGAATGAACACAATAAGAAATTGCTGTGGTTAGATCTTCAGCTACTGTGTGGTTTCTTTGCGCAAACAGATTCATGGCCACTGAGACAGCATACTCAGGTCACAAGCAAATTGTTGGACCTGCACAGATGATTTAGACCTACACATCTGGGGAACTATGTTAAATTTATTTATTTATTTATTTATTTATTTATTTATTTATTTGAAAAAGTGTGTGGTAGAAGGATGTTGAGAAAGGGAGTTGGAATGAAATGGGGTGGCATGACTTTGGGCAGTAGGCTGTTTGTATTGACCTTGATGGTGTGAAGGACAGGACATGGCTGTTAATGAATGTGTATTGTCTGTCCTTTTATGATAGACTCCATGGTATTTTGCCAAAAATACGTGATGTTACAATGCTTGGCCACCACATGATTGTCACTTCATGTACACCGGGTCCTGTTGTTACATAGATTGGTACTAGTGTGAGTGTGATTGTTTTTTTTTTTTTTGTTTTTTTTTAATTGAGATGCGGGTGTGGTTTTCAAATTTTAAAGACTTGGTATGGATGGTAAGCGGTAGAACCGGCCCCAGTGTTATTGGGAAGTGCAGACACACTAATGCAAAATTTACAAAAAGATTATTTCTTTTGTGTTTCCATTTGGCTTCTTTAAATTTGCAAATCAAAGTTTTAACTGAACTGCATACATGCAGAGACTACCAGCCCCAGCTGTGAGACGCTTGGTCTTGGAAGGGGCCATCTAGCCCGGGGCAAAGCAAAGGATGGCTTGTGCCACAGATGTGAGACAACTTGCTTAGTGTTTGCTCCGGCTCTAGAATGCCGTTACCCTGGTACGGGATGGATGTTCAAGGAATGATATTATGATCCATATGCCGGAGGCAACCAACCGATGCCGGGTGGATGTAGGTAAAACCAACAACCTCAGTGAACCTGATTCTGAAAGGAGTACCGCTGAGAAAGAGCATGGATTTCTCTCTAGAGACAGTGGACATTTTTGTTCTTGTTTGATTAGTAGACACTTGCCAATGAATTCAATAGTTTTTACCAATGTAAGTAGCTCTGTAAGTTTACTTTTGGACTACAGAGGAAGTATTTTGCTCCAGGTTATTTTAACAAAACCTCTTCACAACTGTAGAATATTGAGCTGAAGGTTGTTGCTTCGTATCCTATGTCACAGTGATACGTGTGCATGTTCTCTCCTATGCCAATGTGAGACTGGGGGTCTTACTGCTGCTGCATGTCGTGCCGAACTGACAGTGTGTGTTGTGGACGTTTCCCAGATTTGGCTCAGTCCACTTGGCATCAGTCACGCATAGTGCAGCATAGGGGCAGATCCAGTCCAGACTGTGAAACAAATGACATCCTGTGTTCTGTAGGCTTAGTTACAGTGAATATCAGAGAACAGACACTGTGGTCTGTGGTCGCCTTGGGGGGTGGGGTGGGGGTGCTAAGGCAAGAGCTTGGCAAAACATTTGGCGAAACCTGGCGTGCGCTGTGGTGTGAGGCTGCGGCAGCCACACCCAGATACTGAAAGCAGTTCTGTGGTTATTGCAGAAGCTTGGTTGCAAGTGGGAAGTGGTATTGTTCACTAAAGAAGGGTCTCTTCATATTTTTAGTACATATGTTGAACAAACCGCACGTCATAAAAATAAACACTCTCCCCATATTTTAAATAGGAGAAAGAAGATTGAAAAAATAGAAGAAAGCGTCTGCAAACCACTTGCTGCTACCCCTGGGGCTGGTTGCCGAGGTAACCGGGCATTACCTCTAATTGACACTGCTGTGGGTTCAGGTGTCTTTAACTGCATTGTTTGTGTTTTTTCCTCTCAGCTAGCAATGAGTCAGGTCTTTGGCAGTTCTCCTCTACCATGAAGCCCTTAATTTGGCAGTGCCCATAGCTGGTGTCTTTCAGCCAAAAGAGAAAGAAAAGAAGAAATGTGTTTCAGGGATCTGTCTCACTATGCAGCGTTCTGCTTGACACAGCAGCGTCTGTGTCAGACAAAAAGGGAAAGTGGCTGGCTGCTTCTTGTTGCATTGCAGATCTGCAGTGACTGGTCTGTAGGAAGAGGCTGGGCCACTTCTGAGGACTGTAGATGGACAATCGGCCCGTTTTTAAGTAGTTGTCAGGAGCAGCTGTTGACCTTGTACTCTCATTATTATAAACAGCCACTCGTTTTAGTGGCCCATGCCACGAGTTTCATATATTTTGGCATCTCATATCAGAAAGCTTTTAAAGTGCCATCTCAGCTCATTTTATTAGCTCAGCAAGTGGGCCTTCTCTGCAGAGTGAGCCCGAGTTGGCACTTTGTGGCCAAGTGGAGTGTGTCTGTTGTGTTTCTCTTCACAATCCAGGCCTACGTGTTAAAGTGGCTCATAGTCTAGGAAGTGGTCGGTCCACTAAGCATATAAATTTCCGCTTTTTTAATGAAAACATGTGTACACGGGATTTGTGAAATTTCATGCTTCTGAATTTTCAGCATCCGTCACCCACATGCTACACAGATGTTCATTCAGCAATACACACATGATGTGTGCATCCAAGCAAAACATAATTATTCCTGTGTTTATCATGTGATCTAACACACCTGGGCCCATCCGTTTGCTATTTCACAATGAGAATGGATAGTCATTCACACTGTTTATAGGTGCGCGCACACACAGACCACACATGTTTTGTTTTTACCTTGACTCTGAGATTCAGTGCTTGTCATGTCCTGTTTTAATTGCTTTCACAATTCAGCGGTGCATGAACACATTCCAGCTCTTGGTGGGCAAACTTTGGTTCATTTATTTAATTGCTTTTGATTTCAAGTGGAGTCTAAACTGCTACAAGTGGCCTTTAAGGGTGTGTGTCTGCATGGGCGCTCACTAAGTGTACTTTTATAGAGCATAAGGGGATTTGAGATTCTAGACCAGAGGTTTTTTTTTTTTTTTTTTTTTTTTTAAACTAAAGTAGATGATGGGCGACTGGGCAGTAGATAGTTTGACACACAGTAATACACGGAGAAATGCTTTATTATGGCAAAACATGGGTAACAGGGCCAAATAGTCCAACTCATAGAAAAGTTTGATGTAATAGTACAACATTTTTGAAAAGAATTGCAAAGCTATTTTTTGTATAGCAGGAGGACAGGAAAAATGGACAGACAGTACAGTAGACAACAAATAGAGCAGCATATGTTGACAGTAGGAAAGTGAGAATAAATGTGCAGCAGCTGAGCTATGTGATTGTGCAAGTGAATTTAAACAGTCCGTGTTAATCACCATTCATAAAGTGTACTGCTTGAGAGTATAACTAGGTTGTAAATCTGGTGGTCTCAGCTTTCCTGCTGCAGTAGCTCCTACTAGATCCAAATGAAAAAGAGTATTTGTAACCAGGTTGTCTACGTTATGTGTTGTTGTCCAGCCTTTGCTGGAGCACAGGTTAGTATGCAGAACCAATGAAATGCTTGTGAATACACTTGGGCTATGCTTGTATGGGACAAATTGGAATGCAGAATGAAAGCAAAGCAACCCATAAGTGTCTTAAATCTCTAGGAATTGCTGCAGAAGAGCTGGGAAGACATGACAACTCATTTCCTGCTCACACTTGTTAACAGAATGACCATTGTGGGGGAAAAAAAATTGTTTCCAACAAGTAGACTTAGACCTTCTACTGGTTTTGCATGCTGGTCAATGGATAGTGGCGAAATCCTGTAACTCTGTATGATTTATCACTAATATTCTTCTTCTGCGGAGAAGTGTGGGTGCATGTATCTTGCTGTGCATTGCGGAACTGTGACAGAAGGCGTACCAGAAGTGCCGGATAAATTTACTCAAGCATTTGAGGTTAAATATTTTTCCGAGGGTATGACAGCGGGGCCCCTCCTGGGATTTGAACAAATACTGCTTGGTGCTCTGTCTTTGTGCTGGTCTCTCAACGTGAAACCAAGCAGGGCTTTTTTGTCCAGCTCCCCTGTGGTCTTCAGTAAATGGCTGTCCCCCCAACACTATTGCTGAGTCTGCATCAGTTTGTACTTTCCTACACTGTGCAACACAAACTTGCAACTGTGCAAGGTGAAACCAGATCAGTACAGCTCTTCACCTTTCTCGTAGGGTCAGAAGTAGGTCTGGCTCTATGGAAATGGTAACTGTAGTTGTGATTCAGGGCCCTGCCCCAGCAAACTGCTACTAGCAACACCTGTGCTCTCCAGCTTGTTGACCAATTAATTCAACAAGGCAGCAGGTTCATGTTAAAATAGGCATTAACACCAAGGTTCAAACTATTGTCTGAACTGTTGTGGGATGACAGAAGAGCATTGTATTCCTTTCACACCATGGCTATGACATGCAAAGTTTTTCTCCAAAATCCAGAATACAGCAGTCACCTGGAGGCTTCTCAAGGGTGCAAGTTTTATATTACTTTTTGAAATATGGATATGGCTTCTTACATAAAGCTAATATTGTCAGTTCTCTCTGAGTACAGCCCTTAACAATAAGTGACAGTGAAGAATTGGGGAGTGCTACTACTGAAACATTTTGTATTTATCTACACTAACTCAGTCATTTACCTACATTTTTCATTTCTGGAGTAATTCAGAAGGTTTGTATGTTCATCTATCCATTCTGCACCAGTAGCTGCTTGTCCAGTGCAGTGTTGCTGTGGTCTAGAGTCAATGTAGTAAAAATTAGGGCACAAGGTAGGGCACACCCTGATGGGACCACCAGTTCATTGCAGAGTTTTCCTGTAACTATCAGGAGTGTTAATCCACTTACTGAGAACTGCTTTTGTTCACGTGATCTTCGGTTAGAAAAGTTTGATCAGTAAATCAGGAAACATGCCTTTCCAACTCTTCTGCAACAATTCCCAGAGATGTGGGACACCTATATGTTGCTTTCTTTTAACTCTTCTGCCCACTCACCCATGAGTACTCAAACTTTTGACTAGCGTTGTGCTTTTCACTTTCGTCTTCCCGCAGTAATAAACATAACCTTGCTCAGTATAATTCTTCTTTGTTGTTTAATACACTATATAGTTAAAGAAATAACATACAGCCTTAGGGCACTTTTTAATACTGAAAGGATGCAGTAAGGTCAGTAAAAAGTTATTCCTGGGGTAATGTGTCACAAACAAGCTGCAAGGGTGGGTGTGTGTGTGGGGGGGGGGGGCAGTGCTCTGGACCAATAGCTGTCATCAGCATGTTCCTCGCTGAATTAAATTTAGCTTCATTATCAGAGAAGCACTCTGCCTACAGCGTCCCCCTTCTGGAGTCTTGTTAGAGTGCTACATTCCAAGCTATGCATCGAACTGAAAACCCACACACCACTTTCTTGTAGTCTCTGTCATTCTGACTGTGACTCTGTGGAATATCTTCTGTTCATGCACTCCTCATCCCTTCAGCCCTCCCCCACTCCCTCTGTTCTGTGTCACATGGCTGAAACTGGCAGTTCACAGACAGGAAGAGGAAATGCCCTTACTGTGATGCCTGTCCACTCAGTCCAGGTTCCACCTCAAAACAGCCATGTTACAGGATCCCAGCTTGATCTGTTTTTAAATAGCATGGTTTCTAGCAGCAACATAGTCTCTTAGTTTTCAAATCCATGTCTTTTTATGGACTAAGTTAGGAATCATCAGAGTAACTTGAGTATAGCAAGTTTCTTGAGGAGTAAAGCCAAACTGAGCAAATCATTTTGCTGGACATCATTTGCTTCTTTTGTGCTTCAGTTGATGCTTGACCTTAGCTGTATAATGTGTATTTCAGAAATGTTCAGAGCATTAACAGATAGAGCTCTGTAGGTCACTGGCAGAGTTCAGGCGTCGTGTAAGCCCTCACCTTTGACCCCTGTAGTGTAGTGCTTATGTAACAACCTTAAATATTGCTAATACATGGGCAGTCCCATATAAGTGAACACTGAAAGTGCCTGTTTAATCTGTTGAGTTGGTAATCCACAGGGGAGCTAGCCATCCCGTCAGGATTAGATCCTGATCGTGGACCATGACACGTCTGTCTCCCAGAAAGGGGCTCCTGTCTGCCAAACCCCCACCCCCCAGCCGCCCTACCGTGTCCTTGGCTCTGCGCTAATGGAGCATAGCTCTCAAGAGATCAAGGACAAGGAGGGTGAGAGAGGACCTAAAGGATGGGTAGTGGGAGAGTTTGGATCTCAGAGACACATTAGCGCTGAAATGGTGAGCAAGAGGCACAAGCACTTCAGGCAGAATAAAGTGGGTTTGGTGTTCCTGGCTTCTGCTGTCAACATCGTCATCTTCAACATCACTTGTTATGGGGTTTTTCTTTTAGCAATTTAAGCGGTAGAATGTATGTTCTCTTTCAGGAAAAAGTGGATTTTTATTTTCATCATTTATATTAGGACAAGTGTGCTTCTTGTCTGAACTGCTGTGGTTCTCTTAGTGTTGCTGCCTAATTAGCACAGCATGGACACTGAAAATTAGTGGACTCTAGTAGCGTTTTAGATAGTGTTTCAGTAATTGTGAATTTTGTTGGAAGCTGTTATATTGTTCTACATTAGGAATATATTAAGACACTCCTGTCTTCTTCTGCATTTCCCTGGAGTCCTATGGCTCCTGCAGGGCCTCAGGAGGTATAAAAGGAGTCCCAGAGGTTATCGGAACAGTTGCCGATATCGAATCATTTAGCCCTACAGCCTTGCAGTTTAGGAAGGTGTTTTCAATGTTTTGTCTCCACTGATCTCTCCAGGCCTGTATCACCTTTCATATCCAACTACACGGGCCTTCTGGTAAAACTCATGTTTCAACCATCTTGGTCACACCTGCCTTAATCCTACACCTGTCTTTCCCTATGTTCACTCCAACTAGGCTGTAGGATACAAGGAAAAAACTTCTGACTATATTTGCTTAATCCAAAGATCATTAATAATGGGTTGTCAGAAGCTGGGTTGTGGTGGTGCAGAGCCTAATCCAGATACATAAGGTATAAGGCAGGATACATAGTGGGCAAGATACCAGTCCACACAAGGTAGTCACATACCCATTCACTCCCATTTATGCATTACAGAGTGATTTAGAGTAATCTGTTCTCCTGAAATATATGAAGTGAATCTTTGGACTGTGGAAGGAAACCAGAGCACCTAGAGGAACTTCATGTGAATGTGGGTAGAATGTCCACTTGTAAACTCAGGACTGACTGAGCTGGATTCACACCCATGTCTGAATCCACAACCCATGAGCTGTGAGACATCAGCACAACCTGCTGTGCTGCCCTGCTTCATGCAGGCCCTTTATTTGAGGTATTTGTCAAGGATTGTTAAAGCAGTTATTGAACTTGGTAATTGCTGTGACTAAAATCCTCAGCTGTATTTGTTTTCTAGCTGACTGGTGTTTTTGTCAGTCATATTCATAAGTGTTTTGTTAATAACTGCAGGGTTACAAGAGTAGAATATATGGTTGTATAAATCAGAATTATGTCTCTTAATGATGGTGAGTCATTTGGTTTGAATGACACAGTGACTTAAAATAGCTTGCTTTATTGAAGAAATGACTTGATTGCCAAATCTAAGACGACCCATGCGACTTTATGTAATACGATAAATGTAGGCTGAGATGTGCAATGTCTCTTACTTGTGCAATTTGGCTGATGCGGTTGGACTTGCTCTACCCACCCATTGATGAAGTATTTTGAGATTGTAAGAAAGTTGTGGCTAGGCTATAAGACTGCAGAAATTGTTCCGGATTATGAGTAACATTAAAACTTGTGTCTTCACAAGATCCCTGGAACTACTGTGCTTTGTCATTCCAAGTTATCAATACTTGATAATTTTGTGTTATTTATTATAATTCAGAATCCAGCAGAATTTACAATGTCTACGTTACATAGTTTTTTGACGTCTGCTAAAAGCAGATGACCCACATCATTTTGGGATGGTCAAATACAAGTACGCTACTCTACTAATATGCACACTTTGAATGACCCTGTGCTTGTACTGTTAGTAATGGTGGTGTGGGGGGGAGTAATAAGCGTCATGCTTCAGTTTTATTTTCCTTGTCATAAGTGGGTATTACAGTATTACAGCATGATATCCAGACCTGGACTGTAAATACAAGGTACCGGTACACTACTAGAGAGGTGCCCCCAATTTTTTTTTTTTTTTTTATATTTAACCCTGTCATCTGAATGATGCAAAACATTTCCTCTTTTAAAATGCCTGCTGATATTCGAAAGCTGAAAAATTGGTCTAACCATCATTCTGACTATGCGGACTTGTACAGCTATGGTAATCCATCAGGTTAAAAGAGGATTTCAAACCTTGCCCCTCACAGGTGGGCCTGCTGTGTGCCTCTTCAATGGGAAGTGCTTATTGATCTATGTGCTAATTGCATAGAGAAAGACAGTGATGTGGAGACAGCCTAGCAGGCAACCAGGTATGAATAAACCATGATTGCTCCGTTCCAAATATCTCCCCTGTATTGTGGAGCAAATTCATATATATCAGTTCAAATACCTTTTTATCCTTAGAAACGGGGTATTTTTTCTTGTATAAATTATTTGCAAATTACTTTTGTAAAAAAAAAAAAAAAAAACAGTCTTTTATACAGATATTGATAATTTTCTCTACTGCCTTTTCAAAATGTATTGTTTTTTAATGAAAACGTTGGGCAGCAGTGTCCTTTGTTTGCCTTCAGCCTGTGCTGAAAGTACAAATGCTTATCATCACCAGTCTTCTCTCATCTGTGACTGTCATCAGGGTTAGACCTTGTATTTGGCTCCTTCCAAAATGTAGTTACCTTTTCATCCAGTGAGATCCATATCTGTTTTCTTCTTGGCAAATGGAAGTGTTGGTCTAGCTATGTGCAGAACTAGTCTACATCTCACAGTGAATAATGATCAGATTAAACCAGTAAAGTACTGTATGCTGACACAGAGCTTTAAAAACCTTCCTAAGATCTATTCATTGTTAGCAATGGTGAGATGTGGGTATGGCAAACAACTGAGTAACAGGCAAGTGGTAGAGGTCCTTAATTGTAGCTTCTGCAGGTCATAGGCAGCAGGATTTTATAATCTGTTTGTACCTGTTCTTAACTGTAGGGTCTAAAGAAAAAAATCAATGCTTTCTTCCAAATGTTGGTTATTTTTCATTTCTTTATTATTATTAATCTAGATTTCACTCTGCACTCCCTAGATCTGTGACTGTTACTGTATTATTTTGTTTGAAGTATTTTAATTCTGAAGAGGTGGTTGCGAAGGCTTTTTGTTCTGCGTGTACACATGTGTTGTGCCCTATCTGGACCGAATGATGTGGAATTGACCGGTCTTTGCTGTCAAGGAAATGTTTTGATGTTAATGTATACTCATTTGCATGTGTGATTAGCTGTGCTACATTGGCTAACACAAATGGCCCTTGTTTTCCTTCCTGGCCGTGGAGAGGCCTCCTGAAAACATGTTTCAGACTCCATGGAAAGTAGCCAAATACTAGCATTGCACATTTTAAAAGAGAGATGGGTTTCCCTTGTCACCTAATTAATCTGTTTATAACCGGAAGAACCTTCACCTTCGTGATTGCGTATATATACTTGCATTTTCGGATCGCTGCCTTATTATATGTCTTACAAAATATTAAAAGCTTTAGAAATTTTTTTTTTTTTTTTTTGCCTATAGTGCAGTTTGTCATTTTTATGGCCTTTTTTATTGTGAGGAACATTATAAATTAATATTTTTCTCCCAACAACTAGCTGGTTTAATTTGACAGTCCATCTGTTTTTTTTTATTTATGCAAACTTTCCATGAATAATGATTAGTTCACTGTTTTGATTTTTGTATTTGTAAGCTGTTTCTTACAAAGAGTATTCTTATTTTTCACCAGCCCTTGAAATTTTGCTGTGTCATCTGCTATGTCATTTTCTGAAACTATCATTTTTTTTTGTTTTTCCCTCCAGGCTGCTCAACACTGAAACTCTCTTCTGCTGGTTCTGCATCACGACATAGCTGGAAAGAAGAGATGGGTCAGTGGAGCTACTGCCCATTTGCCTAATCCATACACAAACCCCTTTCCCGCCTACCCTTCCCTAACTCCTTTTCCACTTCCCTCCTTTCCTTACCTACTCTGATCTTCCCTCTTATATCGCTTTCACTTTTTGAGACAACAATCAAGGTCCTATAAGAAGACAAAACAAACATTTAAATAGCAGGGGAAAAAAATCAAATCTTCTTGAGAGCTGAAAACAATTGTATGGAAACGTTCCCCATTTGTCACCTCTGCCAAGAATCTGGGCACTGCAGGATGAATGTCTGTATGCGATGATGATGGCAAAGAAACAAGATGCCCGGGTGCCTACCTACAACCTGGTTGTGGTTGGTTTGTCGGGGACTGAGAAAGAGAAGGGGCAATGCGGAGTAGGCAAGTCCTGCCTATGCAACCGATTTGTCCGCCCCAGTGCTGATGATTTTTACCTGGACCACACATCAGTGCTTAGCACCAGCGATTTCGGTGGCCGGGTGGTGAACAATGACCACTTCCTGTACTGGGGGGAAGTGAGCCGGGCACTTGAGGAAGGGCCTGAATGCCGTATGCATGTGGTGGAACAAACAGAGTTCATCGATGACCAGACCTTCCAGCCACACCGTAGTACTGCCCTTCAACCCTACATCAAAAGGGCTGCATCTACTAAGCTGGCCTCAGCTGAGAAGCTCATGTACTTTTGTACAGATCAGCTTGGGCTGGAGCAGGACTTTGAGCAGAAGCAGATGCCTGAGGGTAAACTAATGGTGGATGGTTTTCTGCTTTGTGTGGATGTGAGCAGGGGAATGAATCGCAACTTTGATGACCAGATGAAGTTTGTCACCAACCTCTACAATCAGTTGGCTAAGACGAAGAAACCAGTAGTGCTGGTTCTCACTAAGTGTGATGAAGGGGTGGAACGCTACATCAAAGATTCACACACCTTTGCTCTGACTAAGAAGAACTTGCAAGTGGTCGAGACTTCAGCTCGTTCCAATGTCAATGTGGACCTTGCCTTCCTAACCTTAGTTCAGCTGATTGACAAGAGCCGGGGAAAACCCAAAATTATACCCTACTTCGAGGCACTCAAGCAACAAAGCCAACAGATTGCCTCGGCAAAAGATCGATATGAATGGCTGGTTAGCCGCATTGTGAAGGACTATAAAGAGACCTGGCCTAACATTAGTTGTCGCATGCAGTCATCTTCTGAATATAAAGAGTATGTCTTCCTGGAAGGCACACTTAAGGCCAAAAAGCTGTTTCAGCAACATGTGTATCGCCTCAAACAGGAGCATATAGAAAGGCGGCGCAAGATGTATCTCAGTACCTTACCGCAGGCTCTTGTATCCCTTGTACCTGACCTAGATGAGATTGACCGATTGAGCTGGTCTGGTGTTCAGAAGGTCCTTGAAACAAAACGGGAGTTTAATCACTGGTTTGTGGTGTTGGATGACACTCCCTGGGATGCCACAGACCATATTGACAACATGGAAGATGAACGAATTCCACAGGATCTGTTAGAAACACCTGAAGCAGAGGCTATCTTTGAAAGTCACTTAGAACACTTACGCAATGAGCGCAAGCGAGCAGAAATGCGGTGGGATTTCAAGGAGAAGCTGAAAACCTCACCGTTTGTCACACCGGGAAGGCCCTGGGAGGAAGCCCGCAGTTTCATCATGAATGAAGAGTTCTATCAGTGGTTGGAAGAGGCTGAGTACCTTGATATTTACAACAAGCACCAGAAGGAGATCATTGACCGTGCTAAAGAGGACTTCCAGGAACTCTTGTTGGAATACTCTGAATTATTTTATGAGTTGGAGGTAGATGCCAAGCCCAGCAAAGAGAAGATGGGTGCAATTCAGGAAGTCCTAGGAGAAGAACAGAGATTCAAAGCTTTGCAGAAGCTCCAAGCAGAGAGGGATGCGCTGGTGCTCAAACACATCCATTTTGTTTACCATCCCACAAAAGAAACCTGTCCCAACAGTCCAAACTGTGTGGACAGCAAAATTGAACAGCTTCTAGCCTCTCGGTTCCCTACACGTTACCCATTTTTTGATGCTAACCAGAAGTCACAATTTGGTGACAGGATCAATTTGGTCATCCTGGGCAAAGATGGTCTAGCCAGGGAGTTAGCTAATGAGATTCGAGCACTGTGCACAAATGACGATCGGTACGTTTTGGATGGAAAAATGTATGAACTGGCATTGCGGCCTATTGAGGGCAACGTGCGGTTGCCGGTGAATTCATTCCATACGCCAACGTTTTCTCCACATGGCTGCCTTTGTCTCTACAACTCCAAGGAGTCCCTGTCATACATTGTAGAGAGTATTGAGAAGATTCGTGAATCAACATTGGGCCGTAAAGAGAACCACCTAGCCCAACTCCCTATGTCACTTCTCTTAATCACCAAAAGGGGTGTGGGCTCGGTAACAGACATTGGGGGGGAAACAACACACAGCCTAATTGCACAGGGGCAACAAGTAGCCAACAAACTGCAATGTGGTTTTTTAGAACCAGCATCTGCAGGTATTGGCTATGGGCGCAATGTAAATGAGAAACAAATCAACCAGGTTCTTAAAAACCTGCTTGAGTCTCGGAAGAATACTAGCTTTGGTAGTAGCTCTCCACCCTTACAACTTCCGTCTTCAAGCTTTAGAGACTCCCAGCAGCAACAAAACCCTGAAGGGGACCTTCGAGTTGTCATGTGTCTGATGTGTGGTGATCCCTACGACCTGGACCAACTCCTCTCCCCATTTCTGCTGCCACAGCACTGCAGACCAACTTCCAGCCCATCTAGCGGTACATCAGTTCTTCTAGACCTGATGGTTGGTAATCAGCGCCAGTGCATTGAGCTCTCTCTCCTGTCCTACCACTCATCATTTTCTTTGCGTAAAACAAGACTAGTGCATGGCTACATTGCGGTCTACTCAGCGTGTCGTAAAGCTTCCCTTGAAACACTATGCGCCTTCCTATGTGAAGTGCAGGACATCATCCCAGTGCAGTTGCTAGCTGTAGGGGAGAGCCAGGCAGAACTTACAGAGTGTGAAGCTGCCCAGGAGCAAGTTCTCCAGGGGCAGGAGCTGGCACATGAGATAGAGGCTCGGTTCAACAGCATAGTGTGCGGGCCTGGTGGGGTGGTTGGTGGCCTTCACCGGATAGATCTCTTCCAGCTATTCTTCAAGGAAGTTGTGGACAAACGAAATATTGTGGAGGCCACACACATGTACGACAATGTTGCAGAAGCTTGCAGTGCTAACGAAAGTATTCAATCACCCCGCTGCAGTTCTCCCAGTCCTGTTACTACCTTAGTAGACTCAGAAGATGATGTGGATCCCTCACCTCCGTATCCTTCTCTGCGGGATGATGGCACTCTCACTTCCCATGGTGGAAGCTTTAAGATGTCTGATTTGGAGACTAGTGATACCTTTTCTGTCATCTCTGAGATCAGCACCTTTGAGAACAAGCTAAATAACAAAGTACCACCTCAGGTGAGACCCAAACCTACACTTCGCAAAGTCAGCCTGGGTCCCTACATGGATTCAGGGGTCAATCGTCGTTCGCTACCCCCTGCGGTTACATGGGCACCAGGTGGGGATGGTGGCTATGACCCTTCAGACTATGCTGAGCCGATGGATGCTGTGGCTAAGCCCCGCCCTACAGAGGAGAACATCTATTCTGTGCCACATGACAGCACACAGGGCAAGATTATCACCATCAGGAATGCCAACAAGATGCACTCTAACGGAGGTGGCAATGGCTCAGACAGTGAGGCAGACAGTAGCTCCCTGGAGCGTAGACGCAAGCTATCAGCCTTAGGGGTAAAGCCCCAACTCTACCGTGACCGCTCCAAGCGCCTCGGTAAATTCAGCAGCTTCCGCACCAGCTTTTCCATCTGCAGCGATGATGAGTTTGGAGGTCCTCCAAAGGCCAAGGAGGATGAGGTGGGTGCCCTCAAAGGAGACAACTCCTTGAATGAGGAAGGCGAGGACTCCAAGAGGAGGAACATTCTAAAGAGTCTGCGCAGAACTGGGAAGGTACGTTAATGTCTATGTTACATCGCTTGAAAACATTTACTATATAGATGTATTAACTGTGTTATAATAGCAGTAATTATTAATTATAAGGAAACTGTTTTTCTACAGTCTGAAAATAGTAATCTTTATTGTCTATAATGTGTGTGTTGTGTGTATTGGCTGCAGTTAAAAGTGACTGTGAGGATCAGGATAATTATAGTAACACCTTCTTGCCTAGCTACTTGGCTCATTGTAATATTTACATCTAAATGAATGTTGCTTTACACAAACATGTAAAATTTTACATTGTACCCAACATTTTTGAATAGTTTACACAGATTTTAAGAGAAGCGATTCAATGTGATCGTGTCAAGTAATTTACTAAGAGTTCATGTTTGAATGTCATTAAAAAAATTTCCTTTACATCTAACACAGTGTGACTGCTAGAAACCTCTACTTTTTTGCTTTTGTCTTTCATATTTTTTATTATTTCTGTTGTTCTCCCCATTTTATGCTGGGGATTGTCCATTGTAATTTAACTCTTCTTTATGCTGAGGGAAAATGTTCAATTTTTTTTGCTGTGGGAAGAACTTTTAAATATGATTTAATGTATTTGTTTGGGTTAGCCTGGGCCTTGTGTGGGGGTCACGTTTAGTTTTCCTGTGAAATGGACACTGCTCTTATCCACCTCTGACTTTTGACGTGCAAGCTCACACCATGTTCGTTTTTTGATTGGAGAAAAAATAGGGTCCATACTGAAAAGCCTTATGAGGCTGGTAGCCAGGAACAAACTGAAAGGCAGTCAAAGTGAAAGTGGATGCTGGCCTCTGCCTCATCTCCTCCTCTCCTGCCTCTCTATCTGCTTTATCCAGGATTAAATCAGAGCTTTGACCTAAACTCTAATCACAAATTGCAAACCTGGTATTGAGGGTAGACAAGTTCTCTCTCTTTTTTTTTTTTTTTTTTTTGTCCTTTTTATTTACTTGCTTCCCAGAGAAGATCTTGTCTAAGCCAACCCCTTAGCCTTTAGAATGTCCAGTTTGGAATTGGTCTTTAATCCAGAGGCCTCTGCCTATGTAACCTGCAGGATCTTAACTGGCCCAGGTTTGATCAGAGTTTTCAGCCAGAATACCTGGCGACAGATTTAACTAACAGAAGGGCCAGTTTTTGTTTGCAGAAGACCGTGTACTGCAGCAGTTACAAGAATGGTTTGGTGATGGGGTTGGAGGAAAAAACTGATTTCCAATATTGCTGGGCTTCTTTCTTTAAGATTACTGTGTGTTTGACCTGGTTTAACTCGGCCCTGCTGGAGCCTCGAAACATTGACGCAGTGCAGCATGCAGAAGTATTCCAAAGTAACCAAAACAATTTCTCCTCTTCATCACCTGGAAGCTGGAGTCCTTGGTTTCCACACCAATTTTGGGATTTTTATTTTTTAATCTGACATGAGTTATAACGGGACCAAGGCACTGCACCAACTCTTTCTTATTCCTAAGAGGCCAGCACTTGATACAAAGGAACACATAAAGGCAGTAAAAACTACACTGAGCAAATGGCCCTTGGGGACTGTAGTGGCCTGTATTCCATACTGCAGGTTTTATAGACTTTCTCCAACCTCATGTGTCTGGAGGAACTAGGAACATCAGCAGATGTTTCTGATAGTGTACTGAATATTGTCAGATTCCCCAAAATTCTTCAGTATAGCTGGCATGTTCTTTGTAAAGTCTGACATAAAGCCTGAATCAGTCTTCTTGCTCGTCTGTCAAGTCAGGTGTTTTGCATGTCTTGCATTGCCTTAAGTTGGTATTCATCTGGTTCAAACATTGCGCCACATAGTAAGAACAGTGGAAAGAACCGAGACAGATTTGTGTTCCTGTTTCCCTACTGTGTGGGGGCGGAAAACAAACCCCTTACAGGAAAATGTGCCCATTATAAAGATGTGTAATGGATTTAGAATTTGGGAAATTGTTCTGTTTTTGTTTTGAGCTTGTTGGCAAGACACCCTGTCTGAAGTTTTGAGTGGAATTTCAGTGTCAAGTTACGAGAGAGAGAGAGAAGTAAAATAAGTGGACACACAGAATGGTAGTCAGGCACATGGAGGTAAGCACGGATTTCCCCACAGAAGTCTATGTGGAGCTCAGCATTATCTGTTTTATACATACACCATAGCACCAAATCAAAGAACAAAGTGCTATATTTTTTTCTCCACCTTTTTGCACTGTTATAAAAACAGCCTTTTCTGTTATACAACGAAATTCTGAGTGGTGTATGGACAGAATAGAAGTAGCAGGGAAGAAAAATATAGAAGGCCAGTATACCAGTTAAAAGATACTGTTTGGACTGGTGAAGAGCAGAGGGTAACCATGATGGTTAATGGTGTGATGGAAGTTTCCCCATCTGTCAGTGAGTTAGAAGTGTATCCAGCTGCCCAGGGCAATCTGCTGTAGAAGATGCTGTGGAAGATCGTGCTGTGGGCCTGGGCAGCGAATATTTGGATTAGGCATGAAGGTGCACTGAAGGCTTTGTTGTTAACATGTCTTTAAACATTTATTAGCTGTTACAGGTGACTTACATTGACTTAATTGAGGATTAAACAAGTTGTAACGTAGAGCATTGTTGGCCCTAAAAATGGAAATTCTCTTGCTCTAAAGAGCAGAATTAAATAGCAAAAAAGCTGAAGAATGATCAATTAAAGAACATCATTAATAGTCTAAGAGCTGTAGGGCATTTAGTGTGCATTAGTAAGAACCTGTTTGTGTGCATGCCTGTTTTCATCTTTGTGTGAATCTGTGTGCTGTGGTTCTGGTTCTCTAGCAGAACATATACAATTATTTCTGTAGCACATACAAAAGTAACTGACCTCATCGTAAGACTAACTGAGGAACCATAGCAATGTCGGCAGTATCAGCATCTCAAATCCTGTGATTCTCATCCAAGCAGAAAACGAGGCCCAAGCCCCGACACTCCATCTCCAAGCCGCTCGAGAGCAATTACTTTGGGGTTCCACTCATCAATGTGGTCTCAGCTGACCGGCCCATTCCACTCTTCATTGAGAAGTGCATCCGCTACATCGAGGCCACAGGTGAGGATTTCCAAATTCTCCATTTTTGCACTCCTCAGTTAGATAAGTATATGTATTTGTTTGAGAGTCACAGATGGAAAATGCTGTTTGGTGTATTTGCATAATGCTCCAGCTAATGTTATAAACTGCGCATTGGAGCAGCCTTCCTCTCATTAATAAACATTTTTCCAGTTGACTATTTGAAATTAACGCATTTGTTTACCCCTGTCACTGTGAAACATGATCTTATGGGAGGAGATTACCCATGCGTAGCTGCTGGCCAAACCAGCGACCATTAAGGAATGGCGTTTATAGGTGCTTCTCGTCCATTATGGTTATTAATGTTTATCCAGCACAAGTGTTCTTGCCCTGTGTGTTCTTTAGCACACTGTGACAGTTAACTATTGCACTATTGCAGTTCTAATTATAGTAATAACTACATGTTCCACCCGTAGAAGCAGAGTGGCTGGCTACTGGACAATAAATGAAGTAGTGTGACCCCAGCCTACTTGTAGGAATGGGCAGGGGTTATCAGATAGGGTCCATTTTAGGATGAGCAGTGAAGCGGGCCAGATTAAGGACAGCCAATGGCAGTCGCACAATAACTGGTTTACATGATGTCTTCCTGTACAAGTATTTTTACGTGTTGGATGCAGATGTCTGGATCAGTGAAATGGAGGAACTTCTGTTGACCTCTAGAGAAATTCTACAACAGACAGATAAAGCTTTGAGGTGTGATAAGTTTGTGACATGAACATTTTGGATTAGTTTAGATGCGATATCTCCAAAGATCACAAGCTGCATTTTGCTGCAAGTAATCAAGTGCACGTTTGCGCTTTGCTACAGCACATTCCCACATTTTCCTGCAGTTACTGCCCCCGTGAAACCAGCTTTCCACTCGAGGATTAGCAACCAGTTTCTTGCAAAGGCTTGGCTTTTCCGCACGCCTTCGCTGTGGAATGTCTGCTTGCGCAATGACCTCTTTGAGACCCCTGTCCAACAGACTAGATCAAATGGCCACCATGTGCCTGAGGGTGGAGGTCAGTCCACATATCAAGGTAAATGTGTTTTGTGCCAAGGGACTCGGAGCCTAGCAGCTGGGCTAAGGTGGTTTGTCATGTGATCAGCTTGTCTCCTGTGCCATTTGGGCATGTCCCGTCAGTCTCTTGGTTGTCTTTCTTGCATTGTTTCTTGTCAGCTATACACCTCTGTCTCTGTGCCAGTTTTTTTTTTTTTTTTTTTTAAATCATCCATTCATCTTTTCAGTTTCTCCTCTCCTCCCTTGTTTCATTCACTCCCCACCTCTATTCAATTCTTACACACACCTCCTGGCCTCTCCTTCTCCTGCACTTTTTCCTTCCCCTTTCTTTTCTGTCCTGTCCCATCCTCCTAGATTCACATAAGGCTTGAGAGACACCAAACCTGCTGCAGTCACTTTCTGCTCACTGGCTCTCTGGTCGAGATCGATATCAGGAACGAGGAAATTAGAGCAGCCTTTTGGGCTCAGTGCTGCTTGTCGTGAGAGGCAGACTGCTGAAACAGCCTCCAGCCAGATCTCGGATAACGCCCGTGAAGGCCAGGATCCAGCTCCAGCAGTGCTCGGCAGCTCCACAGGCTGTGCGCACAGCAGGTTCCAGTGCAAACTCTCACAGGGGGATGTATCCATAAACCATTAGAATCCTGCTTTTAATTTCACAGAATTACTACAATACTGGCATTCTGTGCCTTTTTAAAAATAGCATCACTTATTTGTTGGAATTTCCTGTATGTTCTCTTCATTTGCAAAAGACTTTCTTCCTTTACATTTTTTTGAATGATCTTTTCAGTTGCCTGGGAAAATTGGGCAGATTAAAGTCCCCCCAGCATCTCGGGGTTTGACTTGCTATGTAATCCTTTTTATTCTAATTTTGAAATCTGAACATTATCAAAGCTGATAACTGACACAGTAGGATCAAAACGGTTTGCATTTAAAAGTAACTTTACAGAAGAAGAAGATATAATAAGGCAGGGCTTTAATACAAATAGTTACACTGTAAAGCTAAACCCCAGTTTTGAAATTGGAAATCCACAAGCTTTTCGCTCACTGTGTCTGCTGTATATTCTTAATTTTCCATCATCCTAATGTCAAGTATGTGCCTATGTGTGGTACCATCTGTGGCAGTCTCATCCTGATCGTATTCCTTTCCTGTCTTTCCTTTTCCTTTCTCGTGCTCTCTTCATCTTCCCCTCACATTTGCATGTGTAAGGGTCTTCTTACCCCCTCCTCTTCCCTCCTTCCTCTTGTCACTTGCGTCCTTCTAGAAATGTCGATTTGGGAATCCGCTTCAGCATGTGTGGGCACGCATGCCTATTGACGTGGGCACCAAGAGGACAAGCGCACTGCAACAGGAGCAGAAGGGACAGCACAGGGAGCTTTGAAAATAGCTTCTGTAGCTGGCGGCCATGACACTTCAAACTCAGCCAATCTGTTCCCCTGATTGATCGGAATTGGTGTCAGAGTTAGTGAGCTTGGACTAACAGGAAGTTGTCACTTAGTTGCATTCGTCAAAAATTCAGTTTTAGGGTTGCACATTGGTGGACGTTTGTGAGTGAGAGAAAAAGAAAGACAAAGGCTAAAATGTGTACGAGCAGTTGGAATGAAAGTTTTAATGTCTTTGTGTCCTGTATGCCAGCATATCCATCTTCTTCAGTCATATATATTATATTATGGTGATAACCCACATCATTTTTCCAAGCAAGATGCATAGCATATACAGTTTAGCACTTTTTGCACAGCTGGCCACTGTGAAATAGTTTAGGTTTGGAACCTTGTTCAGATGTACAGCAGCAAGGCTTTCGGTATAGTTTGAAAATAGAATGATCTGTCACAAATCTGGTCCTCTAACCACCGTGTTATCTTTTGTACCCTGCTGTGAAGATATGAAAGGCAGGCGATTGAGTGTGACGCAGCTCTGTGAGCCCTTTTCTCGATTTCCTGCAAAGCAATTTGTCTTTTGCTCCCAGTTGTGCTTTGGCTGTTTTTGTTGGGGCTCGTCTAACACCAGCAAGACACCCCCGGGTTACTACACGTTCTCGTCTGCATTTTTAGTTTAGGCAGCAGAAGGCTGGGTCTCTTGTATGCATTTGACTGATATATGCAGCAAAACTTGAGGGGTGAAATAATGAGTCTAAAATGTTGCTGGATTGCATTGAAATTAGAACCTCTAAAGAGGTTTTTGTTTTGTTTCTATGTCTATGGAATGGGAAAGCAGAGCTTTGACCGTGTTTTAAGGACACAGATTTTTACTGTACAACCAGAAAGAGCCCTCAAATGCACAGGGTTATCTGTCTTGGAATTTCTCAAGACCTAGGATGAGGGCAAAGGGGTGTGGCTGGAAAGACTGGAGGCAGGGTCAGGGAGGAAAGATGGCCAGTGGGAGGACAGGAGAATGCATGGAGGGATGTACAAAGAAGTTACAGATAAAGATGAGTTTCGATGAAATCGGGCAACAAGGACTCCTTGTGTTGCCCCGATGAGCTTGTTCATGACCCAAAGCAGCAGTCACAGGAAATGGTAATGGTCTGCTGGTTCCTACGAGGGCATGGCCCCAGGACCATCATTCGCTTCACTGTCTGAGATCTCAAAATGGACTTTATGAACCATCTCATATTTATGAGATCGCAACATCGCAACATGAGCTGGTCGCTTCATGGTGGACGTGTCTTTTTTTATTTTTATTTTTTTTAACTCTGCCTCCTTAATGCTAAAATGCACAGCTCTATGTGTCTGCCAAGATCAACTGAGACATTCCAGCAAAATCTGATAGAATACTCACATTTACAATTCCGGCTTCAGAGTGTTTTAGACTCATTATGTGAGATATCTTGAACAAATCACGGATGTTAAGGATAATTGTTATTATGCTTCCCTTATCTAGATATGGCTGTATTAATATAGATGTGAAACAGTCAGCTGCAGTAATGGGGCAAAATTGCCAGGGGTATAGATTGGTATATGTGGTCTGTCCATAGCGAGTATTCATTCTGTAGCTGTGTGTACATCCTCACATTATTCCGCTTAAATTACTTTATACACCTTTATAATGGTCTTCAGAGCTTGTTTGTTTACAGCTTCCATCTGTTAGTGTTTCTGCAAGCTTTCTTCATTTTTGAGAAAATTTGCATAAACCTGTGGTGCCTCAAATTGATACGTGCGCTGCTGTTCTAGTGCTCAGGAAATGGCAGGATACTTCCATTTTTTTCCAGCTGCGATGAAACCCTCATGAGATTCTGCAGCCACTGGGGAGTTTGAAAGCTAGAGTAACTTCCTCTCTGCACTCCTGCAGTGTCCCCATCTTACTTCCACACCCCTGCAATGTCCCCATCTTACTTCCACACCCCCGCAATGTCCCCATCTTACTTCTACACTCCTGCAGTGCCCCCTCCTTTCCTCCACACTCCTGCAGTGTCCCTTCCTTTCCTCCACACTCCTGCAGTGCCCCCTCCTTTTCTCCACACTCCTGCAGTGTCCCTTCCTTTCCTCCACACTCCTACAGTGCCCCTTCCTTTTCTCCATGCTCCTGCAGTGACTCCTCCTTTTCTCTATGCTCCTGCAGTGATGCCTCCTTTTCTCTACACTCCTGCGGTGCCCCTTCCTTTTCTCCACACTCCTGTAGTGTCACCTCTTTGCACTCCTGTCCCACTCCCAAACCACCCCATTCCTCCCTAATACTCACAGAAGCACTCTCTTGCCACCACCTTCCTTGGTGTCTATTAACGCTTTTGTGGGTAATTGATTGGGGGGGAGAATCAATGCGGCCTGCTTTGGCAGCGAGGCTCCTTATTTCCGTGAACAGCTTGCAGTCCTTCTCTTTATTGACGTTCTTCTTTTGTGGGCCTTGCTATTGCTCTCCTAAAGCCGGGAAGCAGGGGGATGAAGCAGGTGTGGGCACATCCTCCATGCGCTTAGGTGGCAACCATGTCTCAGCAAGGTGCTTTACGTGTTCCTTTGTATGTGACACCCTGTAGCCAGTCTAAGTCTCCTAAGTATTTGTTTTTTGCTTTTTGCTTCTGCCCACAAGCCCTGTTACTTTGGCACCTAAGTTTGGTGCATTTGTCAGTGTGTGCTTCACTGCAGGCCTGCTTTTTGCCTGTTTTTTTAGCCATCCTTGTACCCACTACTATTTCCTACCTCTAAACCCTAATCAACAGCAGTAGGTTAGAAATCATGCAGAAAAAGAGTAAAAGTGCACAGCTTCCTAACCTAAATGGTAGGTATTTATTTTTGTTTTTTTTTAATTAATTAATTTATTTATTTTAATTTTTTTTTTTTTAAACTTGTTCTTGCTCAGTGGAGCATTGTTTAGGCTCCAGACAGCACTTTGAGGTTTATTCTACTATGAGCCTTACTGAAACAACCAGTGACACTTGTGTGTGTCTTGGCAAGACAACCAGTGCAATGTCTTTTGGTGAAACACTTAATAGAATTGTGCTTATTCTAAGAATTTTTATTCTTATTCTCCTGTGTTGTCATGCATCTTTGCACTTGTTATATGTGTATGTATGTGTATATATGCTGTGTTATTATGTGCTCTAAGAGCTATTGTCAACCAGAGCCAAATTCCCTGTATGTGTGAGCATACTTGGCCAAATAAATCTAATTCTGAATGTATGTCTCTTGATGCTAATACAAATCCTATTTTCTTACTTCCAACCAATCCTGTGCTGTGATAGGTTATTGTAGTTTCTACTGTTGCTACAGTCCAGTCCGCTTCAGTGGTTAGGCTTAGGACTAGACCCATGGTACCCACTTATGCAGAGTGTTTACAGTTGTTCCATATACTAGCTAAATTGAAAAACAACTTGTATACATAGTCATGAAAGTGTAAAGTATTATTTATTTTTACTTCTGTACAGTACTGTATTGTATGTGCACTAGTTCTCAAGTGTTCCCTATTTCTTCATTAATGGTCCTTGTACAGCATATAGCAGTATGTAGCATTTTTTTCACAAATTCAGTCGCTTTGTTTTGAAGTTCATGTAAATGTTTGTAGGAGGCCATAAAATGACACAGGATGTCACTGCTTGTAAATGTGGCTGCCAACATGGGGGGAGGGGTAATGTCTGTAGGATCCCCGTTCTCTGAAATGCAGGAAAACCATAAATTTTTAAGAAATTTTAAAACGTTTTATTATAATAAAGTGTTATGTTGCTAAATCCCTGAAAAAATAAACATAATTTAACATGAAAACATCATGAAATGCAACAAGTTCTTTCGTCAGATCAGTTTATGCCCAGTTTGTGGTCAACAATTTATGTGATGGAGTTTGTGATCATTGTTCACACAGCAGCTGTGCAGTGACAGACATAACCAACACAATCCTCCACCTGCTGACTGAAAAATGACAAGTGATGCCGGTGGTGGTGCACCTGTTTAACTGGTTTACAGTTGCCAAAGGGATGAATACTGGGTATTTACTTAACAGATAATATTAACATAGGAATACGGGCTATGAGACTGGAAAATTTGATCCACTAAAGCAAATTATCCTTTTAACAGGTGGCCATTTCTCCAAACTTGTGTCCCATTGAAATGAATAGAACCAAAACAGAACCACTCTGACAGTATCCACTTAATTGAATTATCCACTTATCTGATATCTGCTTAAATAAACTCAATTCTATTGTTGTTGTTGTTGTTGTTGTTATTACCCATAACTTAGTGAACATTTTTTTTATCTGAATAGGCTTAAAATATACATACTCTTGAGTTACTTACAAGAATTTGTCAATTTTTATATTTTAATTTTAAAATGTAATTTTTGTTGGTGTTATTCATACCATGCTCAGAGGTGTTACAGCTGGAAAAAAGATTCTAATCTGGGTTCTTATATTACAGATCGTATTCTACCCACTGTCCTAATGTGTTGCTGTAATGTGTGTGTGATCTCAATCTCCTGTTCCACTCTTCTTCGCTGCAGGGCTGAGCACAGAGGGCATCTATCGGGTCAGTGGGAACAAGGCTGAGATGGAGAGCATGCAGAGACAGTTTGAACAGGGTGAGTTCTGCTGACCTGTTGGTGTTGGGTGTGTGATTGACTCCATATGAAGGCAAGTTGTACTCTGTTGCTGGACTGGACTTATCTTAGTGCTTAGTTCATACCAGAGTTTTTAAAGACTCAGACACATTATTATCATTCCTGACAGCATTCCTATCAGGAGACTGAGCACTGTTCTGACACCTTGATCAAATGTATTATTACAGTGCAGTCTTACCATCAAGGTTTCACAAAGCTCGGTTTAGGTCGTTTCCCAGAAGGAATCAAAAACCAGAAATCTTAATTTGGCCAACTAGTCCCTGCAGTCGTAGAGTATAAAACCAGGATTAATAAAAAGAAATGCGGATGCATACAATAAATTATTTGGTAGAGTTCCTTGTCCTGAGGCTGCTGTGATGCGTATCATTTTACTCTTTCATCTTTTTAATACAAATATACATGCATCAATTAAATTCAGGTGTGCTACTTAAAAGTACATGCATGCTAAGACTTGCAGCAGGATGCTTCTACATAGCTTTTGTCCTGTGCACTGATCATATGGTTGTAACTATGAGTCTTCTTCTTCTTCTTCTTTTGGCCGCTCCCGTTAGGGATCGCCACAGCGGATCAATTGTTTCCACTTCTTCCTGTCCCCTGCATCTCTCTCCGTCGCACCCACCACCTGCATGTTCTCCTTTACCACATCCATAAATCTCCTCTTAGGCCTTTCTCTCTTCCTCTTGCCTGGCAGCTCCATCTCTAGCATCCTTCTCCCGATATATCCCGAATCTCTCCTCTGCACATGGCCAAACCAACGCAATCTCGCCTCTCTGACTTTGTCTCCAAACCTGTGCTGCCCCTCTAATATACTCATTTCTAATCCTGTCCATCCTCATCACACCCAATGCAAATGTTAACATCTTTAACTCTGCCACCTCTAGCTCTGCCTCCTGTCTTTTGGGGTTGTAACCATGAGTAATCAAGAATAAAGTAATCATTTTGGTCTTATCATAAGTCAGAGTAGTCGTATGTCACATAATTTATAAGTAAAGAAATTTATGTACAACAGCAGGGCTGGTTCATGGGTCTAAACCAGCAAACTGCTGATTACAAGCCAAATGCTTTAACCATTAAACCACTTAGGGCTCTTGGTTCATATTTTACATTTATCCAAACTCTGCTTAAGATATATAACACAAAAATGTAGATTTCTTTAGATATGCCTTTCATTCAACTGTTGTGAATGACCAAGCTATGTTATGTGTCGTGCTTGCCGGATGCCCCTGCGGAAGTATGTGTAATATTTCTGTCTATACGTGCAATATAAAACAGATCTGGTTAATTAACATGCTGCAGCCAGGAGTCATTGATCCGCAGATGAGGGAATATGGTCCTTCTCTACCCTCTACTCCCACTGAAACACTTTGTGGAGCATAGAAACAGTCTTCCAGCAAGAGGGGGTTGTATGTGTGGTGGGGGGTGCTCAGGTTATTACCTACTGAATAGGTTTGCTTAATGAATCATGCATTATACCATGCATATGTACGGTTGAGGGGATAGGAAGAGTGAATCTGTGTCCAATCAATGAGGGCCTTGGGTAGGTAGGTGACATTACAATTAAAAGAGAAATTGCAGAACCTAACTGGACCATCTGCAGTTAAAAATACCACCCTCACCATGCCATGGCAGTTTTGTTCATCCAGTCACCCCTGACCACCCATTCAGCTCTACAAGGGCAGAAGTGTGTGCCCTACTCAGTGTTTGCACTGGGGGGTTATTGTTTTACAGAGAAACAATGGACCTATCCAGATCCTAGTGCTTTTTCTATTCAAGAGAAATAAATCATGAGTGAGCTTTTTTTTAATTAATTTTCTGCCTTCTTTCAGCAGACGTGCTCATGACATCCCTGTTTTTAATTGAAAACAAATGCTTAGCATGAAGGCTGTCCCAGTAATTACACTTGTCTCCTACTTTTCTCTAGCGGCACCCGGCGTTTTACTTCCCTCTCGCTTACCCTCATGGACAAAGTGTAGAATTACCTCAGCGATTTACATACCTAAACAGTACAAAATGCACTTGGTGTTAAATATAAAGCCGGCGTGTTAATCCATATTAATACCCGACAGAGCTTAAGTGAACATCCGACACAGCTAATTGCTTGGATGTAAGGTCAGCAAAGGTCACGTATAACATGAACGCATGCGATCAGATTCTGCGCAGCGCGTAACCGTTCTAATGGAAGTCCGCCAAACTGTCTGAACAAGGGAGCGCGAGCAGGTGCCGGCGGTCGGAAATGTTCTTTCCACTCCAAGCAGGCGGGCGGAGACCAGCTTTGTGTGCTCCATTCTTTGCAAACAAGGATGGCTGTGATTTTCACACACTCTGCCAGCCTTTGGCACTATGGCCTTGCCAGCCCCCTTGTTGTGGGGGTTTGATGAACGTTCCCCAGATGTGGCTCCATAGCGTTAATGATGACAGCAGCGGCCGTAACAATGCCGTCTGGCAAAGGGGCTGTACTGTTTTATAGTGCCAGTGCTGTGTGTGTGCATTTGCGTTTGACTGGGTTCAGCAGACAGAGGGCTCCTCTATCAGGGTTGAGGGGTGGGGCATGAGTGTGAGACTGACTGCTTCTTTATCTCTCGTTGTCTCTCAGATCACAACCTGGACTTGGTGGAGAAGGACTTCACGGTGAACACCGTGGCAGGAGCCATGAAGAGCTTCTTCTCAGAGCTGCCAGATCCGCTAGTGCCATACAGCATGCAGGTGGAGCTAGTGGAAGCATACAGTAAGATCAGGGAGCAGAAGGACGAGGGGTTACAGGGTGTGTGTGGGGCAGGATGACTTGGGTGGGGTTGGCAGGTCTGGTTATATAAGGAGTTGATTAGGAGCACCTTTTGGGGTACAGAAACAATAGACAAGTAAAGGACTGACACAACAGAAGTTCTCCAACTCGACCGCCATTACACTCTCTACGTTCCGAACACAGTCCTTGACCTTCCCCAAAACCTGTAACAAAGGCAGCCGTCAAGGGCTGGTATGGTTTTTTTTTTTTTTGTGCCTCTGCCTGCGGGAGCCATGCAACCAAGAGACCGAAGAGGCTTATCCAAACACTGCTCCGGGGGACCAGCGGTAATCCCATCGAACCCTCCTGTCTGCCACACAGCGGGAGAGACCCCTCCAGCTGAGTAGCAGCCACTGGTGTGGCTATGATGAAGCGCTAAGAAAGAAGAAGAAAGAAAACTACATGAAATGAAGAGCTGACAAAACAGGCGCTAAATCGATCGGGGGGCCACGTGGATGTGGGTAGCTGTACCGAATTGGTGGGTGGAGTTGACGCAACACTGAGCTGACCCATCTGTCACTCCTGGCAGGGGGTGGCCGTGATATCCCTAGAGAGTTTGGCTCATTTCTGCTGTCAGGAGGCCTTCTGGCCCCATGGCTTGTGCCTCATAGCTCCAGTTTTTGAACAGCACAGTTCATGGTCAGTGGGCCTAGTGATTATTATTGTTGTGCTATACAGAGTATACAGCATTATTACTATGCCAACACTTTTCTCCAAAACATTTTACAATGGTTAGGCTTGTGCACTAAACACTTTTCAATTATTTACCCATTTATACTGGTTGGTAATTTTTTCTATAGAAGTTCAGAGTAAGTGCCTTGTTCAGGGAAACTACAGTGGGAGGTAGGACTCAAACCAGAAGTCTTAAGCGGCAATGCAAAAGCTCTGCTGTTTTTCCTGTCAGGTCTTGTTTTTGCAGATTTCTCCATCTCCCCACTTTTTCATTACAGTAGCTCACTATAAAAGCAGAAGTATGTTTTAGACCACACCATTTACTTGGAGAAGTAATTGTAACTAAGCACTGCGTCTCTAGGGAACTACATTCTTATAATGCATAAAACATTAATTAATCACACCAGTGAAACTTGAGTTTTAGCAGGAGTGTGCCGATGCGGGCGCGCCAGCGACCATATTCCACACCTCCAAAATGCGCCATGTATTAATAGTTTGTACTGACATGTTTTATTGTTTAGCCGAGTGGAGAGGCAGCAGAATTCATATTAACAATGGTGCATTCTGGTCTAATCACCAACTCAAAAAGTAAACATGTCACCGTACTTATGGCCCCCTGGACACAGAACATTGTCATCCTTGTGCTATTTCTGTGATGTAACATCTTGGGGGTGTTCGCATGTGAAATGTTCAGCTTGGGTACATTCAAACTGATAAGACGCTGATTAAAAATGATAAAGCTGCTTTGCAGAATTGTGATTCCCTCCTCCCCTTATTGTCTTTCCTCAAGGGAAAATTAAATCTGCCACCGATCCTGTGGCTACTATAAAACCCCAGGAAAAAACTAATTTTAGGCCTTGTCACATTTGCTACTCGTTGAGATTCTTGTGAAAGAATAACCTAAAAAGGCCTTTCTAACTTACTGTAAGAGTAAGTTAAAAACCTCGCCATTGCCCAATTGTTTGCCAAAACATTTATATCTGTTGTGCAGCTATAAACATTTTGAAGCATCATTTGCCATTCAAATTTGCTTAGTAGTAAGCTGGCATTTAAAACCTGTGTTTCAATTGAGTGACCATATCTGTGATCAATAAGGATACGTGTGAGGTAAAGATTGGAGGAAAAGCAGCGGGTGGATCGTGTGTTTTTGGCAGATGTTGAAAAGCTGCTGACCCCGACTGGGGAAAGTGCTGCTCGACACACCGACACAAGCCTCTGCCCACCCATCAGTCAGACTGTCTAACAGCCAGACAGATGAATCAGACATGTTACTCATCCCTGGCAGACCAGGAACCAAGGAGGGTGCTGCATAGCATGACATGGGGTTGGGTTTTGGGAAGGAGCACAACTGCTGCTGTAGTCACATGGAGGTGCTCTATGAGACAGCGGGCTGTTTGTGTGTCAGGACTTATGTAAGAGGGCAAGGCTCACTGGTGAGATTGTGCTCAGTGACCACGATTGGATTGTGTGCGCGTGCACATGCACTGGGTGGTGCGTGTTTCAAACTGTCTGTACATCCTTTGTGTCTGTATATTTATTTCCTTAACATATTCCATAGCTTACACATGACTTCTTCCCCACCCCTTTAACACTTTGAGGCACTCTATGGCTTTCTCATCAACAAGCATTTCCTGCATAACCCTCTTCCTGCGGTTGGATACAGTTCCTTGATGCTCACGTTCTACCCTCTCATTCACAGAGATCAACGACCGTGAGCAGAGGCTGCAGGCAATGAAAGACACACTGCGCAAGTTCCCCCGCGAGAATTACGATGTGTTCAAGTTTGTCATCAGCCACTTGCACAAGTGAGTGTCATGGCTGGTCCCGTCTCCACTACCCCACAGCGCTGGGAACTGCTCCACAGTTAATAGATATGGCAAATACGTGTGATTGCTGTTGAGCTCAGTGCTCTGTAGCAATACTGGAGTAGAGCAGATGAAGTTTGATTAATGTGAGGTATGCAGTTAAGGAATAAGACCCAAGAGGCTGTGGTCTCAGTGGAATTCAGTCCCTAGATATTAATATTAAATGAGATGCGCAATGGACATAACCTCTCCAATAAGCATGTCAGGTCATTCCAAACTGAAACTTCAAAATTGGTGAAATGAGACTGAAAATAGTATCAAAGTTTTATACGTTGTTAGTGTTTGTAAATTGATCTGTCCCCATCCCCTCCTTCCCAGGGTGAGCCAGAACAACCGTCTGAACTTGATGACCAGTGAGAACCTCTCCATTTGCTTCTGGCCAACACTTATGCGGCCTGATTTCACCACCATGGATGCGCTGACAGCTACCCGCACGTACCAGACAATCATCGAGACCTTCATTCACCAATGCGGCTTTTTCTTCTACGGCCAGCCCCTTGTGGAGACCCCCAGCAACCTTCCCGGCCAGCCTGCCTCTCCCACTGCTCTATCTGGAGGCTCTACCTACCCCTCGCAGTCAACACCCCCTCTGGCTACACCCTACACCCCTCAGCAGCAGTCCCCACCCCATTCCCCGCCACCTACACCACAGTCGCCACTACAGTCCCTCCTGCCACTGCACCCTCATCACACCCCAGCCGAACAACAGACTCTGTGAGAGAAAAGAGAGGAAGAGATAACTCATGACAGATATTTTTTTTTTTTTTGCCACAAGGAACAAGTAATGTTTGAGCCACTGAAGTAACTCTCCACTTTTGTTTATCTTGTACCCTTCCTCTTGCACTCTTTTTATTTTTGTTTCTTCTTGGAGTCTTTCTCATTTTTCCTGCCATAAAAGGAAACACAAAGGTGCACTTGTGCACAAATGTACCCTGGGAGCCCAAAGACCACAAAGTCTGAAATGGTTATGCTCCTGTGCCGCTATGGACAAGAACTCCTGTCCCTCTATATCTTGTTCTCCCTAGTACAATGTTGCACTCTTGTTTCAGAGCTAGTCTGCTGGTGTCAGATGAAAGCGCAGCACGCCCTGGGGTGGAGTGTATAAAGGACTTCGGTGGAAATGGGTGGTGCCGGAAGCCCCAACAGCATTTGAACTAATTGCTGAACTCTGAGCAATCTCCTTCATCCTCTTTGTCATGTTCCTCCCTTATCCCATTTCCTTGACCCCACTTGTCCTTGTTTGGAGAACTGGGTCCTGAGCCAGGCAAGCCGACCCTAGTGTTCATGTCAGATTTGGTCTTTTTAGAGGGGAGTTGGAACAGGTAAGGGAGACCTAGGGTGTGACAATGTTTGTGACCAAATCTTGGCCACTTTTAATTCGGACATGAAAAACAAAAGACCTGGCCCTTTTAGTGTCTATCCCTTTCTATAGGGACCCCCCACACCCATCGTTCACATATAGAAGGAGAAATCCCAAACACTGGACTTGGGATTATGAACTCTGGCTGGATGTTTTGGGCAGTCCTTGAATATGGCTTCCCCTGCTTCTACACCAACACTACAAGCCCAGGCTTGCTCACTATGCTGGAAGACACTCCGAACAGCAGGCAGACAGTATAGTTTTTGATGGTGTTTTTCATTTTCTGTACTATTTTCTGTTTTCTGCAGTTTCCCAGCCACAAATGCACACCTCCTTGTTGAAAACTGTGGATTTTGTAACTGGATCAGTCTGGGTGGGACTGTTTGTCATGTAGTAAGGTTCCTTGTGCAGCAATGGGTGATCAGAGGAGCTAGCTTGGCGGAGACCTTCAGTCAAATCCACAGGAAGTTCTTCCTCTTCTTGTTGTTACAGTGATCCCAAAATGCATTGCTCTACAAGGGTGGGAAATTGTTTGTGTGGGGACATGGGGGTTAGCAAGGGATGGTCAGTATGGGAGATACAGAAAAGCACTTTAAAATCATATACAGTACACAACAGAACACAAATGTTCTAGAAAATGGACCATTAGTATGGCTAAAGAATTCGGTGTTCCTGTCCTTCTGGGCCTGTGCTTTCTTCACCCCTACAGAAGTCCTGAGTAGGAGGTGTATTCACTCGAAACAGTTAGTTGTCGTGTTCCGATCTGTGAAATATAGCTGGCTGGCCATGGGTTCAGGAGTGACAGCCAGAATAGAGCTCAGATATCTGTGGGTTTGATGAATGTAATGCTTGAGTCACAGGAACCCTTTGACTGGCTGCAGTCTGGACATGTGGTTACGATTTGGGTGTCTGTTCGTGTTTCTGCACGTGTGTGTGTGTTTGTGTGTGAGAGAGAGAGAGAAACTGCCCCAACTCCTGAGCTGCATAGAGATAAGCTCCTATTTGGTGAGCTATGACATCAATCAGGACTGATGGAGGAGGTGATTGTAGGAGTCTGATGGTGAGACAGGAACTGAGGGTTTGATACGGGATGTTATGTAGACCAGTGTTTGGCAGGAGGCATCAGCAGGCGGAGGCCGCACAGATGAGGGTTACACATGCAGCAATGTTGCTGGAGGAGTGATCCTCCTTTAATGTTGATGACACAACCATCTGTGATTGTGAGCCTTTGCAAAAGACACACCCTTCTCACATCACTATGATTGTGTGACACAGCAAGAACATTCCTGAACATTTTAGCAGCATTTGGCCAATGCTCCACCTCATCATGGCTCTCTCTCTCTCTCTCTCTCTCTGTGGCATAGCACACATTTGTCACCGTGTGCACTGTGTACTATCAGCAGGGAGAGCTGGATCACCTGAGTCTCTAATCTGCAGACCTTTGTCTGCTGGTGAGCATAAGCTTTGCAAAATCTCAATGGACATCCCACAGTCCTTTGCGGCACGCTAGCACCCCACCCTTTGCATCCTTGCTGGTAAAGGAGGATGTGTTCTAAAATGCAACGATCCACTGATTCTTGCCTCGGCTGGGGACTTTGTTCTGCCTATCTCTGCTCGTCTCCATGGTGACGGAGGCGGTGGTTTACCCCTGAGCAGCTCTCGCTTGCTGAGGAGTGGAGCGTCACCTGGTTGCCATGGAGCTCTACCCCCTCCCCAGTGGTTATATTCCTCTCCATGTCCTCTACAGATGTCCCCAGCCAGGCTGAGTGGATGTGCAGCCCTGTGGAAAACACCTCAGTGGTTTGATGTTAAGTCTCAAGTCAGAGCATGGGATCAGAAAGTGCGTGCGTGCATGCGTGGAAGAGGGAGAGAGAGGGTGAAGGGAGTCCAATGCTGAAATTGATTAGAGTGAGGTGACAGGTTGATACAGAGCAGATTTAGCTCATGACAGGGTCCGTCACCATTTGATCTGAAAAATGGGAGCCCTGGGTCACATATGCTTGGCAGCACGATCAGAGACCAACTGTCATCTTGATGATCTAAACAAAATGCTTTCTTTAAAGTTTAAAGCAAATTATCACTAGTGTGCAAGAACAGTGCTCTTGGGGTAGCACACCCAGCATGTGTTTTTCACCAAAACTGTTGCGTACCTCATTCAATGGCCTTTGTAAACTGCCCCCCCCCCCAACCCCTTGGCCTTCGATTGAACGAAGGGGGTCAAAGCACTGTGAGTGAAAGCACACAGTCGCCACCTACTGGACAGAAATCCTTCCTGTGACCTGAGGAGTTGTGCTGTTTGAAACAACAGGCCTCCAGAGGTCAGCCTCTTGTTCCAGCAATAGTGTACACACACACACAAAAAAGGCAGCATTTTTATTTTTGTGGCTTTAACAACCTGCATTTCTGCTGTCTTTGCTGTCAGCTGGTAAACAGCCGTCCCAACTGGGAGCGCGACAACACCAGCACAAACCATCTGTCCCTCCAGTGTTTGAAATGATTTACCAAAAGCAGTTTTGACCTCAAACACTGATTTTTATCTGAACACTGAACAGGTGCATTTAAACCACATGGTCACCTCCCAAAAATTTTTCAAACTTCAATTTGTAGCAACAGTCACCTCTGTAGATGGGCTCTCTATGAGGATCTTGCCTCTGCTTCCAAATGCAGTACTGCTGAACCTGTGTGTGCCCTTTGTGTGCACGCTGTGTGATCTGCTCTACACTTGAAAGGTCCCAGAACAGAATCTGGCCAGTGGTTAGGAAGGGAGATGCTATGTTCTGTTTGCTGAAAAATAGACTTGTGGTCCTCTTTTAGATATCCAGCTGGTATGTGGAAGATTGAAGACGACTGTGAAACAGGCATCCTGTTTGCTTTATTTTGTTTTGTTTTATTTCCACTTCATGCTCTTGTTAGAGGGTTGCGCTCTGAGAGGACTGTTGGGAACACAGTGCTTTCTGCTTCTTTTTCCCTCTCAATCCCTGTGCTTTTTTTTTCCAGCTGTCCAGCATTTGTCTTTACTGCAGATTTACGGGAGCTCACTGCTCTGTCTGGAATTTAAGTGGTGACCTTTCCAGCTCTCTCTGTGTGTGTGTGTGTGTGTGTGTGTGTGTGTGTGTGTGAGTGTGAGAGATTTTAATCAGTCTTGGCCAGAAGGACAAACGAAACCAGCCAATGATGGTCCATCCAGCATGACGTTTGAGCCCCCCCAGTACTTGAGCCTTGTTTTTATACACACACACACACACACACACACACACACACACACACACAAAGGGTAGGTTGTTTTTCACAATCACTATCATATCCTGGGGTTAACTGTTCAATCATGCAGCCCATAAAGCCATACAGGAGTGTTGCTTTTTGGCTCAGTAGGTGGATTTGGGGTCCAGCTGTGAGATGCTTCTCTTTGTCATGTCTGCCCATTGCTGGACGCACTCAGTGCCAATGCAGCCCAGCCGCACCGTACGTCTCCAGCACGGGGGTCTCAGCACAGCCAGCGGGTCACTTCCGTCTGTCTACACTACCTACAACGCATATGCTGGTTTCTCCTGCTTCCCGAACTGCTCGAGTCACCGTGGCTCTTACTTGAAGAACTCTTGCTTGTAAACTGTGGAAAGGAAAATAAGTCCACCTTCACTGTTAGTCCCCTTGTTTTTGTAAACTTGGATCTGTTCTGTTTTCCCCCCAGAGGGTGATTAGAAGTGGCATTTTGGGAGATGGAGAGTTTGAAGGGAAACGTAAGGGGGACTCCAAACTCTCCGGTACTTGTTTTTGCTGAATGCCTTTGACGCATTTTCTGTGTGTGATGAATGAACACCAAACCGGAATCTGAGCACAGATGAAGATGCTGCAAACAAAAAAAGAAAAGGGTGGGGGGTGGGTGAGAGAAGTAAGGTAAAGAAAAACAAAATAGAAAGACTTGTATTAAAATGTGACAATGGTTGAGCGATTTTTATGTGGCTGCCTCACTTTTTTTTTTATTTTTGCAACAATGGTGACAGATTAAGTTAAATGAAAACAAGCAAACTATATTCAAATGGTTGTTTATTTGTATGTTAGGGGTCTAACACTTTGCCCTTTAGTTGATGGTGATAGCAAGCATTTCTTTTATGTTTTATTTTAATAATTAAAAGACATTTTTTAACAATTTTGTGAATGGTGTTAAGGCCAATTCAGTATAGTGCATGATTTAAACCAAGCCAGGGAGAGGGAACTACCACTCTCAGTATTAAAAAATGAAATAGGTAAGATGAAACTTTAAAAAATAAAAAAAAAAAAATCAGTAAAATAAAAGATACATCAAGGAAAAAAAATCATGTTATTTGCAAAAAGTATGGTAATTTGTCTCAATGGGAATGGTGTAAAAACATTAAGGCCTTACAAGACCTGTATAATACTAAATAAATCAATCTTGTAAAATCTGCCTCCTGTCCATCTCCTTCATAACTTTGTATGCGAATGATTGGTTGTGTTTAAGTAGGGTGACCAGGTGGGTTAAGGTGTGGGTTTGAATCTGGCTCAGTCTGTGATGTTTGCATGTTTCCTTCCACAGCCCAAGAAGGTGTGTCGGGGGGGGGGAAGTGAGAGTCCACCACAGCCTTCCAATGGACAAGCAGTTATTATTAATGGATGGTTTTAAGCTAAACGCTCACACCCCAAGTGTCACGCTAGAGTAGACACCCTTGGTTGAGGGACCTATTAGCATCTCTCTGCTTTTCCATTATCTCCATCACCCCCCCCCCCCCCAAACACACTATTACAGTTAATTTGCTGCTGGAATTTGCCTCCGCTGTGAGAGCTGTGGTACTTGCTGGTGGGGGACACATTTGAGTGGCAGAACTGTAAAGGTAAAAAGTAGTGCTGCTGTTCCGTTCCTGCGGTTTCCGACTGCATCTTGCTGCTTGGAGTTGACATGGATCGGTCAGAAGGGTTTAAAATACTCTGCTGATCTTTATATACATTCTACTGATGACTAGGCTTCTTCTGCTTATGCTAGTTAAATCATCTTAATTTGTGACGCAGACATTTTATTCAGTGTTTTCTTCACAAAAGCCCTGCTAAGTGCTTATTGTTTAATGGTCACATTTACATTCCAAATTGCAGCTTCTCTCTCTGCTTAGAGCATAATTCTTGGTGTACCAAAGGAAATACTTATGGATTGAGTTGTAATCTCCTCCAGCAGAAATGAAAGTGAATTGTGCTGGATGAGGATCCCCTTAATTTGACCTTTTGAATGAGGCTTCATCCTCTCTTACTGTTGTACAGCGAAACCATTGTGAATAACCTTTGTTCTGTTTAGTCTAATTTGGGATCTTGAATTAAACACTCATTTGAAATGAAAAGGCCACTGTTGTGTGAGGCCGTACAGCCCTTGAACTATAACCTTTTTACCCATCAGAGTACACTGTAAGGCCAAAGGTATGTGGACACCCGAGCATCACACCCTTACATTCTTGTTGAACGTCCCTTTCCAAACCCATGAGCATTAATATGGAGTTGTTCTCCCCTTTCCTGGTATAACAGCCTCCATCTTCTAGGAAGGGTTTCCACCGTATTTTGGGCATTTGTGCCCATTCAGCCGCAAGAGAGAGAAGTCGGGCAGGAAGGCGTGGCTTGTAGTTTGTGTTCCAGTTCATCCCAAAGGTGTTCAGTGGGGTTGATGTCAGGGCTCTGTGCAGCCACTCAAATTCTTCCATGCCAGCCTGGGCAAACTTTGTGTTCATGGAGCTCTGTTTATGCACAGGAGGGACACAGTCGCGCTGGAGTAAGAAAGGAGATTCTTCTCCAAACTGAGGCCACAAAGCAGGAAGCACAGAATTGCCTAGAATGTGTTTTTATGCTGCACGGGTGCTGCTGAAACAGCTCAGCTGCATTATTTGAAGGGGGAGTCCAAATATGTTTAGACAGCCCCAGTGGCAACCTGGGTGAAGCCCATATGAGATGAACCTGACAGAAGAATGAAAAAGTATTTAGCACCCAGTGTCCCATAATGCACTGCTGTTGCATGGTCTAAACTATTAGAGGTCTAACCCTCCATGTATTTAAGGACTTCAGGAGCTTTGAGGTGTGCTGGTGAACTATGAATTTTGGTAGGCTGCTACGCTGGTGAAAATAGAACACATGCCTCCGCAGTCCCCCAGTTGAGTCTTTGCATTCATAACTCAGACAATAGAAGCAGGTCAGTAAAAGAGGAAGAAAATAAATTTTCTTCCTGTCAGACATGCTTCCTTTTATTATATATGCACACAGACAGTATAACACATAAGTAATGTAATACAGCCCCCATCCAGACTACACTTAATACATGTACACTGGTCCAGGCATTTGGCTACCTTTCTATGAGCCCCACATGCTCCTAACTGTTTCAAACAGGAGGAAAGAGTCTGGATACTGCAGATATTTAATTTGTTTTTGCCTGTTTCATAACCCCAAAGTTCTGCTTGTACACATTTTTTTTCTCCTTCAGACCCCTGTCTGCCTGGCACCCGGGGCAGACTGTCTGCTGCCTTGGCCTACCCTTGGAACACCACTGGACAGGATAACCACACACCCACACACATTGAGTAACCACTTTACTTCTGGACTGTGGGAGGAAGCCCACACACCTGAGAGACCATACAAACGCCACACAGGCTGGATTCGAATCCTGGGCCAAGTTGGAGCTGTGAGGTATCAGCACCCCCTGCTTCTCAGCCCACTTTTAATAACAGTCATTGAATAAGTTAGTGCATGTATAATTTTACATTTCACGGAATTTTTTCTCAGTCTTGTAATGATTGTAATTCAAACCTGCTTATTATTAACTGCACTTCACACCCGATGCCAGGAAGATTTGATGTAGTTGCGTTTTCAGGTGTGTTTTTGCAAATATCTGCCAGAAGGCGGCGCTCTTACCCTAGAAAACTGTTAGTTCGTTTTTGTTGAGCGCAGAGGATTTTTACTGCGGTCCTTAGTTTGGGTTTCCAGGTTATTTATACTGGGGGAAAATAAGAAAGTCTTCATGCAGATGATGGAGACATAGTGTTTCCACCTGTGGTTTTCTGAAGGTAGAGAGGTATTACTGTGTGTGTGTGCGCACGGGTTTTCTTCATGTTGAATCAATGACCCCCCCCCCCCACACACACACACATACAGAAACCCACTGGAAAACACTATGGAGGAAATAAGTTTATCAATACAGGCACCAGGCCTCGATTTGGGTCCAATTGTTTTCACTGGTGGTTTGAAGAAACTCCATCTCCCTGAAGGCCTATATTGATTCCATGGGGGGTCCTTGGGAGCTCCCTGTTGATAAGTCATTTGATGAAGAAACGATGGGGGGAGGCTGGATTTGGCTGCCATGAGACAGGAAGGTCGAAGCAATGGGATAGCTATATGCGGCAACGGCGCACCTTTGCGTCAACAAAAAAAGATTGTCGGTTATACGAGAAATTGCTGTTGACAATTTTTGTAATGTATTTTAAAGTGTTTTAAAAGCAGTATAAATTCACTGGTGGAATAATTTCTTCCCTCTTGTTTTCTGGGCAAAATGTGCTGAAACACTTTGTAGAAACAGTAAAGTAAAACCGGGCATATTTGATGAAAAATAATATTAAGCTCTCAGTGAAATCACAAAAAACAAATAAAACTTTTTTTCTTTACCTGTACTTCAGTTCAAACCATTACATCTCACTTTGGAAGGAAAAATTTCCACATAAATGGGTAAACACAGATGAGCAACTTTAAAGTGGTCATCCACTCTTTTCCAGGCCTGTTTCATGAAACGGTGTCCACAGAGGAGCTTGGCTCACCGTACAGCTGCAGGAGATGTCTGCTACCTTGGTGCCATGGTGAACCGAAAGGCACCAGATGACACCACAGCGTATGACAGTGTCGGTCCTGCTGTGGTACCGAAGCTGTGCTCCTGTGAGCACAAATTCACATAAAAGTTTAAATGGGAGGTATAGCTCACAAGGTGCAGTGACCATTGCCTACAAATCTTCCAGAACCCCCCGAATTTCATTAGAATGTATTGCCCAGTCTACCAAAAATATAATTTATTGCAAAGAAATGGTAACATGGAAAAAAAAGAGAGAATCTGCATTTTGTTCTTTTGTTGCTAAGAAAAACAGACACTGTGTGAAAATGGACTGTGCTCCATGTTGTGGAGAGCTGTGTGCCAGAGCAGGAGGCTCCACCTGCCAGCCCTCCACCGCTCTGATGCCCGCTGTTAAATATTACATGAACTTCCAGACGCAGCTTTGGATGTGTGACTAAACGCATTCCTAAACAGACGTCGAATTTCACACTTTGTGGCTGAGCACGGGATGAGACCTTATTACTGCAGACACGGCAGAAACATCTGCGCGAGCTGTCGTTCCTGACCCAGGGTGCCTGTTGGGCCTCGGAGCAGCGCCTCCTCTGACCGAGCTGCCGGGGGTCCGCGATCGCTCTTCTCGTGGCACCAGGTACTGCGGCTGCAGCTGTGAAAAGTATGGCCTGGGCTGCGGGCCAGTTTTTTAGGCCCCGGCTTGGTGTGTGTGAGGCGGGACGTGCCGACTGGCCACCCAGGACCCCGGCTCTGGAGCCTGTGAAGCGTATCTGACAGTTTCAGGTTAGCATCTCTGTGCCCCCCCCACCTCCTGCTGGGAGCAGCACTTAGATCCAGGCGTTTGAGCCCAAAATCCCAGCGATAATCTGCCACATCGATCGCCCTGAGAACTTCCACCCCAACGCAGCAGGCAGCCCCAGGCCCGGAAAGGGGCCCTGCTCTACACTGAGCCGGTGTGGTTAAAGAGTTGGCTGCCGTGAGGTGTAGTGCGGTGGCATTGAGAGTGCGGGATGAGGGACTTTCTGTTTTTCTGGATTTAACTATCTTGTGTTCCAGCCTCCTGCTTTCTCACTAACTCTGCGCTCCGGTGGGAAGCTGCCGGTTCCGTTGCGCCTCGCTGTCCTCGCAGTCAAGGAAGCACAGGAACTGAATGGCATGAGTGGCGTTTTAGGAAAGAGGGCGGCATAGCGGTTAGCGCTCTTTGCTTGCCCTCTCGAGGTTTTTGGTTCGAGTCCCGCTGCTGCCGAGGTACCTTTGAGCGATAAACTGCCGCGCAAGAAAACTGCTACATAAACGGACAAATTACAGCGAGTCTCTCTGGAAAGTCAGATGCGCAGCTATTCCAAACATTCCCTGCACTAAAAATCCACCACTGCTGAATTTTCAAATTTATAAGCAGGAATTACATTTCAAAATCAAAAAAAGAGACCGAATCATACAGTGCATACGTAGAAATAAAGGTGGTGGACATTTTTGTCTTCTCAAAATTTCAAACAGTGCACCTGACTGGTTCATTTTTTCCATCTCGAAACTTTTTGTTTTGTCCCTCAGGGTGGCTTCTGCCCCTGGAAGACGTTCCATGGGCTTCTCCCTCTTCTTTATTCATAATTTCATAATTAGCCGCCCCCACCTCCCCGCAGTCACTAATGAACACGGGCATGCAGATGAAGGGCTGAGGTCAGTTCTCACGCCGCCCCCGTCTCTCTGATATCTGACCTGCGCTGGGCACCTTCACTCGCGCAGGTCACTGTCACCTGTCAATCATGCATCCGCGCGCTCGTGGTCTCCGCGAGCACGGACGCCAGCGCACCTGCACCCGCTCCCCCAATCCAGAAGATAGGCCGGGGTGTCCTCCGGTGCCCGCATCTCGCCATCTTCGCCAAGCTCCACACCTGTGGTTCGGCGAAGGTCAAGGGTCATGCGCGTCTCGCTGCCGCGCGCGCGCACGCACGCCGCGGATGGGAGTGTTTGCGTTGGCAGATCCTCGGCGTGCGTGTTTTGCATTTGTCAATTTTTTGTGTGCTCCTTTGTAAGTGTCTGCGTGTAACTTGGTTTACACCCGCGTTTGTGTGTGTGTGTGTGTGTGTGTGTGTGTGTGTGTGTGTCTATTAGTAGTAGCAACAGCGCCCACCCCTCATCTGAGGCTCATATCTATGCAAAGCCGGGGTCCTGCCAATCAGCTGCCCCGGTGACACTGGGGGCTCCACCTCTCCAATTAGAACTGACAGGGCAGGATTAGGTGTGGGGCCCGAGCATCAGGACTCGCTGGCGTGTCAATCACACGCAAGGCATCCGCACGGCTGTTGGCTGTCAGATCCCATCTCTGTCTGTCAGGTTGCTGGCCATCAGGGAAGGAATGGGGTGGAGGCAGGGTGTGTGGCTGGGGGGGGTCTGATCGGAATTAGAGATGCCTCTCCCTGATGACTCTGCTTTTAATTCATGATAGGGACTGGCTGACAGGGAGAGGAAGGATGGAGGAGGAGGAGGTCTTTAAAACGGAGGGCAGGGCAGGGCCTTGGGTCCACTCACAGGGTGCGGAAGATGAATTCGCTCCCTTCCTCTCTCCTTCCACCTGCTCCTTCCTGTTCCTGTGCCGCTCTTGGATGAATTTTGGGGGCACCGTTCCCCAAGAGTTGTGGGCAAGAAGTTATTAAGTCTCAGCCTGGCAGGAATGATACGGTTGTGCTTTCATTCGCCCGTGATTCTCTAAACCAGGGGTGTCGTAAACTCAGCTCCTGGAAGTCAGCCCCCCCACCCCAACACACACACACACAGGAATGGTGCTCCAAAGAGTGATGTGAGTGTGTCACACGGAGACAGATGGCAGTGTGAGACCTTCTTCCTGCTTTCCCACTGTGTGAGGAGAGCATTATGGGTTGGTCACTAAACTAGCGCTCGAATGAAGACCTCCATTAGATGGTGGACAGAGGTGGGGGGGGGGGGCATGGTCCAGCCTGTTGACTAAGATGGAGAGGGCAATGGATGGAGCTGTCGCGCCGCCTTGATTGCCATGCAGGAGCGGTGGGAACAGGCGGCTCCGTGTGAATGTCACTGCCCGCCCCTCGCAGAAGGTGTGCTGTGACAAGCATGGCACCGAACCCTCCGAGCCCCTCGCCACCACTACCCCAACCACCCCCACTTTCCTCTTTCCCCATCTCCCTCATTCCCCCGCTACCTTCCCAGCCCCCGGAGACCCGAAGGACTGCCCCCCTAATCCGGGACAAGACCCCAAGCAGACCCCCATCAGCGGGGGGATTAGAGCCTGGTCACACGGGGGCAGCGCAGCGGCTCGAGAGTGGCGGGGGGGGGGGGGTTTCTCTAGCGAGAAACACACTGCCATGGACTAACGGAGTGCAGCTCACCTCCAGCAGACAAAGAGAAGGAGGAGGCAGACAGAGATGTCGAGCTGAGAGAGCATAGCGGAGCGCCATTGACTACTATAATGAGATTTATTTTCAGCCTTTGTGGAAGGAGCAGGATCTAGGTACATGGTACAAGGAGGCAGCATCGGGGTGTCTCATTCACCTCAAGGAGAAGGACAAGACATTTATACGTAGTTGTCTCGGTTAAAATCCCTTTGAAACGGACAGTTGAGCATCTTTCCCAAACACACGGTTCTTCATTTTCATGTGTAGCTAAATTGCAGCCGACATGACCTGGTGCTTCTGGCGGAAGTGTCCGTTCTTCTTCTCCCCAAAGTACCTTTTTCTTCCACGCCGGTGTGTATTTTGTTGAAGATGTGCATGTTGGGCAGGTGAACCTTGAGCAGCAAGCTGAACTCAAGATCACGCACATCCTACAGGAAATTGGAGCAAAATCAATAGCGGGCGCCTAGCTAAAGGTCAGCTGTAAACAGCGGCCATTTCTTCTTGCCGCTACATGCATGTGTTCTGTTAACAAGGACGGGGCTCCTCCGAACAACAAGGTCTGAAACATTCAAACATGGGTACAAACACACTGCGGAAGCAGAGACATTATTTATTCACAGAACAAGCGCTCTCATCCTGGGAAGTGTATTTTCCTCAGCCCTTCACGCAGACGGATTTTAAGGTTCAAGTCCTCATTTCCATTGCTAGAAGGGTTCAGACACAAAATCCACAACCTCCTGTGTCCTGGCTTTAGAAACGCTCTTCCCATCGGAGGATCTCATAGTTGAGGTGCTGCTGTTTAATGTCATACAGTGGTGGCTCTGCAGGAGAAAAGCTGAGGAAGGAGGTTCAAGGTCTCCATCCATTACTTCTGCACTGTTGTCTTGCGCTGTGGACTTCAGGCCTTGAGGGAAGAATTGGTGGGAAAGATATATTGCTTTACAGTACAGAAAGAAGAAGCCAGAAGTGAAGGGAATTGTGGAGAAGGTGCCTGACGGGCCTCCTCTCTCCTGGTCACTGGGATGGAACTGAGAGGCTGAGAATGAAGGCGACCTGCGTTCGGGGGACTAAAGGGGGTGGGGGTGGGTGGGGACAAAATACATAAAAGTGGCAAAAATTCAACAGCTAACAGCTTTCACTAGGAGGTAATAGGAAATGTACGCAGCAGCAGACCAGCCTTTAAACATCAGCAAGGTTTGTTACAGTAAGATGAAAGTCCTTGAGCTTTGTGTGTGTGTGGATATTTGTCTACGCTTTTCTCCTCCTGGGTTAAGTAATGACAAAGTCATTCTTCAGTTAAAGTGGGCAAGATATTTAAAAGAGATTCGGGGCTCTGGCAATCGAAGTCCAATTAGCAGGGCCTTTTGGTGATGCGGGGGCGTCCGGGCTCCCGGTCCTGGTTGTGGGGAGGGATCGCGGAGCTGGGGGGCCCGTTTCCTAGGGGTTAGGTAATGTTTGGTTCCAGCGCTGCGAGACGGTATAATTAATCTGAATCCGAATCCGAATCCGAATCCGGGTCTTAATTAATCACCGATGCAGCCCGGTGGTGATGGTTGGCTTTAGCGGCGGAGTTGGAGCACGAGCAGAAGGATGAGGGGACCGTAAGCGGTCCGGTGTCTCCGCGAGAACACAGAGAATTTGGGCAAAAAAATACGCGGGGAACTTTGGGGATGGTTTGCCCAGCGAGATTTTTGTCTTTGTCGGTAAATTATGCGGCGATTACGATCCAAATGAAATATTGACAGACGCAGTTCTGGAGACGCAGGAGCACAGCTGCACTTGGATTGGAGTGCGCAACCCTCTGGTGGGAAGCCACCAGCCCGCAACGCGTTCTAATGCGCCATCACCATTATTACGGCTTTGCTGCTCGTTTTATCCAAACTAAATGTTACCCATTGACACAGCTCGCTGTTTTGCTAGAGGGATTTGGGTTAAGGTTCCCTCTTAAGTTTTTGGTTCAAAGGAGCTGGACCAGCACTGGTCAGAGTCACCGACCGCTACACCACGTGCTATCGTGTTCACGGCTGACCAGCTCGTGCGTTTGTTGGTCTTTGTCGTTCCCTTCCGCCATTCAACATTCAGCATGTTTGCTGCAAGCGCTGTGTGTTTTTGGTGATAAATTTTTGCGGCCTTTCAGACGGAGCTGCGCCGGGAGCGATCTGGCCCACCTGCGTCCCTGCCACCCCACCTGATCCCACCCGGCTGCAGCTGCCAGCGAAGTGGGCGCTGTGTGTATTAGCACCCTGTGCCACGAGCCTCCGCGACCCAATCGGAGGCGTCCTCCAGCCGGCGGCGCCGCAGGCAAGCAGACCGCACTCCGCCGGGGGAATGTTAATATAGAGGGGCTTCGGCATCTTTTCATCTCCCTTCCCCAGAAGAGGGGGTTGCGGGGGTGCTTTTAGGGGGGTCGGCAAGCCATTCTAGACGCAGATGCAGGCGCAGGCAGGCGTAGCTGATCGCCGAGGCCGGATCTCTGAAAAGTGCGAAGACACAGGCGAGCGGACACACCAGTATGGATCATCAACCCCAATTCTGAGTATCGCCCCCCAGTGGGTTCACAGGGGGAACCTCTCTGCCCCCCCACCATTCTGTGACCCTTTTTCTACCAGTGCCGCCGTGTGTGTTTGTAGCTTAGTGGCCATGGTGACAGCCGAAAGAACATGGGGGGGTAGGGGGTGTCTGGGAGGGCAACCCAGGGTCAGCGTGTTGACCCTTGTCGTCTGTGTCAAGGTGTGGGGGAGGGCGGTGTGGGGGAGGGCGGACTGAGGACTCGGTTCCATTGCTCACAGTGACAGAAAGCAGCTTGACATTTCACATTCCGATTTTTACCTATTACTCCAGCTGTAATGAGTTACCATTGTTACTATTCTTGCTGTAGCTGACGTCTTTGTCCAAGGTGAGTTACAGGGACAGCTTCTGCAAAGGAATAACTTATCTTACAGGTTCTCAACATCTATGTTTCGTGGGTAAATAAGTCAGTAGCAACAAAATAAAAGTTTTATTTTTTTCCTCCGGCGTGTCGGCTACTTCTGTGGGCAATAAATTCTCCCAGCTATGCTGGTGTTTAAATGCATGAATGTGCTGTGTAACCTAAAGGTGGGTGGTTCAAGTCCCAAGAGCGACCGTGCTGTTGCCTTGCAGCTAAAGGCCTTGGGTTCACAGCGCCACTAATATGTACATCGGTGCACATACAGAACTGAAACAGTAAAATTTACCCAGCTGGGTACGAACCGGGCACGTTTATCTTAGTACACAAAAGTTATATTGTTAGTTGGTTTGGAAAAAAGTGTCCAAAATGAATAAATATTCGTGAAATAATAACCTTAATCATACCAGAATTGTCACACTGAACAAACGGTATAAAGTTTGGTTTAATGGTGTCGACGAAGCAGGGAACGTGTTGGCTGAGTTGCAAAAAACTTAATAATTTATTCTCATACATTTATACTTGGATCCCAGGGTATTTCATTCATCTCAGAGCCAAAAGGGTCGAGGTACCAAAAGGCCAGGTTTCCTGATGTCCGTTGGCGCATGTCTGGCCTGGGGGTCCACTTGCAGACACTCCGCTCGGTCTCCTGGCCCCCGGGTTTACCAGCGAGCACCAGTGAGAGCCACCGACAGGCTGTGAACATCTCACCGTGTGTGCAGCTTAAGCCAAGCAGCACCTGATCCCCGACCGGAGATCGCCGACCGACCCGATGTCCGATGCGCTGTTCGCATCCACGGAGTCGGAGCGGATGCCGTGCACAGCGATTGTTAGCGGAAGAAACGCACGTATCCGCGTGAAAGTGTTTCATTTTCTTAAGGGCCGTTCCTAATAATTCAAGATCCAAATGAAATTACAAAGTATAGTCCTTGTGTTCTATTTGAGGGCCCACATTTAATTTAATGAAATCCGAAACTAATTAAATTGCTTTTACCCCTTTAATTGAATTAAATTCACTTCCGATTCACCATGAAACGGAAGCCACATTTCGGGATGCGGAATATTTCCTTTGTTTAAAGAAAAAATACATATATATTAATTTGTTGACAAAGTTCTTGCTGGAATTTACTTGAGGCCACCCATTTGCATCCCTCACCTTGCTAAGTTCTCAGGGACGGGGGGTTTGCTTGTGCCTCAATTTCCAGTTCAGAGTCTTGTTCTATCTCAATCCAATTAATATCCGCGGCCTGCAATGTCTGTGCGGACCGGTCTCTAAATTAAAGTTTCAAGTGCAGTTTGCCTTCCTTTCACTCAGTCACAGACCTTGCCCCCCCCGCCCCCATCCCTCACGCTCGCCCCGCATTCGTCCCCTGCCCCATCGCTCTTTATTTCTTATCTATTTCTCTCTCCCTCTTTTCCCCTGGCTTTCTCTCGCACCCTCCCCCACCCCTCGTACCTCCTACCCCCAATCTTCCTCTCCCGCGCTCTCCTCTCCCCATCCTCCACCGTGTCGTGTTTCTAATTTATTTATAATTAGTGCTCTTTGTCAGAATGTGGGGGGAATGTTAAGGCACCGGGCGTTCTGGCCTGAGTACTAATGGCTCCGCGGTTTGCTCTCGGAGCCCGAGATGCGGCACCCAACCCGTCCCAGCACTCCTCCGCGCGTCGCTAAAGAACCCTCCTATTTATCCTGTTTTAAAATCAAAATAAAATCCAAGCACACGCCACGCGAATGATAATGCAACAGTGATCAGGTAGCACTAACAGACTGCAGATGAGGAACGAAAAAAGCAGCGCAGCCCGAGGCTTCGGGGTAAAAACTTGAAAAACGGGGGAAAAAAAAAAAAACTTTGATAGATTAAGGCGTTGACCGATTTTCCACACCTGCACTGTGCTGCTGCTCACGTGTGTTTACGCGCTGCCTGTCTTTCTTCTGGAGGATCGGTTTGCCCCGCGCTGCTCCAAACGTCCACGGTTTTCTCCATCGAGAGCCGGAACCAAGACACGGCGGGAATATTTTTGGAAATATGCAGTGGTTGCACCTGTATGCAAAAATGTTATATTCATGGTCAATAACAGGCCGGTTAATCGGTTGGAAAAGGGCGAACCCTGCGAGTGAGGGTTAAAGATTAGTCGGGTGGGAAATGGGCGGCTGCCATGTATCGGTGTCCCGTCCAGGGTGTGTCCCTCCTTCCTTGGTGCCCAGGGATTCTGGGAAACGCTCTGGACCACTGCAACCCTGACCGGGACCACCGGTTACTGACAATGCGTGCGAGAGAGAGAGAGCTGGAGAGCGAATACCTGCACAGCGCGCTCAAGATAAACGCGTTGAAAAGAACAAGGACTTTCTGGGTCTTCGGGACTGCGCAAGAGAAAGTGTAAACCACGTTAGTCCCATCCAGCGAGTCTGACCCGGGATCTGCGTCCCATCGGCCTGCATTACGAAACGTCTCACCAGAGCCGTCTCAGTTCACGCTTCCGCTGTTCCCCAGGGCCCCAAAACCCACTACACTGTCATTCCTGAAGTGTAAAAGCCTCCCCGCAGATGTCAAAACACAGAGAAGGAGCAGAAAAGTGCTTTTAATACACCCGAAATTCATTATGCCGAACAGTAGAATGGATGACCGGCTTCATTTACTCGCTTCCCCTTTCACCAAGACAAGCGAGATGAAATGCACCTGAAGCGCTTGTGCTGTGGGGTGCCGGTGCCTTGCAGCAGACGAGAACGTGAGGCAAATGGTAACACGCGCTTTATTTCACGTGTGGTTGTGTGTACCGGAAGCGTGAGACAGCCGTCTTTTGGCGAAAATGCACACGAGATCCTCATGTCTCAATCATCGCCGGCCTGACACGTCTGTTCGGCTGACAGAGTGGAGTTTCTCCACGCCGAACCATAAATATTGCATCGGCTCGCTCCCGCGTCAACACTGACAGCTGCAGCCAAGGATGCCGTGAACCTTTGTGCAAATTGCTGAGCTAAAATGCTAAGGTGAATTGTTATGATGGAAATATATATGGTAGTGGATAGCCGGCCAATTATGTAGTTAGTCACTACTTTTGTCTAGCAGTGGAAAAGCTGGGCTATTTCACACTTCAGCATAGGAAATGTCTCCCCCAAATATCATCACTGAGATTTGTCAGGTAGCGGTTATGAAACATGGAAGGTTTATTTGTGTTGAATACATATACTTTGAAACAGATAGAAATGAATTTGTGCTTGTGTGTTGTTGGTTTTCTGCCTTACCGGTACAATTTTTTAAAAATATAAAACCAGTTATTAAAATAAAAAACAAGAAATTCAAGCTGTATGAATGCAGCGCACAGGATTTTCTTTCGGGGGGGGGTTGTGCTTTGCTGTTCACTCCTTCTGGTGATCCCCGCTGTATACACACCCCATCCATCAGTAGCGGGTGTCCAGACACCTTGCGAAAGCGCATCTGCTGTAACTTCAGCGGCTTCTGCGGGAAGCTACAGGTGAACTTCGCCCTAAACCCACCTGCAGTCGTACTGAGCCACGGTGATTTACAGTGGACGCTTTTGCAGTTTTTCCTTTGTCTCTGTAATTACATATTTTTTTGGGCCACGTGTATGTCACTTTTCTGTTGCACATAATAATCCACCCTTCCATCCACCCACCCATCCATATTCATGAACCGCTTATCCTGAGCGGGGCCACGGCGGACCAGAGCCTATCCTGGAAGCAGAGGGCACAAGGCCGCGAAACCTCCTCCGGTTGGGACACCGGTCTGTCACGGGGTGGAAATATTTTGTATAAAGACGCTCGCACGTTCTTGATATGCACGGACAGCAGCAAAAAGTGTTATTTCTCGATGAATCGAAGAATAGTAGCAGAGCATATGAAATTTAACACAAGTCGATAGACACGAGCTTGGTTGGTTTTCTCCTGGGTGAGATTAGCTGTGCCTTCTGTTCGTGATGACATGTGGCCAATTTTATTGGTCTTCTACCAGACAAATTCGGTTAAAAACTATCATCAGGCAAGCTGATCGAGCAAACCACAGCAGCGCTAGCTTAACAGAGGCAGATTTTGTATTCTAGTTTTCACATCCCTTGCGCTTACCGAGTTTAAGAAGTCCATTGCCTGCTGGACAAATTCTTTGAGAAAGTAAAGAAACGAGGCTGAAGGAATCTAGCTGGCTGGGGATAGCTTCAAACAGACCTTTGCCAAGTTAATTCTCAGCATGAAAGCTGTGATGAGTGCACATCCAAGACCATCGCTCCTTCTTGCTGTTTCTCCAGTCTCCTCTATCCCCACTTTATCCTCTCTCACCTGCGTTACCTCTGCCTCCTCCCCACTATCTCCTCGCCCCCTCTCTCCCCCTCACTCTCCTTGGCCTGAGGCAGAGCTGCCCGGCAGGCTTTGATCACACGGATGGAGCGAGAGCTGGGAAGTGGGACAGAAAGTTGTTGCCGGAGACCGCAGGAGGACAAGGCTGGAATATCGAGTAGGCGAGCAGGAGAGGGAGGGAGGGAAGGAGGGAGGGAGAGAGCAAGCGAGTGAGAGACGGAGGGAGGGCTTCGGACCAACAGCGAACGCGAACCAGAGGAAGTGGGGAAAAATATGGATAGTGAGGGATGCCTTTGACTCACAAAACTGGGAAACGCAACTGCCAGAGCGGTATACACCCAGCCTGAGCAGACAAAGAGAAGAACAAGAAAACTTTACAGCGGATATTCCCAGATGTCGATGTTTTCAAACTTTTTATGAGACCCCACCGCCCCCCTGCAATGGGTGACAGCATCTCCTAGAGACCCCTTGCCAACCCCACTGCTCCCTTTACACACTCCAAATTGTTAAGCAAATAAGATCAAAGTGATTAATGATGTTGTATTTAGTATTTAATAAATATTAATGATAATATTCAGATTCCAGCGTTAGCCTTTCGGGAGTTTACCTGTGTGCAGTTGCAGTGTCAGAGTAGAGCGCAAATTGGCTTGGACCCTACCATATACTGGTTGCATTCACTTGCAGTCAGGTAAGCATCTCTGATTTGAGAGCAAGTGAGGAGAATTATTTGGTGGTTGGGAGTAAGACGACCGAGGGGCAAGCAGGCTTGTTGGATTGCAAACGGAAATAGACTTCTGCATGTACATATGCTCACACGCACTCCCTAAAAGTGCAGCCAAGACTGGTTCTGTAAACTTTAGGCAAATGGGTATGCAGCTGAGATCGGGGAATAATGGGACCAATTACCATGCGTCCTTCACACCGAGTGTTTGCTAAAAGTACCACATTGTAACGGAGGAGCCTTAGATGCAGAACAAAACAACCAGCTACTGCGTCGGGATTCAGACGTGTTTCTGTAAAGGCTCCCTAAATGCCTGTGTGGGTGTGTCTGGTTTGTGCGTTTTTGCATCTGCGGGGAACATGTGAAGACTCCAGATGTATGGCTGTGGAAAAACCCATGCGAGAGTCCACATCTGTAACCCGGATTGGCTGCAGGGAACTGGAGAGATTCCTGGTCTCGAGTCCACTCGATACCGGCGCCAAGGGAGAACAGCTTGCCCTGTGTGGGAATAGCACGGCCTCTCCAGGTCTACACCAGGATGCGTCAGGTAGAACGTCGGCGACGTGACGCAGAGCTCACGTGCCTGTGAAATTTCGGCAACTCACAGTCGCATTTTCAAAGACCAAAAACATTTCCTCGCTCCCTTTCCTCATTCCTGTCATTCTTATCTCAGCTGTCAGTAGAGCTGCAAACAGAGCTGGGTCGCATAGTGGCAGCAAGTACTGTAGAGCTGTGCTCCTGGATGGCGCGGAAGGGTGTGGGTTCTATCCCTGGTCAATGCATATGGAGTTTGCATGTTCGCTCTGTGGGTTTAGTTCCACAGTCCAAAGATGTGTGCGTTGGGTTCCTTTGTTGTTATAAAATTGCCCACGAGGTGGGTGTGTGTGCGCACTACATCACTCTGTTGTACGGACGAGTGGGTGACTGCAATTTATCTAAGTCACCTTGGATAAAAAGGTGTCAGCTAAACGCTTTATTCATTGTAAATCACCGCGCCGGTTAAACGAATAAATGTGATTCACCTTTACGCAGCTCCAGTGCCTTAATCACATTTTACTTTTCTGAAATGTTCTGTGATTTTTCCTCCCTCCCCCCCATCCACAAGAACACAGGGCACAGCTTCATCACCTTTAACGTTCGCTCTCTGATCCTGTAAGTCAGGTGCTTCTTGTCGTTTCCACAGGTGAACGCACGCCCTACCTCTGAATCCCCTCGCTGACCGTTAAGCCCGTTTTTAGCCTGACATAATCCGAAATGGTGCTTAACCGAATTTATGTCGAGCTCAGTGCATTAACTTTGGCGATTTCCCTTCATGTTTTTTTTTTTTTTTCTGAGCCAAAATAAAGAGAAGTTGGAACTCAGGCCACGGAGGCGCGGAGCAGACAGCCTATCAGTATTCAGCGGAGAGAGTGAGTGATGGAGGGTGATGGCGAGGGGCGGGTGGGGGGGGGCTGTATCAATATTCTGAGTAGTGTTTGAGGGCAAGGGGAATGAGCGAAGGAGAGGGGGAGGGAGAGCAGGATGAGCGCTGGGGGATTGGCAGGATGGACGGTGCATGCATGTACACCTCAGTGTGTGTGGGAGTGTGTGCACGCGTGTGCTCATGTGTATTTGTGAGCACTTGTGTGCCTTTCAGTAGCTCTGAGGTCACCCCGACTGGGGGTGTTCTCCTGAATTATTTTGTTTGTTCTGCTTGTTTGTCTCTCCATCCTGTTGCTGCGTCTAAGCGCAGAAGCACACGTCTTGCGTGTGCATGCGAGCGCGCGCGCCTGTGTGCGTGCGTGAGCGAGCGGCTGAGTGAGTGAGAGCGAAGGGGAAGCGGTGTACAATGTGTTGGGATGTGATGGAATCTTCTCTTGTTTTCAGTCACACAGCCCCTCCCTCCTTCCATCGCTGCCGCTCTCTTTTACCCAGGGTGCTAATCAGCATTTGAAAGGCAGCTTTGACAGTGAGAAAGGGAGAGCGAGAGACTGGAGGAGGAGGGGGTAAATGGGAGAGAGAGAGAGAGAGAGAGAGAGAGAGAGAGAGAGAGAGAGAGAGAGAGAGAGACCTAGGCAGGAGCTGTACAAGCATGCCTTTTATATTTACTAGTGACTGTGGAGAGAGGGAGGGAGAAGAAGGAGACATCCGCTGCACCCGGCCTCCCCAGGATGAAATGAAAAGGAGGAGACTCGGCTAGGAAGGAGCACGGGGAGAGCACCTCACCACACACCCCCTCGTCCACAGCGTGGCTCCAGGAGGACCCCGTGCCGGACACCGAGCAGAAGAAGCGGGATCAGAGGAGCGGCGAGCGCGCCGTGCACGCTCATGCACCAAGGACCAGCCTGCTCGCCTCCACTGCTTCGCTGAGACTGCTGGGGAGGGAGGGGGGGGCGGGGGGACATTGTTTGTGACCGTGCCCCGGCAAGGCGCACACGTGGTTCTGACCGGGCCTGGGACCGACCAGGTGGGGCATCGCTGGGGGTGGGGGGGTGGGGTGGTGCCAGTACCTGCGGAGAAGTGAAAAGGGGCCTCATCGTCAGAGATGCCCAGCAGGTAAGTTCACACCCAGATCCGGAAACTTCTTCCTCCTGCCTGATGCTCACACTCACACGCACGCAGTAGGGACCTGTGCTCGCTTTGCCACCTTGAGCGCTGCCACGGTCACGATGGGGACGGTGCTGTATTCAACAGGAGGGCGGCGTTCTCGTAACACTTCCCCAACGTTTCGGCATCTGCGTCGTACCGCTGTCAAAAGCCATATGGCGTCTCAGCGCGATCTGAAGTGTGAGCAGAGTTTTAAAGTGCATTTTGCCAGAGGTCAAGCACAAGCTGGGGCAGCCTGCGATCTCGCTCGGCTGAACGTGTGCCGAAAGTGTCACCTGCGGCCGAGTCGGTATCCTACACACGTACTTCGAGAGAGCACCTTTCTCTCTGGGCCCCATAATCAAATAAGTGAATGTCATTTATGAATGAAGTGACGGCGCGCTGGATATATGTCGCTCCTTGGTGTACTGGAGGTGGACTTCATGACTTTATTAGCTCCGCGTTCCGCGTGTGAGCCAGGGGATCTGGCATGCTTTTGAACACGGCCTCAGACTCTGTGATGGGTGCAAATCCTCAATGGCCTTTATTGTTTGTTTATTGCTTTTATCGATCTGCGGAAATGCGTTGCATCGTATTAGGTGAAGTGTCTTGTTAAGGCTACCCAAGAACGTCTGGAGTTGCTCAGACTCCCGACTCGCGGAAAAATTAACTGACAACAAGGCGTTTTATACTCTTCGCAGGATTCACGCAGGGGGATGTCAAACTTGCGTCGAACGAGTGCCGATCGTCTTTCACTCGTTCGTGTTCTACGGGAACAACGCATGAAGCGGCTCGTACAAAAAAAAAGTGTAAGCACGGAGCTCCACAAATGAAAATACATGGTGTGTTAGTCTTTTGAAGAAGAGTAAAGGAAAAGAAATTTAAAGAATGAATTCATCTTGCGAAAAAGTATTGGTGTCTTCCCGACGTGGGTTTGGCTTTGGAATCGGAGAATTTTGCCTGTGTCGACAGTCAATGCGGCTGCGCGTTCGCTCTCGCTCGGTATTACAAGTGCTTGTTTGAGGTGTAATTCCACATTCTGCTCAGGCTTTCTGCCAGTCATGGTTAAGCGCGTTCTAACCAATACGGTGTAATTTCAATAAGTTCCGGGCGTTTAAAGGAAACAGCTTTTCCTAGCGAGAGCAGAGCTTGGTGTGGAACGGGGTTGTCAGAAGATCGGCGTGAGCTGCAGGGTTGCTGCAGTGCTACCTCTGCAGCTTTGAGCTTCGAAACCCGTGGTCCACTTTGGCAACGAAACACAGCTGCCAGGCCTCCATGTTCTGCACTTCTCCGCCGTCATGTAGCGCCCGACTCCTGTTAAACACCTTCAGCGGTCTGACAGCATCTCAAACAGACGAGAATGAGACCATGAGATCTTCTGTTGCATCGCAAAGCTGCTTACAGGTGGTTACAGCTGGCTGGACTGAGGATCAAGGATGGCACCACAGATAAGATCCACTTCACAGATACTTAAATAGAAGCACTTCAGAGAGCATAAGATATGTAGCGTGAGGGTAAAGCTGCGCTTCTGTCAGGCAGACAGCATTTACAGTGGTCCTTCAGGATGTCACACCAGGTTTGACATGATAATGTCCTTTTTCAAGCATTCGCTTTGGAGGTGGTTATGTCTTACTTACAGTTAATCAGATGCAGGAAAGGCCAGCGCTGAATGAGGAAGGGGATTTCAAATGAAATGCTGATGCGCCCATGAGTGATGTATGGGAACCGGGCTGAGCACAGGGTCCTCTGAGGACCGAGGCGCAGGGGCAGATCATAGGGCTGTGGCGATGTCATCATTTAACTCCAGGAATCGCACAGGTCATAGCTTATAGACCTTCCAGATTATTCCTGGCAGATGAGTTGACACCTCGCGCTAAATCGATGGGGCCAGAGGTCTGCGGTGGCATAAGAGAGACCGAGTGCGATGCTCCTTGATGCGGATGGGGGCAGTTCCCCTTGCTCAGCGGCCGGAGAGATCGGTATTAGCAGGTGCCCATTAGCCGGACGCTGGAGATACCAGCAGCAGATGTAGTTTAGTTAAAAAGGCTGGGATGAGCTCTCTGGTGCACGATGGGCTGGTGGGGGGACAGAACGGCGGGAGCAAAGACGGACGGACGCAGAGACGGGGGGCTGTTGACAGACGTGTGGATAGACAGGAGGGCGATAGCAAGTGTCAGCACCAGACTGTTCTGTTTCACACGCCGCTGACCCCGTCTCTCCTCCGCCTGTCCACTCCGCTCCACTGTGGCTCCTTATGTAACCTCCACTGCCACTCACAGAGCTGTCGGAAGAAGGACACGCATTCACACACAGACACACACACGCTTAGGCAATGCCACAACGAGGAGCAAACTTTAAATCTGTCTCTTTTCGAGTTACTCGACATTGCCGCGCGTGGGGAACGCGTCACCGTTGCTCAAGTAAGGGATCGAGATCAGGGTTGCGTTACTGCGGAGGACAGTGGAGGTGGGGATGTAAAGTGTAAGTCTGAAGTTCCGTATAGCAACATACCGCCGGCGTGACGACACCCATGCGCAATCCGTCCGTCTGCACTTGAAATTCTGCCACATTGACCTGTCTGGCCATCTGGGAGTTATGTTCAACAGTCAATACGTCGACATTGATTTGTTTTGGCAAAAGCGGCCGCGGACATCCTCTCCGACACGTCCTCTTTCTCCTCGCTTCGAACGAGGCCTCACTCATCACCGGGACAGTGCAGCAGTAGACCCGGCACCCCGGCGGCACTTCTGAGTTCCGAAACGCCGAGCGCGGTCTGCAGGCTACATAAACATTAATGTCTCGTATTATACGGCCGTGTTATAAATCAGCGTCGCCGCTGATAATGGCAAAAATGTTCAGCGGTAGGCAACTGTTCATCTTGTTCCGTTTATTTGCAGATCAATCAATGACTCTGGCTTGTTTTCTCTCAGGCGGAGCGGTTGAGGAACGGTCGAGATTGCATTTTGTCCTCCGAATCCCCCGCAGATTCGTCGTCTCGGGGCTCGGCGAAGAAGAGGTTAATACGGTTTTGATCGGACTCTTTATTGATTGAGGGGAATAATTAATGGTGCGGATGGAGGGAGAACCTGGCTTGCTCCACCTCTCAGATCCGGAGGAGGCAGGACGATTCCTCAAGGTCACGATGCCTGGCGATGGGGGCGTCCGCACCGGTCGCCCCCAAGTCCCACAAGACCAGGCGCATCTCCGAGTGGGACGCAGCCGAGTGATGGATCCAACACGTGCCGGAGCCGCTAATGGCCCAAAACTGGCTGTCTGGGCCCAGATAAAGGCTTGCGACACGGTACAGAAGAACACGCGGTAGCGGAAGACTCGAAGCGGCGCTCTGCGATGGTGCACAGGTGCCTCGCTGGGCAGCGGCGGGGTCTGAGGCTACTCGCCCTTGCAGAGAAAAGTAATCAGGATAAACAGCCTTAGGGGTAGAGGAAGATTTACTCGCAGAAGAGAAAGCGGATGCATTTTGAAGGCTGGCAACGCGTCTGCTAAACATATACAGCCCATTGACATTTAAATATATTCACTTAGCAGGTCCAGAGCAATCCTAAGCAGGACAACGTGGAATAAGTGGAAAATCACGGGATGCAACATAACAAGCCGGTGCAGTAAATGGCTGTTTGTTTGCTCGCGCGCTGCCGCGAGCGCCGACGGGTTGGTTTAAGCGCGCGCAAAGTTTGTTTGCGGCAAAGCCGCGCGGGACTTTTTTCGCCCCCCGCCCGCTCCTTCTCTTACGTCCCGAAAGGCGATCCCTTCGCGGTGGCTCGGGTGGAAACCAGTGACCGAACAAGGGAGATTTTGCCCCGACGCGTTGGCCTCCCGCGCCTCCCGTCTCCGGGCCCGCGGTTTGCCAGGAAGGGGCGGAGCTTCGCTCAAGAAGCTCCGACAGCTGGAGGCTCTAATTAACAATTCCCCCCTGAAAACAAGCGGTAATTGAGCCAAATCGCGCAGCGGCCATGTAAATGACAGGGATGTGGCGTGGCGGACAGGGGGCTTGGCTGGGAGCCAAGCGTTGCCCTCCTGCCGAATGCACGCCCCTCCCAGAGGGAGCGTCGCGTGGGGGGGAGCTCCACAGAACTTGTGACATTCTTATTAGCTGGGGGAAAGTGCACAGGGCACCATTGTATTTGGGGCAACAAAAGCCAGATTACCCATCCCCTTCTGCACAATTGTGCCTCGTTGCTGTTTCCTAAATCTTTTCAGCAATTAAAGAAGAAAACCGGCGTTGAAAAGAAAATCGCAGATCCTGTGCCGCGGCTTTTGAACGATTTAACCGAACAGCTGACGGGCGGCGCGCGCGCTTGCAGCCGATGCGAAGGCGCGTCGGGCGCGAGACGGTTTTAAAGTGCCGCAAAGTCAACTGAAGAACGGCGAGAAACATCGCCGCTATTTCCTGTGTGAGGCCGCTGTACGCGGCGCTGGTGCGCGGGGTGGGAAAATGAAGGAGACCCGGGTTAGAATTAGAGTTCGAAACAAGAAAACAGCTTTTCTCCCACCCGGAAATGTGGGTTTGGTTTTGCAGAATAGATGAGATCTCTTTTTATCACCAGTCACTCCCATACATGAGTTTTGTGCCCCCCCTACCTTGTGGCTGTGGCCACGGACACACCGACCGGTCACCGGCGGTAAAAGGTGGGTCAAGCGATGGGATTCTGCACAGGGGCATCGAACCCCTCACGCTGGACAGGCTGGCGCTGCCCACCCAGACCTGGCGAGAGGGCAGTTGTCGCCCGCGGCCGGCTACCGGGCCGCTGAGGGCAGCACTGGCCCTTTAAAGGTCAGCCGAACTGAAGAGGTGGAAGGCATGTGGGGGCGGGGAAGAGGCCAGCTGGCACTGGGAAGTGTGGGAACTGGCATAGGCTGAGGCCATGTTGTGTATGGGCCATGAATTATCAGGACCGGAGGACACTTGTCCATTTTGCAGATAGTATGCTGGGGGAGGGGTCAAAGCGTGTCTTCCTCGATGTATGGCGCCATTATTCTGCTCATTTACTTCATCACTGTTCTAGTTATTGTCTAGTCTATATATAAATTAGGCTTACAGACAGTAATGATAATGGGAGTAAGAACAGAAAATCTGAGAATCACTTTCTGTTAATATGTGTGTTCATCTTCAGTAGTAAAGATATGTTGTCACTTCACTCGTTCCTTTTCCTCCCTCATCCATCCTGCCTCAGTCTTTCCCTTTCTTGCACTCGTTCCCCTGTGGCACGCGTGGTGACTCCTTCCGTCTCCCCCGCAGGAGGTCTCGCTGTGACACGGCACCGCTCAATCGCAGGCTGCGCTAGGTGTGGCGGCCCACACGGCTGCGATGGCGGCTATGCCGTTCGCCGGCGAGGGGAAGTGTGTCAGCGTGGAATGGGACTTCCTGCAGGGCCTGCTGGCCAAGCCACCGACTCTGCCCTGGTGAGAGCAACACACACACACACACACACACACGCACAAAGGGGTATGAACACACATGCCGGACACATACTCGTGTTCACGCACTACATACAAAGACAGTCACGCACATTCTCAAAGACATTTGCGCACACCCTCCGGCCTGCTTCAGCAAGTGGAACAGACAGCCCATTTTTTAACACGCACGCAGTCGTGAACTCGTTGTGTCTACAGTACGAGGGCTGGCTGGCAGTGCGGCGAGAATTCATCTTGTTGCGGACAGGCTGGGATGTCCGGCACCAGCATCCCACCGCCGCCTTCGTTCCAAGTCCCGTTTCGCTATCAGAACATTATTATTCTCAACCGAATTTGCTTAGAATCAACATCCTCTTTTCCGCAGGAGGATGTAAAACAGTGCAAAATCGATACCAAGTGACCGATTGTGTTTCTCAAGAGTCGATATGAAATAATTATTGAAGGTGCCATTATTCTAAACAAGAGTATTTCGGCATTTGGAGACACGGTGGGAAAACTGCAATTAAAAGAGCCACGTGGACCGTTTGGGAACGGCACTTAAATACACGTGCATAGCGAAATCTCAGCCGTCGCGCACTCCTGTCGCAGCCCTTGAACCAAAATCGATGTCACGGGCGCTGGGGGACACCGCTCCTTTGTTCTTAAAGGGACACAAATTGCACAGTCACCACGACAACATAATTCTGCCACTCGGGCCAGATTGCTGGGAGTCATTGCCCAATCACAGCAGCGGCTACCTGGGCCTCAGGCGGAGTCGCAGCCCCCCCAACCCCCCCGGCGATCCCTCGCTCACAGATGGCGCTCGGCGGCATCGAGCCGCGAGCGGAGAACTAGAATTACCGGGGCATTTCTGCACCCAAAATACCATCACCCTTATTAAGATAATATCCCGATTTTCGTATAAATTCAGGTATAGCTACGCTCTAATAGCATAGCTACCGTGATCCTTCCGAAATGTTTCCTTTCGTGCAAGTCCTTCTTGGACCGCATATCCTTTTATGTAACTGCATGGGGCCTTCGGAGTTTATAGTTAAGTGCCGCAATCTAGCTGGTAATTGCGTGCGAAAGGTGGGGGGAACAAACAAAAGCCCCCCACCCTTGGCGAGTTCGTCGCAGATATTTCGGCAGAATTTTTTAACATGACAATGAATGTTTTTCTTTGACAGACTAATGGAATTCCAAATCTGTAGCCCAGAACGGCTTCCGTTCTGCTTGCTTCATTATGTTTCCTTGCGTATTATTGCCGCTGCTTATTTATTTCCGCTTCCAACTTTTTTATTCCTCATTAGCATTCTTCATTTGCGTGGCCTCTTGCGCGTTTTGTTGTTTCCCCGTCCTTGTTGCCAGCGAAAGGCCTGTCTCCGCGCTCTCGTTCTCTTCCCGGATCCCCAGCTTGCAGAACTTGAGGAAGGAGAAGTCCCGCAATGCGGCTCGCTCCCGACGCGGGAAGGAAAACTTTGAATTCTTCGAACTTGCCAAGTTGTTACCCCTGCCGGGCGCCATCACCAGCCAGCTGGACAAGGCGTCCGTCATCCGCCTCACAATCAGCTACCTGCACATGCGCCATTTTGCTAGTCAGGGCGAGCCGCCATGGGGGCCCCTACTGGAGGGAGGACCAAACTGCACAAAGGGTAAGGCTGCTCAAGGAGTATCGCTCGGTTGGCATGACCTGGGGTTGGGTTCTGTTTTGTGAAGTAGGGGAAACATCGGATATATTACACTTAAAATATATACGGTAACGCCACGAATATTCCTCTGGATGCGTTCTTGAGAAATGGGGCTTACTGAAGCAGCGCTATAAGAGGTCATTAATACACTATAGTAAACTGTGCATGCTCAGCTTAAAACAAAATAGATTAGTTATACCTTTAAAAATAGCAAAACAGTCCATTTTGTGGACAATAAATATAAAATATTTAAAAATGTTACAAATATGTTACATTATTTTCATAAATTATTTGAAGGACTGAAAATGAAAGACCACTTTTGCAAAACAGCACTGTTGGGGGTCGTGTTACTCGAGGTACTGGTGTATACTTTTCGTCTTATTGCTGCAGAATGTGTTAAATGCTGTATGTGAAATACAGTTAAGAATGCCATTAACAATATTTCTAGGTGCTCCATTGCCACTTTGTCGAATTATCCACGAATTCTTCCGAACGCAGTATTGAGCATGATAATCTTAATGCCTACCGTGTTATGTGGGGTGAACCAGCTGTTTAACCCGTAAACATTATTTTGTGTTGAGTTGCACTGTGTGCATGAGGTTGCACTTAGCAAAACCAGAAATCCTTTAGGTTTGTTAAAACACGTGTGGGAACTTCAGTTAGCTGTGAGTTTCACACTATGCACTTGGGCTGTGATAACTGTGACAGAAAGCTGGATTTGAGGTGAGGTGTACATCTGAATACAGAACGCTGTATTTCACAGTAGGTCCACTTTGCATTGTATGTGAAAAGGCGGTCTCACACACACACACACACACACACACAAAATAATCCTTTCTATCAAACCCTATCCTCTAAGTGAGTTGCAAGTTTTATATCCCAAGTGAAAAATTTCCTGCCACTTAAGTCCTTTACACCAGGATCCTTCAGCTCTGCAGCTGCCTCATTATTTTTCAATTGTGCCCCATTACCCCCAACAATATCCCAGCCTCTCCCTTCACCAAGAGTACCTGCGCGGAGACTTCTCCCTTTGGCCGTATCTGAGCTACGTCACAGCTAGAGAGGCAAAATTATCCACCCAATTTATGATTACAGAAATTAACTATATAACAAGGAGAACGTAATTGGAAGGGTTGTCTAATTGCTATTATTATTGCGGTACAAACAATTGAGCGGCAATTTCAGAGCATGAGCAGTGCTTAGGGAACACCTGTGAGACCTGTGTGGGACACTGCAAAGATCTGAACCTGTGTGTGTGTGTGTGTGTGTGAGTGTGTGTGTGTGTGTGTGTGTGTGTGTGTGTTGAGATGCGGCAGCACGGAGCAGCGCCATTCCCTCTGCAGGCCATGCGCCGGGGTCATCGTGCCGAGAGCGGCTCTGTGCGATTCCCATCGAGCACAAACAGGTGTTCCTTGGCACAGAGAGCTGATGTGTGAGTCGCTGCAGTTATACCCAGCATGCAGCACTCGCCCACCCCCCCGCCACGCTGGGTATGTGTACCAGTTACTGATAGCGACTGGGTGCATTTCACAGCACATGGGCTCCGCAGCAAACCAATGAGAGCAACGCCTGCGCTGCTTGTATTACATTTCATGACCCAATTCAATTAAGCATGCGCCATTTTAACTGTAGGGAAATTTCACAAGAGAATTAACACAAAAACATAAACTGCATTAGAGCTGCGGCGGTGGGCGCCTCGACTCAAGATTCGTAATCGAGCGTTTATTTTAATAGATTATAGCGCTTTTGATCAAATATTATTACAGCAGGCCTATTGCATGGCTGGCTCTCAGGATACTGTATTATAAAAAGTACAGAAATTAATTAAAAGATTAATCAATTTGCGGATTAAAAAGACTGAAAAGTGTAATGGATTTCACGTCCCCTTTTTTTACATACATAAAATAGGAGTCTCCGTAATTAAATTATTAGGAACTTTTTTATTTTTACACTGTATTAATCATCGCTTTAAATACATTTTCAATGAAAGTGCCCCCCCCCCCCCCACAGTTTTAGGTCTGTATGAGTTTTTTTTTTTTATCGGACCCATAGAGTTTGGCATCAAAATTCAACAGATGTTCTGTCAAAGGTTTGGCCAAAACATCTTTTACGTCTCAAATATTCCATCACGCACAGACATAATACAGTAAATTATTTCCATGACAATCTATTAACTGCTTCAATAATCTTTTTAATTTTGGCCTATAAGTACGATTTTACATCGGCAACTTGCGACGCATCACTTGGCTTCACCAGGGCTGCCTTTATTTTGACAAAAAATGTATTTTTACGTGTATGCGTTTAAAAAAAATATATGTGAGTGACATTGTGGACACTGGCAGCCCTGGTTTCCACTGCGGGAATTCAGTTTCAAGTTCAGTAACAAGAGTGAAGGAATCTCAGTGCCACGTAGTGGACAATCCCTCCCCTCCCTTTTCTTTGCTGGGCGGAGGGGGCAGTATGTGAGCGATTGAGGCGGGTGTGGATGCTGGGGGTGCAGTCTGGCTTTTGTCTGCATTGCACGTTTCAAAGCCAGTCTTGAAAAATGAATAGACAGAGGAAAATCAATTGTATGACCTTCACATGGAGAGAGATAGAGGCAGAGACATTGGGAAGGGAGGGGGGAGGAGAGGAGCAGGAGGGAGAGCCAGGATGTGGGGAGGGGGCAGAACAGCACAGAGACACTTCATGGCATATTTATTCTCTCTGTGTATTTGCAAAGGGGGGGCATATAATGAGGGTCACTAAACCGGGCAGGATATCAGCAGTGAAAATGGGGCAAAAGAAAACACGTACAGAGAGATTAATGCCTGTACATCGGGGGTAATTGTGGCAAACCGGACAACTCACTGAACTGTACGGTGTTATCGCTGCTCACAGTGATGATGGAGTAAGTCGATGACACCCAGAATTTAACCTCCAGAAAGGGGGAAATTGAAAATTCTTCTCATTATTAAATCCAGAAGGAGATTGATCATTCTGGGGGATTTTTGCCAGTTTGAGCCAAATAATGGCTTGCGCGACTAATCCAGCAGCCCCGAGTCCCACACATCCCTCGGCTTCGGTGGTGACAGGACGATCGCTTTGCCCGCGCCACTCCTTCTGTAAACCACGTGTCGGCGCTTTGATCGCTCTCTGTTTTCCGCACGTGTTGTCCAGCCGGTCACATGTGGGGGCGACTATGTTGTCCAAAGTGATTCGCTGTTTTGACGTTGAATTACGAACCGCGAGGTTTATTTATAGAAAATAAACCTTCCTGGCACAACTGCTGCAGCAATAATTGGCTAAAAACACTTTGGCAAGACAGAAGATATTTTCTCCTTGGAAAAAAAAAAAAAAACATCACTGGACATATTTCTAAGATGTATAGGAAGTTGTCCAAGCTGCACCTCCAGTTATGGTGTCTGTGCCATAGGGGCGTTAGAATGCAGTGTGGTGGCATGGACTCTCTGGGAAATTCGCTTTGAACAAGCATCCTCCGCAGTGGACAGACACCACCGGCTGGTTCTCGGGAAGCTGCTCAACAACCGCTCCTCTCCGATGCCCGGCATCTCTCCCGCCACCGTCTGGCATCTGCCCCGCTCCTCTCCCTGCGCTCGGCCCGTCCCTCCCTCCGAGTTCCTCCCCACCTCCCGCGCTCACTTTCTGCTCCGTCTTTCTCGCTCACGCTCTCCCCGCGTCCGCCCGGCGCTAATTCCCCGCGTTTAAAGCGGCGAGGGCTTTTAAGGGATGTTAATTGCACTCAAATTATGTTCGACCGCAGAAGGAGAGAGGGGGCGAGATAGAGTGATTCGGCGGAGGGGGGACGGAGTGAAAGGATAATTGCCGGGGAGAAGGATGCGGCGATTAAGGTGCTTCTCTCTCTCTGTCGCTGCGGTCCAACCCCGTTTCGTTTTCTGCCTCCAGCAGCGATGGGGGTTGCTGCAGCTCCGTCCCGGTTACCCGCGTTTGGTTTATTCAGGCTTCCTATAGGTAAGATGCCCAAGTTCAAAAAAGTTACAGATAAACGCTCGCCACGAGAATGTGACCTGCCGGGTTGCCATGGATACCTCCTAACTTTGTTACAAGATCGACCCGTTCGGCAAGGCAAATCGGTACTGGCAGGGACTGGCCTGTTGGAGCGGAGGCTTGTTATTTTATTGAACAAATAAAGCACTCGGTTTTCTTTTGTTCCACATATTCAGATAGCTGAGGAAAACAACGGATCTCTCCCGACCCACGATACTTGAAAAAGCAGCGAACGAGTCACGTCAGTGGACCTTAAGTCTGGCTAAAACCAAACACGTGCAGCCCCAATCCATCCATTTCCTATGAATCTTCCTGCTCTGACAATAAAATATGGGCAGTCCAGAGCCGCGGTGACATGGCAGAGATCGTCTCCGCTCCGGCTGTTTGTTTAGCCGTCCCTTTGTGCGGCCTGTTTGAGGACCCAGTAAATCCCAGAGTGCCACTGCACTCAGACCCATGAATCAAGCTGAATGGGTGACGTCACTTCTGCCACTTCCTTCGCCTGCGTGACGGTATTCAACACGCCACCGTGCCGTGGGGGATGGGGACGGGGGGCGCCCCGCGAGACGGGGGTCCCACCAGCCGCCGGGCCGCCCACACGTGACCCCCTGGCCGCCCCCCAAACCCCCACCTCTGCTTCCCGCAGCCCCATCTCCCCCCTTGGCAAAACCCCCTTTGAATGTTCTGAATGGCAAAGGCGGATGGGGGGGTCATTTATATTCCTGCGCGGTCCCTACGGGGGAACCCGGTATACAAAGGCAGCGGGTCTTTGTCACGCAGCTGTGTGTGCTGTTTGCGTGGCCGGGCGCTGGCGGACACTGGCGCAACACGAATCCCAAAGCGCGACACAATGCAGGCAGAGGCGGCCTTCCGTCTCACGGGGACTTCAAACCCCGAGTCCTTTTTGTTTAGAGCAAACAACGGTTTGTTGATTTCGGGAGCGATGCAACAGTGCAAATACATCTGCGAGCGTGGACTGAAAACTCGCGCAGGTTTATCAGAAATGAAGTATTCCCCCCAGTGCGTGGCAACAGTGGCTTTCGGTGGGCGCCCCCCCCCCAAAAAAAAAAAAAAAAAAATGACCACCGGTCTTCGGTGCGCTTGGACTCGCTGTTTGCTGACGTGAGTTTGCAAAGTTTCCCTGCCGCCGATAAAAAAGTTCTTCCAGATGCGATAGCACACACAAACGGGGGTCAAGTGAAAGCCAGCTCCGGTGCGACAACGTCCTCCGTCTTCTGCCCCCTCTGGTACTTCTGTGCTAACATGCAACACAGCGGTGCTAAAAATACCGCCTTACAAACCCCTCTTCTCCCACGCTGTAAAATTTATGGCTTCGGTGAAGTAAATGACTCCTCGGTAGTTATCAGTTTTACCATATTTTCCTCTTCTGGTTTGCGAATAGAAGTTCATTTTTTATGTTATCGGTACCGGTAATAGGAGTAGCGATTGTACAAATCCTTAAATCCAAATGTATGTGCAATATCTAGTCACCAATCATCATTGTTATAATACTCTTCATAGTTAACATATATAACAAAGCTGGAAATGTAAGCAAAAACTCCCATGTTAATAGAGAGTTCGAAATTTTGAATAGAAAATCTGCCCGTGTTTCTGCGTATGAATTTTGTACACATTCCTGCTCCATTGTTTGCGCACCAAGCATTGTTACGTTTGTGTTGTAAATGCCTCCGCTTTTGACAGACGCGAGCTCCTATAACCTGTGGACACTTCTGTTTGTCTCAGCAGTGCACCACCCCTCACATTCGTTGGCCACCGACATGTTCGAGCAGCACCTGGGTGCCCACCTGCTGCAGGTAATACAGTCCGGAGGGAGGCTCTGCCAATGCCCCTGCTACTCATTCGTGCTTATTCATCAGCTATGCTAGGTATCCCCTCCAGGTAACCCTGAACTTACAACACACGCAACTCACGACGGCCATCCCATTAACCTTATTATTCTATTTTCAACTCCCGAAATTTGGTCGTAAGGCTGATAGACGACCGATCCGTCTGCTTTCCGAACACATCGGCCGGAACATCGGATGTTCAGCTTTCAGTCAGCGTTTCGGGGAGGGGGGGGGGGGTCTGTCAGCGACTGTTTCGCGTTTGTGATTCTATTCATGTTACAGTGGCTAGCAAGCCATTAAGTGAGTGTTCTGGTGGTGCTCAAAAGAAAAAGTGAAAGAAAAAGGATTCAGAAATGAAAGCAAAAATTATAGTGCAGCATAGAATGTATAGCACTGTAATACTGTGTATTTAAATGGTTCTTCTGTATTAGTATGATTTCAACAGGAATTATGTATCAGATTTGTGAAAAATTTAACAAAGCCCCGTTATATAGCAAAGCATTCGTCCATGTCAATTGTTTGTATACCTTTATGGTTAATAAAATACAGTGTAAGGAGATCTGTGACTTTTGTCATCGGAATGGAACCCCGTCGGAACTCCGCCCTGAACTACTTACACTCATTTACGCAGGAGAGCATTCTTACACATCGGCTGACACCAAGGGTCCAGTTCTAGCCACCACGCCACCTGCTGTGCTAAGATACGACGTGCCGTTCAGCTGACTCCTGCTCTCAGAACGCGGCCTTTTTTTCCCCCCCTCCCAGTTTTTATTTTCCGAACGATGGCGTCGGAGGTTCGGAAACATCAGGAAAACACGCCGCTTCTCCCAGTCCCCGGCGACGGCCGTAAAACCCTCGCAAACGCGCGTTGGCTGCGGCCCGATCGCGAAAGACGATCGATGCTCGCTTAAACGATCGCGATCGCGCGCCGGCAATTCCGGGCCTGCGAAAAAAATCGCGCTCGACGCGGCATCAGATAAATGGCCGAAGCTGGAGCGGCGCGGCGGAGAGGAATGAAGATGGAATGAAGATAAGACGAACGTCGAGGGCGTCGTAATGAAAGGCTGTGTTCTGGACAAAGGAGCGGCGGCGGTTAAAACGGAGGGCCACGTGACTCCTCCGTTCCTGCGTCCCCTGTCAGTAATAACTAGATAATTGCACTTTATTTCCCGGCGATTCGGGCGGCCCCGGCGCTCCCACAACCCGTCCACTTACATTTGCATTCCGAATGTGCGGTTGCATAAATTACCGCCACTTTAAGCGTCGCCGCAAAGACAGCAATCGTTCTCCCGCCAAAGCGACTACCTCCACTCCGCACTTGCCCGATTCTTGTTATTATCATTAATTTTTACTTATTTATTTATTATTATATCCTCCGTAAAGGAGTGCTTTCATGGCGTCGCTGCGTACCTTTCACTTTTCATTAAAACGCCATAAAATAAGGCCTCCGCCTGTTTTTTTTTTTAATCTCACTGCAGCCTGGTGGCCGAGGTTATTTTGGTTGGTAGCAATGTTGGATGTTTTAGGGTTCTCTGTGCGTGCGCGCGTGTGTAGCAGAGATGCCTGGGTCATTGTGACAACTCATCCCTGAAGTGGTGACAAAGCACATGCAGCACATGTCCGTTAACACGAAGCGGAAACCATTTTTATTGCCGTTATCGGCGTTATTTCAGTGGTCTGCTGTCATTTGCTCTCGAGACACTTGAGATTTCAATGATTCCAGTTTGTTTTCTCATTTTGACTACGTGCCTCTTTCTGCTCTCCAGTCCTTGGACGGCTTTGTGTTTGTGGTCAGTCAAGAAGGTCGCTTCCTCTACATTTCCGAGACGGTTTCAATCTACCTGGGCCTCTCGCAGGTGAGAGTTACAACAGCAGCATCCTCTCCTCCACACATTCCGTGTGTGTGTGTCGAGGGTGTCAGTGTTCTGTGTATCATTCGTTTTCCTGTTTTTATGCATCGCAGAGAAGTGTACATACCTTGTTTTTTTTTTCATTCCCAGCAATTTCCCTATTGTTAACAATGCGTATTTTGTGGCTGCATGGGCGTGTCCATCTCTTTGTAATTCGCCTAGGTTTACATGTGTTTATTTGAACATATTTGTGTTTACACCCATGACACATGTGTGACAGTGCATTGTTAGTGGGTAGCCGACGTGTGTGTGTGTGTAGGGGCTTCATGCTGCGGGTGCTCACCTCCGTTCATTCTCCGTGGCCTCTTGCACCGTGAATGTTAAGTCCTGCCATTTTGCCCAGATGCATAAATAATAACAGTAATTACTTGCACGGCAATCAAAGTGTCGCCCCGGCAAAGCGGGGTCTCTGTCTGGGGAGCAAATCGATAGGCATCTTAAAAGCCACATTGATTGGGGGGGGGGTTGAAAAAGGGAAAAACGGGAGAAGAGGCGAGGACGGAGAGAGCGAGAGAGAGAGAGAGATGTTTGGGGAGAGGACGGAGGGGAGGATGAGAAGCAAAGAAAGAGGAGTAGATAAAAAGGTGGAGATTTATTATGACTGTACAACCCCCCCGCTATGTTTCGGAGGGGTGATGGGGCATGTGTGTCTTTTCGTGGTCAAGAGAGTTATGACTTCTGACTCAGTACAGGCATGCATACGCAAAGATGGACGAGATGCCCACCACCCTGTATGACCACCATCCGCTTTACTCAGCTACAACCCTGTAGGGTGCAGCCCACTCCCTGCTCTGTATGACCACTTTCTATTCTGTATGACAACTGACCACTCTATATGAGCGCTGACTCTACCGTATGACCTCTGGCTATCCTGTAGGACAGCTGACCACTGACCACTCTACATGCCCACCACTCTGTATGACCACTGACTACTCTGCGTAACCCCCCGTACTCCCAATGGGCCCCTTACACTGTAGTTTCCTGCTCCTCTCTACTGGGATCCCTGGGTAACAAAGACACCAGTGATTAAAACCAGTCCACGACTTTTTCAACTGTGATTTTAAGGGAATCGGACAAACTGAAAGGGGATGTAGAGGAACAGAAGTTAATTCTTGTGACAAGAAGAGCTGGGGTGCAGTTCAGGGATAAAACAGCTGATGTCACCTAGCCATCATGGACATCGCAGTAAGTGGCGCTGGTGACAACAGGCGGGCTGGGTCCTTACAGAAAGTCAGCTTGTTTAGTGGGACCAGCCGAGGTCGGCAAAGTGTCCCAAAGGCAAGTCGGTCCAGCAAACGCACTGGTCATCAACCCACCGCCCCGATTGCCGCCCAGAGGGTTCCCGGGCCTACAGCCCCCCCCCCCCAATGGTGGATTGATGGAGGCCTGGTTAGTATGCAGCCCCCGTTCATGCTCCCCCCCTGCACTCCGCCCCGCTGCACCTCCCTCCTCTCCTCTCCCATCAGTCAACGCTGGGCCAGGCATGTGTTGTGGACGACTGCCCAGTTGCCTCATACATATTAAATGCCGCTGCTATTATTTATATCCTGTCTCTATCCTCCCCCTCCACCCCCACTGTCTCTGATGGGCGTGGGCCGGTCAGCAGGGCCTCTCTCATCCACAGCAACTCCTGCGAGGCCCCCAACGAGGCCCCTTCGCCTCGTACTCTGGGACACCCCACCTACCTCCATCCCTGGGAGAGGGGGAGACCCAGGCAACTTCACTTCAGTGCGATTCCCCCATCACACACAGCACTCTTTAATACCCCACGTTCTGTCACCCTCTGCTAACACCACACACATTCCAGCATTCACACACACAGACATCAGTCCACGCTAAAGAAAACCTTACAGCTGCTTGGTGGCACGTCACCTGTCATGGAGCTGCCACATGGAGGATGGCGTCGACCGTAAGGATGGGCTGGTCACAGAGACTGCGTGTGTATAAGAGTGTGCAGATGTCACGAGAGCTCAGGAAGAAGTGTCTCCTGCACGCATTTGGTTGCTGGGTCTCAAGTGGCTGATGTGTGTCGCCAGGTTGAGCTGACGGGCAGCAGCGTCTTTGACTACATCCATCCAGCCGACCACGTGGAGATGGCTGAGCACCTGGGGATCAGGCCTCACCTGAGAGCGGAGGCGGGATGTCAAGGAGCCCACGAGAGCGCCTCCAGCTCTGCGTCAACGTCTTCCCTGGCTGACACACCTGAACCAGGTGACCCGGACTGGGGCACTGCATCATTTCTACCTCCCATTACTGCTGCTAATAATAACAGTAATACAGTGGCTCTTCACCTTGCAAATGTTGAAGTTGTGAATTTTTTAAAATATATACCTTCTCAGGTTTATTTATGCATTTTTTTCGGCAGCAAGATCAACCCGCATTTCCCCATTAGTTGGCACTAAAATGTAGACCTTAATCCAATTCGCTTCCACTATGTCTACAGTGACTATCAATTAGATTACGCGTTTTCCTTTTCTATATTTAAATTATCTTTTTTATTTGTCCTCTGAATATTATTTCCCCCTGTACGGTGCACCGTGGGCCCGAGCAACAGCAATAAACAACTCATAAATCTTAAATGTTTATGTGATAAATCAGACAACAGTCAGCACTGAATAAGATAGAAAGGACGTGAATTTCGACAGAAGGTATTTTTTTCACAATTTTATTGTACCTTGAAGTTATTTTAAATATTGAAAGAAAAAGCCTTACAGAAGAATATTAATTATAGATACGCCCAAGATTTTTACATAACCTAGCCTCTACAAAATAATAAGCGGCCGCGGCTGAGGAGCTCTGGACTTACCTGTGTGATGAGTTGTTAGCAATCAGGACTGAATGGAAGGTCATGGAAATTTTGCATTTTATCATATTTTACTTTAAATGTAGTTGAAAGAGAAAAATAAGTATAATGATGCCTTGCCCCTGTGCATCTGGGATGTCCTTCGGACACTGCAATCTTGCACCGGACAAGGGGTTATTGATAATAGATGGGTGGATGGATGGAAAGGTTACAGACTTTGTTTTTAATTTATTATAGCTTTAGCTTTTTATAGCAAATGATCCCTGAATAAATGGAGGGATGTCTGTATTATGCAGTTGACGGTAGCTTAGCTGTAAAAGTGACTTTGGACTTGCGAACAAATCGGGTGCCATCAGACTTTTGATCGCCGTAGGTGTACGTTGAGGAGCCGGTTTCATCAAAAATATTCATTCCACACACATCTTAAAGGTTTTGCAGAGCAGATTTGCTTATATTATTTGTTAGCAACTTTTATCCAAAGCAACTCACAATTTTATTTATGGTGCCATGAAAGAACCCGTTTATACCGTTATATAAATTCCTGGAGCTACTGAGGTTATTTCCTTTACTGAAGGTACAACAGTAGGGCCTTGCCCTTAATCACTATGTCATGTCAATGAGATGTAGATGTCTTCAAACAAATAAACTTGTAGCAGAAGCAGATGAAACCACATTCTGGGTGCAAGCTGCCCTTTTACATGCCGTTGGGTGCATCGGTGTCTTTAGAACTTATGAGGGAATTTTCTGATGGCGCTTGTTGCGCGTCTGCCGGGCACCCAGGTTCTCTGTATGATCCATATGTAGAAGCATATTTACATGAGCACGTACAATATGTATGACCATCTGTTTGTTTCGCTGACGGGCGCTTGGTGCGCGTCCATCACTACGTCCGGTTGCTCTGCAATTTGACCACGTTCTCCTCCACCGCAGCCCCTGCCAGCCCCCTGAAGTCAGAAGACGACCCCCCCGACAGGGGATTCTTCATCCGCATGAAGTCCACCCTCACTAAGCGCGGGCTGCATGTCAAGTCTTCTGGGTACAAGGTCAGACACACACACACATGCCAAACACACACCTGGCAAAGACACACACTGCTAGACACACAGTAAGTGGACACACTACGCAGGTAGCCACATACTGAACAGACACACCCTTACACAACTATGCAAAAACAAAGAGGGAACAACAAAGAGCCCCAAGGATGCTCCAAATTTACATGAAATGACAGCATGAAGTGTAATGAATAAACTTGTCAAGACCATTTACTCGATCATAGTATCTGCTCATTTCGGCTAGTCTGTTTTGAGCGGTAATTTAACTTTTACCAGATCAAAAGAGTGCAAGATAAATCTCCATACCCCCAAATCTGTACTTACCTGTCCCTTCATTCCCAGATCAGAAGTGTGTATATGACCTTTACTGGGGATCCTGTCCTTTTGGAAGAGGTTGTATGGTTTTCCTGTCTTTTCAGGTAATCCATGTGACTGGGCGGATCCGCTGTCGCCCCACCCTGGTCCCTGGCTCCAGCCGCTCGTTGCACAGGCCACTGGGGCTGGTGGCCCTGGCGCACACCCTCCCGCCCTCCACCTTGAACGAAGTCCGCATGGAGAGCCACATGTTTGTGTTCCGTGTGAATATGGACCTGCAGGTCACCTATTGTGAAAACAGGTACAGGGTGGTCACGCTTAACATGGCCTACGTGTGTGTTTCTGTCAGCTACTGAGGCCCTGCTCTCTGTGGCCTATCTGGCTGTAGGATCTCGGAGTACATGGACCTCAGTCCCGCAGAGGTTGTGGGACACACATGTTACCAGTTCATCCACGCAGCGGATCTAGACGGCCTGCGGCAGAGCCACGAAGACTGTGAGGCCCTCTCTCCACCAGTCCGTGTGTGTGTGTGTGCGCGCATGCGTCTCCCAATCTGACCATTCTCATGTATAAAATGTAAACACACACATTTATTTATAAAACACACCACAAATCCAAAACATAGTCTCTGGTTTCTGTCAGGTGCAAATCTTTCCCATTTCAGACACAATTTTATTTTAAAGTTTTTCTTTAAAAGCTGCAGTCATTTAAAACAGTACTGAAAGCAAAGGTAGTAACAAACTTTTAATAATAAAAAATGTCAGTAAGGATGGTGAAAGATGCAGTCGACTATTTCAATATGATTAATTTAATTTTAATAAAATGCATTTTCAATTTACCAGCACTAAATATTGCGCTAAATAATGTATAATTTGTTGATGCATGTTTATATACGAGCAGCAAAGCATTTTTTGCTGAATAAAGCCAAACATTACAGCGGAAACAAATTGATTTTCATGGATGCATGATTATTTATTTAATAAAAGGTGAATTTAAAACGCAAATCATGTTCATCCTTCACATTTTACGATGCTCAAGCTGTAGTCGTAGTCTGCTTACAATTAATAACATACATTTTAAGTCCAGTCCTTCATGGGCAAAATGGTATATTTTACCAGAATATACATTTTAAAACAACATTGTCTGCTAATTTTATAAATAGTTAATGCACACAGGGAAGGAAAGTCAATGTGAAATGGTCGTCGCTGCTTCTAGGGTACATACGTAGATGGAAATGTTAAAATTCACGGCGTAATTTAACTTTATTTCAGTGTTACACATTTCCCTTTACCTGTTGTACCTCTAACACACTAACTGCATTGCACACCGATCTGTGCACAGCCTCTGGAAGTCCTCCTGACTTTCTGAACCCAACTTCATTAAACTGAATTACTCTCAAGTGCTTCATATGAATTTACTCTCAGGCAAACATTTAGATTCATTAAAGCATTTCATTTAGTTTATTAAAACGAGTATTTTAAGAAATGGGTAACTTATGTTCCAATGGTGAATTGTAACAGTAGATGCATGGGACTAAGCTTCTTACAAATATCTACCCATCAGTACAACAAAGAAACTTAACACACACACACAGTTCAGACTTCCTCCATCTCCTAGCATACATGTCTTTGGACTGTAGGGGGAAACCAGAGCACCCAGAAGAAATCCATGCAAATATGGAGAAAACATGTAAACTCCACACAGACTGAACCCAATTTGGACCCAAGTCTGAAACCAGAGCCTAAATGCTGTGAGGCAACAGCACCACCCTCTGCATCACCATGGTGCCCCGCCTGCATGCAACATGTACACGATTGCAACCTCCATACACTGTGCGGCAAAATTCTTTACAGCTATAACTATGCATATGTTCATCATCATTTTCATGTACATTTTGCTCAAAATTTCCAAACTAAACAATAAAAATAGTACCAGAGATTACACGTAACAGCAAAAATTCTTTAAATGCTGTTTTGGTTCCATGAGACAAAAAAAATCACTTGTTGCATCTTAAGTTTTATAGAGAAACAAACTTCTCTTCAGTCTTGGAGGATTTAGCTTTTCTGCTACATCTGCATTTCCATCCAGGCCGCACGAATACCTGTGTGCTGGCAGTGGCACTGCTACGCTGGCCTGTTGTGCACTTTGTGGTTCTTGGTGATGCGAAAAAGACGCAGCATTTTATTTGTTTTCACCTCTTCTACCCCAAAATTGATTTGTACACTTTTTTAAAATTCCTGCCAAACAGTCATTTCTTTATACCCCTGGCACCCCCTTTCTACCTGTGTCCCGGGGCGGACCACCCCCACCCCTCTGGTCATGACTAAAAGTTTCAAACCCGCCGTGTACTGTGCAGGGCCATGCACTGTTTGGCTGAGGTGAGGTACACCATGTTGATGCCCCCTGGTCTCTGTGAGTGTAGGACAGTGCTGTGACTTCTTCATGTGATGCCATTGCTGTTTCCAGCCCCAGTAACGCCTCCTCTGTCCCCAGTGCTGCGAAAGGGTCAGGTGGTGACTGGGTACTACCGTTGGCTGCAGCGGCGTGGGGGATTCCTGTGGGTCCAGTCGTGCGCCACCGTCTCCATCAACCACAAAGCGCCCCACGAGCGGAACGTCATCTGGGTCAACTACGTTCTCAGGTGCGTGCGCAACGCTCACGTTCTGTCCTTCGACCTTCTTGTCAGCCCACTGGCCGGGCAGTTTAGAGGCACAATCTGGAAAATACCGCCCGGCACACGCGTAGCCGAACCCCGCCCCGGAGGCGCCCTCAGATACTCAACCGCGATTTATCACCGGTCGAGCCCAACGTGTCATAAAGACGCTTCGCTTTCCGCGTTCGAAACGAAAACCGAAGCCGTCCGACCGGCGCCGAGTAAGAGAGACGGGCAGAGACGTTTACTCCAACAGTGCAGCACGTATTTAGATGCGCGCACGCACAGCATCAGCGAAAGGAGGCGCACAAACAAGGGCGCTTGCAGCATTACGATGCTAATTGGAGCGCCGACGTGTAATTACAGCAAATGGAAGTGGAAATTTTCTGGCTGAATCGTGTTTTAGTTAATTAGAGCTGTAATTACGAGAGCCAATTAACTTCTTGAGCCCCTTTCTGGCGCGCAGATCCATGGCGCCAACAGGAGGGCTGCGCGGGGGGGCCCGAGGTAACGGCCGGGCGAGCGGGACCTTTGGTCCGACTCCACTTTTTTTCGGTCGAGGGAGGAAGGCGTTTTTCTTTTTACTTTTCTTTTTGTTTTCCCTTTTAAACCCGCCATAATAAACGGATTCCGTGTGATCTTTCTTTTTTTTTCAGTCGGGTCACACTCGCTCCCTCTCGACAAACCGGTGTGCTTTATTTAAATCAGACAGACGCTAGAAAGAGCCAAACCGCCGCGGGTGTTTTTACAAATTGGTAAAAACGAGAAAGCCGGCGAGAGGCGTGCGACGCGTTACGAGATGGAAGAGTAGTAAGGAAGCGGCGTGCGAGAGGCGGGCTGCGTTCGCTGCTGTTGTGCCGGAGCTGTTCTGTTTCGCTTGCGACGACCGTTTTGTTGGTATCCGGTGAGCTTATGAATTTATATGCAAAAAAGACACATAATTGCGGTGAAAAATGCCTCCTCGATGAATTCATTTTGGTTTTAAATAAGAAATCTGGCTCTTCTGTGCAGGATGTCCACTGTCGCCAGTATTTATTTCCTCAAATGATACTCTGTGCAACATGCCGTTATTCTGGTAAATTATTATTTACACTTCTTTTATCTACGTTTGCTCGTATTTCTTATGTCAATGAAAATGTAATTATATGTTTCCTTTGATTCCTTTTGCAAGAATGTGGATTCATGAGCAAACGTAGTTTGTACTCTAAAATTCATATAGCAAACCATCAATTCATGCTTAAAAAGGAATTCTTCATGAGAACACAAATTTAAATCCAAACCTGTGTCTTGGAGATGTTGTGCACCACACAAGGCCATCGGCTACCCCTTACCTGGAATACGGCATCTCCTAAGCATCCGCCAGAAATTCCCTCACTTTTGTAATAATGTAAAACCATCGCCATTCAGTGAGGAGCCCTAAAGCGAACAAAGAAGCTCCAAGGAAGTCTCTAAAATTCGCCGAGGCAAAGGAAAGTGGACATTCTGTCGGTTTAAAATGTGAAGCGACGAGACGCGCGGAATTCTCTTGAAAGGCAGTATCATTACAAATGACGCTGCAGCTTGATTTAATGTTCATTTATCACAATTTTACTTCATGAATGGCTGTGCAGAGGGGCAATGAGTTACAAGCGATTACGGTAATTACAAAAATTGCCTTGTTATTCTTATTATAGTAATAATAATTGCAATTATAATGAAAATATAGATTTTATTTTCCAAACACAGAGATTATCTCTGTTTAAAAGATAGGGAGGAATTTGGCACATCAGATGAAAAAATTACCAAACCTTTTATAGTGAGAAATGCATTAGTTTTTCCCGTTTAAATTTGGAGTCGCTTTCCACGAGAATTCACTTTACGATCCCATCTTCATGAACAAATTGCACGAATTGCGTGGAGGAAAGCCTGTATGTCTAACAAGGCGTTAAGCTATCGCTGCGATACAGCAGTAATGGGCAAAAATATTTGTAGTTTCTTTAGCATGTTAATAAAGTGTAACAGTTTGAACTGATGCTTGGGACAGTTTGAATAAAAAAACAGGACAACTGCTTCCAAATATCAGTACAGGTCAACATGTATAACTATGAAGAAAGTTAGTTTTTTTTACTATTGACCATGATTGGCGTCGTTCGCTCGAAAGTTAGAATTCTCCCAATGCCGTTTCCCATCGTGTGAACAGAAACGCGTGTCTCTGCTGTGGGCTGTCCATCATCCCCCTGCTTCCCTCTTCTGTCCGTGGGTCTGTCTCTCGCAGCCGGACAGAAATCCCGGACACGCCGCTGGACCTGCTTCAGCTGCCAGACAGCCTGCGGGATGAGCGAGTGCGAGCGAGCGCCTCTCCTAGGGACGCCTCCCCGCACACCCAGGGTAGGAGCACCCCCCAGGCGTCATCATCGCTACAACACGCACAGCTGGCCTTTCCACACGACTCTACCGCTCCCCCAGATGACTCCAGTGAGACGGTTGCCTTTTCCTGCCCCTCCCAGGCTGCATTTGTTCCCTGTGCTCTATTCAACGTGGCTGCCTAAATATATACTGTAAATATGTATAATTAGTATTAACCATTACTTTTTGACACCTTAACCAAATGTGAGCTGATGGGAGGTTTTTCAGACCACACTGCTTTCAATAATGTACCCATTTATACAACTGTTCAGTTTTTCTACTCTAGCAGATCAGGTGTATGTGTTTCTCTCACAGGTACAACAGCAGGAGTTTGAAAGGCGACGATTCTGAACACTACACCACCCGCTGACCCTAATTGTATCCCTTTGCAAAAACTGTGATTTTGCAGCCAAAAACAAAATCGGAAAGGTGCCTCGAGCGAGCATCACGCGATGCCGTTTTTGAAAGCAGCGGCCCACGTGCAGCAAATGTTGGGCGGTCTCGGGGCTTCGAGGCGACAATTGTGAGGGAGTGAACATGGAATGGGAGGGGGGTCAGGTGGGCGAACATAATTAAAATGACAAATATGGATACGCGCAACTTAGACTATTAAATATTGACTGGATCTTGGTTTATCATAATTTTGCAAAACGGATTCTGCGTGAAACAGGCTGCTTGTTTCAAACTACTCACGTGGGACACCTTGTGGAAAGGAGGGTGAAGTGCAGGCCATCTGTGTACTAAATTACGCACCTGTCACATATCATAGAGGCAAGATCATTTATTAATGGTGGCCGTAAAAATATTATACGGGTATCGGCGAGCCTCCGTTTGTATGTGTAAGTATAAATAGGCTAAATGGAGCGACAGTGGTGAGATGGCTCCTCTTCTTTCTTTTTCAGGTTCCTCAGCTGCTCACCCAACAAAATGCACCAGCAACAAAGGGGGTTCAGGGTCCAAGGTGAAGGACGGGTATTCCCAGTATTCCCATCCACCAAATGGCCAATCGGAGGAGAAGAAGAAGAGGCTACAACAGTCCAACACACAACGCAGCCCGCTGGCAAAGCGACGGCGGAAAGACATCCAGGAGGAAGAGGAGGGGAACCCGTCTGCTTCCTCAGAACCGGGGAGTGACAGCGAGGAGGACGATGAGGAGGAAGAGGGTGCTGACAGGAGGTGCCGAGCTGACAGCAAGATGGTGAAGCTGGAGGAGGGAGTGTCAAAACAGAGCGGCGATGTTGCGCGGGTTCGAGCCGACGCCATCCAGAACGGCCGCGCTGTCATCCAGCAACTGAAGAGTGCGGTGGCCTCTGCCACCTCCAGCATCAAGACTGAACAGAACTTCATGGCTTCGGGGGCGACCGTGTCGGGGGGATGCTGGGGGCACTCTAAACTCTCCCTGCAGAATCCTTCTGGAGCCCAAAACGGAGACACAGCTCCCGTCTCTATTCCGGACTCCTCCTTAACCCCACCAGGAGCAGAAGCCCCGCCCAGGGGCCTACTCACCCCCTCGTCCCCTGGCCTGTCCCCACCCATGGCAGGTTCCCCGCTTCCCAGGGAGGATCGAGCCCTTGCTGGAGGCCGGGGTCCAGACTTTGAGCTGCTGCAGAGGCTGGCGGTGGGTGGCGCCGCTGGCCGGGTGTTATTTCACCCGTTGGCCATCGGTCCCCAGGGTCCTCAGAGCCTGTATGCCCCAAGCACCATCCGATACGCCCCGGCCGAGCTGGCCCCTGCTCACCCGACTGCGGAGGGTCTCCCTTCGGACCACCCCAAGCCCCCCACTTTTTTCCCTCACCTGCAGAGGATTGCTGCCCTGCCCCCCTTCAGCGGGTTCTCATCCTCTGACCCTACATTTCCCCCTGGGCTGCCGTTCTGCGTGAACGGGCTGCGAGGGGGGACCGGCTCAGAGGAGGACTGAACGAGTCGGGTACAGCGGGGTGGGGTGGGGGGTCAAGGCAGGAGGAGAAAGGATGAGTAGAAACACTGGGGGGGAGGGCCGAGAAACTCCTTGTGATGCTTATCTGCATAGCAGAGGACTGTGGGATTGGCAGTACGGCCTCCTCCCTCGCAGACTGTCGGTGAGACCGACTGCTCCATCGCGGTCACCCCCAACTGGAAAAGCCATACGCACATAGAACGTACAGGGTACACGCTGTACTGTCACTGCCATGGACACCACCTTCGCGAGGAAGATGGGAGAGGAGATGGAAGTCGGAGAGACACGACCGCGTCTCGGGATGCACGGGAGCTGCGGTGAAATTGATGGGCGAGACTGACGAATGCATGGAATGGAGGGGATTCGCTGGCGAGGGCTTCCTTTAGTACGAGCACGCTGCTCTGTGTGTTCGCTCCCTTTACTGGACGCATTTAGCTCATCGCCGACCATCACCCCGTCTGTCAACAACTTCGGGAGACATTTACGCCGCATCTCTCACCCCCAGAAGGGCCCGATTCACCTTCACGCCGAAGGACCCGCTTTGCAGCTGTGAATATTTCTGTGCACATTTTGTACAAACGGCTTCAGCACACAGCCAGAGAAATCACACAAGCCATTAACTATTTTAGCCAAGACTTCCTGCCCTCCATCCCCTAACAGCCATATTCTTCCAACCTCTCGTGCTGCTGCTGGATTCCAGCTGTTGGATTTTGGGGGGGGGGGCACTCGAGTACCCGAGGAACCATACAAAATATTTCCAGTTTGCCATAAGGTCCAGTGGACGGTTTCAGAGGGGCTGTTCAATTTGAAAGAATATTCATCCTCATATTCACTGGAGCACTTATTGTATATGCGGTAAGGGTTCCTTGTACAGAAATGCGTAAAAGTAGAACCTGTAAATCTGCCATTGGTCCAAAAGGCTCAGTACGACGCTCGGGGCACAAAAGGGCCACGGGTGAGTAATTTAGCTCAAGCTGATTCAAGAGCGGAAAGTGATTTTTAACTAAGTTTACCTTAAACACACAGATCTGTGCGTTGTATCTGGCCCTTCTTTACGGTTCGCTCTGATTTCACCACATCCAGTCATCCCAAGCTGACTTTAAATCTGAAGAAGAAAAAATTTATCCAAATGTAACTATGGAGGGAAGGTATATAAATGTTTAATTGGAATTTACAGTTCTTGTTTTCTGGGAAACATTGAGGAATTCCTGGGCATGTTTTGTGCCACGGGTGTTTCCTGGTAGAAGCCCATGCTGGCAGGTACAACACGGGAAAACTCATGTGTGAGAGTGTGTGTGTGTGTGTGTGTGTGAGACAGAGAGTGAATGTACTGTAACACAAGGGCCCTGCGTGAAATTTGTTTTCTTTATGGTAGTTTAGCTGAAGGAACACTGTAATAACCTTTGCCATCACTGTGACTTCTTGGTTTAATTGTTTGTGAATAATCCCCAACTCCCAATCTTAAAACGAGACTGTAAAAACAACAATAATAAAAGTTTTATTCCACTAAAGGTGCCTGATATCTTTTTTAAAATGAAATTTCCAACTTACTTTATCCTCCTGAGACCCAGCCGTTCATTTTGTCCACTGTAAACGGCAACCTATATGCACCGTATTGCTGTTTTACTGCAGGTGACATTTAATAAATTCAAACGATAGTTTTAAAATGTATCCACAAACGCTTTTTTGATGGGTCCTGGGAGGCACGGTAGAAAAAAGAATATTTTTACTTCCTCAAAATATTAAGACATGTGACCACGTAAACCATTAAAGGCCGAAGGGACCTGCAGCCTTATTTGAAGGACATTTATAGAAGCAACACAACAAAACCTTCTCCTCCACCGCCACCACAGCACGGTCCATTCTGGGTTTCAAACCCATCGCCTTTCCACTTCGTCATTAGAAAAAGTGATCCGTACTTTGCAGTCCCTGGTAAAAGCCTGCGTGAACATTCGGGCTGTACACTTCCTTAAAAAGCGTTTCCAATTTGAAGAATAACTTCTATATAAAACATTGGTGTCGCGTAAATGTGTGGCGGCTTTTGCTCGGCGAGACGCGGCGCGTCGGCGATTGAAATGCTGCCGCCGGCCCGTTATGGTGCTATTGTTCCGCCGGGAGGGAGGGGGCTGACATTGAAGGCAGGTTAAATCCTGTTTTACATTCAAGCAGCAGGACTGACTTCATTAGTGTGAGAATCAGTCCCCGTCAGCTGAGCCATCGCATACTAAACAAGAGGAGCTGCGGGGAACAGGAGGTGTTTGCGCACTCGTGTGTACGTGCGTGCTGTCGGTGCAGACAGGGATGAACAGTCTGAGTGACCCCTCCAATGATAATGTCCGCACTGCTTCGCACGCTCCTGTTTCAGAAGATGCTCTCATGTGCGAGCAGAGCTCAAGGTGTTCAACCAAGCAGTCGGAGATGAAAGGTATCAAAGCCGTCCTCAAGGAGGCCGCAACGGCATCCTGAAGCGGACGTTGAGAAACAGCCTGGACCCCATCGATTGTGTGAATGCTGTTTGCAGGCATCTGCCAAGTAGCTGCTTGGGGAGGAACCGAAAAAAAAAAAAAAAAAAAACGCAAGCAGACCACGTTCTGGCGCACGATCGCGCATTCTGCACACCTCCCGGCAGCCGCCGCGGCGTCGGTCGCGGTGAATGCGAATGGGGTCGTCTGCCCTTTTCGACAGACGGGGCCCTGCCGACTGTGTGCATGCAAAGCAGAGCTGCGCAGGCGGACCCCTGGCGGAGGGGTGCCGCGAGACCCACTGCACTGAGACACGGCTGGAATGAAGAAGCTAACTGCGCCAGATGCACCAGGGCGGGGGGCTTCGTGGGGAGCCGGCTGTAAACAAAGGGTTTCTTGAATGCTGCAGGGGTCCGGTCCCAGATGCCCGCACTAGATTCCGAGGACCTGAAGAGGGGCACCTTGACCCAGTAGTCAAGAGACATTCTGACCCCCAGATGCTATCAGCGACGTAGGTTCACTTCAACACATCGCCCCCCAAAATGGATTCCTTCTTATTAACAGCCGCCCCACGTTGATATGGTGTTACACAAAGGAGCAGGACAGCGGGTCGGATGCGAGGCCCTTTCCATCACCCCGTGCTTGTAAACCTTGTTCAGTGGTTTGCAGTTAGACGACACTCCCGTGCTGTTAAGTGTTGCGGTGTCGACGTCCTGCGTTTCTCACATCTTCGCTGGCAGCAAGGCGGCGCACAGCCCTAGGGAGAGACACGGTGCACACTGGGAAGTTGGACCCAAGGTGTTGGAGTGAGCCAGAGCACAAACTCCAGGAAATCTGCTCAGAAAGCACTCGTAAACACGTCTTGCTCACATTTGGCATTATAATTTAATTGCTTCTTTACATGTTTATTTTGCTTAAAGTGTGCACCGTAGAAGTTCATGCAGAACTGCAGTCTTATGTCAAGTAAGACGACTCCCAGACAGACCACAGCTCAGTGGGAAGCAACCTCTGTAGCGGTGGTCGGGTTATACATACAGGTTATACCTACACCTATTTGCTGTGTGTCCTTGTTTTCTTGGGTTTGGTTGTTTGTTTGTCTTACTCGTCTTACAATTTTTTAAAATGTAACCACGCGCAGTCTCCTGTCAAATCAAAGCACATTTCATTACATGGTATACTCAGTAACCATGTAAGTGACACAAACTCTTTTGACTTTGATAGCCTCTGTATTAACAGTATTGTTATTATCTACTTTTTTTATTTTAGGGGAGCTTAATAGAAGTATTTTTTAGGGAAATAAGAATTTTTACTATCATAGTCACTTGGTTTATAAAACTGCCAGCAAACACATGAATTCCTAAGATGGCTGCTTTTACCAAACTATCAAAAACTGGTATTTAACACAAACACAGGGAACCCCAAACTACTCTCATTTTAACATATTTGAAAAGAATCACTCATAATTTAGGTTCATTGAAGACAAAAACTTCTCTGTGGTCCTGTCATTGCAACAGAGCCCTATACACCTCAGCTGAGACTAACCAGTCAGCAAACGCTCAGCTGCCTGGACGGACACACACACACACACACACACACACACACACACACACACACACAGCCGACTGTTCCCCAAAGGAGGGCCCAACAATAATACCTGACAGGTGGAAAACTGCACAACCACGGATTTACCACTATTTACAGCAGCAGAAGTGCTAAGAAGGAAGCAGGCAACATCTGGAACCAAAACTGGATCAGTGGACCGCTTGCTTGCCTGGTCCTCAGACTGGTTTACCTGGTCACTTCGGCTGCTCAAACAGCATGTACAGCTTCTCTCATCATAAAAAAAATGCAAAAAATAGAACCATGAAAATATCTTCACTCGCCTACATCTAGAGATCAGGTAAGAATTTAAAGTCTATCTTGTTTTAAATAATGATACCAAGATGGAAAAAAAGCATAAGCATTCACCTTAAAGGGTCTTCATAGAGGCAAATATAGAAAGTCAGATTATCTGTGTTACGCTTTGCTCAAGTCCAGTGGGACTAATAGTCCCCACATACAGATCAACCACACTTGTGTATGCAAAGTATATGCAGGTGTATGTGTGTTTTCAAATAATTGAAAGCACAACTCTTCAGCCATGCACGAACAGTGTCAACAATAACATCCATGACAGGTCTACACCTCAATGTCTTAGCAATATAAAAAAAATAAATAAATCTAAAACTAATTTTATACTGTGTGCACGTCAGCCTGAAGGGAGAAGCTCAGGCTTAAACGTCATATTTTACTGGGAGTCAGATGGAAACCTGGGGATTTCTTACCCTATGTGAGGACTAGGTGAATGTAAATATTTAATGTATAGTGTATGTTTTATACACGACTTGTATAAAACATAACACTTACACTAATAATAAACACTCCAAACCCGCAAGTGTTTTTTACACATCTTAAGTGGGAAGATCACGTCTAAAACAGTCCAGCTTGTGGATTCCAGAGGTTTCTGAAAACACACGCGTTGGTGTGTTTGAAGAGCCACCGTCCACCAGCCTGCTCACACAAGGCTGAAGCTCGGGTGGACGACAAGGAGGCACTTCCATTATTAATAAAATTACAGGTTTATATTGCTGTGTTCTGCTCCCTTCCTTATCATAAAAAAGCAGAAAACAAATGAGTGAATCTGGAAGCCATCTGAAATGATCACTGCGATTGTTTGGGACTGAAGAGAACAGCTCACCTCCACATTGAGGTCTGTACATCCTGCCGAAAGAATGGATGCTCACTGTGAGCTCCTACAACTTGGTGCCACAGGACTGAAGCCACAGCGACTTCATCAATGTGATCTGGAAAAATTACAAGACTTTTGCACCATTTCTTCAAAGGAAAAAAACCAAATCGTTGTTACAATACTATTATTTTCATTTAATCTTTAATTTTTTCTCCTCAAGGTTTGCACTAATGCAAAAACTTTAAAACCTAAATTGTGCCCCAGACTGCAGTGTGACTGTAAACCGCTAAAGTGTTTTAATGAAACGACCCACTTTCCACCCTGAGGTGCATACAGCAACATGGTCACACACGATTGTGACCGAACAGAGTTGCCCTGCCTGGGGTGGGACCCACTGGGGGTGCAACTCACTTCACACTCATCAGTGAGTCTTCACTCCCTTCTATCTCCTTCTCACACAAACACGCGTGCGCGCACACACTCAGAACCCAAACTTAGAAAATATTACAAACATTTTTACATTTCACATGTTGTATGTGCATATGCTAGGTTATGTAATTAGTTTTTTTTTTTTTTTAAAGACATTTCCCCTTGTTTTCTGGGAAATAGCACTTAACTATGATTGTAAAGTAAGACTGGATTACAGAAAATACAGCTCAAAATTATCAGACAACATTAAAGAGCTGTAAAAATTGTCAGGTGAAACAGTGACCCTGCAAATGAAAAGACTTGAAGCTATCGTTCAAAAACTCAAAGGATATGAGAATAAATCCACTCAACAGCTGATAAAATACAATCAGTACTCGGGTGTGGGAAGAATTTCCTGGATGTTCCTTGTTGTCAGCAACATAGGTGCTGGTATCTACAGCCACCGCTTCCCACACACACACACACGCACGCATGCGCTTACACACTGCAGTAAAGGAATCACCCATGATCAGCAGCAGTGAGCTACAGCTTCACACATAAGAGTTAGCAGTCTTCAGGGAGGGGGTGCTCACTGCAGCCACCCTCGCCCCCCTAGCACAGTCAGCCCCGGCCACCCTCACTTGTCCTGCCCTTTTCCTGCAGGGTAGCGCCCGGCCCGCCGTGCTGCGCATTCCTCGCAGTCCGTGCTCTCCTCGCCTTGATCCTCCTCCTCATCTTCGTGGATGATCTCCACCTCGAGACGGCCGATGTACAGCGAGACGGCGCACAGCCAAAAGAGGCCCATGCTGCCCACCACCAGGCTGTGGACGAGTACAGCGGGTATCGAGAGCAGCATGATGCGGCGCAGAGTGAAGAGGTTCGCCAGGTAGGAGGCGGCACCGAATGACACGCACACACCGCCCAGGATGAAGAAAGCTATGAAATGACAGGTGTGAATGTGAGCTGACAGGCCATAAGTAAAAAAACATTCAGTCTCATATTGGATACACAATCAGAAACTCTCAGGTTCAAACCCCTTAAATTAAATTTTGTATTAATTTTTATTCAGGTGGCAGGTGTCCAACAATGTTAGTGTTTTATTCTAGGATTATAACTTTTTTATATTATTTCTTTTTACAGAGAATTTGTAATATCTTAATTCAGCATAAGAGCCTTGATGAAGGGTAATGCAGTGGGCATGTAGATTCGAACCCATGTCCACAGCTCAACCTGCTGCCACTCTATAAGTACACCTGTGGGTACAAACAGCAGCTACTTAAGGTGAGACACATGCATACGGAGGACTGAGGAGGGAGGAAGAGGTGGGGGCGGGGCAACTGCGAACGTATTCATACCGTATCCAGCTTCTCGCCCCACGTCGCTCTGTACGAACGCAATGACCCCAACCCCCGTGGCCAGGAGACCATTACGAAACCAGGAGAGGAACCCTGCAACAACAAAGCAGGTGGACTATGAACACAGACATACAGTTGAAATAGTAACAGAGCAAAAACTAAAACTGTCCTCTCCAAAATGGGATGGTAAACTGTAACATGCAGCATCCATGAGAAACACAAGGCTCCTGGACAGCTGGACACAAGAGTAGAACGAAAACAACACACAAGTGTCCCACACCTCTAGGATGTGTTGCAGAACAGCTGAGTTGACATAGAGCTAAGCAACTTTGTGTCCAGCAGGCATACTCATACTGGTACTGTACTGTACACGCCCGGGGGGGTTCAAAGCCCCCCTGTGTACTCTAAAACAGCCTGTCACACCCTACCTTTTTAACCCAGCACAGCTTTCAGGCACAGTGCTATAGAACTCAGCTTACTGGACTGCAGAACATACTATTAACACGCCTCACACTACACCAGGGGGGCATCACAAGGATGTCAAAGAACACAGGCGGGCTTACCTGTCTCATGAGACTTTCTCAGCATCTAGAAAACACCAACAAGGGACAATCAGAAACAACAACAGATAGAAATGAAATAGTGACAATTGCAAGGGTGTAGGGAACGCATCTGCAGAAGGTTGTTGGTTTGACGCTTACGGCTCAAATACTAGCAATGTCAACAAAGTCTCTAGTAAAAACATTAAAAACGGACACAGACACAGTGCACGCAGTGGACGCATCAGTTCCCGTCTGTCTTGAGTCTGCGGTTGACGTGCACCATTGCTGCCCGGGATATGAGAACGAATCCATGGTACTGTTACAGGAAATGGCGCGATGTGCGGACCACGGTGACTTTACATGCCGGCGACAGTGACTGAAGGGGACCCACCAGCGCGTCCGCCTTGTCCAGCTCCGTCAGAGGGCTCTGCTCCGCGATTCGGGTCCTACCCCACGGTCCTTTGTCGGCCGTGCGCGCCCTCGCTGTCCCCGTGAGCCAGCGCGACACAGTGCCTCCCTGAGACGCCCTCGGCCGCGCCAACAGCTGTGCGAACGCCGAGGCGAAGCGGGGGAACCGCCGGCACGCAAACCAGCCCGCAGCTGCCATGCTGTGCCGAGTGAAGGGAAGGGAAGGAAAGGGAAGCAAACACAACCTGCGCTGCCTGCCCTTCGACCTATGACGTTGTGGAAGTATAGGCGCGAGCCGGTTGGAAAACGTATACGCCGGCTGCTACCGCGCCACCTAAAGGTCTCCAGCGGTATTTATTTTGTGCAAACTTTTTTTTTCTGTTTAAAATAAAACGGACGAGTAAAAGAAATGTCATTATTTCAGCATTTGTGGGTAAGTTCTAAGACTGAGGGTTTTAGGGCTGTAGCTGGGTACCTGGTGGACTCTAGTAGTCCTCTGTCCTTAACCGGTACTGCTTGATGAGTTTTGCAAAAAAAGAACAAAAAAGAAAAAAAAATGAACAGATTGCCTGTTTTTATTTGTTTAAATTACTTTTATTGTAAATTCAATATGCACAACTTTGATCCCATTCCACTTCAGACCACAGGGTGGCAGTAGCGTTCCATCACGTATAACCATCCAGAATAACTTTAGATCACAGCGTTTCATATCCTCCTAAATACTGTTGTTTTCACTTTAGTGCTAAAGGTCTATTTTAACTTTTTTTTTTTTTTTTTTTTTTTAAAGATTTTTAGATTTATTAGGTCCATGAAATAATTGAAAGTACAACTGGTGATTCTAGTACTTTTGCACAGTATAAAATTTCTTGCGTGGAACAAGCAGAATTAATACAACAGGAAACAGTGCAGAAGCTGTTTCTGGAAAAAGGAGGGATCGTGTGCCTCAGAGTAAATGCACAAACGTTCCTACTTCTGCTGTATGCACACACATTTCACTTCTTGTATGTGAGTGTATTTGAGCCTTCGGAGATTGCGGGCCAGTCCGCGAAACTGTGTCTCTTCCTTCCTCTGCGCCCAGTGGTCCCTTTGTCTCGCTGCATTCCCAGCAGCTGGGGCCGCACCCCTGCTACCTGATGGCCACATGCCGTGAGAAGGCAGGAGAGGAAGACACCCTGCAGGCCCTGGGGGATGGGGGTGGCAGAGCAAGGAGGAATATTTTAGGTTGAAAAAAGCTGACTTCCTTAAGGGCCTCCCATCTTGCAACTGCCTTTAAAAAATGTGACCTGACCGCAAATGACCTAACAAGTAATCCTAAGGGACTTGTGAAAGTGTTCTTCACCTAACTGCCATCAATAAATACGATGGAAGATGTTGGTTTTTTTATGCTCTAAGGCAGGAGTGGCCAAACCTAGCTCTTGTGGACCACAAAAATTCAGTCCTGTTTGTGTGTACGTTAACATCTGACTTCCACATGGAACATCTAGTGGGGTTCTATCAGTAAAGGTTTATCTTCAGTTAAGCAAAGACCAACATAAAACACGGCCTTGAGAACAAGAGCCACCCTTGTTTATAAGCCCTACGGTACAAAAATCCACTACAAATGTAAAGAACTAGTAGTTACACTTCTTACTTTTATGGACTATGGTTTTAAGCAAAGACTCCCTTTAGGACCAAGAAGCAACCTGAGTCTTTATGTAAAGCTTCTTTTTTTCCAGGAAAGTGCCTTTCAAATGCTGAATGGCCAAACAATGGACGATAAAATGTATTGGTGTGTAGGGTCTCTGGATGTTGTCTTGGCAGACTGTTGAAAGCTGCCTTTTTTATGCATTATGTAAGTCAAAGTTGCTATTTATATAAATTATATATACATGTATGTGTTCCCACTTCCTGGCATGCGTTCAGGGCAAGGGTCATCGAGGTCTTTCCTAAAGGTGTTTTTTCCAAGTAGAAGACAACACCTCCACAGGCCCTCGTATGTGCGCTTGTTTCTGTGCGTTTCTGGCAGACGAAGATGAGAAGAGGAAGGATGGCTTGTGAGGAGGTGGAGGGCAGCAAGTCTATCAGGACTATTTCTGTATCTTCACCCACATGGAACATTATGACACCGCAGTATTTCCCTGTGTGTGCGCGCCTTCTCAGAGGCGTCAGACCCACTCAGTCAGCACCTATTTCCTTCCTCTCTCTTTACTAGTCACTGCTTTTCTCCTGTTTTGCCTTCACCTTCCCTTTTGGGCTTATTGACAGCATTAACAGCAGTAGGTGGCACAGCTCCAGTCTGACTCTGTATTTTCTCCCTTCATGTGGGGCTTCTTCTGGCTGCTCTGGTTTCCTCACACAGTCCAATGACATGTGTTTGAGTTGAACAGATGACCAAGTTGCCCACAGTGCTCTGCTGTGTAGGTGGGCAGATGACTGTAAGCCGGGAAGGGTGAGTAACACTGGACGCAGCATTGGACAGCGGCCTCTGCTATTTACAAGTTAATACAGTATTCAGAAGTTCTGTGTCGTGATCATGGGTAAAGATGCCAAATGAATCAAAGTGCTTTTTTTTTTTTTTTTTTTTACAAGTTTTCTGGTGTTTTGTTCTACAAACCCTAGCCATGCAGATGTTAGTTTACCCGTTTCGGCAGAGCAAGTTATTCGATGGGCAAGAGCTAAATTGTTTTGTGATGATCTAATATGAATGGCCTCTAACAGCAGCTTGGGGCAGGCTTTTCAATGAAGCTTTATTGTCTCCTACACTGGGTGGAAATCATTCACAAGCCCAAAAACAGAATTAAAATTCCTCTGTGGTCTCAGAGAACATCAGAAGAGGTCAAAAAGGATGTGTGTATCTGTGAAAGCTGGTGACATTTCAGGGCTTTCAGTCGTCTCTCACACGAGAATGTAAAGCATTTGTGTTCACAGCAAGAGGAGACAAGGCAACATGGTGGGTAGCGAAGCAGAATGAGCCATCTTTCCTGGAAGAGGAACCCACATTTCAAGGTACATCCCATTGAGCAACAAGCAATGATGAATTATGTGGATCTGAATGTTTTGCACAGTGGCCCCACTGGCATGCAGCTTGTGGGTGTTTGTCAGCTTCAGATGATTCATTACATCACCTCAGACGACATGACCATGAGTGAGAGTTCAGGCTGAATTGATGCAGCGCTGGACACCACTGAAAGTATCTTTGTCATCTGCTGACTTTGAGATCCAGGCATTGCTTTTTGTGTTTTTCCTTCTACTTTGAGAAATTCTGAGCTGTTAAAAGGCCCATTACATGTGATCTTCATGTGAAATATCACAAATCCCATCAGGAACTGATACACACTCACTAATACTGCAGTCTACAGACATCCTCAAAACACTAAAGGAATCACCGGAAACTGTAAAAAAGCAAAAATTTTAAAAAATTAAGCACTTTGCTTTCCATTATTTAAAATTTCTATCGCATTTGAATAATATCCAGAGCTTCAAAGCATTTATGCCCCCTCAGACATGGCAATCTCCCTGATAAAGTGCATTTCTCCTTCTCGGTGCTCTTGCTCACTGCAGCACAAGTGACAGAGGTACGAGTCTCCCGACTCCTGTCTCTACTCCCCCCAATAGTTAAAGACAGATTTATTGTTAAAATGCAGTTACACTCTAGCCTGCCGCTTCATGTGCCTCCTGCCTCTCTATGCTCCCAGGCCCTGCTTGGGTGCCCCTCCCTGCAGCTGACAGATGGATAAAAACTGCAAGGACCTAACCATAGCCTGACGTTATTTAACTTTCCTGTACTGTGCGAGTAGGAGGGCAGGTGGAGAATTAACAGTGCTAAGAGATGTTTGACTCCATCAGAAGGCCATTTTCAGCAGCATACAACAAGTGGAACTTCTGGGACTGCCATCCTGGTTGTCTGCATAGTCACCATTGCTCCTTAATTTGGTAAATGGCTGGCTGTATTATAACATCAAAACAAAAACATGCTGAAGGGGATGCCAGAGGACAGCTTACAGTCCCCTGACAGCAGCACAATACCCCCAATGAAGCCCAGGGCTGTAGGTAAGAACACTGAAAGCAACAACTACTTCATGTGCCATTTGCATTCACAAGCACCTGCACTTTTTAACCACACCTTTACTGGAGTATTTTATACACCCGCTAGAGAACATATGTTCTCAAAATAGGCAACTTAGCCATTCTTGTACACAGATCTCAGTGAGGGGCAAGCGATCATCTTACGGTCCATACAAATGTCCTCTGCAGCAGACACTGAGTTCACTGCACTGCTCACCTATCAGACACATGGGAGCCAGAGAGTCAGGGACAGAAACACTAACAACACTGCAACACAGCAGCGCAGCAGTGCTGTTACTGCTATTGTTATGAGGGCCGGTCTGAACAAAGATGCTGTTGCAGATAAATTCTTGACTGTGAGACCATGAGTTGAAATTAATGTATGGTAGTGGAGAAATGTCAAAAAGGAAACACAAAATGCCAGCATAGAAAGCTGCTCTTAATTCACAAATGGTGTTTTTTTTTTCAGCAAAAAAGGGCATCTTAGTGTGAAAAAGGCTACTTATACATAAATGAGCAGCGTACATGTGCACACAGACACACACACACCTTAACACGACCATGTCTCCATATATTCATCAGTAAGAGCTTGTCCATTTATGCATATGTATATGTAACCAACAGAACACTGAATTAACAGTGAAAATTTGTCTGAAGTAAAACCATTAAACTGGTTTAACCAAAGAAGTACCTATACAGAATAAATCATGTTTAGCATGTCTGTTCATCACAAGTCTATTTTGTCAACCAATTTTTAGATTCTTGCTACTGCCCCTACATGCTGAAAACTGGGAACATCTCTTTAGCATGGTGAACATGGAAGGACCATCCGGCCTGTATCTGTATACCAGGACAGCATGTCTGCTACACTGCCGTCTGGCTATACAGTAAAGCTCATAGCACATGTTGATTAAGATTATATACTAGGAACCAGTGTGCTCACAGCACTTCCACTGAGGTGGCTGACAGATGAAGTCCTGCTCACTGTTCAACCTGGACACATCTTAAGGGTTCAACCAGGGCCATCTGCTCCCCTAGACAAAAGTAAAGTAAAAGGCCTGGCAATTCTCAACCCTAATCATAACAGAATACCTCCAAAACTCAACACTTAAAAAAAAAAAAACAAAAAAAAAACAAATGCCGATACTACATTACAAATAATCAGATTCTTCAGGAGACATGTGAAAGGTCTGTGTCCTTAGAAACATGTTGTCTTTAAAGACAGAAGTAAACACATACTTTAACAATGGGATGACTTGTGAATGACTGAAAAAGTCTGCTATTTAAGGGCTAGAAACCATTAAGGTGCATAATTATTAACAAATCATTATCAAGTCCAACACCACTGTTCCGAAGTACAAACTTTGAAACAAATACCAAAAAAATGTGAATTAGTATTTGTTTTTTTTTTGCCCCAAGACACACCTTCAAAAATATTTTACAAAGAATTCAGAAATAGTGATTAATAAAATTATGGTCAAAATTTAATTATCACCTCAAAATGTATAATTAATAAGCAACCACTCAATCCCCAGAGTGGGAGCCTAGCTTCTGGGCTGGAAAACTAGTCCAGACCCACCCCTTCTCCAACATCCTGTTCTTCCTGCTATGAAGACTATCGGCACATAGAGGAGTTCTGTTATCAAAGAAACCTATAGCAGGCTGACCTGCTGTGTGCATACTGGGTAAATTCCAGATAATAGATAATATGGTGGTAGTTGGAGGGATCTTTTAATCCAAAAATTCATTATGCACTGCCAACTGTCCCAAACACAGGACTGAGGAAGAAAGGTGGGTGTGTTCTCCATGGTTACAGGACCAGGCTGTTTTTGTATCAGTCATAAGATGCAAAGACTGCCAGCAGATAAGCTCAAGTAAAAGCATAAAACATGGTGTCTTTCAATCCAATCATGATTACATTATTAGAAGCAAAAAATTAGTTTCGTAGAGAGAAGATACAAGTCCTTTCTTGATTTTGTGGGTTCTGTAGACATCCTTTCCTCGGGGAAGAGGTTTTCCACAATCCTTCACTGCTTTTTGACCACAAATCCCTCCTTCAGCCACCATGTGGACCATCCATTGTCGCCATCCATTCAGTGTGGTGAGAAGTCATGAGTCACCCTGAGCTCTGGCATATGGTAGACCAAGATATGGCTGAACTGGGAGCAGGCTTAACTATATGGAACCCAGTTTATCTTCTCCCCACAGCTCTTCAACAGCAGCACAGGTAGGCACAATTTTTGTTAACTCCTAGAATTGGGCTGCCAGTGCAAAAGAGGGTTAGGGCTTGTTGCTCTGAGTCACAGGCACTTGAACACCTTTTTGTCCTGTTGCTGTGAAAATTGAGACAAGTGGAGGTAGATTGAATGCACAAGTCTGATGGAAAAGCAAGGCTTTCAGTGAAGTGAAGAATGCAACACTTAAGTGTGACTCACCTATCCGGTACTTCTCTTTGGCCTCTGCTCGCTCCTTTGCGTCAAAGTACCAGACTGTGATGGCATAGCTAGCAGACAGAGATGAAAGTGCTTTAAACTTAGTTTCTTCCACAATGGCCTTAGAACATGTGCTGGTGCATTTAGGCGTGACAGCACCCCTGGACCCAACATTTGTAAAGCAAACTGAGAATCATACACCAACAGGTTAATTCCTGAGATGAAGGTGAATGTTGTACCTTTGAGGAAGATATCTACATTGTCATTTAAAGTTAACTAAAAAAGTTAAAACATTTTTTTTTGCTACATAGCACAGAGCATCATGAAATAGCAAAAAGTATCACCATAAATACAAAAAAAAGCATTGCGTATTGAGAATAACAAAGGCTTTCCGGAAATGAATATTCATACACACCTGCTAAGGATTCTATAACATATACAAGTGTTCAATAACAGTTAAAAAAAAAAATAGATCAGCCTAAAACCTGGAGCTGCCCAAATAAACCAGAATTTTTTTTCCCCCTCACTGATGTTTCAGTCTATTTGCCAATGACAAAGGACCTGTCAATGCTTTCAAGCATTGCAGACTGAAAAGTGAAACTTTCAAAGTTGTCACGAGTTTTATTATTAGCCTACAAAAAACAAAAAAAAAACTGCACACATTTGAGAGGGGGAAAATATTTGATAAAAAACATGAGAGATTAACTGACAGATAATGTATAATTACTAATGGATGGATACTAGCATTGCAAAACTATGTTATTAAATAATTATTTATCTACCATCTTCAGGATAAATAATACTTTTCCTTTTCTGAATAGATTTTTAGAGAGACCACTCCTAGACAGATACTTAGGATACAGAAAGTCAATGTTCCACTCCTAGACAGATACTTAGGATACAGAAAGTCAATGTTCTTTAAAAAAAAAAAAAAAAAAGGATTATTTAATCATTAGTTAATAGTAGTATGTATGTTTTAGGGGGGGGGGGAGGCAAAACAAGTCCTGGCTGTGTGAACCATGTTTTGGATAATTGTCCAGTTTCCCTTCCTAGTCCTATGTTGTGACTGTAATAAAAACTATGTAAAATGAGCTACAGGAAGAACCAGCAGCAGGTACACCATGGGAGTAGATGCAGCCATTCCTGACAAATCCTCTGCAGGTAAACATTGTAAATTACTCACACACATTGTAGGCAAACATGTCATCTCTTTGTGCAACACTGATATGTGTATGTTGAAGTGGGGGGTGGTAGTTTGGCAAGTGTGGCATGGTGCTTTTGTTTATTCCTGTGTTGCTCCAATCCCCCCACAAAACTAAGAGAGCTGCCGTTGAAGTGCTGGGCCGCCTGAATTGAGGAAACACGTACTTCCTGCGTCCCACCCTGGTCCCTAGTAATGCCCCTTCAAGCTCTCCTCTGTCCTGCTCCTAGTCTTCTAGGCTCCAATGTTTCTTTAAAGCATTGACAAGGTAATTCACCACCAATGATTTCAGCAGCTGCTGAAAGCACAAACACAAATGTTCTGAATTTGTGCATAAATTGGAGCTAAAATGTAGTCATATCTTCACGCAAGTCATAAAAATGGAGAAGCCAATAAAAAACGTAACATGTAGTTTATTGAAAAATTAGTTCAAAGTTCAAATGCTTTTTAATCGCAGAGGCATTTAGTGTTAAATAATTCTGATCAATAAATTACATGTTACGTTTTGAAATCATTGGTAGTGAATTACCTTGTCAATGCTTTAAAGAAGCATTCACAAACTTTCTAGCATCCATGTATAAACTAACAGTGTGAGGCAGCACTGAGCAACAATACTCAGCAAGGGGAGCAAATACAGGCTGTTCAGAGAGAAACCTGCAGATGGTAACTCAGGTGCTGCAGTTTCTCACCGTGTGGCATATGCAGGTCTGACCTCGTGGGGGTTTCGACGGTCAGACCAGAAAATTAGTAGTCGATCAAAAAGTGGCTCAATGTTAGCGACCATGTTCTGTCCATCGGGATAGATCTGGAGAAGCCCTCCATGGACCTAGACACATAAACATATTCAAACACATACAGTGAGTGATAAATAAACAAAGTGACAGAGGGTTTTAAAAGATCAGGAATCCACAAGATACTGTTCCTAGGTTTACAACTAAGTACCAAAGCAGAAAAATTAAATACAGAATTCTACAAAGAGTCTTACAAACTATATCACAATAATTGTGGTGAATAAGTGTCATTGCGATTAAAAACAATTATAATAATTAAAAAAAAAAAAAAAAAAAAACCCTAGAAGTCTAGACCAATTTTCCTAATGTAAACACAACAGTTAGTTGTAATACAGATAAGGTCAAAACTGAGGATTTCAGTGAGTAGAAGCTTTTTTTTTTTTTTTTTTAAAGTGAGCAGACTACACTTGCTCTTGCTTCAGAAAATATACTGACACCAGCAAGATGACCTCAGATGTACTCATGCACTCACAGAAAACTCAGAACTTGCCTTAATGTCCCAGTTCTTGTTGAGATAGTAGATACAGGTGATGCAGCGCCCATCTCCATTGGGGTTATCCACGTGACGCACGTATCCTGTCCCATCACCAGGGTAACAGGCCACCATCGCCTAAGAAAGAGTGCTGTAGTGAGGGCAGGGATGAAAAACGATATCTCTGCATTCCCCTCAGCCTCATTTGGTTTTCAGTCTTTCAATTTTGAATGAAGTGAAAAGTTTACAAAAGCAATTGTTCATCCCCTGACTGTGATAGTACTTTAAAAACTTGTAAATATAATCAATAACAAATCCAATAAAAATGTAAAAACAAACATTGCCTGACTCATGGCTATCAAGTTATTTCTAATAGTTTATTTTAGGCATTTTGTCTGAAATGATGTTAGGCTATTTATGCAAATATATATTTTCTAAGGAGTACAATATTAAAATTAATATATAAATGTTTACCTATTCCATAGAAGAAAGAGGTTACTTTAAAGTCCCTGATCACTAAATAAAGTGTATGTTGTGTACCTTATTCAAGAGACCTTAAACATGTTCCACTGTGAGAACTAGCAGCCTTAAAGTTGTAAACATCTGTGCTTGCCTTAAATATTGATCCAGACCATTACTATGAGCTTCACTGTCATACAACACAAGCATTAGATATACACATTTCTGTTATGAACAGCTATAAGACATCACATATGAAACCAGAAACATACAGATTGGCACTACATTTCTTATGTTCACTAGTGTTTCAACCTCTCCCTCTACATTATATATGTTTAAAAAAACACTATATATATATATATATATATATATATATATCAAAAAACTGAAAATGGAAACAATTGTATAGCTTTTTCCTAACGTATGCTATACAACTACATCATGTGTAAATGACCTAACACCCCACCCCCACCCCAAAAACCTCTGTGTGCACTGTACCCATCATCATTAAACAAAGCACAGAAGCACAGAGGGAGGTCGTCAGAATAGCCGGCCAACCCCTCCTTTTTATTCTCAGCTATTTCCTTCCTGTCATCATTGAAACTGACTGTTTACTCCATATGATGGCTGTGAGAACTGCCAGTGGGGTGACTGCACTGCATCCTGAGACCTTTCCTGTACCTGCTCCAGAAAGGGTACAGGAGGTGGGAGAGATGGGCCACATAGACCAGATGACATACATGCTCTCAAGTCAAAGATCACAAGTGTCTGTCTGCTGTATTGTGTGCATTTCTACAACTGGACATTGCTAAATTCATCCTTAAAAAACTAAATACAAAGTATATCTACAAAGCAACCACAAGGAGTAAACTGCAATAAAAAAAAGAGATCAGTCTCAGTGAAACCAGTAAAGTCAGCACAAGGTGAGCCGAGCCATTAAAAAAAGGCAGCAAGGAAATCAAGCAGCATTTGTGAGGGGACCTGCTTGCCAAGGGGCTAGAACATATAAATCAGACCAAACCAGTACACTGTGCCTTTAAGCAGTGCCCACAAACTAGTCTGGCATTCCACAAAGTGCTGCGTCATTAGCAAGCTGAGAATTACACCATCACTGACGTACACAAAGCAAGGTACTACCCCGCCTCTCCTGCCTTCCCCACCTCTGGCCACTGTAGGTGTAACCCCTGCATTGCCAGAGGGCAGTTCTGAAGTGCCACATGGTGATCGCACCATCCTCACTCACACAAGTCCAACTGCTGCATATTTCCACATTCCAGCTGCATATTTTGGTGAGAAGACAATACCAATTTTTTCTATTAGTGAACATTTCTATCTGGCTCAGCCTAGTAGAGCACAATGCACAATTTTGTATGCATGGCTGCAGAAGGTCACCTTTAATGCAGTAACTACTATTTTATTATAAGTAGGAAAATAATAAGTTTATACTTAGCATCCTAATTTGTTAACTGATTTCCAATAACCTCCAACAGAACTGCTTTCATTACCATTTTAAAAATAATTAGGCCTTTAACATTTTAACCAATGAAAACTTTATCATTTTGTTCAAAACTGTATTTGATGGATGTCTTGGCACATGTGTGGGAAAATATTGCTACTGCTAGTTTCCGATATGGACGACCACTTCTCCTAGTTGGTTTCAGCTTAAATCTCATTTGTGCAGATCAACAATGGGATGCTCAGGCTCAAAGTTCAGGGTACAGCTAGGAGCTGGTGTGAAATGAGGGGCATAAATCCAAGGCAGTACGATCCCAGTGCTTGTCAACAGCTCTGTGATATAGTCAGTGACTTATCTGGCCTAGGAGAAAACATTTCAACATCTCTTCACCACCTAAACCATCAGCCTTTTTTCTTCCCTTGTTATCCAAGTGGTCATCTCAGCATGAAAAGTAAAGCATTAGACATTCGCCATGCGATGTGTTCTGCCTGCAACTAACTTACAAAACATATGGTTATTGTGACCTCACCAAGGTGAAACTGACACTGCTGTCGGGGCACTGCGGCCATAAGCCAGGCTCAACACACACTGCTCTTGGGACAGTGACAGATCAGAGTTAGGCGTACACACAGTTGCTGGGGCAGCGAGACCTCAGGGACAAGCTAGTCCACTGTACTACAGGGATACTGAGTGTGTTAGCTTAGTTTCCACCCTTGGAACTATAAGAAACACTGCACTCATCCTGCAGCTAGACTACTGACAATACCACTAATAACAGAGCACCATAAAGTACACCAAAAAGATGTAGCCCATTGTGAATGTAGTGCTACAAATGAAAACAGCACTACTACCACCATATATGTGATCACCATGTGTACACTTAATCCTCCTTCAGTTTCTAACACTTTGGTCACAACATTGACATATGCAAATAATGGTTGCAAGATGCATAAAACTGTGTGCAACTAAAACTGATGACTACTTAACTAAATTGATAATGCTCCAGTATGGTTTCATTTCCCACTCAGATTTTAGAAACAAAACTAGCCTCAGGTGCTTGAGAAACCTAACATGGAAGTCCTATTGTAAGCTAACAATGGCTGGAAAATGTCCTTTAAACCAGAATAGCTCAGCAACCAGGTCCGCCGGTGCTCAGTATATGACAAAGTGTCGGCTAAGCACCATTCCTACTTCTAAAGGGGTGTACCCATTATTCTACATCAGAAGAAAAAGTCAAATGAGAATAATGTGAGCGCTATAAAAACACACAGACTTGCAACAGACAGCAACTGCAGTTTTTAGACCACATAATAGCCAAAACTGGCCACCCATTAGCTGGCCATTATCTCAAGCTGCTGGACTGTGACTCTCCACTCCAGGCCTGATTAACCTATCACCAGTCTGCTAATCAAAAAGGACCAACTATGACTGGGGGTTTGCCAAAACCACCCATGCTCTCAAAATTTCCAACCCACTCCAGCCTAGAATTTCTCAAGTTGGCAGGCAAACATTTTGTTGTGAAGTTTCTTCAAGGTTCTGGGCAAAACCCAAGGCATTAGCAGTGGGAATGAACACTCATATTTATTGCTACAACCAAGGGTGTCATAACTTCTGGAGATTCATTTGGGATGCAGGTGTATCCTTTAATTACTCTTAAGTCATAGTTAAGTACAGTTGCATATAAATGAAATTTGACAGTATTTAGATGCATAATTGCTTAAACATGTAGGATATTCTTTTACTGATATGCAATACTGAAACAAAGAAGGTGCTGATTAAGCTACCATTTCAACTTGTGGTGTTCAAGTCTGACAATCCAGCAATATCGCCTTGTTTGAAATTTCATACCTTTCTCAACAAAAACATCAACAAAGTGATAAGGGCAGAAAGTGAGGCAGTAGGTAAACAAAAACCTCACTTTGGGTAGAGTAGTGCCCTTCTCTTACTTAACACTTAAAAGGTTTATAGCTATGTAGCCTGGTATAATCCCAACTGGAAAAACTCAAGCACTGCGAGTGCTCCTGGCAAAACTACAGTGGCATGGAACAAATACAAAAGTGACTGCCCTTGCTTGAGGCTAAATAACGTCCAAAGACCCTGCCGGCCAACTTACAACCCCAGGAATTAGAACTTGCTTCACCTCTCATACGCGCGCATTGGTTTGTTCTTTTGACTACACAGACTGGACAAGGTAAACTATCATAACCCAAGTAGCTCTTGATGTGGCACAACAGGGCCTGTTCTCATCCTATTGTACCTTTGATGCGGTAGTAATCACAGTCATTAGATGGCCAGTAAACAGTTCATCTCAGCCAAGATGATTTCCTACACAAAATGTTACATGAAACACAAAAAGGTGAGGACAAAACAAAATCACTGCTTTGTTCCAACTGCACTACAGGAAGATGGACAGGAAGAGTAAGATCATATCAATGATACACACGAAAGATAGCTGGGGAACATGCTGGGGTTTTGCATGCTAAGCTCCCCATGTTTTTCACATTGAAGGCTAAGTCAGCAGAAAAAGGCAGGCTATAAGCCCAGAGCAGATGGAAAATCATGTTCTGGACTTCATGCATACCTGTGACACCCCATGATTGCCAATCCCTCCTGCCTACAACTGCTGCTGCTCCAGACCAATATGACTTGAGAATGCCACACACCTGTCACAGTTCTTATTCTTCTGTACTGCTGTTCCTTTTCTCACACATTTATCCATGTTTCCCATCTTGTTTGTGGCAATCTCCCCCATCTTGCTTTACAGTATCTGCAATTATCTACCTCATCATCACCCATCAACTCCCACCCTTACTCCTCCATCCTGTAATCATTAATCTATTGTCTTCTGCGTCAGTTTCTTTCAGTCCCACTCCCTCCTCCTTTTTGCAATAATGCTCCTCTTCCTCCTGTTGTGAATGTTTTAATTCTGCATACATATATTTCTGTGCATTTGTGATGGGTTGGTAAAATGAAAGGACAAGCTCTGGTGCAGTGGGTCTAGGAGAATGAGTCAGCCCCAGTGGTAATCCTATAACCGAGGCACACTGACCACAGCAGCAGTAGTGGATATAAGCACCTGACCATACACTTCTCTTTCACTGAACCAATACCTGTAAATATAATGTACGCAACTGTCAAAAGTAGATATTAAAACCTTAAGGTACATTTTACTAGGAGTGTTCCAACATTAACTGTAAAGGCAAGTCAGCCCCATTTTACTGCACAAAGTACCCAGTATATGCATGTCAGAAAGCATAAGCCTGCACTAGTCTACATTTATAGGCACATAATTAAATACACCCCAGAAAGGCAAAACAGGCAGCAAGGGTTGTGGACATGCTAAACCACATAGCCTATACCAAATGTTTACTGGACTCCATGGAGTTGATACATACTTTGATTTCTCAGTCACACAACACTGCCTGAGGGACCTAATGAATATCAGTGGAATTAAAGCAGCATGTAAATGACTTCACCATGGGCTAAATATTGTCTGAAACTTAAGTGAAGGAAACATAAGTTGAAATAATGTGAAAAATTAAATTAAAAAAGTAAATAAAGCACTCTGAATAAACAGAAAGAGGCTCTGCCCTCCAATTCCAATACCTATTTCCTCTGTACCAAGAAAATTTGACTGCAACTATATCTCTTCTTGGCAAGCACATTTGGGCACAAGAGAACACATGGAACTAGGGTAGCCACAGGCTGCAGAACTCTTACCCTCCCCACCACACACAGCCAGTGCAAGAATCCTGAATCTCCCTGCTTCAATTCTTACACAAAAAAAAAAAAAAAAAAAAGTCTACGACTTTCCAAAAAAAGATTTAGAATTTTAGCAATTTATAGTGTCGGACACTTTGCCGCAGCAGTTTGGATACTCTGCTCAAGGTTTGTACAGCAGAGCCCCTCAAAGAATCTTGACCCTAAATCCTTCAGGTTCCTGAATTTGTACTTAATGAAGTTACTTATTGCCTTCCACATTTGATCCAGGTATAGCTCATTCCCTGTTTATGAACAGGTTCTTTCCTCAAAAAGTTTGTCAGTCAAATGTCAAAACAGGAGGACCGCTGCTCATCTTCTAAATAGAGTTCCAGCAAAAATGCTGCCATTAGACAATATTTGCTTTGAGAACCCCACATTTACATTTGTTGTGAAATGTACTTTACTCTGATTTGTAAGTGGCTTTAAAGAAAAGTGTCATTTAAATGAATAAATGTAACGGTCTACAACCAGGATAGCATTGTGGACCAGGAGGCAACAGCGTTTTTTTTTTTTTTGGTAAAGACAGGAACAGACCAGCAGACTGCCACGCCCTTCCCAAAGGAGCAATTTACTGAAACTCAGCTGACAGACAGCACCTCCATGTGCTGAACCATGTGCATTTGAATTCTGAGTCAGATCAGGGGTATTGGACACATTGTAAGTAAGAAAGAACAATAAAAACCCTGGCAAGACCTAGTGCAGGTCATTGGTAAAACTTATGGCAATGCTTATTCACAACTGCCATTTGTCTACATACATGAAGCTTTGGAAAGCAATTTCAATTGGTATGCATAAACAGAGCTAGTAAAATAAATTGTAAATTCACCTCAAAAGGTCTAAACAGCAAAAAGTTCGTCACTTGAAAGATTATAAGTTAGCAACCAGTTGTGCACTATACCTATCACAACATAACATGGGCTGGGGTAGAACAGGTTGTATGGCTAAGAAGTGGAAGTAGTCAAAGCATCGCAAAACCTTATTATCGATGCATTTTAAACACAACCATCTCTTAATATCAATAGTTCTGCAACTGATACCCAACATGAGAACCCTGTAATAAGGGTCCCAAAGGATCAAACGTGTATAGCACTTTTGTTTTAACTAGATTTACATTCACAGCCATCTTTACCAATTTGTTTAAAAAAAAAAAAAAAAAAAAAAAAAAAAAAAAAAAAAAAACTATATTGCAGGCTGCATAGCTTCCTTATGCTGAAACTGCATCCTTGTTTTCCACCAGAGGTGTACAGGCAACTGATTGAACTAGGCTACATATTTCTAACAAATTGTTAGGTGGCAAGCTGAAAAACAATAAGTTTTCAAAACATAGTTAAAGATACAAACAGAAACTGATCTAAGTTGGCAAGATAAAACTTCAGACTCTTCATACAGCACAATGGTATGAGGTTTGTTCTACATTGCAGTGCTCTTCTTTTACCAAAATGTCTTAGTTACATGTACAAACACAGGGTGGTGCCATGTTTGAGCAGTGAATCGGGATGCAGACTTGGATGCTGTAGGGCTTGCATTTTCAAGAATGGGTGCTGGGATACAGCAGGCTCTGCAATGCTGTGTGTCCTGTTTCCAGGGAAACGGGAGTGGTGAGAGTGCTTGTGGGGGGTGGGGGGGGGGTTAGTGGAATATTTTGGTAGACAAGTAAGCAGTGAGCTGATAAGGCAGTGTGTGTGTGTGTGTGTGTGGGGGGGGGGCTAAAGAGTAGGAGCATCATTGGAGCTCTATGTTCAGCAGTAGAAAGGGAGGGAGAGCTTAAAGCAGAAGATGAATCTCACACTTCCACACTAATGCCAGGCTAAATATCCTGACATAAGAGGTCCTAAATCCTTCAGCAGCTCTTTGAATCAATTCCAGTGGTCCCCAGCTCAATACAAAGTATTTAAAATCCATATTGTTACAATTCTCGAGGCCTGACATTTAAGGAATATTCATAGCATAGCACTTTAAAGACATGAACTTGTAACATGGAAGCTTTCCAGTTCACATTCCAACCTCTTCTACTATAACAGCTATCTGTGAGCAACACACTTCGAACTGTAATAGTAAAACATTCAGTTGTATAAATTTGCCAAGGTAACTTAGGATAAATTAGCTAGGCTAATTAAATTACTAATAAAACTAGTAATATAAGCTCACTTGCCTTGATTATATGACAACAGTGCTGTACGTCTTTCATGTAACACAGTTTACTACCTTCTCTATCAAGGCAACTCTAGGTTAACCAGAGTGAGGCAGGTGATGGCTTGGGGAGAGTGATGCAACCTGCTGCATTGCTCCTGACCACCTTTGATAAAGTATAACATGACATCCTGCTATGTAGTGAAAGGTAGCACCAATACTGATTTTGTGTAACATTAAGTACTACTAGTGGTTTTCACTGTAACACAATTTCCCTTTTCAAACAAATAAGTTAATGGGACAGAAGGATTTGAACCAACAACCCTCCAATCATAACTATTTCACTGAAAATAAAAGGTGCCTACTGTAGGGAAAAAAGGACCTCAAAGGCATACAGGTAGGCTGGCAGGGGAAGGGCAACTGTTCACTGTGGGGAACTATAGTGATGTCCTTAACCAGGAAAGTAGCCAGGTAAATAGAGCTTAATCTGGGCAGGTATAAGCAATTTAGACATTAAGGTGAAAAAACTGGTTTGAAGAGGTGTAGAGTTACATGGAACTGAAGACAAACACGGAATACACACTGCTGCATGTCCCCGAGTCATCAGTATTCCAGTCATCAAGTTTCTCAGGACTGTAAATTTGTGCGATGACCATAATGGATCACGACAGGCACTAACCACAGTACATGTTGTTGGGCATTGGCATCACTGTGATAAGATGTCAAGGCATGCGTCACAGAAAGGATTCATAAACAACCGTTCCTCCATAGGTACAGGTTTTGGACCAATTCCAAATCAATTTTTTTTTTTTTTTTTTTTAGTTTTTAAACCCAAAAATTGTTTTCATCAGGTGCTTAGTGCAATGAAGATGCATTTCTGTACCACCCTACTATTTTGACGAGATCCAAACCTGACTACTTAGTTACTTACTTTGTTTTTTTTCCCAGTGTATGACAGCAAAATCGCATCTTGGGGTTTGAACCAGCAACATCTAAGTCTTAAAGTCCACTTCCCTAACTACTTGCCTTGGAGCTGCTGGCTGGCTATCAAATTACAGCATTTTGTTGTTACTAGATGTGTACATAAACACATAGATAACGCATTATGCATTGCTTTCACTCACGAAACAGCTACTACAAGGAGAACAGGACACAAGCAAATACCAGGCGCATGCTGGCTAACCTTATCCTGAACAGCATTGTCTGATTAACACAGCTGTACTACTTTATATCCTGGAGAAAGGAGATACAAGCTAAAAATTCATTTTTAAACTGTACAGTCCTGCATAGGTGATAAAGAAATAGAGGCCCCTCACAACAGCATGAACGACTTAAACTGCAACATCCGCAACTTCCCCTAGCATACTGTGGAGATTAGTACAGGGTGCACCTTATGGTAGTCAATAGGGATGCAGTGTGTGGGCTTTGTCACTTAAGTTGCAGGTTGGAACAGGAAAAAAGCATCTACAACTGTGATGTGTGTGATTATACTGCATTTTTACTGATGGCACTGCACCACACCCCCACAAGCTGCCTCACCTTGGTGCGGCCATTGATGACGCAGTTGCCCAGCTGCCCGTTCATGGCACTGTACATGACTGCCTCGTCGATATGGGCCATGAGCATACCAATATTCTTGCAGCCTGGCTCACAGCCCTCCACCCAAGCAATCTGGTCGCCACGGATGCTGCGTGAAGGGATGGACCTTTGACTGACCAGCTGCCCACCACGGAAACTGCCACTCTGGTTCAATGTCTGCACCTCCTCCAGTACCCGCTCCCCGAGTGGAAGACCCAGGAATCCATCCTTCACGCAAATGCCATAGTACCTCATGCAGGGGACAATGTACTGCTGGGCAATGCGCTCTGCTGACCAGCCAGCAGTCACAGCAGGAATGGCCTGAGCCTCAACTGGGGAGTTGCAGGGCTTCTGCAGGGGTGGACTGGGTTTGGGCTGGAACCCAGAATGGCTGATCCTAAGGCCATGTGAGTGTGGGACTCCATGGTGGTTGCTATCCATATTGGCTCCAAGTGGCACCACAGCCTTGGTTGTTTTAGTGTCTGCTTTGTGTTCATCGGCCTCAACCCGTCTCCTTTTGCACTCTGGGGATGATGGCTCCTCAGGAATACTTGCCATTCCTGTAGCCCTCGGAGACCCTATACCCCCGCTACCAGAGTCCCGGTTCTCCACACCCATCCTCCGGTGAAGTGTGAGCTGTCGCCCATACAGTTCACCATTTGCCCTTTTAGCTGAATGCATCGTGTTGTCACGCAATGTCTTCTCCACATTCTCAACTAGTTCAAGTCCACTTGGAAGCTCTGCTGCCTCCTTCCTCTCCAGGTGGCTGTTAGGGACCTTCACCAGACAATCATTGTGGCTGGCTGCGGCTGGGGGAGTAACCTCACCATTGCACAGCGGTAGACCAGTCTTTGCCTCCCTCTTGAGGACAGCAGCCCCTGGGGAGAGTGCTTTGGAGGCCAAGTCAGCCAGCAGCTCTGCTGCTGTGCTGGTGCCTACCGGTGCAGTGCAGTAGCCGTTCATTCCCATGGCCGGCCCCCGCTGCTGATCTGAACCTTGGACACAATCCCTGTGTTTAGATTTCTCCTCCAATGTTGGGTGACTTTCAGGTTCAAGTGAAGAGCCTTGCTTTAAAAAGTCAGAGTGTTGCAAACTCTCCATTTCATCTCGTCTGGTCCTAGATATGAGCGACGCTCACCTCCTCTCCCCATTTTCTGCAAAATCCTCTTTCAGACAAAGACAGTGCTGCGCAACCGGAGGCAGGACAAGAAGAGAGAGGCACCGGAGAGTCGGAAAGTTTCATATTAAAAACAGTTCTCACTGACTTTCATGCACGGTCCCCCGTACTCCTCTGACCAAAGCTATCTTCTCTCTTCAGGCCACCTAAACAGAAATAAAATAATGTTGCACTTACAGTACATCACAGGCGTACGCATAACCTGCAAAAGAGTACTTTTTGTAAAGTAATAACAAAACAATGCAATCTGTGCAATACACAAGTCAAAGAACAGAAGCAAAACGCATTAACATTCCAATCACCTTAAAATTCTTCCTTACATTGAAACAATATCTTATCAAAGCTTCTGTATGTTTTCATATTTTACAGGGTCCAAAGTGAAACCCTGGTGAATCAAGTAGATTTGAGGAGTTCAGGGTCCAGCTCTGACATATGTTATAATTCAGAAGGTTAAAAATACCGCAAAACGATTAAAATATAGGCTGAACGTGCATTGCGTAAACATGTCTCCCCAATAATTGGCACAAGTCCATTGACCACCACTAGTTATGTTCACAATACCTGGCAGCTTACTAGACCACAGCTTTGATAATATTTGTTTTTTTTTTTAAGGTACTGGTTCTAACGTTTTTTTATTTTTTGTCCCCCCCCCCATAACATCACGGCTTCGTCAACCAACTCTATAAGTAGTATCAGTACGTGACTGTAATTCATACTGTCAGACTTCATGCTGACACCGAAGCGTTACCGCTAAACTTTCCCCAGACAGCCAAATAGCCAGTAGGGGACATTATCCAGGGAAAAGGTGTATGCATTATTTTTCACATATAAAATCCAGTTTACAAACAAGGATTTTCTCAAATAAAGGTCCGAAGTTCCCTTTTTTTTCCCTCCCCAAGTTGGTGACTGAGAACCTCGTGAAATCACCTCAGGTCAATGTTCAACAGCCACTCATGAAGATGCCTAATATAAATATAATAAATTGAAGTAAAAAATAAAACTCGTGAATGCCTCGCTTCACTTAATATAACGGCAAAAGTGAGCGCAGGCGGCAAGCGGAGCGCTGAGGAATCACCGTGGCATTCGGAGGAACCCGAGCCACCATGTTCCAGTAAACGTGTTTAAATTCACACTCGGGCTGCTCAAACCTCCTCGTCAGTCATTTCCACGTCTTCGCAGGCGAATTCTATTTCAATAAGAGCCGGCGCGGCCGAGCGCTACATGCTGAAAGCGGACGCGCTCCGGCACCGCGCTCCCCGCTTCTCAATTCTTACCCCCCGTCGCAGGCAGACGCCGTACGTGACCGGCGGCGGGTAGACAAGATTTCCGGGATGGTCCAGTCAAGGCGGACACCTCAGCCACCGTTATCCGCCGCCGCTGTTCGTGGAAGATCCCCCGTGGCCGCCGCCTCTTCCCCACGAACGGCGACGGTTGGTGGGACCGCAGGCGTCCGGTCCGGTCCTGTCCTGTCTTCGCCTCTCCTCTCGTGAAGACCCCCCTCCCGCCCGCTCTCTCACCCGGTCGAGCTCGCTCGCTCTCTCGCGCTCTCCATGAGCGACTCTGTCAATTACACGTGCACACTGACGTCACGTGACGCCCGAGCTCATTTCGAACACAAAAAATATAAACACGTTTTACCCGTGAAACAGCCGAACTCCATCGCTCTACATGATTTGGAGACAGATGACAAAAAAAAAAAAAAAAAAATAGGTATTATTATTATTGTTTTCTATCGATAATAGCCTTGTCCGCTACTTAACTGGTTTAAAATTTTGTAAAAATAGCTCGCGCTGCGAGTGGAATTCCCCGAACGGCCTAAAGCTGTAAGTTGCACTGAATCCCAAAATAATGGCTCTGACTGTAAAAGCAAAACTGGATTTGAAAACGGGGAAATATATAAACATATATGTAATACAAAAACAAATTTAGACTAGATTTACGTGGTCTTCGCGTGAATATCACTTAACAGTCTAACCGGTTGTAATGGATTACTAGTGATCCCAGTAGGTCTGTAATATATAGAACCCTGTACTCGACCTCATGATGGGTTATTTCAGTTGTTTGTCACGACAGTTGAGCTGAATGCAATATTTAGAAAAATAAACTGGTTCACACTGTAGACCATGTGCTTAGCTTCCCCCATAAATCTAATAAGCATGTGTGAGTGAGTGTGTGTGTTTTTCATGCAGGAAGACAGTGGCAAAACAGCGGTGGATTACAGACTCTTACAGACAGGGAGCACATAAGCGACAGCTCTGTTTACGGAGACCAAATGTAAGAAGACGGGCTTTTTCAGTGGTGGGAGTATGATGTTTTATCCAGCTGTTTACATTAGTAGCTGTGCATACAGCATCTACACATAAAAACATGTATGTGTAAATAGGTTAGCAGGTGCTCAGTGGTTAAGACAACAGTCTTGTAACCTAAATGGTGCTGGTTCAAATCTCAGGAAGTGCCCTTTTTCTGTGGCGCATAACCAGTATTGTTTCTGCAAAATAAAGCGATGAGAGGTAGTCGCTTCAGGTGAAACCCTCAGCTCAACAGCAAGTAATGTAAGAGAATAGCGGTCAGTTAAATGTAAAATTTATTTGTCGTAGTTTAGCAAGCAATATGGAGTGAAATTTATTGTACGAATGAGAAAGACGATAATCCTGAATAAGTGAATTATGACTGTTTTAAATTTGTTTAAATAACTTACAGTAGAAGTCCTTTAGGATAAGTGATTATTGAACAAAATCAAAACTACCCGAGGACATAGGCACACTCCCTCCCACACATGAAGAAAAACAATATTTGATGCCAGGGCGACATATACGAGGCAGTTTCACAAACACTGTTTTTGCAGTTGCTTCTACATCATCTGTTTGTGTGTTTCAGCTGTGGACAACATACACAAGTTGAAAGGTCACCAGAGGTCAGTCCACAGTCTCTATTTTCAGGGATAATTTTTTACAGAGGCCAGGCGGAAAGGAAGTAACTGGATGAAAGAGCAAAGCTGGAGAGCGGACACGTTTGGATAAACAGTACCTAGAAGACAGTGAAATCAATACGAGGTGCTAGCTAATGGAACAAAAGTGTCATGCTGATACTAGCCATTCCAGATGATTTTCAGAGTGAAGTTAAAGTTTCACTGGTGGAATGCTCCAACATTTGTAGCATAAACAAGCCTCCAAGCAGGTGAGCTCCTGATAATAAGGCAATTTATTGATGTTTCCCAGGAGCACAGCAGATCAGATTGTGTAAGCTTTCATTCATTCATTCATCCATTATCAGTAAGTACTTGTCCAGTTGTGTTGTGGTGGTCTGGAGTCTGTCCCAGAGGCCTAGCATATGAAACAGGGCACACATAAGATGGGATACCACAAGGACCTCGCTAAAAAGTTTTCAGTTTTCTCAGCTCTCGTACTATTGCATAAATGGAACACAGCACACAATGCAATGTTTATATTATAATATTTATTATACATGTGTTCTGTTGACATTTGTGATTTTTAACTTTATCATACCCGTCTTCTATTAGTTTCAACCCCCTTGCCCTCTTGCCCTTGTACGGTTGTTGGAAGTAAGTTCTAAGACATTCTTTAAGATAGAAAGTAAATAATTGTTGCAGCCATTGTCAGTTATTAGGAGTCTTATCTGTATATACAAGATCAATAAATATGGTTAATGAATCACTCTACTTAGGCCGCAATATATTAAGAGCCCTTTGAGGAAACTTATCTTCTATTGAATGAAGAGATCTCTACTTCTGAACAGCAATCTTGCCTGAGCAAAGCATATGATACTGATGGATGTGATCAGTGATTGTTTCGTTTTAATAGACCGGAAAAAATGCAATACGATTAGAAAGGTTTGCTTCTCTGTATACTTTGCTTAAAAGCTTTGATGGTCATTGTCATAAGTCCACCAAGGCTTCCCTCACATTATTGGTTCTTGTAATCACTGCAGATGCCAAGAATAACAAATCGGTGTATAGTTACTGTGAGTTCTTATACATAAGGACAGGTCACCTTTAAATTTACATTTGTTAATTTAGCAGACACTTTTCATTGGAGATGCACAACCCATGGTGAGCAAAAGGCCTTTAGATCTAGAACTGCAAATGTTGAATTGGCTAGTTTGTCTATTACGGCTGTTGTTGCTGGTGCACATTACCAGAGCTACCTATTGAATTAAAAGTCAAATAAGAAATATGAAGATGGTTATGGCAGATGCTGAGTTGTGAATTCATGTAACTATTAGGAAAGGAAGGGAAGTGGATCTGAAAGAGATGTGTGTAGAGGTCTTTTTTGAATGCTGGAAGGGATTCAGTAATTTTTGACGGACAACTGTACACCAGTTTAGCCTGCTCCATTGAGAGTCAGGTGTGATACCTTGGTCAGTTGGGTTCCCCTCCATTCAGTACTGCATATCTTTATGGGCCCTACATTCAGAACAGAGGACCGGATGACCCACTGATCTTTCATGTGTCAGCTGCGCTTTTGTGTGGAGGTATTGTAGTCAATGAAAATACAACAGGAAGAATGTCATCTATTTATAGAGAAACAATAGTTTGTTGCATTGTTGCCTTTTCAGCAGAGTGCCCCTTTAAGTGCATAAATGTTGTGTAAATGTGAGTTGTCCATAATCCCCTGCCAAGGAGCATGGCAAGTGTTCTCAGAACAGAGAGCAGATAATAAGTGATGCACTGCAGGCTGGTGGTGGTGGGAGAGGGCAGTGACACTTGGCATACAATGGAGCTAGAACCCCAAGTAAAATTTCAAGCAAGTACTGAGTATGCAAAATCTTCTGAACCCATGGCCTTCCCTCACAGTGCAGTCTCTGTGTACATGTAGAACAATGTAAGTGTGCCACATTTGTTACCACATGTGATGTATTTTAAAAGTGAAGGACAAAAGTAGTGTGACAAGAGTAAAAATTATACACAAGGACAGGTGGCCACACATGCTGCCAATGTACAGTACTAGAAGTATGAGGCAAATGGCTTCATGAATATTCTGAAAGGTGAACTGGTGGGGGGGGTCTGCTGTTGTCAACAGTGCCATTATTGAAGATCATGGAGAATGTAGCTGTGGTTTTAGGTGAAAACAACCATATCGTTGTCATGGACACTCAGCAAATGTCATTGTCATTTTGTTACGATGGTTTATTTTTATTTCAGTACTTAGTTGACACTTACCAAACTTGGCTTTTGTGTTGTACAGTTTACACATTTAGATACATTTTATTGAAGCAAGATTAAGAACCATTTCAGAACTTGCTGGGCTGATGTAAACTAGTATTATTAGCATTATTACTAACGCGTTCCTCCTTAAAAATTGCAGATGTACGTGTTTATACAGCTTGCAAATGAACATTTAGTACATTTTTCAAGGCTACAGCAGCAAGGCCACTCCCTGGATTTGAACCAGTGAGACCTTGAATACATGTGAGTGTGTGTGGAGGACTTTCAGTTGGTACCCTGCGCTGTATCTGTTGCACTAGGAAATGTTGGCACAATGCATGGCATGTTCTTTGAACTGCGCTGAGCTTCTATGTGTTCAGAAATAATGCTGTTAATGGCCTTCCATTAACGGATCCCCGGTGCCAGCCCGAACGCTGCATGTCTGTGGATCAGTTTAGTTCTGAGCTACACTTGGTTGGGGACATGAAGGAACTTGTAGCCTATCAATTTCTTAACTGACAAAAACTGCATAAACAGCTCAGCATTTGATATGGCTGAGACCACCGCCTACAAGTTTTCACCTATTATTGTAACTAAGGTATTTAAAAGGGCACATTTTCAGGTTTTAGATCACAGTGCCTAAAAAGAACATTTACTTGAAATCAGTATAGTGCTAAATGCTGTAGGTTTTGTGTTTTGCACCCATTTGCTTTGGTTATATTAATGAACTATGCACTGTTTAAAAGCCCCATAAATACTCCCTTACTCCCATACTTACTTTCCATAAGGGGAAAACAAGAAAAGGGCACAACAAAGGGTTTTTTTGTGTAGACAAAGGGGGGAACACACACACACACACACACCTGTGCACACGCACTAAGCGCACGCACGGGACACGCTCGCAAACAGGGGAGAGAGGCTCACGTGTGCGCGCACCCTGCGGCGGGCTTCCTGTGGGTCCGGCGGAGCCGCGCTTCCTTCGGCGTTTGTCGATCGCGCTTAACCCTTAATGCGTCCCGCGGCGGGGTGGCCGAGTTGGGTCTCAGTCCACATCGTTGCCGTAAACTGAATCCGCAAAACAGTCTCTCGTGAGACCAAGTCGCCGCTCTCTGTACCTAAACTGACGCGCGTCGATTGTTTTAACAATTCTTAAAGTTAGTATCGCGTCGTACCGTGAGCGACCGCATGAAACTATTAATATCCCGAGGGTTGTCAGCGTTTCATAACCATTAAGGGAAACTTTTCAATGACGCGCGATCCGACTGCACGACGGTTGCGTTGCTGTACTGTGGACAAACCAAATGTGCGATAAATGGTTTTACAGCTATTTCGTGCACAGTTTGCACCGAGTTTTCACAAATTCGCGATATTAAGCAGCAGTCTCAAGAGATGAGAAATAAATGCTACGCCCATCCCTCGCGTTGTATCTATGGCAACGTTGAGAAAGGTGAGCGCTTCCCGTTATTGTACTTAGCGCGTAGATCAGACGGGACTGTTTTCGAGATTAAATGAATTTATGTTAAATTGTTCGTCGATATGCTCACGGACGTTTGGACCTTTCGCACCCCCCACCCCGCTTTTGCTGAAGCAGAACATAGCAGCAACCACCAAGGTCACTGCTCTGAACAGCTGGGCTGAGCTCTCCCACAATGCAGCGCGGGGGAGAGTGCCGCTCCGCACGTATACCTCCTCGTCCCGAGTGAGTGTGTGTGTGTGTGTGTGTGTGTGTGTGTGTGTGTGTGTGTGTGTGTGTGTGTGTGTGTGAGTGTGTGTGTATACGAACGTACAAAAAAATCCACGTGAATACCTTAATATACATCAAAGCAATCGGGCCACTTCGATTTTAACGCAACATATCTTTGATATTTTAAATAATGTTAGATATTATTGAAACGTGCCAGAAAATAGAGCTGCCGAAATATTTCTTGTGAAAATCAAAAGGTTAGACTGAGCTTGTGCTCTTTTCGGTGAAGTGGGGTGCTTTTGAAATGTGCTAAAATGAGTAATGAAAATGAAATAAGAAAATTTTCGAAGGAAGGCTATCATTTAGGCTGTTTTGTAAGAGACTGACATTGGCTTCCACATTCCAGAGATGCTGCTGCTTTCGTACAAAGATGCCTGCAAAAGTACACAATGAAGAGTGCGGTACAACACATTTATGGTGGCGATGGAAGAGGAGGAGAGAGCAGAGCAGCTTAGACTCCATGGACAGCAGGGAAACTTCGCTATAATAATGGATAAAAACTGTGTTGTTATTGAGATTGTTAGGAAGATCCTCTGAGCTGCACTAGAACCTTTTCAGCAGGAAGATCAATGGAGAACAGCAGCACAGATGAGAAGTACCACACTCCACTCAAACATATGGCACTTTTGTCTCTAATGCCGAGGCAGGAAAAGAACTTGTCAGTCCTACAGAATATTCTAACAATGATCCTCCACTCAAATCCTACCGCATTGTTACCAGAGGCCTGCAGGTTTAAAGCACATTCATCAAAAGTACCGCAGTATCCTTGAGCAAGGTACTGTCTCTGAATCAATAAAATAAAAGTAGCCTGCTGCATAAATGGGTGAAATACTGTAATAGGCTTTCAATAAAATGTCTTAAATGATGGAGTGGGTAATAACAATATTAATAATAACAATAATCATGTTTATTATTAATAATAATAATAATAATAATAATAATAATAATAATAATAATAATAATTTCTTTGCCAGTGCAGGGTCACAACAGTATGGAGTCTATCCTGGAACAACAACAATAATAACAATAAAATGCTCTTGCAGATTTGCCAGAACTGTCAGAGACATTTTAATATGTGAAACTTTTCCCATTGGAAGAAGATTATCTCCATGCTACTGATCAAGAGAAACATTTAATAACACAACCACTAGAATGACAGGCCCATCTACAGAGATCCACCACAGTTTGTGACACCTTTCAGCCGAAATCATTTACTACTTCCAAAGTGTAACCACTCTTGAGTGAGAACATGTAAAAGGCACTCAGCTGTTTGTTTTGTGGAAGACCTCCATGCTGTCAGGATCAAAGCCGTCAAGTGGCCGCACACTTCACCGGTAATGGATTTGAGGAGCCCTCTGTAAATAGTGACCACTGTTGCTAAGGAATCCACAGGACAAGACGCATAATGAAGTCATCTTCTTGCTTGAAACTTATGAACTTAATGGAATGAATGCTATTCCTAAGAACTTCCTTCGAACCCTTCGCAACAATCTCCTGCTCTTTTTCTTTTTTTTTTAAACTTGAACGGATGAGAACTTTGTCACTATCTTCCTGTTCTTGTTCAGTGAATTCTACTCTCACTTTTGACAAAAGCAATATTATGAGATATTTGAACATGAGACCAGAACAAGTTCTCCACAGTGAATGAGAATTTTTTCAGTACGTTTAAGTTAACAGAAAGTTTAATTTCTCAGCTTTAATGCATTTTTGTTATTTTGCATGGCTTTATTCTAAAGAGTAACAGAGCAATTGCAAAAAGGACAACTAAAAACCAAGTAAAAAACTTACTTGTCTTAACATTTGTCATTTGGACTCAATTTTGTGTGCATCATATACAGATCATTTTGAAAAATTTTACTGTTAAATAAAATGCAGATTAAGAATCTGCCCATTATATACATATGGGTGTATGTATTTGACTAGAGGGTTTTGCATTTTGATCTGGTAACAGCTTCCTTACCAGCTCAGCCTCATGGCTCCTTTTCTGCCTGAGCTGACCCTTTGTGAAATTCTGAGACGGTCTGAGACGTGTTCTGTAGGCCGTGACCTTCCAACCTCTGCAGGCCGCCACGCCTCTCCCACGAAATGCTGGGAACCCCATCCAAAACACTGCGCGAAGGGGTGTTTCCTGTCAGCGCAGCAGACCTGGGTGGGAAATATGTATGAGTATTTGTTGTATGTTCGGGTGGGCGGTCATGTGTGCTTTAGCAAGACATTTCCATGTTTTGACTCTGACTCATTGTGCCCTGGAACTGTGGCTCTAAGTGTTGATAGAAGGTTACACAGGAAATTCTACAGTACCTCAAGGCCATTTTGCAGTAGGATGTACTGAATGGTCTGAAGCCAAAAATATTGCACAAGCAATTAAGTCGTCATAAATCAAAACGAAAGTTTTGTTGTCCAGTTGTCATTGTGTAATAGTTCTCTGAAAAATCTTGGATGTTGAGGAACTGAACTAAACTACCCAGACCTTTTTCCCCCCTAACATCTGGTTTGAAGCAGTGAGAGAACGGTCGCAGAACTGAGTTTAAGTCAAGCGTCTGCAAATGAACGTAGCGGAGTCCTCTGGCTCCACCTCCTGGTTAAAATGGAAAGCCACGTTGACTTTGACATGGCTGGAAGATTCTGTAGCCCACCGCTGCCCCAAGGCATGCTGTATGTCCTGTCCAAAGAGGAGCACAACTTTAGCAATGAGATGCCAGATGAATGGTTGTGATTAATTGTTATTTATCCATCTATCGCTGATAGCCATTTGTCCAACACAGGGCTGCGGTGGTCCACATCCTATCCTGGAAGCGCTGGGCGGGGGCATCCTAGACAGGACATAGGTAGGGTACCCTTCCGCCTCTTTTTCCCCAGAAAATGTCCTCTTTTCGGGACTTAAAAATGCATCCGGTTGGGATTTCTGAGCTGCCGAAAACGTCTGGGATTTGCCATTACGTACATCCTGACATTTTCTTGCACAGTCGTCGTGAATTCCACGCGCGTTTCTGCGTTGCTCAGACGCTTCTCTTTAGGTCCCGCCTTCTCGCACGCCAATATTACGCTGGACTTAAAACATAAAAATGTAAATATGAGCCTAGCTCCTAACTAACTAACTAACTGACTGACAAAAAAGTTACTTCAAGATGAGCCTAAGTCAAAGGTTGGAGCATAAAAAACAGTTTGGGGAGCTCCAAACTTTAACCCAGTGTTTGGTTGAAAAAGAAAAAAAACATTATTTCTGAAGAGTGTAAAGGAAGAGCAAATATGGGGAGTCGGATGTTTTTATAAACATTAATTCAGGTGGAAACAGAAGGAGCAGCAGCATTCAACCACCAGAGGTCAGGATCTTCCAGCTATTAATGCTGGTTCAGTCCTGCTCCAGTGAAAGGCTTACGGAGGTTTAACAAAAGGAGAGATCATTTCCACACACACTGGGATTGCAAATGTGTCTTTATGCTTAACTTGTGTGTACTTAGAAATGCAACTCAAGCAGTCAGCTGTACTTCGTACATTTTCTTTTCAAAGGTTTCTTCAAAGCGTTCATGCTGTACTGAAATGTTCTTATTAAATGTAGGAAACAAATGTTTGAGGAAAATCATTCTCTTTAAGCCATTTGCATTTGGACTTCAAAGCTGGGGGAAGGGGTACAACTTTAAGAGCAATGCTGTACAGATTATTGATATATCATTTGTTATTACCGTTCACCTTTCCACTGCTGCACCTTTTGATTTGATCCGGGCATCACCAGTGCAGTCAGCAAGTAAAAAAATAAAATATGATGGCAGAGTACCTGCATCTCCCTGGACCCAAAATGGTAAGCGATGCCAATGTCCTTGACCACCATGCTACCTGTCTTCTAAAGTTTAGCACAAAACAATTACAGCTAAAACGCTAATCTGGCAACACTTTATTACTCCTGCCATTTGAACCTCGCTGTTGTGTAATGAGCCACGTCTGCAAGGAGGCCTCCGCTTCTCTAAATAAAACCCTAAACATGACCTGTCACTGCAAATTATGGCCTAGCTGTGATTCCTCTCATATTTTATTTAATCATCAGCAGGGTTTCCAGCAAGGCAGGAACAAGAATGCGGGCCTGAGTTCAGTTCATTTCTACATCCTGGGCACTTCTGTTTAGTTTAGTCTTATGTCACCGCATCTCCAGAGTGCAACAGTTTGGATCCCACATCCAACCATTTGTTAATTTATCAGTAACCACTTGTCTAGTGCAGGGTTGCAGTAGTCCAGAGTCTATCCAAGAAGCAGAGGTGGCGAGGTAGTGTGCACCCTTGATGGGACATCAGTGCGATCATACACACTTAAGGGTAATTTAGAGTCATCGGTACATCTGAAATACGCCCACTAGCATCTGGAGGAACTCTGCATGCACATGGGTTTAACACGGAACCCCTTATTGTCAGATTGTCAGACAGCAGTGCCCATACTAACCAGCAGAGGTCCTCACTTGAGTCAGTCAGAGCTCCCAGCGTGCCTGTTGTTAAATGGTTAACATTCAATACCACTTGATTATGCAGGCCTCTAAAAGAGAGACTGCCACCTGGAGGGATGTGGAACGTCAGCATGCGCCATAGTCACTGCCTGCCTGTGAGCAATTGCTGCCCAGAGCTCCAATCCTAGCATTTCCCAGTTCCTCTTCCTCCTCGGATTCCTCACACTTCCTGTACTTCTGCACTCGTAAATACTCCACACTTGAATCCACTATGACCTTCATCGCTATCTAACCACGGCATCCACGCGTACCGAACGGGAATTAAACCAATGTCCAAACGTACAGCCCAAGAGCAATGAGGCACCATGTTGCCCAGTTATACTTCCTTTTGTAGGTACAGGTGTAGTGTGGTTCTTTGAGCTGCTTTGTATTTTTTCGGTGGCGCATCAGCGTTTTGGGATCCTACGAGCCATGTGGTTATGATTCTGGTACGAGTACGAAGGTTGGTGTAGATGAATAATGTCTAAATGTCCATGGTGGGAGGGACAGTGCTAATTTTGTTAGGTTGTGGGCATTGTGTGGGGCTTAAAACTGATCCTTTCTGGTATTTTGTTCTTTATGTGGTAATTAGGATGTAACTTAAGAGGAGTGCTCTGAGGTGTGCAGTTACGTAAAAACGTATTTTTTTATATATATATATATAAAAACTCAGAACTCCTCCAAGGTATTTTTGTCCTTCGTTTTTTGCTTTATTTTTTGCAAGGTGCCTGGCAAGTCATATAAGCCAGAGCACTTTCAACTGCAGTTGCTTCTGAACCCCCTCCTACCTTTCTGACCCCAACCCGCAACCCTAGTCCCATGCAGTGTTATTTATTTATTTATTTATTTATTTATTTATTTGCTTACTTACTAACATTTTTTGCCCTTATAGGGGAAATTCATACAGTTTTCTCATGCATGGACATCAAAAAGTGATCCTAAAGAAAAGTGTAAAACTGTACCTAATATAAACAACCACTTCGCAAATGTACAGTCTTTGTGGTCAAGAGTCTGTCCTAGAGGCACAGGGAGTGATACATCATACATTCGATTGACCATCTCATACACACTCCCACACTAAGAGCACTTCAGAATCACCAGTTCATCTAAAACATGTCTTTGGACTCTGGCTATAAACCCCATGCAAGCACGGTGAGAACTCACATTCCCAACACTGGAATCCTCAGCTCAGTAGGAGTGAGGCACCAGCGCTATCACCTGTGTCGCAGTGCCGCCCACCTCTGTCAGTGTTTCCACTAAATGATACGGGGACAAGTTTAGACAGCCAAGAAATTCAGCTCCATCATGTGTGGAAGGGCAGAACATTTGTGCCTCAGGTGGCTTTGCAGCAAATGGATGAAGGTGGATTAACTAAATTAGTTGAACATCTAAAGCGTGCAATTGAAATGCAGTGCAGATTAAAGAGGGGAGAAAGCAAAGGGTAGAAAAGCCCACTTAATCCTACCTTCCGCATTGAACACGCATTGAAGTAAAAACCAGTCCAACACAAAGGTAAACAAAGGTGGTCCTCCCTTCTCTCTCTCGCTCTTAACATCCCGTGTGCATCACATCGCTGCCATTATTTTAACCATTAAAGCTTATTACACTTTAATAATGCAGAGATGTCAGCTCTGTGCGAGGTCTTTCATCCAGGCTTTTTTATTACTTTTAGTATTGGCTCATTGTTTAGCCAGCCCTAACCCAGTATGACTTACAGTTTTATCCATTTCAATTTGTATACCTTTTTATGTTTGCGAAAGTGCGACACAGCAGCATCCGTCCTAGGCATGAACAGGCATCAGTCAATCTCTAGAGCCCGGTGCCCACTGTCAGCACTATCTTACTTTTTCGTTGCCTATCCTTAGCAGATGTGCTTTTCAACTGTCGTTTCACGCATCAGGAAGCATGCACAACATGCTGCTTACATTTATTGATAGCTGCAGGTAGCATTGTGATTTGAGCTGCTGAAGAACAGTCATTGACTATTTGAATCCTCCCTCCTGCTATTTGTGGGAAAGTGGAGTAAACAACAAGTCTAGCTGGTGTTCCCCACCTATTACCAGTACATGACAAAATAAAAACGTGTTATTTTTAAGATAAAACACTCTCTGCTGCCCTGCTGCCTATTATCTGTTTCTCGTGTGATGGGAAATTTCTGAAACTTGAAAGCGCTTGGAACGGGAGCTGCTGAGTGGAGCAGCAGCCAAAGCAGAACCTCGGTGAGAGCTCATTTCAAACTGTTGAAAGAATCTTTGACTTCCCCCTGACCTGACCAAGCAGCGGTATTCTGGCAAAGGGCTTTTGCACTCACGTCAAGATCTTCTGGGAAGCGACTCGACTGCTGGTCTGTTGAAAAAATGAAGCCTCCGGGGCATCATGTCTCCCTGTTGCTCCCTGCTCATATGTGAAGGATTTCTTTGTCTCCACTAATTTAAAGGATAACAAACATGATACTGACCAAATACATACCAAAGTACTGTATATACAAAAGATTTCTTCACATAATCAGCATGTAGCTGCTATCATGAATATGTACAGCATTATTAGTATAGCATCCATTATTATGATTATTATTATTATTATTATTATTATTATTATTATTATTGTCATTATTATTATTATTATTATTATTATTATTATTATTATAAGAAGAATAAGAACAAGACAAAATAATATAGTGTGGATGAACATGATTAATAATAATTATAATAATAAAAAGAAAAAGAATTAATATAGTATTATTAAAATAGTACACAGTACATTAACATGATTATTAATACTACTACTACTACTAATAATAATAGGAGGCAGAAGAAGAAAGGCAGTCATTTCCTTTGTAAAACTTTGCATGTCTGCCTGATGAGGTCACCATTGCAGTTGCCATGGAGATGTGCTTTACCCATAAATTCGGACCTTGATTCTATTCTGAGACATTGCTGTCGTCACTCTCAGAGGCAACAGCACTAGCATCATCAATAACCTGCTTCCTCGGTCGCACACACACACATGCACACTTCTGTGCTGGTTCTAGCTGAGCTCCAAGTGGCTTGTTATGCTGAGAAAGACTCAGCCCTGTTGCAAATACAATGTGAAATATGATATTTGTTTAATAAATTATGAGTGAAAGGGGCACATAATTTTGAAGGAAGCCCATAAATCATAAGGACAGAACATGTGTGTACTGGACACTTATGAACCATGACATGATAACAGTATGACAAGGGTTCGTAAATTACAATAAACTGTGTTTTTGGCCGCTGCCATTTGACTTGATATTTTCCATCAGAAGCTGATGTGCACACATACACATATGCACTCAGTCACCTGAAATAAATGACCTCTCTCACTGATGGAGTGTAAAATGATGGAGGGACGGTGTGTGTTTTCAAACTGGCCATTTGTTCTTCAGCTGTTGCTGGGGCTGATATTTCATATATCAGTTCTCTTTGAAAGCAGTTGGCATGTCTTCCTGGGCCTCATCACTCATGCTGACATTGTCTGCATCCTTTCACTGGGTTGGTGCTGGTGGATGTGAGGAGAGAACAGCGAGCGGTATGGTGCGTCACATCAGCATTGACGCAAGATGTGTGTGCACATTTCTGCTTACGCCTCGGCATAGGTTGAAGCACGTGCGGGCAGGTTGGGAAGCCTGCGCTGAGCGTCGGAGAGTGTGTGAGCATTTGCAGGCCGTCTGTGTGCATGTGGATGCCACATCTTCCCTGAGGATTATTTCTGCATCATTTTGTGCTTTTGAAATTGTTTGTGCAAACAGACCTGAATATTTATGCATCTGTAAAAACAATGCTGGTTTGTGTTTGAATGTATGGACAGCCGGTAGCATGAGCGTGTGAGACAAGTTAGCTGTGGAGATAGTTATGTACTGTGTACCTTTTTGTGGGGGTCTTTGTCTACAGTTCTGTCTCTGTGTGTTTTTTGGTTGGGGCCCCTAAACCCCTGGTTATCCTGTGGCTGTCTAGGGAGTGGACTCTGCTGCAGATAATGGGTAGGGATGTGAGGATCCTGGGGCGGCTGTTCTCACGGGACCACCCTGTTGGGCAACTGTTCACACACAGGGGCTCAGACATGGTAACCCTTCAGCTGACCCCAAGCTGAGTGCTGCCCAGACCTCTGTTTCTGCACCTGGGCTTCTCATTCCCCACATGCCTCCCACTAACCTCACTCACAACCATCTCCTGTGGCTTTATATACCTCCAAACTGTCTTAACCCTCCACTCACACTGACTCTGTTTACCATGCTTCTCTTCTGTCCATATTTCCACCCCACATCCCTCTTTCTACCCTTTATTCTGTCATGCTTTAGCATATGTGAATCAGTGTTATGTATGAAAACATCATTATTTGTGACAAAATAAATAGCATTCAGATTCAACCCTTGTAGCTCCAGTTTTATTTGATGGTTAAAGCACCCCGACCATTGGTGTAAACACAACCTTGGGCTCTTCCAAAGTGAACACAACCAACAAATAAATATTAATATAAAGCATGTATAAGTGAAACCATAATACCTAAACTACAAACTGCACACAAACTACTAAATCCACACATAAGTAACACTGAACAAACTGGGTTTTTGTAAAGGAAATACAACATGTAGAGTAACTTGTATACCAGCTGTGTTTCTGTGTCCCACCCAGGGCCACACTAATGCCCACAATGCCCTTATTTGCCCTGTTCTTGCCTGCAGTGCTGCTAAGCGGCCTACAGGCATTTGCCGTGCTGCAGCACGATGGGGGCAGGGATTATCCAGGCAAGTAGGGCAGCTTGGAACAGCCCAGAACTGTTTGGAACAGTGGCCTACAGCCTACAGCCATGTTAGTAAAGTTGGTAAAGTGGATTACAAAGCCACGTGGTTCCAGAGTCGGGATGGAAAGGGTTCCGTGGGTAGCAGAGTTGCATCAAGTCAGTCCACTGACCAGTACCTGTTCCTTACTAACAGGAGGTGCAAAACACTAAGCCTGCATGTGCAGAACCACGGGTGGCTGGGACAGTCATCCCAGTTTACCCAGACCAAACAAAGACATTTTCTAATATTCTGAGTATTCTATGTTTGTTCTTGAGGTTGGCAAACAGACAATTTGAGCTGTCTGAATGCAAAAGAAATCTGCTTCTTTAAGAAAACAAAGATGTATAATAATTTAAGCAATGAGAGAAGAAGACTGGAGCCCCAAATTGGGATATAAATCTCCTTCAGTCTTATGTTTCCTGCAGGCAGAATTACATTTGCTGTTATATATGCCTGTTAAACATTTATTCCGTGATAGCTGAGACTCAGGTTTTGGTTCCCACTCTTGGAAAGACCTACCTGAAAATACTACAGGAAGGACCCTTCTATGGCCTACAAGTCTCTCATAACCTGGAGACAGGGAAAAAATCTTGTTGTCTTTTAATTCTATGAGAAACAAAAAGGAAATTCATCCAGTGAAAGAACATTAAACAGCATTTATTAGTTTAATGAAACCAGGAGCACTTCATCCTCAGGATTTAAAAAGGATTTAATCTGAGGCAATTTTCATGCGCTTCCTCCTTATGCCAAAACTCACGTAGTCTTTCTCCTTCTGGAGACCTCAGGCAGGTGGGATCCTAGCCAAGTGACTCTGGTAGGTTCTAGCCTTATGAATTCTGAAGCTGTTCACCAAAATAAGTGTATAATAAATAAATAACTCAAAATAAGGAGGGTGATTACAAATGTTTTCTAATGATAAATGGGAAAAGCAGATATTTAATACTGAATTACCAACCAAAAAAAAGTTTTGTATTTCAACATTTGGTTACATTTATTTCTTAATAGAGAGCCAAGAATTTCACAAATACGGAAGAGGCACTACCAGGGAAGGACAACGGTTGGCTGGTGTTCCGCTGCCATCTCTCGTGCCGCTCTGTGGCACACCCACCACACACTGGTCCACCTCATCCCTGCATATAAACAAAATGAAGATTTGCTAAGCCATTTTGACTAGGAAAAGACAGTCAAGTGTCATCATGGTCTCACAATGGCAGTTTTCTTTGTATGTGGATTATATGCATGCACATATTTTATGTATATATTATGAAATGCCATGTATTAGTAGTTATAGTAGTTATTTGCTTTTCATGATGCTTTCTACATGAATAGTGAACATACAATGGACTGCTTCTATATTTATTATCAACAATATTTATTTCCATTGAGTATAAAAAGACAAATTAGCACAATAAGCAAGAATGATGCATTATTTTTGGTCATTTTCTACTTCATCTTAAATCTAAGTAATAGATTAGTGTTCTATTCTAAACAATAATTAAACAGAATTCTTAATCTGACCTGTGCTGCATCCAAGAGTAAAATACTGAGAGTGGAGGAAAAGCGTGCCGAGCAACACAAGGGGTTTAGTGGGCGCATGAGATTGTTGTTGCTGTAGCGATATGCGTCGTGGTTGTGGCGACCTGACTGCACCTTCCCTAAAGGGACCTTTTGTCTCTTTCTTGCACTTAACACCTCAAGGCTTATGCTATGGTTTATGCAAATGGATACCAAGCATTTAACTGCATTCAGAGTTCCTATAACTGTTAGTTTTAAAAATTAGACTTTGAATTGTTCAGCACAGGTGGCAGATTGAGCAATGACATTTGGCTAAGCAATAGGCCCTAGTTACACAGCACATAAAGGTCTCATGTTGTATGAAGGTTTGGCTTTGAAAGAAAATAAGGCCCAGCGTTCAGTTAACATCTATTGAAATTTTTGTTCCCTGTTATTGCATACATGGAGCCCAGGGTTCATATGAAGGAGAGAATTTTGGGACTGAAGTGTGAAAACAATAATAACATAAATGATAAAGCTCCAAATTAAGCAATCAGCTACTGAAACCTCATACAGTAGGCTGATAAAATGCTTTACGAAAACAAACTATTGTATATACAGTAATTCCACAAAAATATACAATAACCAAATATATTAAATTAATATAATATAATATAATATAATATAATATAATATAATATAATATAATATAATAGTCATTAACTGTGAAAATGATTTTGATGGACCTAGTGGCATGAAGGTATGGCACAACTGGCATTTTTTACATGGTGAATATTACTATTCTTCCCCAAATATTGTTCTGTGGTCTGGGAAAAAATCATTTTACTTGGTACCTGGGGTATTAAGTGTTTCTTATTTCAGCTTTTCAGTAGCCAAGACTATACAACAACTGCATCGCTCTGCTTTTAAGACTGAATGCTGACATTGCCTGGGTTCTTGAACACATTGCTTTCTTGTACCATCCACAGAAGACCCAGTACACCCATCCTCAGGTTCATCCTCAAAGTCATGCTGTCCCTCTTGTTTTTCTGGTTTGTTTTTGTTTGGTTATACTCAAAAGAAACAAAACACTAAAAGACCAACTTTATTTACTCTTAAGAATGTATAGAAGTTTTATTGTCATCCATTAAAGGTGGCTTCATAACCCATCCCCAAGGATGTAGCATAGCACCATTTAACGCTTTGTCTCTTCGTTTCTCAGCTGGGGGTGCCCAGAGTTCACCTTCAACACTGAAACAGGACTGACACTGATCTGACGCAGAAATAAGTGCAGCTGGGGGGCTGGGGTAGACAGGCAGGAATGACGACAAGCTCGCCTCACCATTTTTGGCCGGGTCTGGGGTGCAGATCTTGGTGAGCAGCAGAGCAGTAAGCAAAGACTGGCGGCAATGACATGATGAACTGGCAGGTGAACAGCTTGCTAGGGGCACTGGGATTTCAGAACAGAAGACATGAAAAGGAGACAAGCTGAGCTACTATTTAAAGTGTGCGTTTTCTGCAAATAAATCGAGAAATTTGGAAGGGATTAAAGAGATTAAAAATATGCACAATTGTATGCTGGTAAATAAAAAATCCATTCACTTAGTGAAGTTAGTTGGTGAAAAGGTAAAAATAGTGTTTGGTGGAAGTCCCATTGCACACTGATGTTCTTTCATAGCTTGGGTCATATAGCTGAAAAAAATGCAAGTGTATTTTTTTCACTTGACATTTAAAAATTCCCTTTGCCACTTTTCCAGTGACTTTCCCGCAAATGTTGGAGGTTAAGGACAGTTGCTTCAGTGCGGCAGGCAAGGTGCACTGCTGCCTGCTCGGTGAGAATATGAACTCAGTTGCTGCACAGCATAGTGGGCATTGCTCAAGCACACCAGGAAGGTCCATATGGTCACTCTTGTTTTTTTTGGGCTCTGCAAAGCTATAAATGGTGCTCTAATCTCATATTTCTGGAAATGATCTGCTGCATCCACGTTCTGCCTTTGAACAGAATGCATTTGCCTGAGCTTGTTTCCTAATTCTCCTCTGCTTTTCAGACCTGTTGCTAAATCCATTTAAATAATAATATTTGTATGTTATGAAGGGTCATGAGCCTAACTTTTAAAAGCAAGATTAATACAACCTGGATAGTTTCAATGCACAATCTTATTAACTGTGTTAAGAATATGTTTTTTTTTTTTGTTTTTTTTTTTATCAAAGGCAGGTGTTTTTAACCTGGGACACCTTGGGAGAGTGTAGATACTCTTCATAAGGTCTGTGAAGCCCAGACTTGCTTTGAACAAAGCCCTAACCAAACAAAAAGTTCAAATAAAATGATTGCTATGTTATTATGATGAAATAATTCCATGTGAAGGTTAAAAAAAACATTTAATGCAACAAGCTGAGCGCAACATTTTCTCATAGTTTATTAGCTTTCCTTGGATTCGTGACATGGTCCCTGGTCAAGAAAAGGTTAAGACCCTTTGTAAAGAAAGGACTAGAAAAAGGAGACTTAGATAAGAATAGCTTACTTTGATAACAATTACAATAGGAGCTCTACAAGATATCCAAGCTTGAACCTTGTGTGTGGACAAAATGCCATGTGCCCCAGGGGGACTACAAGGAGGTGGGCACATTGCCTCGAGCCACTCAGATGTGTGACCTTGTGCAAGGAGCCTGTGAAGAGAAGTGAAGGAGTCACAGGTTGGTTGTGCTTGTGCCTTTCGGATTGACCAGCGATGCATGCGGCCAGTCCAACGTGTACAGTAAAGCAGTCAGGTGTTTTGAAGAATGCCAGGACCTTCTGCCCACATGACACCCAGTACGCACTGTGGGGGGTCTGCAGTTGCTGAAACAGTGTTTCTGTCTTTATTACACATTAGCCCGGCAGGGCAGCATTGTGGCTCAAAGAACACAGCTGTCAGCTCCTAACTTGTGTTAGTAAAACTGGCAGAGGATTTGCCTGGAACCCAGTTATGCTGGATTCCTTCTACATTTCAGGACATATTGTTCAGGGAACCTTGGTGCCTGAAAAATCAGTGTGATAGTTTGGTTTATATTTAATCTTTGCTGTAGAGTAGGAGCCAAACTAGGGTGTTACCCACCTTTCCTAAAGTATTACACTGAATGAGCTTCCACTGAAAACAGATGAATGCATAGATTATGTTAGACACGTGGGACACTTTGGAATTACACTGGGTGATGTAACAAACCACACATGTGCACTGTTGTTATTGTTCACTTCTGCAACACCTCAGCACCTCCCTTCAGCCTGTTGTTCACTTCCGTGTGGCAGTCGATTGCTTCTGTAATTTTACGCTACTCATTCTAACTAAACCAGTTTATCAGCTCCGAGGAGCTCCGTACATTGCTTTCCTCCTAAGCATGCAATCGTTTACCGTTGTTTCCTGTCATATTTGGCCAAGCACTGATATGTAATTGTTTTTAAAACTGGCCACCCTTGGTAGTGCTTTGGAGCACAAAGGATTATGGCAGAGTCGCAATAATGTGAGCTGACTGTGAGGTACAGTATAGCTGCAGGGACCTAGGATCACCTTTGCTGTTGTATGTGGTGTACATGGTGACCAGGAAGTGCAGCGTGAAACAGGGGATCGAGGGCAAGCTGTGCATAGACAGGTTTGGGCAGAGATTTTGAATCCTTTTTCTGGTCTGGTGTTTGCTGCCTGTCTCAAGAAGAGTCTTCCAGTTTAGTTTCTATCCAGGTAAACAACAGAACAACACAAATGCATTCTCGGCGTCATGCTGCAGGAATATCAGCTAAAAACGTGAAATGGGCACAAATATTGAATCCTCTGAAATGTGCACACAAGGTGCTTTGTCGGAAATAGAACGGGAAAGTAAAAACTGAGCGGAGTATCGAATGTTCTCAGCCACATCGGATTAATTCTCTTTGACTCATATGCAGCAAGTAAGGGGTAGCAAGGACATCTTGTTTTAAACATACTCGCCTAAAACAAGGGTGCTATAATATTATAACAATTATACAGATGACTCATGAAACTTACCAGTGGAATTAAGGAAAGGCCAAAAAGGCAAAGATAGGAACAGCTGACGTCAGAGGTGGCGGGCACGGCTCTGCAAGTTTGATGCCGTCATCACTGGTTGTCACCTTGTGCACTTTGTGTGTGTGTGGGGGGGGGTGTATTGTATTTTGGTGTCCAGCACCCTTGACAGTGAGTCTCTCCTACCTTTTGCACTCTTTACCTAACATTTCAACAGGCCCTCCTGGATGAGTTTATGCAGTGGCCCATACCTTGTCCTTGAGGAATCATGTTTAATGTTTCTGCTTTGGAGTCACTGAAGCTCCTCTGGCTTCTGTACCCTTTATTTTGGAGGTACAATGGGGTGAATATGTGTACATGGACGTGCGTGTGTGTTTGCATGCCTGGGTGCGTGTGCAAGTGCATGCAGGACTGCATAGGTTCTCAGCTTACAAATTTCTTGTCCACCAAACTGGATGAGACCAGCTGTGAGTTGTTGTTAAGAAGAGCTTCCAGCAGACTCCCCTTGGCTCACATCAGGTGGGGTCACGGAGGAGGAATCTCAGAGGCACACAATAATCAGAGTTCACCTTTCAACCCCTTAAACATTTGCTATACCTGTCACCTAAACAGGATCAGCCGTACAGTCAGTGCTGAACACCTTGTCAGTTAGCCTACCAGGGATAAGGGAATGTAAACGTATAATCCAACAATATAGACTTGTTTTAATAGTCAGACGCAGGAACAAAACAATCCCTCACCGCTGGAAAAAAAACCAAAGAGGTGTAAACAGGCTGTTATGAGGTTATGTAAGTGCAGTAAGGTGACACCGGAAACCCTGGAACTGAAAGGTCCGATTAGAGTGGCAGGGGGGAATGGAGGGGAATGTCTGTGGGTCCATCACCAGTCCATGCAAAGATCTTTCTGACAGAGCCACGACTCAATGAAAAACACACATGCTGAGCTCTTTCAAATACCAAGTATGAGAAAATAAGGGAAGGAAAGAGAAGGAAGGAGAGATCCGATTGCACTGATAATGTTCTCCTGTAAGCAGTATCTTAGGAGAAGCCAGTAAAGACATAATCACCATCTTGAATGAGGCAAACAGTGAAAACACTGCCAAACTTCCTGTGAGTAATATGTTTATATCCTTTGGCATAAACAATAGAAGATTTAAACTGAGGACAAACAAAAGAGCTTTCTAGGCACCATAGACAAATCTCAGCAAATTAACATTTTTCATTTATTTTGTGCTGCATTTTATTTAGGAGAATGTATATTATTAATCTTAAAATGTAAGATCTTTCCAAACACACTATACAGATTGACATATCTCATTGTCTTGGTTATTCTTTGGTTATTATTAGCTGAAATGTTAAACAAACGCTTACAGATATTTTGGGATGGAACTTACACTGAGAAATATATCAAACCTGGATGCATAAACACACACACACACACACACACACACACACACACACACACACACGTAAAGAAGGGTGAGTACAAAACCTGTAAACACTCATGCACACACATACAGACCACCAGTCCATCATGTGATCACAGCAGATCAGTGCATACGAGAGAGTCAGAAAGACCCTTCAGCTTCAGCATTGATCTAAATGCATTGCAGCTTTTGCTGTTCAGACTGAGCTGGAAAGCAGAGAACCACCCTGTTGAAGTGTTTCAGAGAAGGGGAGAAGAAGCAGAAAAGCAGAAGCAGAGGAATGAGAGAAGAAGCTGAAAACAGGTGCTGCAGTGGTTGAACCTGTAGCCCTACACTACAAGAGCCCATGTTTGAAAACCCAACTCCTCCTGTAATACCCACGAACAACGTAGTTTTCATGAACTGATATAGTAAAAATTACCCAGGGGTAAAAATAGGTAAATCATCTCAAGCTGATTTAAAAAAGCATTAGTTAAATAAATTCTACACAAAATGTGGTGAGATTTGTCAACTAACTACCTTCCCATTTCATTTTACACACAAAATGTTGGCAGTAATGAAAACAAGTGTGGGAAAAAGTGGTGTTTGGGTTGCAGAGATATACTTGTACCCTATTTATTGGTTCAAGTCTCAGCAAGAAGTCTTGCGTCTTACCCTTGAGCAAGGTGCGTAACTCAGACTGCCATGGGAAAATTCATGGCTGTTTAAATGAGTCAAATAGCAATCCTGGGGATGCAAGCGCTGGAAAAGCAGAAAAGGATAATGTGCTAAACTGGGATTCTAGCCAAAAGTAACCAGCTTTTACTGGTTGGGTGTTTGCCCTTTCACTTTTCTCCAAAGGTGTATTAAGTTCCTGGGTTAACAAAGGTATCATAAGCCAAGGAATCACACGCTAAGGTCAAGTAAAAGTGTAACCTGTTGTGAAGCAGAGCTCATATGACCTCCCAGTCTGGGTGAACTGAGGCACGAGTGGTTTTAGCTGATAGAAGCACAAACTTAGGTGATAAAAGTGCAAACAGCAGAACTGGGAGTGTGAAGCATTAACTATGCTTTGCTACTGGAGAAGACAAACCTCAAATTGCTGTCTAATTGTGATGGAGGCAGTGCAGCTACCGGGTGGGTTGTAGGTGTGCAGCGCACGAGCATAGTTACACAGCACCTCCGTCAGCTTCTGCCCTCACAAAGCATTAACTAGAAAAATACCGAGTGGTCTGCTGTTACCCGGTTTCAGGTACAACTGGGGCCCTGCACACATAGTCTGCCTTGTTTCTCATTAATGGACAGAGCAAGGGTGAGACAAGGCAGGATTATCTATCAGCTGCCCCACATGTGCAGCATTGTACAAATAAACCCTCGCTGCTGGAATACGATTTTCTTCTGCTTGAGCAAACCTTTTGTTTAATATATTGTTCTTCCAACTTTACGCGCTTCCCGGCAAAGTCTTTATGCACAAAGGTGCTTGAAATAGCATGCATTTGAGCGAGAAATGATTTCTAAAACAGACAACTTAGAACGCAACTGATATCCGGGTGCAGATAATATTTTATATTATAAGTTGGTAGGATGCCGCTTAAAACACCCACAACGTAATGGTACAAAATAAATTCCACGGTGCTAAAGTCCTGGTCACAGTAGGCATATGATAGCACCCTAGCCTACAGCAGCTGAGGAGCCATCCTGCTTTCTGAAACAGCTTTCCCTTACATCTTGGCCTGTTATTAGAGCTCAAAGCACAATCGTGGGCTGACCTTGTCATTTCCCATCTTCAGTCCCATTAAGGTTTGTACAAGGTGCTGTCAAGAGCACTTGCACAAGAGCCCAAAGGTAAGAGGTATGTGTACACAGATGACTGTTTAAGTGATTGCACACCAGCGCCCAACCTGCTCTTTCAGTGACTTGTATTTTTAAGCAAAGATTATTCTTATTGTTATTCTTCCCATAACTGAGTCATATCTGCGGGGTAGGATTTGGAAGAATAGGATAGGACTGGATTTTTTTACTCAGGAAGGAAAAAAAATGTTGAGATACTGCCAAAATCAGGGTCACACACAGGTATCTACAAATGCAGGTTCTTTACTGAACACTTTTTTTGCCCATAGACATGGATGATAGTGTCTTCATGTACAGACATGTATCTGAGCACTACATTAATGAATGTCTCAGTGGAATTACAAGGGTTTGCTGTTCTTAGCTCTTTGGTGGGGGCTAAGGCATTGCTGAATTAGAGGAACAATGGGCGCCTGGGAGTCAGGTTACTACTTGAAAATGCATACATGTTTGCAAAGCCTCTGGTGGGAGAGAGAAGGCTGGGGAGATATTAGAGAGCTGCATCGCTCCTTGGTAGGATAAAGCCCCTGCCTGACACAGAAAAACACAGCTCTGGCCTGATGTGTGGGAACTAAAGTACATAGATAGGGAAGGAGAAGCAGAATGGACAGAACAGCAGAGCAAAGCTACGCAGTACCTGTTTAAAATATATCTTTGTCACATTTTGTGAATCTGTGTCGACGCCAGTGAATGAATTCGCGAAAGAATGATGCGCCGCATTGTCTTCTGTTCAGACAAAATTCAACAGAGAGTAACAGACCTGCGCACTGTGCTGCAGTTCTGCTGCACAGGTCTGCTGTAGATTTACTGAAGTGTGGGATGGTTTAGTGAAAGAGTTTCAGAGAGAGGGATTTGTTGTTCAGAATGTCACATCGAATTAATGTAATATAATAGAGTTATTCGAACACCCCCTCCCCTCCTGTATTTCTTCCACATTCTCACGATTTTGCCCCAGGGTAGCAAAAAGACCCTCGTGTTTTACCCCGGTACTCTTCACTCGCTCTGTACGTTGTGCTCTGACCCGTACCACATGGCTCTCATGCCATGACTCAGCACTTCTTCAGGGCTTAATACTGCACTTTGTGTTGCAAAAGTATGTCATTGTTTGATGGTCCACAAAGGGATGAAAAGATTTTCTTCTCCGATTTATAATTAATTTCAGGATAAATTGCAGTTCTGTTGATGGGTTATGTTATCCAGTCTTAAGATAGCAGGTAAAAGTATGTCCATCCATCCATTATCCTGAATTGCTTGTCCTGGCCTGGGTTGCTGCCCTAGAATCACTGCATGCTTTGGCAAGGAAACTACATCCTGGATGGGATGCCAGTGCATCACAGAGGGGCCACACAGACTATGGGAAATGTAAAGTGACTAATTAACCTGAAAGACTTGCTTTTGGAATCTGGAAAGAATCCCTCACAAACAAAGGAGAACACACAACTCCACACAGGCTGAGCTGTGTTTGAAGCCACGCCTGAACATCCCCAGCACTGTAACCCAGCAGCACCGCTGTGCCACCCTACCTAAATTTGTGAGTTCATGCACAACTGAAACATTTGCTATGTTTGCACGTCTTTGTACGTGTCATAAAATGTTAACATTTTCATATCACCTTCGTTCCAAAGCTCATAAATAAAGCTGCAACTTTAAGATAACTCAGTGTACGTATATATGTATATGTATTTTATTTTATTTGATTTTGTCCAGAGGATGTAGATTTAAAGCTATAATGGTGAGTCAGGATTTAGAAAAGATAGAAAAACCAGATTACAATCTGTAGTTTAACTGTATAATAGTGACTCAGCATTTTCAGTCTGACGGTGTTCAAACTGCTGTCACTATATGACTGTGCATACTTACACAAAGAGTCTCCTCTTAACTCTTTTCTGTTTTGCTCTTATTTCTCCATCATTCTCGGTCTTCTTATTGTTGCTGGTTGATTCTTTTTAGGGTCCCTCTCTGAACTCAGAGCATCCCGTTTGGGTCAGCGCCTGGTGACAGGCAGCTACCGAGGCCCCTATGCTTTGTGTGGGCACGGGAATTAGAGAAGGGGTAAAAGTGCCAGGGAATTGTGCCCGCTCCTCCCTGCTGCTGCCACAGGTCGCCTCCTCTCTCCCTCGTGCCCATAATGGCCATTTCTCACGACATCGAACACCGCGCTGCATTGTCAAAGACTTCTTCTGTGTCCCATTTACCGAGGTCACGTGACCTCCGCTATCGCTTTCCCAGGGTGGCTCCTGACCTTCATGGCGCACAGTGTGCATCGGCTGATGAATGAGGCCCCTCTTTTGCAGGTCTTCATACGTGCACTCGATCACTGAAGGTTTTCTTGCCACCGCTTTTTGTTTTCTCTTACAATGGGAATTCTTGCATATGGATGTGCTTCTGTTTTAAATGGGTCATTTTGTTTGGATGCTTCACTATTAATTGTATGCATTCATTTTATGTCTGCAAAAGAAGCAAACACAGAAACACAGTTACAGAGAAACAGACAGAAGGTACCAGGGATGTAAAAATAAACCAAGAAGGTTTTAGTAGGGCTTCCTCTGAAAACGAAAGAAGACTTAAAATACAGATGATGTAGGGGACGGTAAAAGTTGCATCAGACAGGTCATAAACCATAAGCATGCAGGTAATAGTTCACTCCAAAGACAATATTTAATAGAGGATAACAAATGTAAACATATTTCCAGCAAGTATGTTGGCCACACAATGAATGATGCTGTTCCACAATATTTTCAAGCAATTTCTTGAATAATGTAACAAATGAACAAGATTTCAAATAGACGGGAAGATTATTCCATGCATGGGAAGAACAACAACAATCACAGGACAAAGCTACAAAATGATGATCGAGACTGGGAAAAAGACCAACATTTACACCTTGGCTCCCAGTTATACCACGCGGGACTGAGTGGTTTTCACCGCAGTTGCGATGCAAACAAATAACACTTTTCCTTATGACTTTTCCATCCTTGCCTGTGAATGGTGGTAAACACTTGGCGTTCAGCTGCAGCGATGGCTACCGAGAGCGTGCAGCCAGTGTGCCAGATGGTTCCGCAAATGTCCCCCCATCCACTGTGTCTCAGACTTGCCTGACGTACAGCACGTGGTGTGTTTGGAGCTTGTGGCTCATTGGTGGCTTTGCTATAAGCAGTCAGGCCTCAGAATCATATACCTGTATAAATCAAAATTTGAAACACATGGAACTCATTTAAAGGAGTTATGCAGTGTGTATATTTCACAGTTTTATTCATTTTCAACAATAAGTGTACTTTAGTGCTTTAAGTAATTTAGTACTTTAAAGTGATAAACTCAGCACATTTTGTGATAGAATTGATGTAAATAAGACATATTGGTGGTTTAATTAAACCTTCACATTCCAAAAAAACTTAAATATATTAAAATAAGAGATCTGTGTGGCTTCTTTGCATTGTTTCATACACGTTTTTGGCATGCCTGGTGAGCATGGCAGGCACTGTGTCAGGCTTCCTGAGAAATGTGAGCAATGAGGCAAGGCTGTGTGGTGTGACACTGTGTTGTGTTTTTATAGAGCTGCACAGTTTGCCCTTGGTGTCTGTACCATAGAAACACCTGCACCATGGAAACACCCCTGACAGCAAGACTTGGATGAGGACATGGCCAATGCGGCATTCAAAGAGGAAAAAAGTCGCCGGTGCTCACCTAACTTGCACACGGACATGTGTATCTGTTGGCATGAGCAATCTTAAGGATATACTGTATATAAACACACACACACACACACACACTTATTCATAGTGAATAAAAGATTCTGGAAGATATTACATTTGTTCATAATATGTATTTCTTTAATAATACGGATGCAGATTTTAAATGAACGCTAGGAAAGCAGTGCCTGAACTGACTTGTTGCGTAACTTAGTGCACCCTGGATAAAGAAGGCTGTTAAGAATAATGGCTGTATACAGCAGTCTTTTCCTGGGAGAGCAGCTCAGCCAGACAGTCTTCTTGTCTGGAGGCAGAAAAGAGAACTGGAAGCTTGTCAAACATGCTGGTACATTAGAAAAAGTCATATTTCTCCAAAGAACAAATTGCAGACGTGCTGGTACCACATACCACCGAGTTCCAGTTCCACCTCAAGTACTGGTTCAGAACATTTTGTTGTGCCACTTTTGCCCCTGAATGGCATACAAATTACTGTTGTACTACGAACGTTTATGATAATGTTACAAGGAAGCTGCCAGATTGTTTTGCGTAGATAAACCATCCATAGCATTGCAAACTTCCTGCAGGGCCGGAAAAGGTATGTCTGACACACTTTTACAGAGAGCAAGAGGGAAGTGACTGCTGCTCGTTCTTCTCAGAGCTTCGACTACCATGCCCAGCTCACACAGAACATTATGTGTGTTCAGAAGGGCAGTCCTCTCAGGGGGCACACTTGGCAAAGATAGATGGAAACAATAGAGATTAAAGCACAAAAACAAGGCTGACAAAAAGGGTGGAGATGGGAGTTGGAGGACAGGGAGCTTCTGATTGGCTCTTTGTATTTCTTCTCCCTGCTTCTTTCGGCTTCATTAATTTCACATGTTTTTCGATGACTGACATGAAAATACGCATATCCTTGTTTCTCACATTCCTAGAAGCATATCAACGGATCTTTTGGTTATTGAATTGTCGCCTCAGGAATGAACATGTTGAAAACCAAGTGTATGTGATAACCTGCTTGTCCTTGGGCTTCCTGACCACTGACCCCTGTAATATTATCTACGAAGTGGCAAAGGATTCTCCAAATTCCACCTACACACACGTCTCTTGGACAACCATTGATCTTACCTCCACAAACACAGGTTTGGATTCTCACTTGGCGTCTGAACAACAGAAGATTTCCAGTGTTCCAGCTGTACTCCTGCACCTAAATCACCTTGGAAAGGACAGCTAAATTACTTCACTTCACTTTGGGCAACCAAGTGTTTGTATGGAATGACAACTTTTATGGACCCAGGTCTAGAAAAATGGCTGATAAATTATTTTTCCTGTTTCAATAAATAGACAAGTGCGGCATTTTTTATTTATTCCATAACCAGGATCATAACATGATTGGCAAAACTGGTAAGTTCTGAAGGCCCGAGGCAAAATCAAGGGATGACCTTCCCACTCCTACCACTGTTCTCACCAATACCAAATTTGCCACAGGCTGCCCTACCCCAAGAAGACACACAAAGAGTACACACGTTCATGCATCCCTGCTGCGTTGGCTTAAAATCCTGGTACAGAAGATGGCATGCTGGTTAAGGACGTGCAGCTTTATAGTGATGCAAAAATACCCAGCTGTACTAATGGATGAAACATTTTTAAGTCGCTTTAGATAAAACCATAATTTAAACAACAAAATAATAACAAAGGTGTTAATACGAATCCCTTTCCTCTCAACAAGCAGACTCAGCACCACCACAGATTTTTTTATCATCAAATCTATCATCTTTCTTCCTTGCGGCAAAATTGCGGTCCCAGGTTTGTTAGGCAGCGAGGTGGGTGGCTCTTCACCAGTGGCCGTCATTTTCCGAAAGATTCTTGCTCATTATATGCAGCCACTCCTCTCGGCACCCCAGTTTTTACTCCTTTGTTTCAAGTTATCACAATAAAATGTGAGTCACCAACAAACTCAATTCATAAAGTCAACAAAAGGAAGCCTTGAATTATGTAGGATAGGCATTTACTGGGTGTTTTGGGCAGCATTCTTGGTTATGAGTTTCCTAAAATGAAATATTTTTCATAGCTAAAATTCTCTTACTGCTTTGAGAAAATTGCTATAATAAATGACTTGTAAGAAGCAAACTTTGCAAAAAAAAACTTTGCACGATACAGTATGACTTTTCATTTGAGGTTTTAACAGCAGCTGCCACAGTCTTCCAGGTTTTAAAGCCCACATTTTAATTATTATTTCACTGTAAGACGAAGTCCCAGAAGAAGCGATTCACGGCCCGAATAGAGCAGAGGTGAAGCAAAAACCAGCGCATTCCACTGCTACCCCCGAATCAGAGAAAGCGAGGCGCTCATCTGAGCTTGCGATTGACCAAATTAAAATGTTCAAATTATTTTAAAAAATACACAATTTCCCTCATTTGATCCGATTTAAAAAAAAAAAAAATCTTGTGTAGAAGTGAACGTCACCTATGGCATGGGGACAATAAGCCCCAACGAGGTTTCCCCCTCAGGTCTACGCTTTCCGCTTTCACACACCTTTGATGTTAAATGTCTTAACGTTTCGGGAACCTGTTTTGTCAGCGTTAACATCGTTCGTCCAAAGTCAGCATCTGCTCAATGTGTGTCGTTTCGGGCCATATTTTTGAAACCAGTTCTCCCGGCAAGGCGTGAAGAAGCAAAGTCGCTTCAACCGCGGGAGGGGACGCTTAAACAAACGCAAGCATTTGAGACGGAGCCACACGCACGCGCTGTGACGCTATTTGTCCCGCCGTTCTGACGTCACGGGATTCGCCCGGACTTTTTTTTCCCGCCCCAGCCGCGTGGCTTCTTCAGAACGCCGGATCCGGGCGCACGGCGCAGTCCAAAGCGGCTGAGCGAGAAACAGGAGGCTTCCTCAGCGGCTACGAAGCGGAGCGACTTGTTTTATTCAGCCGGTAGTAAAGATGTCTTTGGAGGAAGAAGGGAAGGCGGCGAACGGAGATGCGGCCGCCAACAGGGAGACGAGCAGCGGCGTGAAGAAGCCCGAGACCCTCGCCGACAAAGTGAAGAGGATCGCCAGGGCTAACCTGCTGGTGATCCTCACCGTGGCCGGGGTCATCCTGGGTGTTCTCATCGGGCTCGGCGTGCGCCGCGCCGGACTCAGCCACACTCAGATCATCTACTTCGGCTTCCCCGGGGAGATCCTAATCCGTCTCCTCAAGATGATCATCATCCCGCTGGTGGTGTGCAGCCTCGTCTCCGGGGCCGCCAGCCTCGACCCCCGGGCGCTGGGCAAATTGGGCGGCTGGGCCATGCTGTTCTTCCTGGTGACAACTCTGCTGGCTTCGGCCATCGGAGTCATCATGGCCTTCATCATTCAGCCGGGTTCGGTTACGGTGTCCACGGGCGGGCTCCTGGCCATGGATGACGGGGTGCCTGAGTCCAAAGAGGTGGTGGACTCCTTCCTGGACCTCATACGGTGAGTGAAGGCGCGTAGCGTACCGGCTACCCGGACGTCAATGGAGCACGTGGCACTTGTGTGTTTCCTCGTTTTTACGGTCTTTTCTTAAGTACAACTTTAAATAATTCTGAGAAATGTAAAAAAAAAAAAAAAAAAATCACGTTTTAATGTTTTGAAATGCTGAACTTTTCAGAAGGTTTTTTCCGCCTGGGAAATCTGGGAACTCGCACGTCGATCGCGCGTAGTACAGGTAGTAGTGGCACGTTTTAGTAGTAATCTCGACTACTCAACATATTATAGTTACGAACCCCCCACAGAAAACACAGCGCAGCAAATAGATGACGTTGCTTTAAAAATGATTTTTTTTTTCTTTCTAACATGACAATGCGGCCATATCAAGTACACGCTGCCGTGAACGCGCGCAGCCCCATGCAAACGCTCGCTCTGTTGCGTCAGCTGGTAGCTCAGTCCTTTCCTCATGCTTCGCGGCGCGCTGTTCGAATTTCTGACGTTTGAGTCATTAATTTTCCATTAATAATTAATTATATTTACCCGAGATGTAGATAAACCGGTTTTAATTCTGATTTGTTTTTTTTTTTTTATTAATTTTTTACTTTATTAACCAGAAAGAGGAAACTGGATGCATAAGTAAAAGACAGAAGCGACTTTATACAGAACAGCGTAGCTATTATTTCTTGGAATCGTTTAAACGGGTTATTTGGCCTGTAAAAACATTTCTTTTTTTCTGGGGGCTAAACATTACCACACCCACCTTGATAATCTTTAGTGAGTACATAGCAGATATATATATAATTGAATGTGGAAAGTAAATACTGAGGTTGGAGGCACGTTGTGCTGAGAGGAGGTGCAGGTGATCATTGTGGGCCACAACGTGGTCTTTGGTGCCTGTGTTTACTAGAATGGAGTCTCTTGGCTAAGCAGGTTCCTGGGAACCTGGAACTCCCTGACCACTGAGAGACTGTTTGGGTGAAACCTGTGCAGCTGCTCTGGTGTAACTGTCTCTTACGTACACGTGGCCCAAAGCGAGCAACTGTTTCACACATTCCCTGAGGTCCTTGCCAAAGTAGGCAAAAGTGTCTACTCCATCACAGGTGTTTTAATGGGACAGGATTGTGTTGGCATTGCTCAGTGAAAAATGGTTTGTGTGTGTGTATGTATGTGTGTATATATATATATATATATATATATATATATATATATATATATATATATATATATATATATAAAGCATATTGCTGTCATACTTTTTTGTCCACCTGCAGTAAACTTGGCAAAGTAAATCATTGAAGCACTTTAAAATGTTTCATGCGAGTTGAAATCTTATATTTAACATTCATTTTGTTCTATATGGGCAAAAGGGTGCGTTGGAGTGAGCAGCACATGGATGAACTATATGACCCTCTCTCCCACTGACTGGACCAGGGTCAAGGGACTGTTGTTTTTAAACCTACAGGTGCCAAAAATTGCGTTCCGCAGTATAAACTCTGGGGGTTGTGGCTTCCCAGATACGGCAACAGCACACCCAGGAAGTCATTCTGGCAATTCTTTCTTTTAGGTGACAAGCCAGCTGTAGCTGTGCTGATGCCCAGGTGGTGGTGTTTGTCCACATTGCAGCATTAGCACAGCCGCGTTGGTCACATACCCCAATGGAACACCACGCCTCATTACGTTGCATTTATGGACTTTTTAATGCCATTAAACTGAAGCCAATGTTTCTTCCACCTTGTCGGTTCAAAATGTTTGGCAAACACCTTAAGGCCACTGTGAACCTTTTACCTGCTTGGTTTCCTTTTTTAAAAAAAAAATGTATATCAAACGCTCCTGGAGCAGAGGAAAAACTGTTAGAGGAATACAACTAGACTCCATTTGTATAGTTTATTAAAGTATGGATAGATGGGTTAGTTTTCCAGAAGTTTAAGCATCTGGAGGGAGGGGGTTGACTAGGGGAGATCCCGGATGTGTCTGTTTCTGTCTCTTGTGGCTAGGTGTTGCCCCTTGACCCCAGTGCCTGCATGAACCATTTTCTCGTTTAACTTTCTTCTGTACTATTTTAACAGTTGTTTACCCTAAGTATGCACGTTAAGCGTGTCACGTGGAAGAGATTGCAGAGTGCGTGAGCATTTGCATGCCTCTTTCCAACCTCTGCTGGTTTGGTGGTTTCAAGTTTTGAAATGGGTTTTATTTCTAGCTGCCGTGCATGGACAGTGAGCACTGTTTTATTACAGATCTGCATGCAGGGATTTAAATTGTCCCTCGGAATGTTATGATGGCTTGTAAGCGGTGCTAAAGAAGGTAGCTTTGTGATCGTCCGAGTAGCTCGTGTTGACCTCGCAGCAGAACACACTCTTTCATTTGTGAATTTAAGAGGCCGCTGTGAGCAGAGCTAGCAAAACCGCCAAGTACGGCAGTGTCTCTGCACTTTCTAGAACAGTGTATTACAGCTTCGCTGAGACTGATGGAGTTTAACACACAAGTTCAGAGTGTCTCAATTTATCACATTGTATTTCCTCTTTCTACATTGGCAGTGTCAGACCCCACCCCACTTTGTGATTCTGTAAGGTTTTTTCCCTTTTTAGGATCCAGATAAGTGACAGAAGAGCAGCACATAACTCGTACTTCGCTGTTGTAATCTTTGATGAAATTGTACATTTGAATGTATGTTGAATATTCTGAAACGTGTAAGAAAATTCTAACAGTTATTTCCATAGATACACCTACGTGTATAATTTACTTAACTGTTTGTTTGCATAACATGACACTTGGCATTTTAAACAAACAGCTGGAAATTCATACAGGGTCTGCTGCATAAAACAGGCCACTGTTAGTTTGTTGTCCCCATCTGAGCCGTTCTATTTGGGTGCAGTTTTTGTCTTGGCAAATAGAGGCAAGAAACCACATCGGGTGACATGGACACCACAGGGGAGATGGCCAGCAAGGGTAGTTGAGGCGAACAAGCCAAACATGGGATCATTGAGATAAGAGGTGGGGCAGAGTTTGCTAAAGCTGATAGCTGGAGCTCAAGACGGATGTCATTGTGGCCTGTGCAGCACAGTGATCTGGCTAGAGATGCTGAGGTAGGCAGGTGGGACATCCACACCTGCAAAGGTGTGTGGTCGCTGATGGGTAAAGTTTCCCTTTTTGGGGTTATGTGTGAGTCCCGCCTGGTATGTACGACTATCCCTGTGGCCTCGCTTAGTAAATATGGCACCATCCTGTCTGCTGCATACCTGGCCATGCATCTAGGGAGTGTAATAACCTGCTCTGCTGGGACAGTTACTCAAAATGGCTTTAGCTTAGAATTGCAGTGATGGGGACGTTCATTTTCAGGCTCATGATATTTAAAAAGTATAAATGTATTAGTTAAAGCGCAACCCATATTTTGGGTTTGGTTATAAGACATGCTGGAGTCTAGAAGGATGAGGCTATGTCATGCAAGGCCCCTAGACTTCATGACATCTAGGAATGAGTTTGGAGGCATTACTGGTTCAGACTGACCCCAAAAGACAGCCAGATGCTGGTGTTAACAGCCATGCAATGGTGCTGTCTCCTCCATCTGGGAGAAGATGCGATGAGGCTGGATTGGAGATTGTTGATCTTGAGATCTGTGTTCAGAGACCCATATCTACAAATACATTCACAAATGCAGCTTGTAACATGTAGATGTCAATGTGAACCATGGTCATCGTTTGTGGTATCAAGTTTCTTTGCACCCGTGGACATCAGATACTTTCTGGGGCAACATAAAAAATACGCTTAGTAAACGCACTGCATCTAAGTAGATAATGTAATAAATAATCTGCCCTGATGTTTAAACCTCTCAAACTCAAAAGTTCTTTTGATGGAGGTTGGCTCAGTGTGACATCCTTGCGTTATGCTCGTATCAGTTCAACTCAAACAGCTGAAAAGATGACTTGCAGATTGTAGGTTGACAGCTCGGTCTGTTTCCTGGTTTTGAATAATGTGATACTGGGCTGAGTTTTAAGCTTTGTTTTGTTTTTCTTTCTTTCAGGAACATTTTCCCCTCCAACCTGGTGGCAGCAGCATTCCAGTCGGTGAGTCTTGTGCTCCCTGTTGTGTTTGGAGGCAGGCCATGATCCACTGCAGTATTTGATACGCATTTTTGATCTGTCATGCTTTTGGTGTTTAAGGGCTAAGCTGATCTTCTGTTGTGAGAATGAAAATTAATGCCTAATTCTATAATAATAATTAATAATAATGTCTAATTGTACTGAATATCTGGTCCTTGACTGACTCTTGGATTTGTGTTTTGTTAGGATAAAATCATCTAATAAATACTAAGTGACTAAAGACAGTATATGGCAAGAAACTTATTAAAAGAAGGGCTGATGGTAAAGATTGTAGTATGAGTTCAATATTTTCATGTAAGTGTAAGGGTTATTTAGTGCAAGAATACATTTCATAAAAGAGCTACAGGTTTACATCCAGGATGGGGTGGTGTGATGTAAACTGGTGGTTTATCATGTCTCCTCCTACAGTATGCAACAAGCTACAAAATGGTTAAAATTGTGAAGAACAGCACAAATGAATTTGGCGTGTTTGTCAACTATACTGTGGAAAAGGTGAGTCGTAAAGATCAAACATTTTCAGTGTATTACGATGGCTAATTTCTTTTACAAATATACAAAAGTTATCCGTTGACAATATTTTATATATACTGTGTGTGTGTGGTGTGTGTGTGTAAAATGTCTGTTTATGTGAGCAACCATGCAATGAGGCACTCCTGTTTTATGACTCCGCATAGGTGCCTTTTGGTGTCGATGCGGATGGCATGAACATCTTGGGGCTGGTGGTGTTTGCCATCGTGTTTGGTGTGGCGCTGCGGAAGCTGGGCGAGGAGGGCGAGATCCTTATCAAGTTCTTCAACTCTTTCAATGAGGCCACCATGGTGCTGGTGTCCTGGATCATGTGGTGAGCATCTGCACTGGTTTGTATGTTGGTGGAAGAGCAAAAGTCCCTTTGTACATGGGCCCTCCTCTTTATTTTTCTTTGTGCATAAGTATGATAAAGATTAAAGCAAATTGTATATAATATAGCCTGACGTGTGTGAACACATAGTTCTTGCTTTAACAACTGAGACATGAAAATTCCTTTCCTGTGTCCCAGGTACGCCCCCTTAGGGATCATGTTCTTGGTTGCAGCAAAGATTGTGGAAATGGAGGACGTGGCCACGCTGTTTGCGAGCCTCGGCAAATACATCGCCTGCTGCATAATTGGCCACGTGCTGCACGGTCTGCTGGTCCTGCCCCTCATCTACTTTGTCATCACACGAAAGAATCCCTACACCTTCTTGTGGGGACTGGTTGCTGCTCTGGCTACTGCCTTCGGGACCTCCTCCAGGTACACACTACTGGGGGGCTTTTCTGTTCTTTTGCTTCCTCTTGTTCCAATCTGCTTTTGTCCAAATTCCCTGGTGAGATATCTGCCCCATTTTTGTAGTGGCTTCACCCCTAGCTCCCTGAACCCCAAAATATTAGACCTTCTTTTACTGCAGCATCTGTCTTAAGATGTCCTCTTCCTTCCTCAGTTCTGCCACATTGCCGCTGATGATGAAGTGTGTGGAGGAGAAGAATGGAGTGTCCAAGCACATTAGCCGATTCATCCTCCCCATTGGGGCTACTGTAAACATGGATGGAGCTGCTCTCTTCCAGTGCGTAGCTGCAGTTTTCATTGCACAGCTCAATGGCTATTCGCTCAACTTCATCCAAGTTGTCACCATCCTGTGAGTATCACTCTTGTTTTTGACAACTCCAATAAGCTTTTAACAAAGGACACACAAAGCTGTGAATAATTATTTTAATCTTGATGAGAGCAGACCCATTGTTCTATTTATTTATTTTTTTTTATTTTTTAAATTAAGTATTGGACCCTGACTTTATCCCACCTCTTCAGAGTCACAGCCACAGCATCCAGTGTTGGAGCAGCTGGGATCCCTGCGGGAGGTGTGCTCACCTTGGCCATTATCCTGGAAGCTATTGGGTTACCAACCAATGATATCTCCCTCATCCTTGCTGTGGACTGGCTAGTGTGAGTATGGGGTTAGGCTTGGGGGAATCCATTCTGGATAGGGATTGGAGAGAGGCTAAATAGGGTACAGGAAGGATGGTCAGATTGCAAGTAGTTCAGCTGCATTTAGAGAAGGCTAGTAGTTCATTAGAAATTTCGGACTTTTTGCTTATAAGCAAATCCTGACTCTGTCCCTCCACCCCTGCCCAATGTCCTTTTCACACAGTGATCGCACGTGCACTGTCATCAATGTCGAGGGTGATGCCTTTGGGGCCGGCCTGCTGCAATACTTTGTGGACCGCACAGCACATCTTGACAAGGAGGCAGGGCCCCACGACAACAGGCTGGATGAGGTCGTGGCCACCAAGCCAGAGGACTTACCCCTCATTGCCAAGAGCAAGAAGATGGAGGAGGCTGAGTTGGCGCGGTCCTCCTGTGTTCAGGAATCCGTTATGTAAGAGGGGAGGATGGCACACTCCTCTGTTGGAAGGACAATAACAATCCTTTGCTTTTATGCGACCAAATCTACAAAGAAGGCTGAGACAGGAAGAGGTGGGGACCTACACTGATGGAAGAACAGATGTACATTATTCATTTAATTTTTCAGTTCTCAATATTTATTGCAAGTGAGATGGTCTGAAATTTTTTTTTTTTTTTTTTTTTTTGGTCATGTTTTCCTCATGAAAGCTCCTCTTAGTCCTGTCTCAAACATCAGTTTTCTCCATTTGTTATCTAATTTATAGTTTATACCTTAGATTGTTTGTAATTAGCACCAAAAAAGTATGTGTATATGTATGTATGTGTGTACATATATATATATATATTAATAAGGTAGAGGCTGTTATGTGGGGACCACCTGCTCTGAGCTGTCCAGTCCAGTATTTCAGCTCATTTCTGCCTGCAGCCATTTTCATGTGCAGGCAAATGTATGAAGGACCTCAGTACAGAATTCTACCTGGGTGGCACACAGGTTGCACACAGTGTGCCAGTGTCCCTGAGGAGCCTCTGTTATGAGGCTTTATCTATTCCGAAAAACAGTACACTAGATTTTTACTGCTGGCCATTTTTAATTTTCAGGAATACTGTTGCTTTTTTAAGTCAGAGGATGTATCTCTGAATTTTACGATGGTGATGTTAAGATGACAAAACAGATGCTGTAGCAAGATGTCGTGCACTCTGGATTTTTCTGTTGTAATGGTTGCTCCTTGAACCCGACTGCCATCATCATCTTCCCAGAAACAATGTAGATGATTTTAGAAGTAAAATAGTGCAAAAGGTTAAATTAAGATAAATACTGAAATCTTTCTGTGATCATGGATCTTGTTACCCGGTTTGGCTATCTTAGATTGATACTTTTTTTTTAAATGACTTTTAAAAAGTAAGGTATATGTTTAAGTTGCTCAGTTATTGCTGGTGAGGGCATTTATACTCTGAAGGCTGTGTGTTACTTTAATTCCTTGTACATTCAGAAAACTGTATGCCTATGTATGCATGAACCGCACACAGTGGTCATTGCAACCTAGCAAGGAGGTGTTTTCCCACCTCAAGTAAAATGAGGTAATTCAGTGGGATTATGAAATGAAGTGACACAGGTGTAGAAAGCCATGTGGTCCTGAAAAGTGTGTGTCCGTTTGCCTGTTTACCAGGATGCTTGCGTAAAGGTGCAATGTGTACCTTATCTTGTTACTGTGTCGTGTGATCGACTGATGGCGTGAAACATTTACCTTCAGATTTGTCCATTTCGAAGAAGCACTCCTAGGTGGTGTTGGAGCAGATTCTTATGCTACTGTTGTTCTGTACCAAGAAGCTACTGTTTTCCAACAGGTTGTGCTTGAAATACCGTTACCAAGAGCCCAGTTACCAAGAATGTCTTGTCTACATGGGCGTCTCTACAACCATCTAAACACTTGAGTTTTGTTCATCATTTCTCCCCCCCCCAGTCTGCAACCTTCTCATTCCATGTGTTAATGTGTGAGAGAGATGTCTGGGTGGAGGGGCCACTATTGATATCATAATGTTGTATGAACATGACTGTCCAAAGAAAACTCTTGCGTACGAGGGCATCTGCCTTAGGTGACCAATTTCAATGGCTGTAAAATAAAACCAATTTCTTTTAATAATATAATTCCCATTTATTTTCTTGGACTCATTTGTTTTTTTTTTCATTGAGAAAAACGAATCAGGAAGGACAGCGCTCGTATGTAAAATGTGGCTTGTAGCTGGAGCTCATATTTAACTGCTATGTTTGCATTTGTACTTCTGTGGTCTCCATCTGGGACCTTGCTGTGTGTGTGTTGGGGGGGGGTGTGGTCAAGAGCTTTGCTACGTGTTCAGCTGTACGTGACATGCAAACAAAACCATCCTTTGTTCTGTAGCCCTGCCGTCAGCTGAATGCCAGTGTTTGAGAGACTTGATCATTAACACGGTGACTGGCAGATCATGGTCAGGAAAATGCCTTGTTTCAGCATGGTGGTTATTGACCATCCACTCTTCAACCTGAAGCGTCAGTGCTTTCAGCTCAAAGTCACAAGAGTTTATTTGTCACTTACATGGTTACTGAGTATACCATGTAGCTCTGCTGGCAGCTTGACACTTTGGTACTGAACAGGCATTTTATTTTTGGTTGAGTCATTTGGTGAGATGTACAATTTGCTTTTAAAACAGATGTGCAAAGTAATGTGTAACTATAATTTCAAGTATCAAACTATTTATTGAGGAGTAGGAGCTGGAATGAAGTGCAGTTGTGTTCTAGGTCTGTGTCTCCTGCCACCTGGCGGACATACAAGTGAACTAAGGGCAATATGTTGAGAACAATGTTGATTTTTCATAACTTTGCACGGCTAACTGCGGATGGCACTTTAACAACCATGTTCAAGTAAAATCTGACAGTTTTTATTTTCAGTTTCAGGCATAAAATGACATAAAAACAACATAAAACAAAACTAAATTGTGCACAACCAGCTGTTTGAGCAGCCTTCATCTGACATTATGAAGGCTATGCTGAAGAGACAGACTAATACGTAGTTTAAATGAACACTGCGATGACCGAGGAGCTTAGACTTCATGGCTGATGTCAAACCAGCTACTGCAGTACCTGCACATGTTGCTAAAATATGAGCAAAGTCTTGAATTCAAAATTTCTGTTCATGTTTGTCTGTACAATGACTGTCCTACCATATGCAGGCACTGCTCTGATGTGAAAACATACATCTTACACCAAGATGTATGACTTGAGAATGTGCAATGTATCAAAGTGAAGCCGTGCAAAATAACACACGCAAAATAACACACACAGTGTCCACTGTTCTCTTCAGTAGTAGTGAGGCTCAGCACTGCTTGTGCCTATTGCAGTATCAGTTCAGGGGGTGTGAGGCAGGGTACAACCTGGACAGGATGACAGTCCATCACAGGGGCAATGACACACACACACTACAACAGGGGATTTAGAGTCACCAACCCACCTGAACCACATCTTTGTACTGTGGGAGGAAACATGGGTCTGCATGCAAACTCTGAATGAACTGGAATGAGTTAAAAACCCACAGCCCAGCAGCTGTGAGGTGCCAACACTACCTGCTGTGCCATTATGCCACCTACCTTGTGCTTTTGGTGTAATTCATGTTTTCCAGGAACATTATTTCTATAGGATTCACAAATATCAACAGCTATATATAGACAGCTATATACATTAGCTTCTTTTTCCATATGATCAACATATAATCTGGGTAAATGTATAACAGAACCAAATTATTCTTCATTCATTGACCATATGTGTAACATCCAGTGTGGATATATCCTTTGGGATCTACAGGACCAAGCACTAACATCCTGAATGATGACAACACATGATGTCCAGTGTGCTTGTGGCTGCTGGGGGTGCAGCATTTGTATGACCCACTAATGTGCTGTAAGCCACACAGTCTGTTTCTCCAGTGTATGATTTTCACTCTGTGGTTTCTGAAGATATCCAACCTTGGATATTTCTCAGGTTAAACTGTCCCCTGAAGGTTGTCAGCTGCAACTTGAAGTGGTTCTAGCACCAAAGCCAATAAATAAATGCTCCTATAAAAGCGCCATACTGAAGGCACCGCCCAAAGGACACGTAGACAATATGGCACACATTACAATTGAGAACCCCCCCACCAAGGCAGTCTGCACCAGAAATGTTAGAGTCGACTTCTGTCCAGTTTCTTCTTCGTTGGATTGGGGTATTGAGGGTTCTCAATGACCCCTTCCCCAAATTTAAGCTCTAAGAAGGCATGGTGATTGTTTGGTGCATAAGCTGTGATGCCTGCGAACTGCATGGGCACCAGGGGCTGCAAGAAGTGCTCGGGGAACTCCACGTCCTGCTTGTGCTCCGTCCAGGTGTCCTTGGTCATGATGCCGTTTCGAGGGTAGAAGGGCCACAGGTCCACGTGCAGGTGGTTGGCCTCGCTGTACTGTACCCGGTAGAAGTCACCCTCCACTGCTCGCTCCCACACATAGCCGTTAGCATCTACCAGCGAGCCGGCGTCCAGGCTTTTCAGGTAGTCGCAGTTGGGAACGTCTTCCAAGTAGATGCCTAGGTCCACATCGTAATCCCATGGGATGATGTCCTGGTGGCGGGCTGCACCCAGCAGGGAACCGCCCTCCAGCCAGTACCGCACCCCTGAAGTCTCTAGGATGCCAATGACATACTTGGTTGTCTCACGGAGGGCACGCAGGCAGCAGGGTGGGGTCCAACGGTCCAGGTAAAGGTACTCAGGGGTATCGTCCTTCACCGTTCCAAAGCAGCGGGGTGTCTCTTTGCCACAGCCGAACCACTGTTCCTTGCTGTCGGGCTGGACGATGCGCCTGATGCCAAAGTCACGCATGAGTCGATTCATTGCGTCCCGCAACCGCGTCTCTGCCTTCCACTGGTTGTGGGCAGAGCTAAAAAGGGGGCGGTGACTGGCAGCAAAGGAGGGTCCTTCTAGGAGCTTGACCTTCCAGCCCCGCAGGGAGGTCTGGATGAAGAGGGATGTCAGCAAGGGTCGTGCCAGTGGGGTGGACAGGTTGAAGAGATCCTCTGTGCGGATCAGAACCACTGCATCCCCACGCAGGGCTGTGCACACGCTGCCACTGCTTCCTGAGGCCGCTGTGACATAGGTGGCCGTCCATTCCCGCAGGCTCACACGGAGGTGTAGGCATTGGGCTGCTGAGCGAGCCAGCACTGGGGCTGCCACCAGTCGCACGGGGCCACCCCCTTCACCCTCCAGCTCCCGGATCAGCCGCTCCAGCTGTCGGCCATGCTCCAGCTCCACCCCATCTGGCACTAACAAAACAAACTCTGTCTGCACGTGAAACTCTGGCCGGTGGGCCTGTGGGGGCTGCTCAGGGCTGGGCGCAAGGACAAGGAGCCGGGAACCCTCAGGCAATGTGAGGGGTGGGTAGGGTAAGTTGTCAGCAACAGCCAAAAAGGGGAGCTCAGGCCTCTGATGCTGGAAAGAACGGGCCACATCACCCACGTAGTTCTCAAAATCCTCAAACTCCCGCAGCAATACGGTGATGCGAGGGCTACGGCTGCTGCTACCTCCTCCGGTTCCACCTCCAACGACCCCGCCTCCAGCCAACCCTCCAGCAGCCCCCAGCCCAGAAATCGGGAGTGCAGCTTTCTTGGGATAAGCCTTACCCGAATCCCGGCGCTTCTCCATCATCTGCTGCTGGGCCCGGGATACATAGTAGAGGATGAGGAGGTTCAGCGCTATAGCGCCAGTGAGCAAGCCCTGGCAGAAACTGATGCGCATTGTATGTCTTCGATGTCAACAGCACATGTGACTGAATCTAAAAATGTGCATTAAGCTAATGTTCCTGCGGATAGAGCTGATCTCACTTTAAGTTGTAGAAAAATGGATTCCCTGAGCTGGGGCCAAAGCAGGAGGCAATAAACTTCAGTCAAATGACTGTGTGGGCGCTCAGGTGATACAGTTCAGCCTGTCAGTCCAGACCATTCTGTTCAGCTTAGAACCCCTTCGCTCTGGAAAGCAACACCTGTAGAGGAAACTCCGAGTCCCGTTTTCTACCTTGAGGGCAGAAGACACCATGGACAAGTTTTATGGCTGCCACATTGATTTTCATTCAGCCAGACATCTTCAACATCCTTTGGCTTTTTTTTGTAATGTTCTCATTGTCGAGGATATTTCAGTCAACTGCTGGAGCATCTGTAACACAGAAAGATATAACAAAGGTGATCTGTGACACATCCAGCAACCCATTTTACCCTTTACCAGTTTCATGGTTATAAAACCCTCTACAGGCTCTACAGTATTTAAAATTTGCATGAATATTAAAAACAATATGCTGTGATGGACTGGTGTCCCATCCAAGATTGTAGTTTCAGAGCTCAGCACCCAGTGATTCCAGGAAAGGCTCTGGACTGCCGTGACCCTGTCCAGGACAGAGTGGTTAAGAAACTGGATGGATGGATTATAGGTTATTAGATGCAGCATTTAAAAGTTGTTTGCATGATGCTGAAAAAGATTTTTGGTTTTTGTAAGCTGGTGCCTTAGTTTAAATTGATAAAACCTTCACAGTGAAAAAGTCAGCTCTGAGGTGAGGATATTGTTCTTACAGGAGCACTGCAGCTGAGCCGCACTTCTCCAGCACAACAGCAGTTACTTTAACGCACCATTCACTGCATCCACAGTAACCAACAGGCACATTGCATATTCTACATGCATATTTTCACTGAGGTATGCATTCACACATAAATAGGATCTGACTCCATAAAACAAAATATTATTTGTGGTTGTGATTGGTTTAGTGGGTACAACCAAGTTAAATATCATTTCTCTCCCAAAGCTTAGTTACAAATTGCTTATTTAGCATAAATACAATAAAAAAAATGTAAATTCAATGACTTTGCCACACTGGGATGCAGAATAAACAAATGGACTGATTATCTTCTTACAAAGAAGATTTGCTCGATGTGCAATGTTCTTATTCAAAACACGTTTTACAGGTAATTTTATCATTAATGAATTCCATACCAAATAAAAATATTAAAACATTTAATTCACTAACGTAGATGCGTGCTAAAAATTTGTCATGTCTTTTCAATAATAATAATAATAATAATAATAATAATAACAATTCCCTAATACCCTTGATAAGTTATTAATCTGTGCAGTCAAAATGAACTAGTTTCTTCCTTTTGTCAAACATCAGAACTGACAGTATGACCTGCCTATTGTTCATTTAATGAATACAGGAACCTCAGGATATATACGATATATATAAATAAACGAATGTAAAAATGAACCAATAAATGGACGCGGTGATGTTGCAGTGCAGTTCCGTTTAGCCAACAGCCCGCATGCAAGGGCAGCACACGACCGAGAAAAAGATCACATTTACCATGAAAATAACGCAAGGCGGTGATGCACGCACTTTAAACCAGAGACCCCGGGAAACGCAAACCTTGCAAATCCCGTGTTTTTAATTTTGTCCGCCTCTAAACGTGCAGTTCACCAACCGCACCAGGCAGCTGCTCGCTTCGGAAATGAGGAAAGCGGTGGGGCCACTATGTGGCAGGAAGTACCGCTGCTCACGCCGTTGTGCCTTTGCTGTGCGTATCACTATGTTGCAGCAGCTCTCGAACGCGTGAGATCACTATGTGGCAGGAAGCTACCGCCCTGGCTACAGCTCCTATCACGGTCTGCCGTGGCTTGAGCGACTCCACTCGGAAGGGATCACTATTTTGCAGCCGTTCCTTATGAGTCCCTGCGTTTCTGTTTCGCGACGGAGCGGGTGAGTGAGTGAGAGAGCGGGAGAGAAGGAGGGGAAGAAAGGGAGAAAATCCGCCGTGGCCATTCCGGGGAAAAGGGGCCTTTGCCGTTATTCTGCTGCTTTCCTACCGCCTTGTCCTGGCCGCTGCTCTTAGCCACATAATGGAGGCGGAAAGGTCTGGCGGTGGAGCGGGCACAACGAACCCGAGCTCCGCAGGGAGCGGCGTGGGGCGCAACCCGAACGGGCCAAAGGCTGTCCCGGGTCAGGCGGCAGCGGGGGCTCCTCCACCGGCGGCGACGGCGACAGCAGCAGCAGCGGCTGCGGCGGCAGGCGGAGCAGCGGGCGGCTCTTCCCAGGCGCGGGAGCCGCAGGACAGCGAGGCGGGCCTGTCGTTGCCCGGGATCCTGCACTTCATCCAGTACGAGTGGAGCCGCTTCCAGGCCGAGAAACACCGGTGGGAGGCGGAGCGGGACGAGCTGCGGGTAAAGGGCCGCTCGGTGTCACGGCACGGGCGCGCTTGTGTGGGAAAGACACGGTCCGTTGCTTGGCTCTCTTACACGGCACTCGTCCCCACGACGGGTGCAGGGACCTCGGTGCGGAGTCCGTGTTACACTGTTGCAGTGTTGTTATGGTGTTGGTGCGCTGCGATGCGACTCCGGTGGTGCAGCGGTTTTACACGGATACAGTGCTGGTGTGTTGTGCACAGTCGGTTTCTAGGTGAAGTATGAAAAACTGTTGGAATGCCCGAGCTGCTGCGGTCAGTAACATTCTCCGTTCGTGTGCGTGGTCTGGCTGTGCTTACATAAATGTCCAGCAAACAGGAGGAAAAAACTAACATTCCCTGTCTTTTCACATATACGTGTTAATTGGTTTGTGGTGCAGATTAAACCCTAAAGGTTACTGGTTCAAATCCTGAGAGCCTCTGCTCTTGTTGCTCATATTAATTTTTAGAAGTATTTATTCAGAATGACCTACAATATTTGACCCATTTCTGCAGCATTGTATTTTACTGGAGCAATTCTCTGTAAGTACCTTGACCGAGAGTTACAGGAATGGGGTTTGAACTGGCAACCCTCAGGATAAACGCTGTATGCTAATCTTACACACTTCTGGATGTTTAAGCTAAACCATTCATCTGAAAGATGCTGCCTTGTAAATCAATGCATTTATAAGGTGACTTGGGTGAAGCTGTCATCCAGTAATGTTATTACCTACTGGGTTTTGGAGAGACTCAAAGACAAGTTTATGACGTGAATTCAGCTTGAGTCCCATTTGTGGCCTGCTGTGAATCCAGGATTGAGGGAGTGAGGGAAAACAGGATGGACTGAACTCTCATTTCTGCTTTTTACTGGAAACTTGATCATCATTCTTTGTTAAGACAGTAGGTGGCAGGGTAGTTAAGGATTCAGGCCCTGTTTCTCAGCCTGCTTTAGTCTTGCTGATCCAGCTACCGACCTTGTAAAATTACAGTGCTCACCCTGCTGTATAAATAGCCCGAGGTATCATTCCTGGTAATGTATTTATGATGCTGATACAAAGTTCAAAATCTGTCGTACTGTTAATGTTTTGTCTTCAGAATGATTCATTTTAAACTTTCTAATTTGCGGTCTAATAAAAAAAAATTTTAAAAATCTGAACAAAATAAATATTCAGCATTCAGAAAATGATTAATGTGGAACTTTAACACTTGGCATACTCTTGTAGCGAAACATTTTGTTTTCTGGATCGATAGTAGCAATGAGTTATTATTGTTACATATAATAGATGTGTATTTTGTATGTGTTGTGCTCTTAAACACAGTAATTTAATAAAATTTAAACCATTTAATAAACCACATACACAGCAACAAAGTTGGAGGGGAAGAAAATAGTAGACCACGAGTCTTCTTTTAAATTCGGTTTGATGGTTGGCCTAGTTTAGCTTCCCCAGACGGTCACGGTCCTGAGGGCCAGTGTTCAGTCATGTGTACAGTTAACTGGTTATGTGTCTGCTTAGAAGTTCACAGGTGGTGCTTTTCATGGTACACACCTTTACACTGATTTACACCGCTTAACTCTGATGTCGAGTGCGGGAGGTCAGGGGTCACAGCAGAGAGTTTTCAATAAAGAGACCAGTAAGAATGTGTGGTGGGATGACCAGTGAAAGTCCCTAGTTGACTGTCACACTGTCTCCGTCCTGGAGATAGACTTGCAACCAGTAGGTTTCTTGCTCAAATCCCCCCAGAGGCTGTGGTGTAGGAGCTTTTGCCAGTATGCGGATACAGTAAAAATAGTCAGTCATATAACTGAGTAAATCATTGAACGCCAATGTACTAACACTAATAATACAAAAAAATTCACTTTGGATTAAAGTGACAGCTAAGAATTTTTTTTAAAACTTGTATGTCACTATGGAGATTGAATATAGTCTCCAACTACAACACAGTAAATGGTTTCCCGTTCCATCTCAGAAGAAACTTGTATGAAAGCTGCTAACAGACCAATGTTCTAGTAGCGGTGATTTTTTTTTAATGACCAACTATAAAATAAGCATTTTTGTACCATCAGAATATCCCCACAAAGTCTATTTTCAGGGTTTATTATTTGTGTGGAAACATTTTCCTTGGAAAACATACATACGTAGCTCCCGCCCAACTCTTTCCCACAAGGGCGAGATCCCTGTCCCAGAAAAGGCCCTTGCTCTATATGCTGCCGGAGCACAGCCCTGTGGGAATCGGTGGCGTGCAGCAGTCTGGAGGACTGCCCTTGACCTTGTTGTAGTAGAGAGAGTGTTGATGGTCCATTGCTCCACCACGGCCATTCAGAGGAGCCTGCAGGGGGTGTAACAGTTGAGCATGCTGCAATCTCCAGCTGCAAAAAAAGTGGGAAGAGGTAGCAGATTTGCATAAAAGATGAGGCTAAGGGAAATTCAGTCTGGAGTTCAGCTTCTGTGAGAATGGGCAGATGCTGGTTTGTATCCTCTGTTGAGGGGTTCTCAGTCAAACCTACATGGATAGTAGATGTCCCATAAAAGTTAAAAATTCTTGTGGATAACATCCCCATATAAGGGTGGCATGTAGGGCCAGATATAATTTATTACTGTATTTGCTGCCTTGGTTGCAAATTGTTGACTTGAACATTTTTTGTTTGTAATGCGGCCAACGTGAGTAGTGTTTACTTGCTGAGCCCATAGATGGCAGTAAAGAGCATGTAAATGGAATTTGAGTGTGGAGCTGCCTTAATTCAGCTTGATTTCCTTTTGTCTGTACTTTTGAGTGTTGGTGAGTCAGATAGTGTCAGGTAGAAGAGGTGTTACCATGGAGACCATATTGGAGATGATAAAGCTTGAAAGTTGGAGAAGACAGCAAACAATGCACATGTTTATGGAATAAATTGGTTTACAGCCAGCATCGAATTTTAGCTTTGCAGACAAAATTTTTATATTCAGGCATTTCAAACTGGTATTTTTATGTATCTAAGTTAATAATAAAATGTTTTACAGGTTTTATATTCTGTGTGTGTGTGCGTGTGTGTGGGCACGCTCACACACACCATATTATATATGATATGGTAGCCGTTTCCAAGATCTTTAACTAGTAAATGCATTGAGGGATGTCTGTACTATTAAAGCTGTTTTTAATTAGGAGTAGAACAAAGTTGGAGTTACAGATGAAAGGAATTTGTGAACAGACTTAGCAGTTACAAGATATCTTAGTACAGAGTGACTTTGTATCAGACCCATTTATACAGCAGGGACTTTTACTTGCACCCTGTTTTTCCGGGATAGACTCAGGGCAAAAATGATAGATTGATAGACGGATGGATTTACTTGAGCAGTACAAATTGAGTGCACTGATTACTGTTGGGAGCTGTGAGGGGGCTTAAACTGCCAACCTTCTGGTTACAGATCCATGTGTTTAACCGCTGCACTGCCACTGCTGACTATTATTTAAATTATTTAAAGAATCAGCAACACACTATGAAGCAGCACAGTTAAAAGTCCCTGCAGTCAGCCAGTGATCCAAAGACCATACTTTGTAAACCATTAATTGATAATTGGGATTGTGGGACAGCTTTTTTTAAATTAGTGTCTGTGTGTGTGTGTGTGTGTGTGTGTGAGAGAGAATGGGAATGGAGGGGCTCATTCCACAGTCACAGAACCAGCAATTCCCAGGAACCCTGGCTGAGAGAGGGAAGGGTGCCAGGGTGAAACAGGAGAGTGAGGTGTGTCCTGCATGTTTGCTGTAGAGGTGTGAGTCATAGACATGGATGCAGGCCTCTGCTTGTTCTGGTTGATATGCTGAAATACCCACAATTCCACAGAATGAAAAAAACATCAACAGTAGCATTCCAGTCTTACTCCTCTCTCTGCCTTTTCTCCAGATTACTGTTGTCGGAGAGTACCTGCTCGTTCAGGTCTTTATTGTAAACATAAGGCTTTTTCAAGCAATGCTTTTTTTGTATACATCAACATGCCCATGGGAGTTCTTTTGTTGGTTGGTTTCCTGTCTGCCCTACCTTCATTATTGTTGGTTTGCTATTATCTAGGGGGTTTTATATTCTCTGGCTCTACATTTTTTTTAAATTTTGAAAAGAATTTCAAAGAGATAAATGTTTTCCTTTGTTTTTGATTGCATTTTCTTTGCTTGCCTGTCATCTAAAATTTGTTGCTGAGTGAAATTGACCTGCATTCACACAACAGGCCACTAGATGTCAGTAAAGTGCACTCAAACCCAGAGTTCAGGACCACCTTAATTCTCTCCACTTCTTTAGTGTTTACAGCTCCTGTCTGGTGTTTGTGAGTGTTGATCAGTTACAAGATGACTACTGGTAATCATCAACATAAGATGAATAGGTGAACAGTCTGCACTGGATTTTTTTTTTTTTAATTTTTTGTAAATTAAAATGAGTTATAGGTTGAAGTGAATGAAATTTTTACAGAAGAATTTATTTGTTGTAGCTGTGTACAAGGTTTTTTTAACACCTCCTAACCTGCATTTTTGAGGTGAGGAAACAGTGCATTTTATCTTCTCAGAAGTGAACCTGCAGCCTTCTGTTTATAAGCAGTAGAGACACAATGCACTGGGAACTGTGTGTGACACCACTGTCTTGCCTCCCACAGACATTCCAAGTACTACTCTTCACAGACACACTCTGCCAGGGGCTTCCCAGTGCCGCCTAGGGAAACCTGCTCTGTGTTCTCCTTCGTCGTCCTCCGAGTCTCCTTGCCCATTGGCATTAATGGAGCTGTTGATTAAATTTTGGCTCCAAGATGAGGAATCGTGAATGCTTTGAAATTTTATAGGAGACTGTGTTTGCACTGTTAAAAGCATCAGTCTTTCATTTTATCTTATTCTTTTGCGTCTGTTCTGTGGCTTTAATCCTCATCTTTTGTAATGAATTATTGCCATTTAGTAGTTCCTAAACCCCTTTGCCATTAAATTAATTTTATTAAGTTAAACTTAAACATTTATTTAAGTTTTTTGTTTTTATAGCTACAGATAAAGTGTGAATCCTCAGTATCACTGTGGTAGAAGACTGTCACACACCAAGTCTCCAAGATATGAAAGCAGAACCCACAGTGTGGTTATTTAGCTTTCCCGTCTTCCACTTCTGTTTTAGGACAATGGCTGTGTTTGAAGAGATCAGTCATTACAGGAGAGGTTTGTGTACATCGACACACCACAAAGAGGAGCACTTTGAGCTGCTTTTCCACATTCAGATTAGGCCTAGATTTTTTTTAAAACTAAATTACACTTCCAGTGAAAAAGGTTTTTAGTGCAGGACCAGACTTAATCTGTGTCTGGAGAAAAGGCCCTTTTAATATACATTACTGTCTGTGTAAGAATAGCATCAAGCTTCAGCTTATAAATCTGTAATAAGGCTGACTGACTGTTTTAATGTATTTCTTTGTGTATCAGATGTCTGTGTGTGTGTAAGCATGTATGTGGGGAAAAGAGACCTGACCTGCTGCGTAACTCTGCAGCCATTGGTATGGTGCTGACAAAGAGGGAAGTGAGTGAAGAAATACAAGTGGGCTTTGAAACGATCCCCTCGGGCGGTTTTGCGGCTCTTGTGGGAGGGGATGTGGGGTTTGGGGGTGCCTGAGCTGGAGAGCAATGAAGACATGGAGAAGAAAGTCTTGTAACAAATGTCTGTCAGCAGTTAATGGTAAATCCAGACTTCCTCCTGGCTGCCAGACTTGTGCATACTGACAAGAGGAAGTTAATCTGCGGTCCAGTAGACAACAGTGAAACATAACCCGCCCCCTGCTGTGTTAATCCTAGTTTTAGAAACAGTCTGAGGTTTTAAGACGGTCTGTCTGTTCATTCAGCTGTAAACCAGGGAGTTGTACAGTCTATATTGGCTGCTCTCATTAGGCATTTCAGCAGTTGTGTATTTATGTTTTTATTATGGTATTGTGACACTTTGACTGGTACTGTATTAGAGGTATTGTTCCTAGATGGTAGAGGTATTTTTGAGTTTTGATTTTGGTCTTTTCACATTTGTTTCTCTTCATTCCACTGACTGCTGTTGTACTGAGAGCACAAACAAGCTGCTTACACTATATTTTAACAACTCATTACTCATTTCCTTACAGTAACAAGGTTAGTTTGGTCAGTTAAATCCAGCAACAATAATAATACAATAGTTTTGATGTTTTTGTAACAGTAAAAACAATGCAAATTTGTGTGAATGAAATGTCTGCTTTATTGTTGCTGTTTCTGAACATCATGCTTGTCTCGCTGTTTCTAGGCTCAGGTGGCCTTCTTGCAGGGTGAGCGCAAGGGCCAGGAGAATATGAAGCAGGACCTGGTGAGGAGGATCAAGATGTTGGAGTACGCGCTCAAGCAGGAGAGGTATGGGAGGTGTGGTGGAACAAGAGGGGGGTGAAAACAAGGTAGCAAGATGTGGAGCTTGAGGCAATATGTGTAGGTGGGGCCTGTTGACTAAGTTGGGGTTTGCAGGGTCACGTATGACTGACAATCTGTCTGTATCTGTGTGTTAATTCAGGGCCAAACATCAGAAGCTTAAGGCTGGCAGTGAACAGAACCCTGGAGAGAAGAAAACTGAGACTGAGACAGAAAAAGGTGTGGAATCGCCTACTGGGAAAGCTGTGTGGTCTTACAGGTGGACCAATGTGATGTGAAACCACTATTTTTGCTAATTCACTCAGCAGAATTTATAGGAATTGTTTGAAAAGTCATGTTTCTTATGTCAGAGAACATGCAGATAGAATACGCCAGGGTAGATATTCCCACACTGTATGAACACAGCACATAAATGCTCTGTGACATATGCCCCCTCCCCGACTTTGATATGACATCTACTTCTGTGCACGGGCATTCTGGAACAACACCTGAACTGTCAGTAAAACAAAGCAGATTTTCCTACTTTGCCCCTGTGCCCTTGACCTTTGCCCTGCACTATTGCTATGTGGTGGTGCTTAATCTGATGCTGTTTCTCTGTGTTGCATCACATCGTTCTGCATCTGACTCTTCCTCGCAGTCCCCAATGGACCAGCAGAGACGGACACAGAGCCTGGCAGTCAGATGTCTTGGAAGGAAGGGCGTCAGCTTCTGCGCAAGTATGCTTCGCTTTAGAAAGTCTTAGTCTTACTCACAGGTGCCCTGGGCACAGGGGTTCTTTGGCCTCATCCTGGGGAGCTTTGGGTTTTTACTTCTCATTACCTCAGGCATTCAAAGTAGGCCATATCACAGAGTATCTGGAGTTTCAGTAAATGTAAGTCTAGTGGAGTGCGTAAGGGCTTAGACAGAATGAAAGTACACACACACACACTGAGTCCAGATCTGGCGTGTTTGTAGCACATATTCTCATATGTAAATTCCCATGTTTTTATATGGGAATCTAAACTCTGTCAACTATGACCGTCACCCTCCTGCAGATATCTTGAGGAAGTGGGCTACTCAGACACCATTCTTGACATGCGCTCCAAGCGTGTGCGCTCCCTGCTGGGCCGCAGCAGTCCCGAAGCCAATGGGCCCCCACCGGCAGAGCCCCCTCCGGAACCAGAGCCGGAGTCACGAGGAGGGGAGTCCCTGCTGGTTCGCCAGATTGAGGAGCAGATCAAGAGGTAGGAGAGGAGGAGCAAAACCAAACATCTGAATCAACCTTTACATCTTGAAATTTTTTTTGCCTCCATAATTATTGACTTTCAAGGAGTAAAAGTCTTTCCACGTCTGTCTGTTGGTCGGTTTACCTACCCATTTGTCTGTCCAGGAATGCTGGGAAAGAGAGCTCCAAGGAGCGTGTGGGCGGTTCTCTGCTGGACAAGCTGCCCTTCCTCCATGGCTGTGAGGATGAGGACGAGGAGGACAGCGATGAGGAGGATGACTTCCAGGGTGTGGCCACTGACTGCATTGACGGGCCTCGCAAGAATAAGAAGGCGCGCGTCAAGGTCCAGTGGGGGGGGGGCAGGAATCTGAAGCAGATATTTCCTCAGAGATATGTGCTTTTTCTGTACACTTCATGCCTATAAACAGACTCATTGTCCTGTCTCTGTGTCCAGCTTGTTTGGGCGGAAGGGCCTGTGACGTAACAACCAATGTCAAAGGCCGCAGAGCGAAAAATGCTCTGTAGTGTTTATTCGAGTGTGCAGTTAGGATTCAGCGAGATGCTTACAGCCCACACTCTCCTTGTGCCTATTTTAGACTTCGCTTTCAGGTGGAGCGTTAATACTTTCCTTCCATGTGTCTGTTCTACATGAGATAAAACAGTGGCATGAATATCCTGCTGAAAGTGAAGTAGTTTTGTCTGACATTGTAATGAGGGGCTGTATGCAGCATTATGGTGAAGGACAGGTGGACCTTGCTGTTGTACCCTTTAGCAAAGTAGTTGCTGTTTTGAAGTCTCAGTTAAAATTGGAGTATAATAGTGGAAAGAGTACATGAAGTAATACTTTGAAAAAGTTGGTATGTTGGACGCATGGCAGTATGGTGGGACAAATTGGTTTTATCTTAATTTGTGTGTGCAGCTGGGAGCTGAACCAATGACAGCCGATTTGGACCCTGAGGACGAGGAGGATGAAGATGACTCTGAGGATGCCCTGAGCGAGTTTGACTTCCTCGGTTCAGGAGAAGAGGGCGAAGGTGCTGGAGAAGCGCGCATCTCAGGGGATGGTCGAGAGCTAGGTGTGTTGTAGCTGCCAACCCTTCCTGCTCGTGTCCCTGGTGACTTCTCACTGGTGGTGTTGACACTGCCCCTTGTCTGTCTGCATGTTTATTGCATTTCATTGTTCTGTTTGAGCAGACATCTTCTCGTGAGTTGCCGGCTTTATGTGTTTAGTCTTCTGGCCCGTCTGTCTGCGTTTCCTGTCTTTGTCCATATGGCTGTCCATCTGTCTGTTTTCCTCTGTTGGCCTATGTGTCTTCAAGCCGTAGTGCTGATATATTTGTCCTCTTTCACGGAACAGAGAACCGTAGGAACAAGCTCCAGGGCATGATGTCAGATTTCCCGGCCAAGCCCTCCCCACCCCCCTCTGTCCCGGGACAGTCCCGCTCTGGTGAGGGTAAGGTTCCATTTTCCCACTTGCTCCCAGAACTGCCACCATGACTGTCATTTTTTTCAACATACTTTAGAATTGTTTATCCTTTATAAAAAGCAAATGAGAATGTAAAATTTTTCTGTGTTTATTAAAACTGATCCTTTTGTGGTTCAACTTTACTTTGCCTCTAGGGGGGCCTTTGAGCTTCTCCTCAGATGTTTTCATCTTGGACACTGTTGGGGGTGGTGACATGAACCTGGGAGAGCTTGCTGACCTCACTGTTGCCAACGACAATGACCTCACTATCGATGTGAGTGTGACCATTCTCTAACCGTTTTATCATGGTAAAGACAGTGGCAGTAGTTGAAGGTGTTACTTGCATTCGTGTTTGCATGTGTAGCCACGCTTACTTTAACTTTTGCATGCGTTTCTAGCTGCAGGACAGCCGAGAGGAGTTCAAGAAAACATGGAATCCACGCTTCACGCTGCGTAGCCACTTTGATGCCATCCGTGCGCTGACCTTTCACCCCAGCCAGGCTGTTCTCCTGACTGCTTCTGAGGATGGAACACTAAAGCTTTGGAACCTCAACAAGGCCATGCACTCAAAAAAGTATGGACTTGCATGTTTGTGTACCTATCAGACACTACATCCTTTAGTGTGTGTATATTTATGGGTGTTTATAGGTATTCATATATTAGCATTAATTTAAAAAAAAAATGGAGATAGCATAAGAATTTATACAGTTTGCCAAATCTTCACTCAAAGGGCTGTCCAACAGCGCTGCTGTCCAACACTTTTTTTTTTTCTTCATTTTATTATAGCTCACGAACAGTGCTGCCAGGGGTTTCATTTTTATGTAGGTGTATGCACAAGGCATCCTGGCTCACTAGATTGATGGGCTATCTGCTGGTCTGGTGTCCACGAGATGAGAGACACAGTGAGAGAGTGAGACAGAAGTGTTCTCCCGTTCTTCAAACGGAGCTGTCATGTTGCTGACATTTACTTAGCAGGTGCTTTTCTCCAAAGCTGCTTACAACACAGTGTAAAGAAAAGTGCATTTCATTTACAGAGTGATCCAGATATAGACTCGGTTCTCAAAGTAAAGCCGCTTAGTCCAATAGCCCCGTTTTTGCAAGCTATATTACATGAATAGCTGCATATAGATTTAGAAGAGAGTAAGAGAGTAGAATTTTAATGTTGTTGAGGAGCCCCTCATCCACCCTTTGTCACATTCAGTCTTTTTGTGTAACAAACAAGCTCTTAGTCCCATTTAAGTTTGTAAGTAGAGGACCCACTGTGTACACGTGCGTGCACACGCTCTCAACTTTAGAATACTTTTTTTAAAATTTTGAGGTTAGTGAAAATATTATTCAGTTGGTCTTCCAGTTACTGTTTCATTCATTAGACCTGTAGTAAATGATGAAATTATTGCAAACATGCATGTGACAAATATAATATATCAGTAAAATAATACTGTAATGACCCAAATGAACTATATTGTCGGTGGTGTTACGTAAGGAGGATCAGAGACACTGGACTGTGGGAGCACAGCCTGTGTTTCTCTGTGGCTTGTTTGTACTTGCAGAACACGGTGACACACCCGCTCCAAAGTTCTTGATCACAGTGAACACAGAGAGGATCAGCAGTCACCACGGCAGTTAGACAAAACGATTTACAAACATGCAATGCATTATGGGAGAGCCACAGCTCTTCCCACCACCATTCAAATACCAATAATGCTAATAGAAACTTTTACCCAAATGTGGGGTGCATTATCGTGGGTTTTACCGTATTACAATTGAAAGTAAATTAAAATGTATGCAAAAGGGAAACACGGTAGAGCTTGCAGCTCATTTGTTCACTTCTACTCCAAAGTCAAATTCAGTAAAAGTTTAATAACAGATGTTAATTTGGTTTGGTTTTATAAAAATGTTAGCTATGGCTAAAAAGAACACATTTTTTAATCTTATTACTAACTTTGACAGGCTTTTAAACTAACTTGAGGGGAATTTAAAAATAAAGTGTCTGCTATTCTGATACTTGACTGTAAGAACTCAAAAACATGTGCAGTGTTCATAATCTTGTTATGGATCACAAACACCAGTCAGAAAATGTAATTATTGTGGAATCCAGTTAAATTAAGGCTGTCTCACATTCTATTCCATTTTGGTGCTCTTTACTGCCATCTTTTGGTTTGGTGGGTAAACATGTTGCTTTCGTGCCGCTGCGCTCTTGAGGTTTTTTTAAATGGTTCAGTAAAGGAGTTGCCATGAAAAATAAATGTTTTTATTGCTAAAAATTTGTACAAACTGTTAATAAACAAGGGAGGTTTCTGTAAAGTGACAGATCTGCATATTTGTTTGTTTTAATAAAATTAAATTTGAACTGTATTTTCTTCAGAAATGCGGCGCTGGATGTTGAGCCCATCTACACCTTCAGAGCCCATAGGTAAGCCAGGACTTTGCTCTGTTCCTCAACTGTAGACAGACTGCACAACTTCCCTGACTAAACTGGAGAGTTAGAACTGGGACAGGATCACTGAGCTGTATGTTGACCGCGCCTCACTACTTGTCTGCTTACAGTGGGGCCGTGCTGTCTCTGACCATGGGGCAGGATGGTGATTCGTGCTACAGTGGTGGTCTGGATGGCACTGTGCGTGGCTGGAAGATCCCTGACCTCAATGTTGACCCTTATGACAATTATGGTTAGTATGAAAACTCTTTTGATGTGTCCATTAACAAATTATACTTTCAAATTACTGGTTGCTAAGGACTTCAAGATGTATTTTGAGATTAGCAGTATGCCTCAAGTGAGGTGCTTCTGCATTTCTTTTTTTATTGCTTAGCTGTTGCTTGTATCTAAAGACTTTATAATTTTACCATTTATATGGCAAGGTACTTCGCTGGAGTAATACAGGCTGTGTTTTCTGAAGGGAACTACTGCAAAGTAGTGGGGCTTGAACCAGTGACTTTCAGGGTCTAAATTTATGTCCCTAGCACCTATATAATATTTTATCATGAATTCCGTTTTATTCCTCTGGTAACATTAAAGCAAATAGCACATTGGGTTTTGCTCTGTTAGTACATTAAAGAAAGGTTGTTGCTCACACCCTAAAACCAAACAAGTGCTTGGCAAGTGAGAGCTTTGTTTTCTTTGCTCCTGACATGTTTCCACCACTAGGTGGCAGATTTGCACAATTTGAAAGAGGAATGGCACTAAGCGTCAGGAAAATGGCTGTCTTTCTCAGTGGTTAAAGTGTTATTCATTAAAACGTTTGTTGTGTTATTTTATTTACTTTTTTTTAACAGATCCAGGGATTGAGAGCAGTTTGCTGGCTGGACATGAGGATGCTGTGTGGGGCCTGACATACTCTTCCATTTGCCAGCGGCTCGCATCCTGCTCTGCTGATGGAACAGTGCGCATCTGGGATCCCCAGGGCTCCACTCCCTGCCTCTCTGTTTTCAATAAGGAGAAGGGTAAGAGTGTGTGTGTGTGTGCGTGTGCGCGCGCGCACACAGGCATGTGGAGGCTTGCTGAAAGATGCTTTTAACTCGCATAGCTGATCACCTGTCTATCACCTCCTCCCCCAGAGCATGGGACCCCGACCTCGGTGGCCTTTGTGAACTCGGACCCCTCCCAGGTGGTGGTGTCCTTCGACCGGGGCGAGACCCTGCTTTATGACCTCAACACGGAGCAGAGCATTTTGGCCCTGGAGAGTCACACCAAGGAGGGTCAGTTTGAAAGTGTTGTTGTAGCCACCAGTTTGAAAGCCTATGGTTTATTATCGTGTGAGCTACCGTCACCATCCAACAAAACAGTATTTTCACGTTTAATAATTTTGTCCGAGATGAATTTCTTCAGTAAATTGTTCGGTTTATTATGCTTCAAGTTACTTTGTGGAAAAAAAAAATGTAGCTACCAGTAACATAATGGAGAGATTGAACAGCACATCCAGTGAAACTCCTGTATTGGGGCAGTTGTTTATCATAGTGGTCACTGAGCAGGTTTTTGGAAGGACGCTGGTCATTGAGACTCTACCTATAAATGTTCTGAGAGCAAATTATGTGATTTAGCTTACATTTAGATGCAGCATTAAGCATACGTGACCATGTGCAGTTTGCCTTTATTGTACCTGATCTGGACTGAAGAACGGGACACACAGGCATTAGATGTTTAATATTCTACAGTTGTCCTTCTCAGGAGGTGGTCCAATAACGTTTTTTGTGACATGGCTGATATTTGGTGGCTTTAATAACTTCCAAAGGCATCTTTTTTTATGTCAGCATTTTGTGCTGGATTTGGGGAAAAAGAGGCAGAAGCACTATTTCAGGGAAATAATAGTCTAGATGACATAAGAGACCCAGGGTTGAAAAATATGAGATATCTTAATAAAAAAAAATTAAAAAAAAAAAAAAAAACCTCAATTCTTCAATATTAAATTTGAACAGAAGTTGTATTTTATAATCATATAGTCAAACTGTCAGGTGATTTATGTATTTAACAGTGCTAAATATAAATGTAGCACTGTGTGAGGTAAGCACTCAAAAAGAATAAATTAAATTGATTTGAATTAACATAGCATGGCAATATCCAGCATCCCCTCATTTCTGCTTCAGCTGGGGTGTAATGCAGCGCTGCATAAAAGCACAACAGATTTGTGGGAACCCCTGCATGATGTTATTTTTAGAAACATTATGGCTATGCCTTAGAGAAGGACCAAGTTGTCTGAATCAGTGCCCATCATCTGTTGTTTTTATATTGCCCCTGCAGGCAGCGAACTGATCAACCGTGTCGCCAGCCACCCGTCTCAGCCGATTTCCATCACAGCCCACGAGAACCGCACCATCCGCTTCCTGGACAACAAGAGTGGTCAGTTAATGGCTCACATTTTTTAATACCCCCCCCCCCAGACTGTACTTGTTTTTACTTATATCTGTCTTAGTTTTTACTTCTATCTGTCTTAGTTGGTCTTTGGTCTTAGCCATATCTCAAACCTAAGATAGATTTCACTGGTTGGACAATAAAAAGTTGTGTTATTAGTACTAACAGTTGCTGACAATTGACCGAGTGTCCTGCCCCTTCAGGTAAAGTGCTGCACTCCATGGTGGCTCACCTAGACGCGGTAACCTGCCTGACCACTGACCCCAAAGGCACTTACCTCATTTCTGGCAGTAAGTGCTACTCTGTTTTGTTCGTCCCCCTTATCAAACTTTCCCCATTCTGACGCTGCGTCTACAGCTGCAGAGTTGCGTGCGGTGTTTGACGTCATGAAATATTTTGCTACTATTATTATTTAAATATGCCTATTGAATAACTGATGCATTTATCCTAAGCCGCTTTCTGGATATTTTTCTGGAGCCATTCATGTTAGTAGCTGTTTATGTTAAGTGTTTAGCTCAAAGTCATAGCAGGGTGCCTCCTTGTACAGGCGCACTGTGTCCTTTGCTGCTGTTTTTATGTCTGCTAAAATTAAATAAATATGCTCACAAGCACACGTCCCTCCGTGACACTTTTGCCCCCCTGCTGCAGGCCATGACTGCTCGGTGCGGCTGTGGACGCTGGACAGCCGCACTTGCGTGCAAGAAATCACGGCCCACAGGAAGAAGCATGATGAGGCGATCCACGACGTGGCCTTCCACCCGTCGCAGCCTTTCATCGCCAGCGCTGGCGCAGATGCTCTGGCCAAGATCTTTGTCTGAGAACCGAGCTTTCGTCTGCTTTTCCTTGGCCAAACTCTGCCCTACACTACTAACAAACTATCTCACGCGATCCCTCTCTGACACACACGTACATAACGCAACACAGACATGTTCGGGCCGGAGGGCAGAAGGTGATCTGCACCACATTTGCCCGCCCTCCCAGTCCCAAATTCAATCATTTTTATTCTGATATCAACTTTGCTTTTATAACTGCTAGTGTTACTGCTCTTTTTATGGATAAGGTTTCAGCTACACTACAAAATGCATTTTACAGTTGTTTCGACATTCAGAGAGTTTGAGTGGCGTGTGTGTCCTGCCTGACAATGTTATTGATGGACGGTGTCCCTAGGGAGAGTCGGACACGAGATGAGGACTCGAATACAAAGGAACGAGCATGGACCCATTGAACTTGGCAGTCAAGTCAAGGCTTGCTTTTGTAAAATGAAATGTTGAAACCACTTGGTGCAATTGATGGTAAATATGGTCCATGTACATTACAAATGTATGTATTCCGACATATCCATGACAGTTAAGGTGGCTGGTTAAAGTAGCACATTTCACTTTTTGGGACAGCTGATGTTAGAGACTTCGTAGCTGACGCTTTGAAATGCGTATCTGTCATTACCCTCTCCATGAATGTTTTTGCCAAGTATTACGGTCCCATTATTTCAAGCAAATTTATCTATAATACGTAATGGAAAAGAATGTCTTTGTTTTTATGCATATGGCCAAAAGTGTGAAATAGAAATCGGAAAAGATTTTCTGCTATGGATGAAAAACGGTGCAAGAACTGTACCACTGCAGGATGGTCACTGGAGTGGGAGGGTTCACGGGGAAAAAGGTGTTGTGTAAGTGGTGGGGGTGACAGAGGAATACTCTACCCCAACATAGACACACATCAGCAGACTGTCCTTACCAGGCATATCTTCAAACCCCCACCGTCTGGTCCTGCAGCTCCATAGCATCTACTGCCAGTCGGAGTGCCAAAATGGCAGCCAGCTTCACGTGATGAAGACGTTATTACGTGTTTTTGTGCCATTACCGATTTTGTTAAAATGTCCAGTCAGTAAAGGGAAGTGGAGGGGGATGATAAATAGAGCAAAAGAAAGAAGAACGTGTGTGTGAGTTGCGTGTATGTGATGTAATCTCCTGCTGTCTCTCTGATTTGTACATAGCGTGTTGTTGGTTAATCTTGGTGCTAAAATCATGTCTGAATCAGGGACCTGCTGGGTTGCAAAAGGTGTTTTTCTTTCATATAGGACCTGCTAGCCGCAGTGCGCTTGGCTCAAATAGTGGCACGAACCAGTCTTCAGCCTCTAGGGATGCTGGCATGAGGTTGTGTCCACGTGCAGGCCATCCTAAGCTAACATTACTAAAAGCTTTTTGCTTTACAAACCAGTTTTTATTATCTTTTTTTTTCCTATTGTCTAAAACTTTTCGTTGTCTATTTAATAAGGAAGGTGTTGGAATTTGTTGGATCTTGTGGATGTGTAGCTGTCCTATGTCAATGGCTGTACAGTGCTACACTGGTGTGTTGGAGCACCCAAGAGGTCTCTGGCTGAGAAAAGCTGCATCCTTTGGGGAAAAGAAAATGCCACCGTGTGATGGACCTACTGACAATATTTGTGATAATCATGCCTAAACAAAACCGTAAACATCAAACACAGTATAATGCGGGGCTCTGTGGTGCAGCCCAGTGGGGCATTATGGTCATTCCAACACTAGAGGATCTCACCACTGCCCTGCAACATCTTAGAGCTGATGGACTTAACACTTCTTACATGCTGATATATCGGAATCAATGTGAGGTCTGTTGCTGTAGTATGGGGAGCCTGCAAGTGTGTGAATTCCACGACAACACTAAAGCAGTTGCTTTACGAACTGGAAGCACTACAGGAACCAGGCAGAAAACTAAGAACCTCCAGAACGAGTAAAAGTACAGGAACAGCTGGTTGCTTCTGGGTCTCAGTATAACACTATTGAGTAAGAAGGCGGTTCAGGCAGTGGAGTGGATGTTGTTTAGCTGAGTACGTGACCTCTGACCCTTGACTTTGTCCATCGTGGGCCTGATTGTAGAAGGTCTTGAATGGCAACGGCTCTGATTTGCGCTTCCTTTCCAAGTGGAATGGAACAGTTCCTGAGGTGGCGGAAACCCATTAAACCCATGCGGTGCAGTGAAAAGGTCTGGGTCAGTAGCTGCAACCGCAGTTCTGTCTCCTCCCATAGAAATGAATGGAAAGGAAGAGGTCTCACATGCAGACTGCCTCATTATGAGGGCTGCTGGGGCAGCCACACAGGACAGAGTCGGCACTGAGGTCACTTTTTCCCCTATTGGGCTCCGTGCCCCCGAGTGAATGTGGAACAGTTTGTTTGTTACCCGGTTTAATGTAAACCACATTTTAAATGGTTAGGATCACCCCCCAGCGTTGACTTTGTAGGTTCAGCAGGGGGAACAGTTTACAGTATCTGTCACCGAGTTCATATCATTTATATGCTATGTACAATTATGAAACACTTTTTAATCATGATGGCCTTGTTTTCCACAAGATATGAACATACTGTCTTTCTTCTAATTTCCACGTTTGTATCCCTCTTTGAACCCTCAACACCTTTCCTCCCTTTGCCTCCTCCTTTGCGCCCTGCATTTCAAGTCAGAATTCAATATTCGGCATTTAAAAAAAAAAAAAAAAAAAAGACAAATCAGTATAAATTGACAGGTGGCAAAACGCAAAAGTAGTTGTCTTTCACATGATGTAAATGTCCAGTCATTTCCCTTTTCAGTTATTTTCCTTTATTATTGTTAATATTATTATGGTTAAGATGTAAGAATGCTGTAGTATCTTAAGTGTATCTCGAGTGCATCATTCTTTTTAAGTAGGCTTAGAACATGCTCGTGAATGATAAATTGCTATGTAAAACTTAAAATATGAGAAAAATGGGGTAACACAACCGTGAAACTATGAAAGTAACAGTCCAAGGCCAAGGTAAAAGGGCTCTTGTTTCTTTGTGTTTTTTTTTTTAAATTTTTTTTAATAGCAACTTATCACTGTGTGATATTTTGTACATCATATTAAGCTGTATTCATACAATTTCCTGTAACCACGAGGGACAAGAGGCCTGTTCTTTATTTATTTAATTGTCTTTTCTTTAGGCTTTTTGTAATGCATTCAGGCTTGTATCAGATGATATATTTTCCTTTTACTCTGTTTTTTTGTTTACTTAGCGGGTCTTATATGTTGTTAAGAAAAAGCTTCATAATCTAAAACAATAAAGATTTTGTACATAGAATTTCAACAGCTTCAGTTTTTATTTAGTAACTCTTGATCCTTTTTAAGGTTAGTTGTATGTATTATAAGGTTTTGTCTGATTGTATTTTCAGCTTGTAAATATTTATTTCCTAGCTGAGTCGACACTGCCCAGGTCAAAAAGGCGTAGCGGTGGAAAGGTAAAAGCGAACTCCAGTCTGTATTACCTTTAAAGTTTAGTGCATTTACTGCGTAGGTATTGTTAAGCAGGCAGTGACTCGTGTGACAGTTGTAAAGTGCAAAGGTAAAAATAATTTATATCATCAAACTTTATTACTTTCCAACCTGCGTGTGAGTGTGTCAGCATGTGAGTGGAGCGTACACAGCATATGAGGTTGTGTGTCTATGCATGTTTCAGAAAATGTTTGTGTGTGTGAAAGAAGTGGCCGTTTGTCTTTATCTGGACAAATTAGCTGGGAGCTGCCTGGAGGCACGTGTCGTGTTTGTGTTTGTGTGTGTTTCATTACGCAAAAACCTCAAGGGGAGTACCTGTGTGAAAAATTTATGTCTGGCTTGAGAAACAAAGGCGTGCGTTTGAACAGACAAACACCGATCGACTTTTACGGAGATTTATCCATGTTCAGAAACTGCTTGTTCAAGTCAGGGTTGTGGTGGTTCAGAACCTATACCTGAAGCAAATAGCATGAGGCAGAGTACACAATGGAGAGGTTGCCCTCCCACATACGCACATCATGGACATTTCACAGTGACCGATCTACCTGAAACCCATGCCTTTGGACTGTGGGGGGACACTGGAGTCCCTGCAAAAAGGCTACAGAAACACGCAAACATGAAAACTTTGCACAAACTTCACATAAACAGCCCAAGTGCTGTGAGGCAGTGGTGCTACCTGCTGCATCACTGCATGCTTATTCACAATTTTTTTGTCATGTTCATTTTTGTTCTTTACTTGCAGGAACCCATGCAGACATACTTGAAGCCTAGCAAACAGTCTTGCTTTCTTGTCAAAAAATGAGTTTGGAAAATGCAAGGTAAAACAATGTCCTGCCGATTGCATAAGAATGGAGGTTACTTGCTCATCTGAACGAATCCCAGAAAAATGGTTGCAATGTAATGAGATTTTAATACCAGTGTAACTGTACTCTGTCAATTTAAACTATGCCCAGTTTATGCTGGCATGAGAGGAGAACGAAGACAATCGATGAATGGATACATCCCACTGTGGCGGATGAAGGCAAGCGAAACCGGCGGCTGTGCTTTGCTATGCTTCAGAAGTGGAAAATAGGTCCAGGCAGGTATCTCATTTGTGACATTGAAATGGAAAAGTTATTTTTGTGCTCTGCAATCTCACTAGGTGCTTTGCCAGTGCCGGACATAGACCCTTCAACCCCCATGCTTGACATTAAAGTCTGTTATTATAAGGTAGGGAAAACATAAGTGGGAAAAAAAATTTAATTTTCAGGCAATTATCAAGAAAATGTCGGACTCCCTCTTGTGAATGATGCTGCATCTCTGCAGGCCATCTGTGATTTCAGTAAGAGGTAAGCCCAGAAGAAACAGCCTTTTAATTTGCAAATTCTCCCAACAAGACCTGCCGGCATGGACACTGGGTGTAATGGCTCCCAGTTTCTCATACTGGTTAGAGGAACATGGGAGTCCCACTAAACAAAACTTGGGGAAACTTCCTAACCACCTTCATCTAGAAGGAATTTACAGTTACTTTCTCATTAACACAGTTGGGTCATTTTTACTGTATTAGTACCTTGTTCTAGGCTGTTACAGCAGGCACAGGGGTTTAATCCCTGGTCCTTTACCTGAAAGGCAGCAGCTCAAACTACTGCGCTACTTCTGATGCCACTTCACTTAATCCAGCTTTCCGTGTGTGTGTAAGAATTTTTTAACAGTTCATCCATCCTATTCAATTTTTCTGATGTTGCCTCAGTATTAAATCTGACTTCCAGGTGCTGTGTGAAATATGGCCACATATCCAAAAAAAGTTCTGCTTGAGCCTGCTTTTGTGGAAAGATGAATTTTATAATGAATGAAATACCTCCACCTTTCAAAACTAAGTTCTAAATGCTGCCCATCGTATGTTGGGGCGGGTTGTCTGTCAGTAGATGTTATCAAATTCAAGATGAAATAAATGAAGCTACGCAGCACAAATACGGTTTGCTTTAATTCACGAGTGGGTTCTTGAAAGCGGCCATAACAATTCCAACTATAATTCCTGTGGGTTTACGGAGGATGCCGCCTCCCCGCAGCTTTTTTTAAAGACAGGTTTATATTTGGTAACAACATTTCCAAGCAGTTGTACGCCCTCATTTCTCTGCCAACTCTTAAAGTTTTTTAATGTCGACTCTGCTGACAGTAAATGGCAAAGTGGCTCTAGGCAGGGAGATGCATGCCACACTCTGTCCTTATATTAGGGAGGCAGCAGGGAGACGCTGGGGACGGCAGAGGCTTGACAGCTTTCTGTTTTTCCCCCTGGCGAGTCAACCTGATGGGAAGCCTTTGTATGCCGTACCAGGGTAAAGTCTGAGTGTACTTGGTGGAAACTGGTTTTGCCTGCAAGATATCTGGTTAACAGTTTTGCAAAGGAGATAAGTCAAAATCACATCTTTCCAGCTGTTCTGCAGCAACTCCCTTAGATGTCCTGTGGAAGTACTGCCCGGGTATGCTCAAGAATTTCTCTGGTACCGAATGTTTCAGAATTCAGGTTCAAAATAGCTCCATTACACATGGAAGCAGCAGGTGGTATACTGGCTACCACTCCATCATGCACCTGATGGACACAGGTTTAAGTCTCAGCGTACTTACCTTGAATGTCTTAACATTGTAAGCTGCTTTGGGGAAAAGTGTCAGCAAAATAAATATGCTTAATGCCCGTGTTTGGAAACAAATGCACAGCTTTGCTAGAAGTTAGTCTGCTTGCTGTATCTTCCTCATGCAAAGGCTTCACAACACTTTCCCAGGTGTGGTTTCAACCAGCCCATGTCCTGTATGGGAACTTGTTTAGAAGGGAAACTCCTGGAAGACAGGGAGGAGAGGAGAGGCGAGGCCTGCGGACCAGCTTTTGGAATGGGCGTGGACGTGAGACAGAGAAATGGAGACAGAGAAGGATTTGTCACGGTCGCCTCCGGGCTGCGAGAGCAAGAACGCAAGGCCTTCTTTGGGACAGGAAAGCCAAGGAACGTAAACAAGACAAATTGCCTGCAGAGAAACGCAGAGGGAGGAGAAGGGAGGAGAAGGGAGGAGTCGGGTGGGAGGAGTCAGGGGAAAGAGGCGGGGTTTTCAGTGACATCACAACATGCTAGCTCTCCCGTGACGCTTGCTGATTGGCTGAGGGCCGCTGCCCATCACCCGACTTCCTCCTCAGGTCTGCCAAAGTTCAGAAAGTGCAGAACTGGAGGCAGAGTGGAGGGAGGGACCTGCATGCATGCACACACACACACACATATATTCACACTCACACAGACGCGCTGACGGCAAGAAACCGAAACAGCGCGACTTGTAAATCAAGCCCAGCCAGGCCTTTTTTCCCTCTCTGCTCCACTCATAGTTTTCAGCTGAAGAAGGCTGTTTTCTCAGGCAAGTTTATTCATCTTTTCTTTTTTCACCACTTTAGCTGCATTTTACTCCTTTGGTCAAGTTTGGACTTTCTCCTCTGAGGATCTGTGTGTGAGCAGCAGCGGGCGGTGGAAGGGAGCAGTTTGGTGCGCAGCCTTGACTCCTTCCACAGCCTCCTTCCCGCTCTTTGGCTTTTAATAAAGAAGAACGGAAAAGAAGGAGCCGAGTAAGAGGCACGGAGGAGCGTGAAGGGAAGAGGTCTGTCCAGTCTCCTGCAGCCATCGGGGAGGGAGGGGGCTGCCAAGGTCTGGCCTGAGAGAACTAAGGCTGTTGGTGTGTGTGTGTGTTTCGACCTGCACACCTCAGTTATCCTCTAGCCTAAGCCACCTGACCGGGGCGCGAACCTTGTCAGCAGGATGACCCATGCCAGCCCTTGCCTGCCCTCAGGCCTTCTCGCACCCATCTTTTTCTCCTCGGGTGGTCCCTCGCCCCCGGGCTCCTTGGTGGTCCAGCAGGGGACTCCTATTGCCTTGGTACCTGCTGGCCTCCAACCTGGGTTACTACCGGCGGACTTCACACCTGCCCTGGGGCCCAGCGGAGTGGCACAGCCCCTGGCACCCATCGCCCCGGCTGGAGTATCCTTCATCATCCAGATAGGGCTGACCCGGGAATCAGTGCTGCTCCCGCAATCTGCCGACTTGGCCTATGTGAAGCAAGTGGCCTGCTCCATTGTAGACCAGAAGGTGAGCTTACCCGTCATCCCTCTTCCGTGCCCAACCACCGGCCGTAAATCACAGCACATCAGAGAGTGACACTGCCATGTGTTGCAGGTGTTTGTGTGGGCTGTGCAATGACATACATGTGGCGAACACTTGTCGACTGCATGTGTGAGAAGTCAGGGAAGTCCTCATGTTTCAAGAAACCCGAGTTGTGTTATTAACTCCAGGGTCTGGCTTGAAAGTTTCATTGGAAAGTTTTATTGAAAGTTCATTCACTTCGACAGGAGGGGCAACAGAGCTGCTTTGTATCATACCGGCCGTGTTTAAAAGCGCTTTCGCCGTGCCTCGTGAGTGCCGAGGGTGTGCTAATGCCAGCGTTCTCCAGGTGGCGTCTAATGTGTGGAACATCTCATACCTGATGGCGACAAATGTGGATGCGCTGTCCTGTTCCAGTTTTAGCTGGCAAACGCAAACCCGTACCCTGCTTTGAAAAGTGAACGCGGTAGCCTTGTTTCCCCCGATAAACAGTACAAGAAGCACAGCGATTGTCTTCTGAATTGATCGATGATAAACTCTAAATGTCCGTGGAAATAAAGGGGGAAAAAAAGAGCTCCAAAATAATTATGCATTTATTCATAGATTTTTACCAAAGCAATCAAAAAACCAAGATGCAATCCAATCTACTGTAATACCGCCTGATCCCAATCCGTGGCGGCCATGCATTACACGTCGCCGAACAGGCAGAGATGCTAAACACGAGCATTTACTGTGGCTGTCCCTTTGGAGGGATTTATTCCTTCCGTCTGCTGACAGCTCCCTGGGTTAGCGCTCAGGATTGAATAAGAACAAGGTGTAAAAACCTAATTTTGAAGAATAGATTATGCCTTCGCTGGCTACACCCCTGCAAGGGAAGAACGTGTCTTCAGAGATGCAGATTCTGATGTGGAGCACCTTGTTTTGTTACCCACAATGGATGGAAGTGGCACACAGTCATCGAGGTGCAGTTCTGGTTCCGGTAAATATTTTATGTGCTTGAGGTGACTTCTCTTGGCACCCACAGCAAAGATATTTCTCATCTTTTAATCTTGTGCATAACAGCGGCAGTAACTTCTCTCTGCTATGGGACGCTGCGGTGAAGCTGAATCAACAACGTTTCATTGCCCTGTCCCATTTGGCAGTGGCGTGTGCTTCCTCCATGGTGAAGGACAAGACGATATGTTCTGGTGGTGTTTGATTTTTGTGTCACAAACCACCAGATGGACCAAAACCTCCTGTGCGTGGACCTCCTTGCTGAAGTGGTACACTTTTCTTTACTCTTTGGTATAAATTACTTTAGAAAAAAGTGTCAGCTAACTGCAAAAGGATATAAATGCAATTGTGGTAGTGCTGTGTTTATTCGATGGCTGTCAGCGAGTAGAGTCCCCATCAATGCGATTCCTGGGCAGCTTGGTCATCTGACAAACCTTGGAAGCACCAAGTTTTCACTAAAGAGGCACCAGCTGCCCTGCCTCTCTGCTTTGCTGGCCTAAACCGCTCAATCGCGGTGAGTCACGGCCTTGTTTATTCAATGCCTGCTGTGTTCCACTGGAACTTTTTTCCATCCGTTTGCAGGTTGTTGTAGCTGCTCATTTCCCCTTTTGAAGCAATAAAGCCACCCTGCTGCCGGCATGTTGCGATCGATTTGAGTAATTTATTCATTAATTTGCAGACCCTGTCCGCCACCCCCCCGCGCAATGCAGTCAGATGTCCTCGGAGGAAGTGTACCTCATTTCTGACCTGTGACTTTAGAGCATTGTCAGACTCACTTCAACTAAGGGTTCGGTGAAGGTTTGAGGAGGCTCACATCCTCAACAGTGTAACATCAAACCTCCATCCTAACTCCCTGTGAACACTGCTACAGAAATACCAATCGGAGAGCGCCTACCCCCTCGGAATTCCACCGTTCATTTTCCTTCAGGTTGGATCCGTGTAGCGACATCAGTTAGTCCGAATGAGATGGTTGAAACTACGTGATTTGACATCTGTTGATGTGGATTTGAAAGGCACCCAAAAAATGACCTGCCAATGCTGTTCCACACTAGCCACACCTGTCTCACAAGAAGGGATCATTTAGGGGTCCATTAATGCAAGCCTTAGGGAAGACATCAGACAAAAGTGTGTGGGAGAGCAGGAGAACGTGTGTGCATAAATATTCGCTCTATTAGCTGCTTTTGTACTTTCACTTTTGTTCCTTTTGAGTTCCGTTGAACTGAGCTCCTTGTGAACTGGAGACAAACATGGGTGGAGAAAGGAGTGACTGTGTTGGAGTTCAATGTGTTAAACACAGAACTTTCATGGGAAGCACAAAAGCAGGGTTGAGGCCCCTGATGTGTCCCCACACAACTAATCGGTCACTGTGGCACGCAAAGCTCCCTGGTGCGAGCTGAAGAGTCCATCTCTCCACCCTCATTTGTAATTGCTGCGCTAACCTGTTTGCTGATCCAGAGATAATCTACAGGCTGGATGAATCATAGGGCCTCCCTTTATATGTCCTTCATGAGTGTTCTTCTAGCGTGGTACAAGTGCAGGGTCTCTGCGAGAAAACTCCCAATCAGCCCCTCGGCTAAACCGATGCGCCTTACGGGGGCAGGTCAGTCATTTTGGTCTCAGTTGCGTGTTCTTCAGGTTATGAGTGGATGTCCTCCAATGGAAAAACAAAGCTGCTACAGCTGAGGTGATCCAGGAATTCTCAGGGGACAGCTAGAAATTCATCCACCGCGGTCTGCACAGGAATCCACAGGCTGCCGGCAGTCAGACAGAGGCAGCACTGTTTACCTTGTCACAGTGACCTGAGATTAAAGTTTCACAGAGGATCTCTGTACCTTCAAAGTGTGGAGGAGAAAAAAAGTAATAAAGAAATAATCAAAATTGTCACAAGGAGCAGGCCTGGATTATTTGTAGATGGTGTTTATAAAACTTTTTGAGTGTTTAAAAGCATCTTGTGGACTCAAAATAGGGGAAATATTACCTTTCCCAGCTATTCTGATGGAGTGATGACCTCTAGCTGTATGATGACTGCTTACTTTCTGCTTCTACAGCTGGGTAGAACAAAGAAACAAAAGGTTTAGTGTATTTTTTAGTCTGTTATTCATTGCAGAAGAAAGATGTCCAAATTCTTGCTTGCACTGAAGCTTGATAAACCAAATCCTGAGGGTTTATGCTAACCCATGAATTAGTGAATTTTTATTAGATGTCTCATTGTTAGCTTTCCAAATGTCCACGTGGGCTAAAGGACACATGTACACCACCGAGGCTGTGATATAGACTTGCCTGGGGATAATGTGTGCCTGCACAACTTGGGTCCTTGCATGTGCCTCCACCGCTCACGTGTCCCTAACTCAGGCTAAGTCTTTGGGCTCGGTGGGATTTCCACCTCAGTTCGGGAGCGACAAACTCCTTTATCTGCCCTTAGAGGAGCAAGGCCTGGGAATGCAGCCGTGTTCCTAATCTCCTGTTTACGAGCGTCGGCAAAGCTGCAAACTCGGCTGCTCCGTGGGCGGCCCGCAGACCGATGCCTTTGATAAAAACCACATCCTGACATTCTGGATCTCATTGTTGTCACATTGTGTTGCCAGATACCTTTATGCTGAGCAGATTTTACAACTTAGAAAGTGTCAGTATTTTTATCCATCTGTTTATCCACAGCCTGAATTTTTGACCTAAGCCCTTCAAACTTAAGTGAACTGCTCTTCAGTTGATATACCTGACTTGGGCGTTCCTCACATAAATATGATTAAATTTTTTTGTTAACGGATTATTAATCAGAGGATGATGATAGAAATAAGACACATAGATTGCAGCCAGAACCAGGAGCTGGTAACTGGTCCAGACATGTGGGTGAGGTGCCTGTAGTCAGTTTACCCTTAGGGCTCAGGTGTGGGGCGATTTCGATCCACAGGAGCCACTAAGATTCTTGACGTTCTTTTAAAATCTCTCAGGAGAGCTACTGGATGAGTGAAACCTGAGCAGAAACACTAGTATGTTGGGTGAAAAAAGGGACTTGAGTTTTGTCTTTAAGAGTTCAGAAACCAAGCAACTTAAGTCACTTTTGTTGTCTCACTGGGAATTACCTGTGGTAACATCATGATATTTATTCACATAACAACGGCATATCCATCACCTCTTCCATGCAGGCAACTGACATTGATGCTTCCTACTACTGACATCATGGCTGAATGATTGCTGAATGACCTGAATCATGGTCCTTGTTTATTGCGTCAGCTCATCTTCTTATTGCTCTAGAGTTCCTTGGCTGGTACTTAACCCAAAATCTCTTACAATTTAAGACATAACCCTGGTTTGAGCTTCAGAGTACAACAGCTTCAGGGTCATGATCCAGCAGCCTCCTGAAGACAAAGCTCTGCTCTTGTTATTGACTGTCTTGCATGCTAGGCTAGGTTCTGAGATATAGAGCTGTTTAGATCTGATCTATGGCAGGTGGACTGAATGTAAAACTATTTTTGGTCAGAGTGAGGATCTCAAAGCCATGAGTGGTGCACTGTAGCATGTTAGCAGCATGACACAAAACACAAAACAACATTACTTGTGTCAGCTTAGGTAGAGCTGGAGCAAGCTCATTGTTCCACTCCCCCTACCCCCAAACACCGTGCCGCACAGCTGACAGTAAGGCAGCGTAACACGATGCCACCGTATCTCGGGCTCGGACAGTTGCTTTGTCCATTTCATTTGCATGAGAGCGGAACAGCTTTGCATTGGCAGCTCATGTTTCCTGTCTGTGCCTGCACTAATGCCAGAAGCAAGGACTTCCATTTGACTATTCAAAGTTGCCATTGAATATGTTGGCATCTCAGTAGGAACAGGAAGCCTAAGGCTGCCCCTCAGGTCAAAGATCAAGAGGGGAACTCAGTTACACCATATCTGCTGTACTGCTGCCGGGCCAGGATGGAGATTAAGTCTGCTGATTGGTATGGCCATTAAAGAGGAGAAAGGAAGAGAACAATGTTAACATCCTCAGCTACATGCACCTCACCAGCCCTTATCAGTCTTATTTTCCATTTGTGACTTTACTGAAACCAACCAAAAAGCGTATTTTATTAATACCAGTACCAATACATTCATATTTGGCTGCACAAATTTGCTGTTTTTTTTTTCCCTTAACCTGTAGTAACCTAACACTTTCTTAGTTTCTTGCATCTCCATGCCTGGTTGTACAATTGAAGGATCCTAATGTGCACCAGGATGCTGTGTTTCATCCACATTGTGTTCAGACAGTGATGTTTTCTATTTTTTAGACATTTTAAAGACAAGCAAGCTGAGCTTTGAGATTGGTGCTTGTTACCTCAGAGCTTTGGGATACAGAAGCTGACGAATATTACATTTACATTTGGGAACTAAAACTGACATCTTCTGTTTCCGTACAATCTTCGCAATAAGAAGTCCTTCCAGAACACTGAACAATCACAAGTGTCTACAGAATGAAAATAACCATAAATTTAAGAAACAAGACTACACAGACAGGTTATAATACCTCTTGGAATGACCTTTCTGGAATTATAACTGCCAGTATTTTGTGGACCATGTATGGTTTAAAACTCATCTACTTATGTGACTTCTGTTTCCCATAGACAACATTGCAATACACACTGTCATCAAACTGTTCCTAGTACAAACCTTCCTATAAACATATGCAAATATCTGGCCTCAGGTACCTGTGTCAATTTTAAAGTGCTTCTTCCTGTTTGATTTTCTCTTTCCCCCACTTTTCTGTGGAGTTAGAGTTTATCATCGATCAATTCAGAAGACAATCGCTGTGCTTCTTGTACTGTTTATCGGGGGAAACAAGGCTACCGCGTTCACTTTTCAAAGCAGGGTACGGGTTTGCGTTTGCCAAAAAAAAAATAGATTCCTCAAGTAGGTCCTCAAACAAGGATGGAATTGTTTCCCACTTCATACCATGGTCCATACAGTTATTTGTCTATGAACTTTTGTAAATGAAAGCAGTTAAAATGACTGACATGAATCATAAATTTCAGCTTATTCATTCTGGCCCAGGTTCTGAGAAGAAGCTGAGCAGAGTCAGCCCATTTCATCTAATGAAAGGTGTTTTAAAATCATAACTGAGCAATGACATTGGGTGTCTCTATGTAACTCATCTATAGTGTGTAAAACTTCTCAGTGCTGCAAGATGTAAAAATTTTGATTGTAGTGACATCTGAAAGAATTTAAAACAAAGGACTTTTCAGCAGGATTTGAGACAAACCTGAATGTTTTACAGTTTATAACGCTGGGATTTAAACAGTAGAGGTTTTCACAGCAGTCACTCTGCCTTTTGGAATACAGTGACCAGATCAGTGGGTGTTTACACTTTCCTCTTTAGCAGTTTTTTGTGTTTGTATGTCACATTACACTCGGATGTGTCATAATGCACTCTTTTGTAAGGGCACAAACGTTTGGTGTTGCCAGGGGACACAGCAGGACATGGACCACTTAGGATTTTATTTATCTGCAGAGTATCTGTCACCACCAGTGCTCTGTGGTGAGTCACACATTAGGCACAAACACATACACATGCACACATTGACTTATTGGGTAAATTTATTGTCAGTAAACTATAAACACGGCAGCAGAAAAAAAAGAGCTTTATTCTGGAATTTCTGTAGAAGTGGCAGGGCCAGTTTAGTGCCAGAAGGATGAGGAAAGTAATGATGGTGGGAAGGTTCAACGTAAAAAAGACACAAATGACCAAACATGAGAAGTCAAATGTTTGGCTGCTCATGTGAAAAATTGTCCAAGTTCCTCAGCTAAATAAAGCTGTTGCAGTGGCCTCTAAATCATAGACCAAAGTTGGTAATAATTTTCTCAAGTATATGAAGTGGTTTTCTGGGGATGGGGGAATGATGGCTTTCATTGTTTTGCTGAAATCAGACATGTTTCTGCAGCACACCATTGAATGAATTCAGATTTTCAAAACGTCCTGAATACTTGCAGCACTTGAGCTGCAGGAGAAATGCTTATATACCGGAAATACAGACCTTTGATCTTCATCAAATGTGAACAGGGATGTGAATTGATAATGATGAAGAGGAGAAGGAGAAAGAGCCATTGATCTTCTGGTAGGTGGTGCCTGTCTCACCCAGTGATGAGTTCTGGCTTAGATACAACTGTATTTGTGGCCTGGATGGCAGTGTGGTGTGTCCAGTGGAGTGACAGTGTGAGCATACATACAGGACATATAGGGAGAAAAATGTGTGGACAGTGCTTGTGAGCATTGCAGCATCTGGGTTTGGTGTTGCTGCGAATGGAAATGGCAGTACCAAGTGTTAGTCATTGTGCTTCTACACTGTCTGCTTCTGGAGGGAAATAGAGGGGGATGGGAGGTGGGACAGCTTCACTGGTTCACACTTTAACTCTGGGCTGGAGGTGGAGGGTACAGCCACCAGAGTCACTGGTGCCCAAGATGTATCAGATATAAAGAGCAATATGGCTGTGACAAAGAGGCTATTCAGAAGCATGACACTAGCAGGAGCTGGCAGCTGGCTTTGGTTATGGGGCTATAAGTTGTTCCACTCACCACCCTCCTCTTCCTGTCACATATCATGAATCAAGCTACTTAGTGCCACAAGGAGTCCACGTCTGGAACCAGGTGCTCCTATCGCCTTACCAGCACGCTCGGCTTCCTCAAAACCCACAGAAGGTCCTCAACTGACTCCTTCATTTCTGCTCAGTCACATTACGAGCAGAAAAAAATAGCTGCTTCTTCTGATGTGTGGTTTTACCTGAGTCCTGGAGCAAACCGTGGTTCTGTATTGAAGCCTGATTTTTATTTTAACAAGAGTTTGTCTCCCTGGGAGCTTCTCTTGAGTTTTCTTTATTAAATTAAAGCAAACAAAGAGATGGTGTGCAGCGTACGCTCTGTGCCATAGCATCCAGGTAATAAAAATCAGCCTGGATGGGTACCTAACCTCAAGGGCCACAGAACAGACAGAGTATTTTTGAAATGCAAAACAACAGAGTTGCTACAGAAAGTGAAATGCTTGTGAAAATGCTTTAAAACCTGACCGTGCTCCTGCCACTGGTATATTCTGGATATTCCAGAAGATATCAAACCGAATGCTGCTCTGACTTGTCTCATCTGGCTCATGTGTCAGCTCTGGTTTCAGTTCATGATGGAGAATGGAAGAAGGTTGCCCTTGGTGCACAAGGCTCTGCTGCAACAAGTTCTAGCAATTTTTGCCAGCCTGTGGAAGACAGGTGTGATTCCTTACACTCCAGCCCAGTTCTCTGTGGAGGTTTTTCATTGTGAAAGCAACAGCAGGCGAGTAGCGAGAGCCAAACGTTCAACCTGATCTGTGTTGCCTTTGGTATTCAGGTTTAGGGTTATCTTTGTCCGATCACCTCTGACAAGCTCACTCCTACGTGGAAAATCGAAAGACAGGCATGCGTAATGGAGGGAGGCGTTTCACCTACAGGTCTTTGCCATCCTCCTGAAAAATTTTTTACACCATTGCACAATTAAGAAGGAACAAGGCTAAATGTTTGTTTTTCCTGCAGCATCTGAGAGTGGGGTTCGAGAAATATAACTGCATGAGTCAGATCCGATCAGTTCCTGATCTATAGCTGTTTTTGAAAATCTGGTGCACGCAGTGGTTCACAAGGACCATTGTTTAAAGTTTGTGCCTCCGCTTCCTCCATTCCCACGATGAGCCCGTATTGGTTTTGCTGATTTACCCCCTTTCTCCTCAGCGGGTGAATAACAGTAAACTTTTTTCAGGATATATAAAACTCACACCTGCATCAGTCAAATCTTTTATTTATAGTGAATTGCTTTGGAAAGTTCCACTTGCCAGCTGGTGTTTGAGTATTTATGGCGCTCGATCCCAACCATTTGCTTTGCATTTTGCGAAATGCTGCACTTAATTTGATTGTGAGACTGACTGATGCGTGCAAACTTTGGGAAGCACAGCATTTAGACGCTACTTTGTAAAGAAACCCTCTGCTGAATAGAACCTGTGATCCGGCAAAAAAAATCAAAATGCTAGATCTCACTTCCCTTTTATGAGATTGGGGCAATGAATGAAAAAAGCACCTAAAGTGGAAAGGAACATCCGCTGAGCGTAAACTGCTGGACTCCCCGCAGCAGAGCAAACAGGAAGATGAGGTAGGAGCTGTGAGCGAGGCCATCGATGTGAACCTTCGCCAGGGCCAGCCTCATTGTCGCGAGCCCATCCAGCATGTGTGCTCCTGCCCCCTCAGCCATTGTGCGCCTCTCCTCCTGCTGCTGCTCCCCCTCAAGGTGCTTCCCGTTATCCCCGAAGGCCCCCCGTCCCTTGCCAGGCCTTCCTTCTCAATTCCAGGAGCTACTCAGGAGTCTTCCTGCTCCACTTGGACAGTCACACTGTCACAAACACATTGTTGCGGCCCTTGCCAAAATCTGGCCGTGCTGTGGTGTGACTCCCATTTGATTGCTTAATATAGGAACTTGCTTGAGGCAACTGGCAAAGCTAAAATGCTGCAGCTCACTTAACACTCCTGTAATTAAAGTAAGACATTTTCCTCAATATTTCAGCAATCGCGTCGAAATAGCTTCCTCATTTTATCCGTCAAGGTCACCGAGGCCCAGCAGAACGAATAGAAGGCTTACTTAAAGTAAAAGATAATCATTTAAGCTGCTGTCAGAAATGAATGAGGAAGCAATGGGAGAAGGCAGGTGTGTTGAGTGATGTTGGCCTACAGCGTGCTGAAAAGCCACTATATGTTCTTAAAAGCCACCTTAGTCACACCCATTTACTACACTTCTGCATATGTGACTAGCAGATGGTAACCATGCCCGTCACCTGTCTTGCACGATGGTGATTTTGCCTCTACTGCCCTAGATTGGAGAAAGCGGGCGGGAACTTTTCCCTAAGTGCCACCCCCCTTTTCCCCACGTCATTGTGCTGCCGCGTATGATTTTCCCGCCTTGTTGGCATTCCTGCTGCTGTCTTCTCCTTCGTCACTGTGACCTCACCACGCTATAAATACCATTTGTTCCATCACAAATGAAAATAGGTTCAGAAAACACCCATGATCCACAGCAGGGTAGGACAGGTTCTAACAAGGGTTGCATGACGTCTATACAGTCCTTCCACTGAATCTTCATGCGCTGCATGCTTGAGGAGCCGGCTGAGATCTCCCAGGCAACATCTCATTAAAGCCCCCTAATGCCTGTCCTGTCAGCCTGGTGCGGCTTCTGGGATTTCTATTTACCTGCTTGAAACGGGGTTGCTCTGGCGGAGCATTCGCTGTCTATAATATCACCAAGAAAAAAGCGTTCTCTATTTTTGTGCTTTATGAGTAAGCGACCTCGTGACTTAGAGTATGAATGAAATGTGGGGCTGATGCAGGCTCTGAGCCTTTTCCTTTGCTTTTTTCCTACAGGGTTAATGAAAAAACCAAAGGAGGCAAAATAATGGACCCAGTGTGGGTTTTACATGTAAGGATTATGTTTCGACAGCAGCGACTGATCCATATTGATACCCACATTTGTTTGAGAAGTGTGAGGGCAGTTTGTTGTCATGTGCCTGCAGTCACCCAGGACCAGAGCAGAGCCAGTGGGGCACGGCTAGAGAGGCACTGAAAGGCCTTTGTTCTGCTTTGTGCCGCACCTCTGTTCGGCCAAATCGGGGGTTGCCGAGGGGCTGCAAACTGCACACTTGCTGCTCCAGCAGTGAAAACTGGAAAGTGTACAAATATGAAATTAAACCGAATTATTTCTGGGGCATCAGGTGGTGTAGTGGTCAAAGCTAATCTTGCAATCTTATTCTGTTCCGATACAGTAAAAATTATCCACATGTATAAACAGGTAAATCACTGTAAACAACTCAGGTTAAAAACCTCGCATTGTACAGATAAATGATAGTCATCCTTAGGGGCGGTATGCTACTTATTTCCTTTGCAAGTACATACATGTAAGTTTTTTATGAGGATTTAAAATCTGGGGTCCCTTTTTGCAGTAAGTATTTTGTGCAGATATTTCACTGCACTCATTGTTTCGGCCTTGCAGCATTGATACTTTCCTGCCAAAAACTTTCCCAAGCTGTCCTTAACTGGGGGGAAAATTAACCTTCACTTTACATTTCCTTCTGTGCTTTCACACAGCAAAACCTTTTCTTTTTGTGGTTCTGGAGGATCTTATCATCCGAACTTGTGCTTCCTCCTGCAATTCTGTAAAAGGCCAGCGCTTTATTTTTGTTTTCTTTTTTCCTTTCCGATGAGAAGGATGTTTCTGCTGACAGCCTGCCTTTGCAGCACGAGTGGAAATGCAGGCTTTGTAATGCATGGGAGGTGATGTCATCTACTCCCACACCCATACCACACACAGTGCTAAAACCATGCAAGTGATTTGTTTGCTTTACAGATGCCCTTATCCGCTGCAGTTTGCATATCGCTTGGCCTGCACATAAGATGGAGATGACATTAAGATGCTGCGGAGAACTGCACCAAGATTAGATCTCTTGGCAGATTTGAGGAAGCTGGGCTCATATGGGCCTAGTCAGAGCGCCACATGATTGGGTGACTATAAAGCCAAACTGTGGTTAAAATTTCTGGACGTTATCAAGGAGAAATCGTAAACTTACAACTGAGCCTTTCTCACTCACCTCCGGGATGCCATTTTTATTGACTGTCTCACACTTATGATCTCGCCTGGCTACTCAACCTTGGTGGCTGCGCCAGCATTCAAGGTTGGATAGGCTTTCCCGTGGCTTACCTCATAGTTCCGGGTGTGGGGGTTGACGTGGTCAAGGGTGTCCACAGGACCTCTGCTGACAAACTGTAAAGCCTTATGTGGCCTCACACATTTAATGGGTCAAATATCGAAGAATAATCCATCTTGCTCATGTATACCCTCTCCTGTATTCGGCATGATGGATGAATAATCAAGGCAAAAGGAAAAGGGCATCAACATCAAGGAGTGCTAAGGGAGCAGAACTGTGTCACTGTGTCTATTTATGCTGAAATTTCCATTAGGACATGTGTACTTAGTCAGACTTTGGAACTGAGGGTGTGAGGGAGCTCTTTCACATGAGGGGCAGGTCAGGTGTGGGCCAATAAAACCAGTGAGGCGATGGCTGCTGCTGAGACAGGGACGCCTGTGTGTGAATAGACTGCACTGTGGAGTCATGTTCTAGTCCTGGATGGACCGTTATGGTAGACTGTGCCTAAATGGACGTATGTGCACGTGTGTGTGTGTGTGTGTGTGTGTGTGTGTGTGTGTGTGTGTGTGTGTCTGACAGTGTTTTGCCAAATGCCTGGCTGTCTGCATGTGGGTGTTTGTTTTGCTTTGTGTATGTGTGCATGAGTGTGTCTGTGCGTGTGGATTTTCCATCCAACATCCACTGTTTTGTCCCACTGCCAGACGGTGACCTGCATTTTTATAAATCAGCAGTCCAAGGAGGTGGGGGTGGGATGGGGTTTGCTTGCTTGGAAGGAGGTGAAAGCCCCCATTGTGGAGCCAGCGCAGGGTGGGTGCGGGACCGAGCCCTTTGCACACGTTCATCATTCATGCTGTCCGTAGCTCAGCAAGCCTGGCCCCTGTGCAGAATAACAGCCCACCCTGTCCCCCCCCCCCCAGAGAAGTACAACATGCCCTCCAGGGATGTCATGGCAACCTTTTCACTCCTCTGTACCATCACGGTGCTGCTGTGGGAGCTCTGTAATCCATATTTTATACCTGAAGAGTTCATGCCTAAATCATGTAACTGCTTCTCACAGCGGCTCTCTGATACCAGAGCAAAAACTATGCGGTAACTGGAAGTGCAGCAGTGCTGTGAGAATGTTGTCCTTTGGCTCAGTAACTGCGACATCTTGCTGTTAACAGCTTGGCTGCCCTGCTGGGCCATAAGCAGTTTACGAGGCTCTTCTTCACAGATGAGGCCACAGAGGCTCCTCTTAGAGATCCTGTTACTCGGCCAAGGTTTTTGCTTTGTTGCAGCTCTGTGTCGCTCGGATTCCAAATGCAGTAAGAAAGGAAAGAATGTGGCTATTATGATGCAGCTTTCTATGCAGATATCGGCAGTGTTGCGTTGCCTACAGGGAGCTTTTGCAGGGTGCTGCCTCTCTGGGTGTTTTCTCCTGTAGGTAACATGACCAGAATCATGAAACCCAGACATCCTTCTGAACTGGATTTTTTCGACTTGGTTATCAGTGTCTGAGTAAGTTGAGAGCGAGTTGGTGGCACACACAGGACCGAATTGGCAAACTTACTGATGTGACTGCACACACACAACTAGTGAGGGCGCCTGGTCATCCTGGGCAACACCCATATGGGGCAAACTGGACAGAACACTTACAAAGACATGTTGGCTCATTTCCTACTCAGTCGTGTTAGCAGTGGCTGGTAGTGGAGGCCCAAAACTAGCCTCAACTATTCATTTGGCCATCACTTAGTACCTCTTAAAGCAGACTACAGTGATTTACCCATTTATACAGAGGGGTCAATTTTGCCAAAGCAATTCGGGCTGTGTGCCTTGCTCAAGAGTGTTACAGCTGGACATGGGATTCAAGCCTGGGACTTTCGAGTAGCAAAGGCAACCATTTTAACCATCGTGTTATCTGTAAGCTTTTCCGCTCATACTCAGAATTTTAGCTCATTGAGAGACATTACAGGATGAATTAAGTAATATGTGGTACTTGGTTCTCAGTACAGAACAATGTAGAGTACAGAGCGATCAGATATGTTCAACAAAGTTCTCTTCTCTGAATTTAATCCCCCCAAAGGGCAACCTGCCAAGCCATACAATCTGCCTTTTCCAAAAAGATAGATATTGAATGTGTCAAAACAAGATATGAAAATGCAAATCAAGTGAAGGTTTTAGACTATAGATATTTCTTCTTTCATGTGCTGGTTGTTTGACTGATGGTTGAGCTGTCATGCTGGAACACTGATTACTATCATTAGCTTTTCTACCTTCAGTCTTCAGTGCTTTAAGATGTTTCCAGTTTTTTTATTGCTCTGAAAGGCTTGCTTGAATGAATGTCACCAGCAGGAGCAGAATCCTTGGCAGAAAGATGAACTGAATGTGCTGCCGAATGTGGGACGAACACGTGCTAGTGCTGCGCAAAGTGAAACCGCAGTGCCAAGACGCTGCATTCTGTTCGCGTGAGACGCGGCTGCAGATTCGAGATGCAATAACGTGCTCTCTCAGGATTTGGCGAAGCGGTGGCCTTGCCTGCGGAAGGGTTTGTGCATGAACAGATGCGGCAGCATCTCTGCCACTCCTCTGGCACATAACAGGATGCTGCAGGCCGTTGATGCTCAGTGAAGCCTTTCACTGCCTTCCTTTTTAAAATAAACACCCGCATACTCCACAGCTTGGTTTCAGCTGTTTGCGGCATCTCTTCTTCACCCATCTTGGCCTCCAGTTTTGCTGTCTTACTAGGGGAAAGCATGCTGCCTCAGCCATGTGCCGTCACCACTGTTGAACCTGAGCCAAACATGATTTATAAGCCATGGTGTAGAAAACTGAAGAACTATGATCAGTTTCCTAGCTGACTGGTTTATGTAAAGCAGCTTATGATTTATATCCATTAATTCGCATGTACTGTATATGTTAGCAGAGCAGTTTAAGGTACAACAGCTTGAACCCTTGAATCAGCATTATTTGACACACAGGCCTCTGATCTTATCTACAGTGCTCTGTTGGTATGTTGGCATGGTGTTATGTGTTATAATGAAGAAGAACCTGTTGAGTTGACTTATAATGAAAGGAATGATAGCAATTTGCTGTATAAGCTGCCAGATCTTGCGCCACGGTGCCTGCAAAGTTCATAAGCTAGTCGACGACTCAGCAAAGTACTTGACAACAGCTACACTGGTGTATACAAGGTGGTGCCTGAGTGTTTCCAGACATAAAATGACAGTAAAAAGTCATGCTTCCCTCTTAGTAAACAAGCGAGATCTGGGCCAAGTCAGCTTGCGATGTTACAAGGGCATTGCGTGTTTCCTGTAGGAAGTTTACTGTGGCTTTGCTGAACTGGGAGAGCTGTCTGAGAGTCACTGACGTGATAAATACCTGGACAGGGAGCATTTTAGCCAAGAGGAGAGGAGTACGGCAGCAGGACTGCGGATCTGACCAACTGGACCATAGTGCTTGAATTACTCATAGGCCTCACTTCCTCTAGATGCCTTCTAGAGATGCAGCGAGTAAGGCGGGGATATAAAGGTAAGCCGCAAAAACCAGAAGCGTCTGGCACAGTTCATGTTTCAAAATGAATACATTTTCTTTCTGCTCTACAACTTCAGAGTGGCAAAACATTCAGCAGCACCACAGTAAAAATCTCAGGCAGTCTAAACGTACGCCATGCACTATATTTCTAAAAGCTTTAAACATTTTTTAATTTAACAGTCGCAGCAGAAGGTATAGTGGTCAGCGCTGTTGTCTTGCGCTTGAAGGTTTTAGCTTTGAATTCCACTTCCTGCTGTTGCATCCTTGAGCAAGGTGCTCACCCTGAGTTGCTCCAGTAAAAATTAATAGCTGTGAAAATGGGAAAATCAGTGTCAGTCACTTTGGAAAAGAGCATCCGTGTATCAATGTAAAAGTGCAGCAATAAAATACCAACATGTTAACTCACAGCAAAGGGGAGAAGTCCAGCCATGTTCCACATGCAGTTGGATGCCATTGTTTTTCTAGCACAGGTGTCTGATCTGTCCTGTCTGCTACCTGTAAGACAATATTACCTGTGGGCGTGTGATTTTCCCTTTGTGGTCAATGATCCAGCAGCCTGCCAGGAGTTATAGTGGCGCAGTCGTCAGACTTAGTGAATCACAGAACTGAATAGCTTTAAATGTGGGATGCAAATTCTTTCCATAACAACTGTTTAGGGCTGAAACTGGTGTTTGTCATTGCGACACAGCATTAACCCATTCATGGTGAAAACCGTTCATGCAGGGCATGAAAGAGACGTTGTATAATTTATTGCATTCATGATAGAGATGTGAATGGGCAACTCGATACCTGGTAACAAAAGTGCCTTTTGAGATGCTAATCGGGCTCCAAGCTGAGACTATTCAGTAACAGATATGCGGAGTTTGTTCTGCTCTCAAGACTGCGGGGAAAATGCATCCATAGAAAAATGAGTTGATCCCCACGTCATCCAATAAAACATTTTATTCATACATAAAATACCTTCATTATACACCCCTGATGCAGTAAGGCATAGGCATACAAAGGGGCTTTCTGAGTCTAAAGCACAGAGTTGTATCAAGAAATTATGACCCGTACAGGTAAATTTGTCATTCAAATTCTTAAGACAAGCTTTCTTTCATAAAAACAGTGAGAAACTGCAATTTTACTAAAAAAAAAAGGCTTTCCACAATCCAGAGAAGGCATTGCGGTGGGGAAAGGTACAGCTATATAATTTGATTCCAACATGTAATTTACCTTTAAGAAATACTTCAGTAAAATCTGACTTTAGATATATGCAAATAAATGATAACTATTAAGGAAATATTTGGCTTTAGCCGCCATTGTTTGCTTTTCTCTATATGTACCCTTCTTATATGAGGAAGATCTCGTTCGATGCGTGTGATATATTTTGTATACACAGTATATATACACAACTGACTCGCCAGCCTAAATGTAAATGATGTTATCCTTCCGGTTTATTTTAACAATTACGGAAAATGAGGGCAACAACATTGTTAGCAACGTTAAATTGAATGGAATGCAATTCGGTTCTTGGCCCACCCCAGCCTGGGTCACACCTGGATCGGGTAGGATCAGACTGGGAGCAGGGTGGTAAAGAGGCGAATCCCATCCCATCAACACACGCAGGATGCGTTTTAACCCCCTTATAAAAAAGCCTGCATATTTTTCTGTAACATGCAAGATTCTTGAGAAGCAGTGCAAGGGTGTGAGAGGCGCTGAATTAATGTGCCTGTGAAACACTTTAGTGGATTAATCTCCTAAAGCTGCTCATGAGACCCTTTGTCCATTCTGTTCACAGCCCTGCAGTAAACCTGCTCTTACATCACCTTGCCAAGGTGTAATGACTAATCTAGGGTGGCTCTTGGGTCAAGCGGGGTCACCAAAACTGCGGCTAGATGTACTGCTCCCTGCCCTTTGCACCTAATAATGAGTGAAAATGCGTTTGCAAAAAAATCACATAAATGTCATCTGAAAAGTGTGTTGAAGGGGGTCATTTGTTGGACCCCAATGGCTGGTTTTTGACAATATGAACGAATTATAGCAGACTGTGCTGTATTAGCTGAACACTGGTGTGAACATAGCTTGACTGGAACATGAAGAAACCTGGGCCTCTGTTGCTGCCCCCAAGGAAACGTTGGGATGTTAAGGAAGTGAAGGAGTGGGATGTGAGGTGTTGAGGAGGGCAGGAGAAAGGTTGGGTCCACCATGATTTTTACAAGGGGTTAAACACGTTTTGCACATCTTGGTGGGAAAGGATAGCCCCTCCATGCCCCAGTCTGAGCCTATCTGATCCAGGTCTGACCTTTTTTATATGCCATTCAGAGAAAGGTGGCTAACAATGTTATTGCTGTTTTCCCCAACTGCTGTTAACACAATGATTCATAATCACTCTCTGTAGGTTTCATCGTAATAATGGATCACTGAGGAACTAAACCCTTTTTCCTGGAACTAAAGTGAAGATGCAAAAAATAACCACCTAACACACACCATGCACTTTCAGTACTAATTCTAACCCTAACCTTTTTATACTCATTTCATCTATTGGGTCTTTTTTGTTTAAAATGTAGGAAGAAAGTAAAGTCAAATATTATAAATTTGCAACAGGAAAATTAGTAACATACATTTGCCAGCATTAGATAGCTATTTCTTCGTTTAGCTTGTTTTCTTACTCGAGCGGTTCAGGGTAAGTAAGCATACTTCAGCAGGAGGTTTCGCGCACACTTGCGTCCTTCGAGTGCAAGGCAGTGGCCCTAGCCGCTACGCCACCTGCTGCACTTGTATTTGGTGTACAAGACATCCTGTTACATCCTTTCTTTCTCAGAAGATTCCCGGCAAACGTTTATACCGTGGCAGTCTTTTTGCAAAGGAAGTTTCAACTTCAAATAAATTTGTTTTATTTTTGTAGAGCGTTCTTCTCAAAAGGGCTTTAACCCAATTTTAAATATAAGGTTTCTTTGGAGCAATAGCCTAATTCGTTTTTCCTTGACATAAGCTTCTCACGCATGTTAACAACTATCATTAAATTTATGAGGCAACGCACAATTTACGAGCAGCTAATAAGGATTTTAAAGGTAGTGTAGTCGTGAATATCTTTGTTGTCAGGTAAATATAGCTTGAAAGTGTGTTGTAATAATGCAAGACCCATCATTATGTGGGAAACAGAGCTCTCATTCCTTCTGAGTACCTGAGCCATGGTGAGACCTGGAGAGCATTGTTTGCATGACAGACCTGTGCGCCAGATCCCAGCCAAGATCTGGTCACCAGGACAGATGCTGCAGGGCCATTTCATGATGTCTTCAGGACTGTGGGCTCATTGTCATCATTGTCATCATTGCCAACTGTGTTTAGCTCAGCAAGCTGCTCTCGTTCACTCTTATCTCTCTCTTTATCACTGATGGTTTATAAACATAGATGACTGTCATAAAATGAGCTCAGTGTTCAGCTAGGTGTTCTGCTGGGTCATCCCCACCCTCCTATCTCTGTTACAGATAATAGGAATTCTCTTGTCACTCAAGGGGGAACCGCCGCCTGGTTCTTCTGCTCAGCGAACATCGAGGCAATGGGAGAACTGGGAGAACATCAAATATTAAAGTGTTAGGTTGGATGAAACGGGCAGTCAGTGCACTCTGGTCCTCTACTTTTGACCAGCATTATCATAACGCTTTGCCTGTGAGCTGCAGTGGCAGCAGACGTATCGGATTCTCCTTATAGAGAGAGGGGATATGTAACATTACACGGTCACATGATCCTATGTCCTTGGGGGATTTCGGTTTGAATCACCGTATGAAGCCCATACCTCCTGGACATAAAACCTAGCCTTTCAATGAGTATTATCAAAGTATCATTCGTTCCTCATGCTTTACGCCAATGTTCACATTTTCTTATAATTTCTATAATGTGCTTTGCTAATCCAACACTTGGGTGGGCCTTGTAATGGCCACTCAGCTCAGCTTGTGCAATATTGTTGCAGTTTGTTTAGGGAATCGATGCCTGATGGGCTTCTTAGGAGAGTTCCCAGGGTAGACTTCGTTCTCCAGGTGGAGCAGTCTTCCTCAAACTCTTTCTCCCCTTTCTCTATAAGATGAAGTCTTCTCCACCTTTATGACCCCACCTCTTTCCACTTCCTCTTTATAACCTTGCCTACATCTACCCTGCATGCAGCTGCTGAGAAGGGCAGAACAGAAAACCTCATGGCTAGCAGTCAAGCGAGACGCAACCGTAAATGATGATGTGTCCTCGGTTCTGCAGAGGATACACCTGGGGCAACATCAAATAAAATCACACCACTTTTACTTAGACTTTAATAGACTTTCGTGTGTTAAAACGGATTTGCAATGTTGAACAATTTCACAAATCTACAACCTTTTGTAAAATTCCTCATCTTGTAAAGATGTATCTGTCTCATTTTGTTTTATATGCTTTGATATATTTTGCATATCCCCTAGAATGTTCTATCTAAAAGCAGTGCTGCAACACATTTGCATCACCTAATATTAATCCAAGTGAACACCAATATGGAATGTGCAGAATTCTTGCAGGAAACCTGAAGTTTCCAGATTGTTTAAATTGCTGGGTTGTGACAATTTATTTCTTGTTGTCCAGTTCCCGGAATGCGGCTTTTATGGGATTTACGACAAGATCCTCCTGTTCAAGCACGACACAGCCACCAACAACATATTGCAGCTGATCAAGAGTGCCAGTGACATCCAAGAGGGCGACCTCATTGAAGTGGTGCTCTCAGGTAGACGTAACCACCCCCCCGTCCTGCTCTCCTTTCCTTCCCTTCCATCTTCTCCACATTCTACCCTCTTCCCAGCCTTCTTCTTTCTAGTGGTCTTCCTGTTAGATGCCAGCAAAGTCAACAACTACACATCCTTGGGGTTAGGTGATGGCGGCCACATTTTACCTGCTTTTGATACCAAGTTAAATAATACACTTGATATAAATAAAAATTGTATCATATTTTCGTTTTAGATTTGGCTCACACAATTACTACAGTATAAGTGGATTTTAAGCAGTTAGCTTTTTGCAAGCGCATGGCCACTCTCTGCTTTTTTCTTACTTCCTGTCTCAGAAGTTGGAGCCAAGACTGAAGGGAGTTTCTGAGAACCATACATAAAACATAGGTTTTGTGAAACCTTCCAGAGTTCTAGATACACCAAGGAAAAGAAAACAAACACAAGGACAGACTTGTTTTCCCATGTCTCTTTGCCCTCCTCTCTCAAACTTTAATCCATGATGCTGTTCCTGTTTTCAGCGCTAACGTCACGCTTTCTGAACACGAATGAACAGACCCATTTAATGAACCAGCTAAACACAAACAGGTGCCATTACTTGTTATTCAGCCCTCACACTAAGATGAGCAGCACAATTATTTCAAAACAGGCGGTGGTGATGATAAATCGAAATGGTCGTACCTGCAAAACCTTATTTGCAATCAGCAAACATTCATAACTACACCGTAACTCCCCGGTGTCCGATTTCCATGGCCAAAAGTATGTGGACACCTGACCGTCACAACCTTATGTTCTTGTTGAACCTCCCATTCCAAACCCATGGGCATGAATATGGAGTTGTTCCTCCCTTTGCTGCTATAACAGCCTCCATCTTCTGGGAAGGCTTTCCACCAGATTTTGGGAATTTGTGCCCATTCGGCTACAAGAGCATCAGTGAGGTTGAGCGAAAAGGCCTGGCTCGTAGTTACCGTTCCAGTTCATACCAAAGGTGTTCAGTGGGGTTGAGGTCAGGGCTCTGGGCAGCCACTCGAGTTCTTCCATGCCAACCTGGGCAAACCATGTGTTTATGGAGCTCACTTTGTGCAGGGAGGCACAGTCATGCTGGAGCAGGAAAGGAGCTTCTTCTTCCCCAAACTGAGGCCACAAAGCTGGAAGCACACAACTGTCTAAAATATGTTTGTATGCTGTATAGGTGCAGGTCAAACAGGTCAGTCCTTAGAAGGGGGCCCACATACTTTTGGCCATACAGTGTACCTTTAACAAGGCAGAAACTATTTAGGTGTCTGGGTGATAAACAAGCATCAATAATGTGACACAAGCAGAGATTGCGTGCAATTTTTTCACAGCATAGCAAAGTGTTTACCACAGGGTGCCGGGTTCAGATGTTAACATGAGTGTGTACTCTGTTGTTTGGTATAGTGGTAAAGCAGGTAGGACTGGTGCCTCACAACACCTGGTTATTTTGCCTGTGAAGCTGGCCTTTTCTCCCTGTGTCTACATGGGGGGGGGTACCTCTGAATGCTCCATTTTCTTCCCATACTCTGAACATAAATGTTTCAGATGAATTGGTCATGGTAAGTTACCTGTAGTATATGAAGGTGTGCATGTGTGGTGACCCCGCAATGAACTAGCAGCACATCTAAGGTGTAGCCCTCCTTCCCTGGCACCCAGCTCTGGACCACCTTACCTTTGACAAAGACACATGGTTATGAAAATGACCGACACTTATTCCTTCCCCACAGAAACAGGAAAACAGAAGATCCAGGGCCTGTCAGTGGTAGCAACTTGATAACTAAACTTAGTAAGCCTAAACTTTTCAGTCACCCGTGACCTCTGACGGGCTGCTAAGGATCCTTTTTGTTCTGAAGTGGTGCTTGAAGCACATATTTAAATAAAATATTGTTTGGTTGCAATGACTCATTACACACCGAGGGCCTCCATGAGGACCTTGGAGTCCAGGCCCAGTCTGACTCCATCAGATGTTTGTTTCTTCATTTCTGTCTCATTCCCTTTGTTCCTCTGGAGAGCTGCTGAAGATGCTGTACTCAGCCTCATTTGTGCTGGTTCTCATCATGCACTAAAACACACTGCTGTTCTCAGTCATCTGAGGACAATGAAACTTTTTTGTTTAATTCTAGAGGCGAGGAAAAGACTTCTTCATGAGCCCCACGCCTTGAGACAACCGGTTCCCACAACTGGTTCCTCCATTTGTATTTACTACAAATGTGTTACTGTTCATCCTGATGGCGGTACCATCAGGTGTGGGAAGAGGGAGACACACAGATACAGGAAGCAGAGTGACCTGTTAAAGGAACATCTATGTGTCTGTTCCACAGTGATTAAAAATTCCTGACTCGCAACGCTCGATACGAACCAAGTTTCCACCGTGTTTCGTTTGCGGTTGTAAATTACAGCAGAAGTCATGCAGACCTCCTTTCATTTCACTACAGTTGTTCACAATCTAGACATCCTGATGGTGAGGAAACATTTCTATTTGTAAATCATCCCAGTATGAAGCACGAGGTGTGACAAGGAGAAGCTCAGCATGATGCAGAAGTGAAATATATGTAATTGGAATCTGGATGCCGTCTGTTTTTCCGCTGTTTCCTTTGCTATGGCCATACTGGCAGATCAGCGAGGATGTTGTTCTACACCCCGCTGACCTGTGGATGCTCCTTGCAGCGGCCGCCACCTTTGAGGATTTCCAGATCCGGCCACATGCCCTGAACGTCCACTCTTACCGTGCACCGGCCTTCTGCGACCACTGCGGCGAGATGCTGTTCGGCTTGGTGCGGCAGGGCCTGAAATGCGACGGTAAAGCTTGACCGCCCCCCTGCTTCGATGGAGGCTGTGTTCATGAGCTCGAGTGACACGCCACTGCACTTTTACACACTCCCCTGGGATCATAAATCCCTGGAGAACCTTGCACACATAATCATCAGCGCAACTTGAGCCAACCGGCTGCTGGTGTAAAAGAGTGTAAAACAGAGGAGGATCGCATTTAATGGTTATTAAGAACCAGGCCTGTGCCAAAACAATTGTTTCATTATTCAAAAGTTTAACAGTGTGATCCTGCTGTGTTTTTTTTAAATTTTACTTTAAAACCGCTGCTGTGAATATCATTTCATTTTTACTTTAATTGGAAGTTTCTGACAAATTAATAACTCGCATTTGAGTATCAGTGTCAACCATTCAGTGAGGGTCATCACCTGGGAGCTTCTTAACAATGAAAGGTGGACATTTGAAAATGTGTTTTGCATTTTTAAATATGAATGCCCCTTTTTAAAAGTGTTGTATCCCTACACAGTGCTGACGTCTTCTCCATTAGCGACAAACTTGCTCTCTGGCTCCCTCCGCAGGGTGTGGCCTGAACTACCACAAGCGCTGCGCCTTCAGCATCCCCAACAACTGCAGCGGCGCACGCAAACGGCGCCTCTCCACGACCTCTCTGACCAGCAGCCAATCTCTGCGGCTGTCCACCTCCGAGTCGATCAGCAGCGGCAGCACCTCCGCGGAAGACGTGGGCCTGGTGAGGTCACACACACAAATGGTACTGCCTTCCCGGCAAGCGTGCGCTCATCCACTCAGCACAATGGCCAATGCTTCCTTTTCCTGTCAGTTAGTGACAGCACTGCGACTTCTGGTCAAGCACTTCATGTCTGACTGTAAACAGAGCTGCTTTGAGCTGGAAACAGAACAGCCCCAGTCATAAGTATGAGTTCACTTGCAAGAAACAAGCTTTTCTTCCTCCACGGGACATTAGGTTAACACTATGAATCAGGCAGTGAGGCACCAAGTCTTCCCACCTCTTCTGCAGCCATTCCCGTAGATGAAGGACAGCATGGATCGCCTTGTTTTCCCTCTTCTGTTCAGTTTTTCCCGTATGCGTATTGCCCAGGTTTCCTCAGACTTTTGACTGGTACTGTCAACACGGTTGCTGTGAATCATACTCGGATGTTGAAGTGATGGTCTTTCTAGTAGGAAAGTGATCCCTTTTATCTGTCTCCTGCTCCTTCTCCTCAAGCCTCGGACCCCCAGCGAGGCGCGCCGCTTCTACACGGGCCGTCCAGTCCACCTGGACAAGATCCTGATGAGCAAAGTGAAGGTGCCCCACACCTTTGCCGTGCACTCATATACACGGCCCACCGTGTGCCAGTTCTGCAAGCGCCTGCTCAGGGGCCTCTTCCGCCAGGGGCTGCAGTGCAAAGGTCAGTCCAGCGTTACAAGGCTCTTTATGTCCACTTCCTTGCATAAATTCTGGTAATCCAGTTATGGATATACTGTAAATATTGGTCAGATGTAAATGTTGTTGGATTTTCTTGGACAGACTGCAAGTTCAACTGTCATAAGCGCTGTGCGTACAAGGTCCCCAACGACTGCTTAGGGGAGACCATCGGAGGTAAAGTGAAGATGAGTCAGTAGTACGTGTGTGTGTGTGTGTGTGTGTGTTAAAAGCAACATTTTGTGTAAGCATTTAAACAAGTCAGCTGTGTGTTTCAGTGTGACCCCCCACCCCACCCCAGTTCACCACACTTTCATCTCTTAGACATGTTAAGCCCCTCTGTGGACCAGGAGGTTCCTATGGAGTACACCAGCGAATCTCCCCTGATGGACGAATCGGATGACATCTGCAGCATCCCAGGCTCATTCTCCCCTAGCGCTTTCTCAGACAGCAGCCCTGGTAGCACGAGCGAGGACACAAGGTGAGTATCATTTTTATTCTGTCAAAAATTCTACATTCTCAGTTTTTCATTTGCAAGTGCAAATATCTGCGCCAGCATTGACCCAGGGAGGAAGACGTGACTGAAATGAAGGGCAAACACTGATAAAAATAGATTTAGATTAATGAAATCTATTTTAAATGTGGGTTTCGTTGTGTCACAGTGGGTACTGTTGTGGGTTTTGATGTGAACGTCGATCATGCTCCATCTGTGTGGGGTTTGCATGGTCACCCCATGATTGTGGGAGGTTCCTCTAATGTGCTTTGGTGTCCTCCTACAGTCCAAAGACATGTTTCAGGTGACCTGGTAACAGATTGTAGTGTGTCTATGCATGAATTAATAAGTTCACACACACACACACACACACACACACACACACACACACACACACACTCACTCACTCACTCACTCACTCAGACTGTCCTGGGTTCCCTCTCTCTCCAGCTCCATGGGTTACATCCCCCTCATGAGGGTTGTCCAGTCGGTGAGGCAGACAACCCGTCGCTCCAGCACGGCCATCAAAGAAGGCTGGATGGTGCATTACAGCAACAAGGACACACTGGTAACACACTGGACACACACTGTGTTTCCATCCTCCACCTTGACTCCACCTGAACATACATGGCAAAACTCACACCACGTTACTCGCTTGCTTCTTCCTTCTTCCCAACTGTCAGTGCACTGATTCCTTTGTGTTCCTCCATTCTGTCCATCAATACTAAAAAAATGTAATAAAACAGTTAAACCAGACCCCATCCCAGAAAGTATGAACCAAAGATGATTTTTTTCTTGTTATGCTCTCTCTTTGGTTTCTTTGTTCAGAAAACACTTCTGTGATTATCGGAAGGTTATTTTCTCTTTTGTGTCTGTGATCTTTTAAAGTTCTGCATGATTTTCTTCCTTCATTCTTTTCTTCTGTTCCCCCCCTTGCTGTCCCTCTTTCCCTCCTCTCAGCTGCTTCTGCGCTCCTCACTCCCTCTCCTCTCCTTCTGGGCTCTGGTCTCTTTGAGCCTACACCTGACCTCTGACCCTTGACCTCTCCCCCCAAAACATAGAGGAAGAGGCACTACTGGCGTCTCGACTGTAAATGCATCATCCTCTTCCAGAACGACACCACCAACAAATACTACAAGGTAAGTGCAGTCCACAGTCCGCCCATGGGGACCCCTATATGACCAACTACACTAAAATATAAGAAAATCTGTTTATTTATCATTATACACACATCCTTCACCCTAATGACTCCAGCCTTATTTCATGTACAGTGCTGATTGATTATTGGTAATATATTTGCATACTACACTGCCCGGCCAAAAAAAAAGCCACGACCTGGTTTTAGCTTAGTGTTATGATGTGGGGTTGCTTCAGTTGGTCAGGTCTAGGTTTGGCAATGTTATGTGCCCAGAAAAACAGGTGAACTGACTACCTGAATATACTGAATGACCAGGTTTTTCCATCAATGGATTTTTTCTTTATATTCCAAGATGACAATGCCAGGGTTCATCGGGCTCAAATTGTGAAAGAGTGGTTCAGGGAGCATAAGAGAGACATCATTTTCACACATGGATTGGCCACCACAGAGTCCAGACCTTAACCCCATTGAGAATCTTTGGGATGTGTTAGAGAAGACTTTACGCAGCGGTCCGACTCTCCCATCAATACAAGATCTTGGTGAAAAATTAATGCAACTCGGAAATAAATGTTGTCACATTGTATAAGCTTATCGGAACAATGCCACGGCGAATGCGTGCAGTAATCGAAGCTAAAGGCGGTCCAACGAAATATTAGAATCTGTGACTTTTTTTTTTTGGCCGGGCTGTGTACATGACATTTGGACATAATTTCATCACACTGAATAATGAACTATACAGTGTGTGAGTGTGTGTGTGTGTGTGTGTGTGTGTGTGTGTGTGTGTGTGTACATGTATGTGACATGCTAGGGCACAGCAGGGCTCTGGAGGGCTAAAAAGTGTGTTGTAGTACAATAATTTACTGTGGTAAAACAACAAGATTTTTTAGGGCAACTGCATAGTAAGAGATCAAAAAACATTTTTTGAAAACAAGGGAGAGAAACAAATGTGTTAGCTATCAAATGCAAACAAAAGACCACAGAAAAATGCAGCGCACCTCCACACTCCAGAGGTGTTATTCTCACACTCCTCAAGGCTCCCTGGAGGAGGAGCACTGCTCGACTTGCTCAGGGCTCAGCCTTGCTTGGCTTAGCGAGTCCATCTTTAGGCTAGCTGTTGGTCAGAACCTGGGGCGGTGGCCCCTGTTGCCACCCGATACCCTGTCTTTGAGTTTAATCTGCTTCACTGTAGTAATTGTAATATTTCAGAACTGTACTTTGGTACCTCCTAACATTATTTAAAGTTTTTATTGTTTTTGTCAGCAACATTTTGCAGGTATGAAACACTGCAGTCCTTGGACACTTTGCCTTTGTGCATTTTCAGCTCATTTTAGGGCTCTTGTTCAAACTCTGAGTTACATTTAATTTCATTCATTACAGCCAGTCTGTAATCTCTCTGCTGCTTGAGTTCAGAAGCAACATCACGATCGCTGGTCCTCAGCATTCAAATCCTCTGCAGGTGCTTCTGACTTATAGGGCGCTTAAGTGGACGTGTCGAATTAATACCGATGAAGATGGTAAAGGGCTTTGATTTCCTCTGCACCGCTGCTCTTTGTCTTCCTTAGGAAATCCCTCTCAGCGAGATCCTGCAGGTGTGTCCTGCTGGAGATTTCACGCTCCTCCCGCCAGGAGCCAACCCCCACTGCTTTGAGATTGTCACCGACACCATGCGCTACTTTGTGGGCGAGGACCCCAATCCGAATGCCCCCAACACGACCCCATCTTGTGCCCCTTCAGACCTCCCAGGCTCCTCCTCATCCCCCAGCAGCATTACCCCAAACAGTGGCATTGGGTGGGAGGTGGCCAAAGCGTGGGAAAGCGCTATTCGACAGGCCCTCATGCCCGTAATCTTCCAGGATGCCCCCGCAGCACAAGGACACACCCCTCACAGTAAGCCACATGATGCGTTTAGTGTAAATCCTACTTTAAATCACAGCACTTACTGCATTTCTATGGTACATGTGACTTACCCTGGTATTTTACTGTGGTGCGCAGGGCAGGCCTCTGTGAGCATTTCCGTGTCCAACAGTCAGATCCAGGAGAACGTGGTGAGTGGTTTGTCTCCAGGGAGCAAAGCAAAGCGGAAGCTGTGATAATAAATACATAACCAGCATGTGATGCTGTTTTTGTAAGACACAGCGATCACAGCTTAACTTAAAGCCCAAACAGAGATGCATGTTGTAGCCTTCTGACAGCTGCATCTTCAGAAACAGAATCATTGTGCGTGTTTATCTGGGAAGGGTCTAACCTGGGTCTGAATGGGCCTCGTACCCACAACATGTAGTAACATTGACATCATCCAAGGAGTTTTGGACCGATGACCACATGAGCACAGCACTTTACTCTGTTACTGTGGTCTGCCTCTTCCAGGACATTGGTATGGTCTACCAGATCTTTGCTGATGAGGTGCTGGGCTCTGGACAGTTTGGAGTGGTGTATGGGGGTAAGTGTCAATTCTCCTGTCGCTGTCTGGGCTTCTAAACCCAGGTTCAGAAGAATAATTTGCAAGAGCTGTTTTGGAGCCCAAGGGTAATTTTTTTGTCTGCCCCGGCTTCTTTTGCCTCTTCACGTTTGGCCCTCGTCTTTCAGGGAAGCACAGGAAGACGGGCCGGGATGTGGCCGTGAAGGTGATCGACAAGCTCCGCTTCCCCACCAAGCAGGAGAGCCAGCTTAGGAACGAAGTCGCCATCCTACAGGTGAGCAGCAGGGAGACAGACATCTACTGAAACACTGGAGAGTGTTGCAGTGTCCAGAAGTTGGCCCTGTTCCCCATCCAGAGCCATTTATAATAGTTCATCTGTATCCCTGCATTGTGTAGACCTTCTCATTCATAACTTTCATGAAAATTAGCACATTTTACATTTCGGTCTTAATAGTCGCCCTTTCCCCTTTCTCCTCGCTCCCGGATGCAGAGCCTGAGGCACCTGGGCATCGTGAACCTCGAGTGCATGTTTGAGACGCCGGAGAAGGTGTTTGTGGTGATGGAGAAGCTGCACGGCGACATGCTGGAGATGATACTGTCCAGTGAGAAGGGTCGGCTGCCCGAGAGGCTCACAAAGTTCCTCATCACACAGGTCAGCCCCCCTGGTGCCACTGGGTAAATTAGAGGAGCTCCATAAGGGGTCTGTGCTCCAGTTTTACCCCTGCAAACATCAAGGAAAAATACAGGTCTGAGAAATGATGAATTTAGCAGCCAGCAAGAAAAAAATAAACCCCTGAATATTTTTGAAATCTGATACTGTTGTGCAATTTTTTTTCTGTTTAATAGTTTTGGAAAAATATTTGTGAGTTAAATTGCAATTTTTTTTTACAAGTCCAGGTTCGGTTGTTAAAATAATATGGAGCGTGACGTACGCGGTTGATGTCGTACAGTTGTGCACCTTGTGCATTGGCGAGTGTTTGAATCGAAGCCCTGTGTGCGGACCGTATGCGAGCAAACACACTTCAGTAAAGTACATTCAGCTCAGCAGGAATGGAGCTGCTGAGTGAACTGAGAGCAAATAACTGGGCAGAAATGATGCTGTGGGCGCTCTGTTGTTTATTTACCTTTAGAAATGATTATACATTGCCCGGCCAAAAAAAAAAAGTCACACGCTGTAATATTTTGTTGGACCGCCTTTAGCTTTGACTACGGCACGCATTTGCCGTGGCATTGTTTCGATAAGCTTATACAATGTGATAACATTTATTTCCATCCAGAGTTGCATTCATTTTTTGCCAAGATCTTATGTTGATGGGAGAGTTGGATCGCTGCATAAAGTCTTCTCCAGCACATCCCAAAGATTCTCAATGAGGTTAAGGTCTGGACTCTGTGTTGGCCAATCCATGTGTGAAAATGATGTCTCTCTCATGCTCCCTGAAGCACTCTTTCACAATTTGAGCCCCATGAATCCTGGCATTGTCATCTTGGAATATAAAGAAAAAATCCATTGATGGAAAAACCTGGTCATTCAGTATATTCAGGTAGTCAGCTCACCTCATTCTTTGGGCACATAATGTTGCTGAACCTAGAATTGACCAACCTAAGCAACCCCACATCATAACACTAAGTTCAATCCAGGTTGTGGCTTTTTTTTTGGCCGGGCAGTGTACTTTTTGGGGTCACAGGAGTACAATGAAAAACTTAATGACAGGAAGGAGAAGCCGAAATGAAAATTGAAATAAAAAGGAAAATGTAACTTCTAATATTTTGCTTTTTTAAGTTTCTAGTAAGGCCAGTACATGAATGAATTATTATGCAGTCAATGTATTATCATTCATTAAATACGCTGGGAACAGGCAGAAGAGCACATTGGAGTGCAGCCAGGGAAGGTGTGTGAAGGAGTGCCCCTTTTCCCCATGTCCCCCCTCCCCTGTCTGTGTTTGTCTTTCTTACTGCCACCCAGCAGCCAGCAGCCCTTTGAGTAATACCCACCATATTGCTCCCTCACTGTAGATCCTGGTTGCTCTAAGGCATTTGCACTTCAAGAACATCGTCCACTGTGACCTGAAACCAGAGAACGTGCTGCTGGCCTCCGCTGAGCCCTTCCCCCAGGTACGTCGACTTGTAAACTCTCACGAAGACCCTACGGCAGACAACAAGGATTATTTGTGCTTGCAAAGATATAACACTCTGACTGATTTTTCAGAGATGCACTTTCCAGTATAATTATTTATTTATTCTTGATGGCATTTTCTTTGCTCATCTACTTTCTAAAACGTCAGAGTGTAGCAGTACGAGCACAACCTGTATCTAAGCATCTAGCTGCATCCAGACGGAATAAAATGAGACTGTTTTTATTTTACTGGCTTCCACAGAGTTCACATTTTAGTGGGAGACATCACTTTGGATTTATGAACTATGAACTGACATCGATGAACTGCAGTCACATCCATAAGCCAGGAAGCTTCTATAGAGCATTTCCTTGTCTCATTAAATGTTGCTCTTCTCACACCTGTATGTCTTCCAGGTGAAGCTGTGTGATTTTGGCTTTGCACGCATCATTGGGGAGAAGTCCTTCCGCAGGTCTGTGGTGGGGACCCCTGCGTACCTGGCCCCAGAGGTGCTGCTCAACCAGGGCTACAACCGTTCGCTGGACATGTGGTCTGTGGGTGTCATCATGTACGTCAGCCTGAGCGGCACTTTCCCATTCAACGAGGATGAGGACATCAACGACCAGATCCACAATGCGGCCTTCATGTACCCACCCAACCCCTGGAAACACATCTCCCCTGAAGGTTCATACACACACGCACACACGCGCGCGCGCACACACACGCTTTCTTTGTTGTCAGAATTTAATGCTGATTGAACTTTAAATAAATAAATAATTTCAAAAAATTTCACAGTGAAGTCTCAGTAGGTCCAAAATTTTTTTTGGACATCATTTTTTATTTAATAATATTTCATAATTTAAAAATAATCTATAAAAAGGCTTTTGGTTTTGAGGGGATAATGTCCCTTCTAGGTATGGACAGCAGACGTGTATATGTGTAAATAAACAGGAATGACACATGGCTTTTCTGTCAAAGCTGCCATATTTCATACTGGTGGCTACAAATCACTTGCACAACATTGCAAGGCCTGCAGTGGTCTAGACAGATATGTGGCCCCACACTGTCACAAATTTCTCTCCTTTAACTATCACATCTGGCCAACAATTTAAGGTAAAATCTGCCAGTACAGTATGTGCAGGTTGATGAGTGTACAAGAAAGTTGCCGCCACATGCTGTTACCATTTGGCTAAGGTCAAGTGATGCTCCTTGGCTGCTAATCTCCATCCTGCAGCATCCTTGATTTTGAAGCCATATTTTTTAATACTGACCTGTTGAACTGTGCTGCAATAATAAGAAAAAACCACAAACAATGGCTCATATTGTCAAAAAATGTGTTTATGCCACTTTTGATTCATATTCTCTCTTTGTAAAGCGCTTTGAACTACATTTGTATGAAAGATGCTATATAAATAAGCAAAGTATTATTATTATTATTATTATTATTATTATTATTATTATTATTATTATTATTATTATTATTATTATTATTATTCTTCATTAACCTTTCTCCCCCCCAGCCATTGATCTGATTAACAACCTGCTGCAAGTGAAAATGAGGAAACGCTTCAGTGTGGATAAGAGCCTCAGCCATGCTTACCTGCAGGTACACACCTGTGTCTGTTTTCTTCCTGATTTACCCACTAGTGCGCACGCACGCACGCACGCATGCACACACACACACACACACACATACACACACACACACTTTATGCTTGTGTGTGCGTGCACGTTTTGCCTTAGATGAACTGGTGTGCAAACAAGACACCTACGGATGTCTAGGCCCATTTCCAGCTAAAACTTGTTTATCTGCAACTACAGCAGGAAGCAAGTGGTTGTACTCAAGTACAAGAAGATTCCTCCGTGAGATGTGCAATGTGGCACGTGTGATACGAAAATGAATGTTCACATTTCTGTGGTTTTTTCGCTCTCTCGCCTGCTCTCTGCCCTTCCTGTCATCCCTTCTTGTCCTTGCTTCTCTTTTCCTTCTCTCCCTCACTCACCCTACTCACACCACCCCATCTCCCAGGATTATCAGACATGGCTGGACTTGCGGGAGCTGGAGACCAAGCTGGGCGAGCGCTACATCACCCATGAGAGCGATGATCACCGGTGGCAGCAGTTTGCCCAGGAGCACACGCTGCAGTATCCAGCTCACCTAGTGCCCCCACCGCCTGCCTCCGACGAGGGGGAAGTAGAGGATGACACTGAAATGCAAGGCCTGACCGAACGAGTCAGCATCCTTTGAGATGGGGGGATGGCGATCACCTTGTGCCGCAGCCCCTGACTGTTCTGGACCCGTTGCCCTTAGTGCCTCTGGCTGTTACCTCCTCTCATGAAGTCATTCTCAATCTAGTCTGTGAGATCACTTCCTGGTTATCTTCACTTTCCCACCTTCAGCCACCTTCTTAGCGTGGCAAAGCATTACTGCCTTCCAAACCCCCACATCCATAAAAACCATGACCTTCACATCTCCAAGCACTCAATATGACGTAGTGACCCGGGAGGAACTCACAGCGTCCCCCAATGACTGTGTGACACACTGAAGAGTGCTGCAGTGCAAAATCCATGTTATCCCCATGTCAGATTCATTCCCTCTGCTCTGGCTGGGAGTTAGGCCTGTGCTCACCATCACATCACAGCAAGATGTACGCATTCACCTTTGCCCCACAGGATGGCTTGTTCACACCCCCCGCATGATGAAGATATTCAGAGCTGTAACATGTATTGCATGTTTTGAATTGAGCTGGAGATGGGATTCAGTGAAGCATCTCAGTGCCACTGTTCTTGATGAACCAGATTCACTCGCTTTGCAGTTCATCTGAAAGTATCTGCTGTTACAACTCTGGGCAGCAGAGGGCGTTGTGGCACAAGTTACAGTAGTGCGACATAAGGGGGATTCGAACATACGAGGACTGCTTTGGGGTCTTTACGAGGTTGTTTTGTTCAATTTGTCATACTTTATAAGCAAATTATTTCTTTCTATGAAACTTTGCCGTGTTGCATTTTTCTATACTAAATGTGCATGAGTGTGGGAGAATGGATGTCTGCGTGCATCATCCCTTCAAGCTCAAATAGAGTACAATGAGCAAATAATAACCTCAGTGTGTTTCGTTTCTGAAGCAAAACCTGAGCAAATGTGGGCAGCAGCGTCAGAGGGACACAAAGGACTTCGGAGCAAACACATCCGAACCTGCTAGTTTCCCACACAAGCCATTCTGGTTAAACACCGGCAAAACCTGTGTGACCATAATGGCCGCTTTAGTTACAAGCACCAACACATCTCCGTCAAACATTGCAGAGGTTCCCTCAAACGTGGTGAAGACACCCCTTCTGGGTTTGCAGTAATAAGGGTGCAAAGTGAAGTGCTGCAGCATGACAGCTAAAACTTAATACAGGTAAGATCCTCTGATCCAGGTACTTAATCCAAGCTGTAAAAATAATCTCTGAACTGAAAAAGGGAAAAAAACCTGAAAAAAGCATGGTGAAACGGTATTGATTTCCTCACAGAGGGAGACATGAAAAGGACTGTTGTTTGTTCACTTCACCCCCCCCCCCCCTCGCACCATACAAACAAGATCGATAAAACACCTTATGGCTTGCTGCTGCCACCACATACTTCTGTAACTCATCCATTCAAAAGCCACTAAGTACTCGACCGGGAAATCACAATGCATCCGTGCACCTTTAACATGACCCCAGGGACTGTGTACATCACCTGCGTAAATGTTAACCTCACTTGCCATGAAAAGAAAAGATACAAAAACCAGATATCGATGCCAACTTCTGTAAAATGATCCGAATGTGCTGCTCGTAGGTGTAGTCGTGGGATTGCCAAGATGTGGATTTTGCATATTCGCAAAATACGCCGTAGCCTTTTCTGTCCAGCTGAGCCTGGGACGGAAACATTTGACTGTAATGAGTGTGTTACTCTTTTTCGCCCACAGGCCACGGCACAAAAGCCCATATACACGGGCCATATGATTTCCAAAACACTATATTTATGTTAATGTTTGAGAATTCAGACAATGTGCTCTGATTTCACACACCTAGGCTTGAGAAGCAGATATTATTTTAAATACTTCTCTGCAATTAAAATGCATCTTTAAAACCGCAGCACTCTTTTGGCTGGAGTTTGTAAGGTATATAAATTATTCTGTTTTCTTTCCCATTCTAACACAAGCATGCCGAACATCCCCGATTCGAAAAACAAGTCATCAGACTATGGGGATGGATCATAGAAAAGGCTGTGATGCCAGCAGGTGCAGGACCCCAGTGACGCATTAGAAGCAATGGCACAGGGGTGCATTGTCAACCTTTCTGAATGCATGACATTTCTGACTCATAAACGCAGAGCTTTGAGTCACACAAGTTTTGTTAGTTTTGTTAACTGCGTAAGAGTTATCTAAAACTTTCCTGCTCAACTGTGATTTTAAAACTTCCCTCTAACAAGAAGGAAGTGGCCAATCTTGTTTTTGCTTTACCTTATATACATCGATTAACCACAACTTTAAAACCCACTGAGAGGTGACGTGAATAACGTTGATTTTCTCATTGCAATGGCACCTGTCAAGGGGTGGGGGAGGATCTATTAGGCAGCAAGTGAGCAGTCAGTTGTTGAAGTTGATGTGTTGGAAGCAGGAAAAATGGGCAAGCGTAAGGATCTGAACAACTCTGACAAGGGCCAAATTGCGATGGCTGGACGATTGGGTTGGACATCTCCGAAATGGTAGGTCTTGTGGGGTGTTCCCATATGCAGTGGTTAGTCCCTACAGTACCAAAAGAGGTTCAAAGAAGGACAACTGGCGAACCGGCAACAGGGTCATGGGTGCCCAAGGCTCATTGATGTGCATGTGGAGCAAAGTCTAGCCCATCTGATCCGATCCCACACAAGAGCTACTGTAGCACGAATTGCTGAAAATCTTAATGCTGGCCATCATAGAAAGGTGTCAGAACACACAATGCATCGCTGCTTGCTGCGTATGGAGCTACGTTGCAGACCAGTCCGAGTGCCCATGCTAACCCCTGTCCACCGCTGAAAGCCCCTACAATGGGCATGTGAGTGTCAGAACTTGTTCTTGTTCAAGGGTACTGTTCTAAAAGTGGGATTTAAATCCAGGTGGTGGTTCTGACCAATGCACAACTTCCTGCCTATGATTTTTCTTTGACTTTTTATTTCTACATTTCAGCAGTGGATTTATTTAACCACATCCATAATAAAGCGACCATGAGATCAGCCCATTCATCTCAAAATAGCTTTCCATCTCATTGTAATGTATATAAATTTCTTTATGAGTCCAGTTTTGTTCTTGAGTCACATTTATTCTTTTCAATATTTTAATTGTCCAGAGTCATAGCTCACCTGTATTTCAGTCAGAGAGGAAGAGTCAAGCAAATGTGTATTTACAGTGAACAGAACAGAACTGCATCACCTTTTTATGCTTCTTGTGAGGATTACAATGTGTTGCAGGCTCTCTGAGCAGCATTTGTTTTGGCCAAGTGAAAGACCATCACTGTCCAGAGGACTGAAGGTGGACAGAAGCTGGAAAAAAGGGCAAGAAAACCTGGAAAGACAAGAGAATCCCAGCAAACAGTCACTGCCAAAGACAGTGTGTGCACAGCCAAGTAACAGATTTATTTAAAAATATTCCTCTGATTCTTTGGTTGTGATATTCAGCATGGACCATCCTAAATATTGGCCCAAGCAGGAAATGCTGGTCATCTCTTTTTAAACATCGCGGTGACTTCTGTGCCTTCACACTGTGCTCTTTTGCTAGAATTTCACAGCACCCTTAAAAGCAGCAAATATACTAATGAACTCACAAATAATTTAGAATCGGTGGCTTCTTCTAAAAATAAAGGCAGTGGAGAAAAATAACAGAATATGGATGAATATGGAAGCTGGGGCTCTGGGAATTAGCTGGTGAATCTTAATAAACATGGACTGAAAGGGAAGCTTGTGAAAGAAAATAAACAAAAGCGCTGTGCTTGGGGAGGTATCGAAACGTCGGCGTGGCTCGGGTGACAGGGGACAGTAACTGCAACAATTTGTGACCGCATCAAAGATGAACCTGCTGATCTTCTGGCAGCCAGCCACATGCTGACAGATTTTCATCCAGCGCTACAGATGTTCACATGGAGCCAAACCTTCTTGTTAATTTCAAGCCCTGGAGAATCAGAGGTGGTCCTTCATTGTCATAATTCACTTGCCTGCATTATTTAGACCATATGCAAAAAGGAAAATCATACATAAGTGCAATGTTGCATAACAGAGTTTTGTTATTTTTTCCTCTAAGTTTACTCTAATGTTCCATTATTGCAGTGGCCCACAGTCTGGTTATGTGTTTGTCTCCTCTCTGTTTTCCAGTGAGGCTTGTGGAGACTCCAAATGGACATCACTTCAGCCCACTGACCTCAAACTGGTGGCCCCGCATCCTGTACCTATAAGAACCCCACACTAGAAGGGGAGTTGGAGGTGTGAGTTCCGTAGTTTTGGCCTTGGGATCTGGAGTGGAATCTTTTACCTGTGGTGTGTTGTTGTATACTGTATGGAGGGAGTGACATCCTGTTTCTATTTGTGTGTTGTTCTGTAGTTTGGATCAGTGTAGTCAGTCAGGCACGGAAGACTCTGTTTTAGCTTTGACACTTTTACAGGGGTTAAGAAGGCCAGTTGGTCTTTGGCTCACACACAGTAGATTAGTTGGTCTGTTTTCATCTGTGACCCCTTTGAGCATTGCTATTATATATAAATATTCACTATAAATCACTAAACTTTCCCTTAATAAACCCTTCCACAAATACCCCTTGGTTTGGTTCCTGGTGCACTATGTGGGCCCTAAACTCTTTAAACCCCTTTTCCCATTTATGCATGGCCCCTTTGACCCCTACACTTTACTGAGCCCAACTAAAGGGGTCATAACACTATTCACCAAACAACATATAATAATAATGTAATTATAATAATCCATCCACCCTTTAGTGGTTAATGTGTAATCCTGAGCAGTTTATTCTGGAATGAGTGGGCACTAAGCTATGAAACTGTCTTACTGGCCATCATACACTTGGGTTGTCAGACACTGCGTAGCAATCTAGTGCTACGGGTTCAAACCCTGGAGTTAAGCATATTTCATCTCTAGTGTCGGGATCTCGCAGGTCGACCTTGCAAGAAAGGGGCTCTAAATCAGGGGAGCTGGACCGTGATCTCTAAAAGCAGGACAGCGATGCAGGGTGACAAAGTCCAGATGTAACAGTAGAAGCTAAGACAGAAATCTTAGAATCCTTTGTTGTGCACAAAGGAACACAAAGATCACGTGCTGACATGCAGATCATGAGCCAGAAGATGGTTTAATGAAGTTTAGAAAGTTACTTTTGGCCCTGGAGAGAAACCAGATGGTTCACAAACATGTGGTATAGGGTTTGCAGATTCCAGTGAAAGCAACTCTAACCAACAGAAGCTGCTAAGACACTGCTGGCCACAGCTGGATATGTATTGATAGTGACTTGACCCTATATGTCAGCAACAGTTTAGGTTTTCTCATGCATCTTCCATGGGAAAATTGGTTTTTGGAAATAAAGTTTGCATAAGCAAGTAAGAATTTACTATGGCACACAACAGCTAAGCAGCAACTCTGGTGATAAACAGATACGTTACATCAGAATGCAGTTCCAAGAACCATAAAAAGTCTGCACTGTACTGGTAGAGAGAAAAGACAGCAGGGTGGAGTCTCTTGTGAAAAAATTAGTCAGAATGGCTGAATGACTGGGGCTGCTTCCCCTTCGTCTGTACTATCTTACATGCACTTTTGGAAAAGGGCAGCTGTTGAGAAATTACTGCCGGTGCCTGAAACACTGGACTACTGTGGATGACACAGCGAGGCCAGGGGATGCAGGGAACAGATCTGCTTTGGTTTGGGAGGAAGCAGTCACTGCGGGGGCAAGTGTCATCATGCTTCTTATTTTACTTCACCGTTTTTGTTCTGTAGAAGTTTTGTTGTCTGAGGGCAGTCAAACTGCTCTTCCCCTTGTACCCTCATTGTATATAAATATTCCACTGTGGTTACCAGATGCTTCCGTGTTCTAAAAGTGCTGCTGCTATTTACTGATAGTCAGGGCTCACCCTTCAACATGCTGTGTTTTATTGCAGACTGGTATTTGATTTTTCAGCAGTTTCTTTGGTTCTTTGTAATTTAGTACTTGCTGACATTCTGCTGGTGGTCCTGCCTCACAGTACCTGGGCTTCGAACCCAGTTCAGCATGTGCAGACCGGAGCTTGCATGCAACCCCCATGTCCATGTGAGGTTTCAAGCAGCAGTTGAAAGGCCTTCGCTAACTTTTCCTCAGTGTTTGACCGAGTACATGAATATGCAGGTTTGCTACAACTCTGACTTTATTCCTTCAAAACTATAAGCATTACCTTGGTTTGTGTACTCTTCATAGCCTCCATATTATAACCTCCCAGTCACATCTTCGCTGAGTTCATATCTGCACTGTTTTCATACTGAGAAAGCAGCCAGTCAGCGCCCCGTCACAGAATGCTTCTATTCCTGTTGAAATGCATATAAACCTTAGCTTAATTCTCATACTTTTTGGCTTTTAAGCTTTTTTTCTTTGTTTCCTCAATTATGTGATTTTTTTTTTTTTGAGCATTATTGTTATTATTTCATTCTTGGTCATTCCATTCTCCTTCACCCACATACAGCGCTGCATCTCAAAACTCATTTAACACACCTTCACCTTAGAGGGTTAGCAGCCATGCTTTGCATATCAATTTGAGGTTTACTGAGTTCCTGTTCTATATGTAATGCGAAAGAACGACGGTTGAGCCTGCTGCCTGTAAACCACTGTTGATGGCATTCTTTTTGCTGCGGTTCACACCTAATTTTAACTTTTATACCGCAGTGCTGCCCTGTTGCATACAATAATGTAAATAAGTGCACGGCACTGCACTATGGTGGTCTCATTCCTCTTCTTCATCTGTGATCCATCTTTGTTCAGTGCAGTCTCACCTGCTCATGCTTAGCCACCCCACCATGGCTTAAATATGTGCAATATGAGCCAGCTCTGCTGCTTATCATAATATTTATCTTTTGTTCATATATAGTACATCTTAGGAAAGTAAATGAACGCATGAGTGTATAAGCGTATTCAGTCATTTTTACACATGCAATTTTGCAGTTAGTGACATTCCAAACATGCACTTTTTCATTATCAATGTGAGATCTTCATTGCGTTACACACCGCCCTTGTTTAGCTCCAACAGGTGCTGTCATGAAAGCGTATGCCTGCAGAGCAAAACAGAATGCATGTAGATCAGGCCAGTTGAGGGTGGGGGAACTCAGCTGGTGGTGGAGGCTGTGTTAGCTGTTCCTCCTCTGCCGCATAGAAATACAGTACTTTTGACCAATAGAGGAAGTCCAACATGGGCACAGATGCGTGTGACAACATGAGGGTTTCTGTGGCCAGCAAGGATTTCCTCTGACTCGTGTCAGCTGATACCACAGGAATCCACCTCAGTCCGTCATAAGCCAGCCTGAATCGTATTAATTCCTATTATATAGTGAAAGGGGAATTGGGATAAACCTATGTTCCCAACCCACTCAGATGTGATGAAAGCGATGAGCATTTAATTCAATGTAGTGTTTGCAGTAGCTGTTGTCACAGAAATGATGAGAAAGACACACAGAAAGAAATGGTTTCGTGTTGCATTTGATCGATCGTACAACAGGAGTGCATCTGCATCGAGATCCCGAGGAATAAAACTACTTTAGCTGAGTTGCAGGTTTCCAGTATGATGTCTTTGTTGGGATCATTTCCCTAATTCATCCAGTAGGTTTGATGGAGGGTAACTGGCAGTGGGATCCCCCCCGTGCTCAGTAAATGAGGGATTTTTAAAAACATCTCTCTCCAAAACTGCAAGGAAGGAGCTTTCGTAGGTCCATAGACCCCCTGGGATGTCTCAGTGGATCCATGGAATGCGTCCGATGCTGAAGCATCCGTTGTTCCACGCAGGGACCCCAAGCACAGAGGGACTTCTGGGAAACCGTGTGCTCGTGTGCCAAATTACGTCCTTACAGAGGGGACACAGATTGGTGTTTAAAAATTATCACCAAGTACAGATGTATGCCAGAAATATTATTAATCCATCAATTTTTTGCAAGTCTACATTTAATTTGGGGTGCAGTGATCCATAGTCATTGCCAGGGAGAATTTCTGGAGAGACACCAGTTCATTCACACACACATACACACACACAGCAATTTGTAGTCACAAATCCACCTGAACAGAAATAAAAAACAGCAAACAAACTCTTAAGATTCTGCAAAGTCCCAGGAAACACAGCTTGATTCAAGTACTCGTCCCCAACACTGTCTGACGGTAATATTAGGCTTATCTTCTGAACTGTGAATCTGCCCATTTTTCACCTGTCAAGCTGAGAAATCCTCATCTCCACCAAACATCTTGACTGTGTTTGAGCAACACGATGGTGGGGAGATTAAACGTGTAGCGTGCACACGCACAGCTACAGCGCCATTCCCTTTTCACTCAGCATCTTCTTCTCAGAAGATCTCGCCCAGAGCTCCATCCATCCAAACTACAGCAAAAAAAAAAAAAAGCTGTCATGAAAATTGTCACGAATTCAGTTCTGCAAAAATGAGCAAAAAAAAGTACATTTGCGGAAGTGTCATATTGTCAGCTAAAGAGCGGTGAGATGCTCGAGAGCACGAATTTAATATTCACTGAGCAGATTTCATAGCAAGCAAAACTGCAGACAACAATTTTCAATTTTCCTAACAGCTAAATATGCACAGAATTGGGCTGCATACATTTTTCATGCATGCTTTACATTCAGGATTAGTGTACATTGTGCGGTTTTGATTTTGGAAATAAACATTGGCTTTTTGTTTGAAGTTTCATCTAGCCATGTGAATGTGCAATATGATGTTGGCAAAGAGGGAAACAGGGAGGGAGGACAAGAAAAAAAATCACCATTTGCTGGTTAGGCACATGCACGCTGAAGGTTTTGCACTACAAGTCTGGCTCATATCCTGTTTTGTGCTTAATTTTGGAGGCATGATGCCATCTTATCTCAGTCCTTCTCTTAAAGTCACATGAGGAAGTTGCGCATGAGCTTTTTCAGTTGCAGCCATGCTAGATTACAGTCGATAACTTTCGGAGCCAAGATCTCTGCCGAAGAGAGGAACGCGTCCTTTGTTACTTTGCTGCCTGGAGGCCACTTTCCTGCCTATAGATTAGAATTCATCCACACACCTGTTTACAGTGTTTTACTAGGTTAGCAGGGTGCTTAAGAAGCAGAAACAGAAAACTGACAGAAGGACTACAGACTAAACCATATTATAAAGTACAGACCAAGATTATGCACATTTGGACTCATGCCTGCATTATAGTTCCACAGCAATGAAAAGTTTAGAAAACTCACGTGCATTTATTCTGAAGAAGTCTGCTCTCCTTTGGACCTTTTAGAAATGTAGTGTTATTAACTTTTTATTAACTTATTTTAACATTAATTTATTTTTATTATTCCTTGAATATTGGTACTGCGATGGACTGTCAATTTCACAGCCTTGTGCTTATTGTTTCTGGGTGAGGCCTCAGACTGTTGTGACCCCATGAAAATGGATGGATGGATGGATGGATGGATGGATTGACAAGTTTACTGATAAGTAATTATTTAATTTAAATAACAAATACAATATCATTCATTTACAAAAAAAGCAAGATGTGCTGTTGAACATGTTTTGTTATTCATGACCAAGTAAATTAATATTTCTTTAACTGACGGGTTTGATTTAACATGATTTAATATCATAATTTTTTACTTAACAGTTCAGTCAAAGCAAATTAGTGAAATGTTCAGCTGGAAGAAAACAGTGAACCCTACCGGCAATGGAGCCCCAGATCTGGTTCACCCTTGGGCAGATGACTGCTGGGAGCCCAGCAAAAACACATTTAAGATATTTTTCAAATTTTTTCAAGATTTCTTCCAAGTCCTACAATTCCCAGACCCATGGTTTTACTGAGAAGCACAGACTATCTAAAATAAACAAATAAGTCTCATAAAATATAAAACTAAGCAACCATGCTTAACTTCTGTATCCTGGTCAGGGTTACAGCTCTCTGGAGTCTATCAGAAGGTAAGAAACAAAGCCCTGGATGGGAAGTGAGGCCTAAAACAAAGCAGTTATGAAAAGTTAAGCTGAAAATATTGTTATTTGTACCAAAGGTACAGAACAAAGTGCTCCCATGGAGCAGAAACTGTGCTGGTTCTTCATGAGAAGGAATATGCAGTTCTCGGCTGCCAGATACTCCTGGCTGCTGCTTCTGGATAGCCAACATATGAAGGGATTTAACTTGCTTTGAGGATCATTTAAGGAGGCTTTCCCAGCCATGCCATTATCTTCAGGTCCAAGGCAGCAGAGTCTCACTTGTAATGCTGGGCGGCTGAACGCAACGTGCGGTGAACAGTGAAAACCTCATCTCTGGTTCAGAGCTTTTGGATACAGGCTGTAAATTACAGGGGAGTCAGGCAGCACCGCGCAGGGGCAGGTTATCTGGCGACCTACAGATTTTTGGTTCCGTACAACTGAACAAACAGAAACAGACACTGCAAAAAGTTATAGAATTATAAATGGCATGGCGGAATTTACTAAACACGCTGCCGAGGCACAAATAAATGTCTGTCCCTGGTTTAAGAAATGGTTAGAACGGATTGCATTTTTGCTAATACATGTCCATCCCTTTCTCTCCTTCATTTGCTGGGAAGAAAGGATGCTGGAACTCTTTTGAAGGGCTATGCATATATTTAGGGAACAATGGATTCTTTCAAGTGTTGCACCAGAAATTTGAACTCGAACCAGTTGCAGGGTCTCAGTCTTTTGTGCAGACTGAAGGGACTGAATGTGGTGCCCGTTGTCCTGCTTCTTTTTAGCACCAGCAAGATGCCACAGAAATGGCTCCATGTCATTTTATACATTCATTTAATGATGGTAATTTTATACTGTGATGACTTTACGACATGATGTGTTGCATAGCAAAAATGCAGAAATTGGAAGTATTGGACCGTGGTACTGGCTGCATGGGCAGTTTTGATCTAGTTTTGCCCTGGAGTGTTTGGAAGGGTTAACGTCTGCTGCTGGGTGAAGCTCTTGGAAAGGGTGGGGTAATGATTATTGCAAGAACTTTTGTCTGAAATTTCAAAAGTAAATTTAAAAAGCATCGCAACCTTTTTGGGTGAA